>OZ004665.1:18508181-19753087 GCA_963924505.1 Agonopterix alstromeriana
TTCTAGGCGTTCATATATTTTTAAGTTTTAGTAGTATTTTAGAAGTGCAGTTTGGCAAGACTCACTGCTTCGGCTTTAGCATATTGAAAGATATTGGGATAAAATGATTACACAAGATGTCCCGGTACAAGTCAATAATAAAGAAGTGGCTCTACAAATGCTTTCTCACAAAATGACCAAATTTCAAGAAGAGATCAACTTACCGCCCGTCAACTTGACAACCCCCGGGGCATCTTCACTTAACCCCTCCCTCCCCAACTTCCTCACCACTCTAACCACCACTCACATCTACTTGTAGACAGTCTAGACAATGAGATTACTATGTAACTTTGGTCCCCTGTGTTTACGTCTGCTAGAAGTAATAACATTTTGTTTTGAAATCTTGACAATGTGGAATGAAAGTAGGTAATAAAGTTTATGTTATCTTTGATTAGAGTTTAAAGCTGTTTTTAGGAAGGTTACTGGAAAGACAAGACGGCTTGAGAATAATCTGACCGCAGTTCACCACTAACTTGCCTCCACCAATCTGCATTGAGCCCAGTGGTGGAGTATGACCCATTCCCCTATAATTATTAGGGTTTAGGTTTGAAAAACGCGTCTTGTGGTGATAGGTGGAATTGAAGAACTCCATAGGTTTAGCCCGGCAGCGAAAGACTGGCTAAACAACTTGACCTCGAAATTTAAAGGAAGATAACGAATGCCATACGATACGATGAGCTGGCAAGCCTATTGCCCAAAACAATGCTAAAGACAACTTATCCCTTAATCACTTCGTACGACATCCATGGAAGCCGGAAACTACAAAGAAAGCAGCATATTTATGCCACACATGTGTTGGACCGACTGACGACCTGGTGTGAAGGTGGCGGGAACCCATTTAAAAATGATCTTGATTTTTGAAGGAGATCATCATCATCTCCTCCAAAAATCGCCACAACGACCAGTCCTACGCGGCGCTCATCCACGGGTTCCCCTCCCTTTTTCGAATCTGTCAAATTCAGCATAGCTTCCTAAGCTAGAACTTTCGAAAAGAGGAAGGGGAACTCGTTGGATGACTGCCGCGCAAGTCGTTTTGGCGATTCTTGGAGAAGATGGTGATGATGATGATATAAATCCACACTTTTTACCACCACTGAATTTCTTAACCTACTTTCGTGCACATTAAGTTATTAATTCACTTCCGATCTCTATAATAAATTGTACGAAACACATAAATAACTGTCCCAAACGATTTACCTATTGCAGTAAACCAACAAAATTTCAAGGTATTATTGAATTCAGTGCATGCAACGTAAACCATAAGTCAAGGCAAATTAGGGGAATTCCGTACCAAATTTTAAGCTGCAACGTGCTGCGCTATAAATTCAAGTTTTAGAGTCTGTGGTATAAATAAACGTTACTGCAGGTTGGAGCTATTTAGTCGCTCAATTAATGTCGTTTTTATACAGGGTGTTAGGGTAAACAGTTGTACCCTTGATACTGAACCACTTTCTTTAAAAAACGTATAAGAAATTCGCAAAAAAAAATTTGAACTAAATGCAATGATCAAACGTTTGTATAAAAAGTCGAATTTTTTTTCTCGAATTTCCTATAGGTTTCTTAAGGAAAGTTGTTTAGTCTCATGAGCAAAATCTCCCCTTAAAGTAATGCAACTGTTTACCCTAACACCCTGTAGTTTACAAGAGTTTCCTTACTTCATCCGCACAAATTATATACCAAATTATAAGTCCAATTATAAGCTATCAAACAAAAAAAGTTTCATCAAAATCGCTTCAGTAGTTTTTGCGTGATGTTCGAATGAACAAATATACAAACAGACACGCAGACGCACAAAATTTCTAAAAAGGATTGATTTGGAGTCAGGGACACCTAAAGATTCGGGTAGGTACAGCAGTTTTGTATGAAAAAGTTGATTTTTTTTCGCTGGTTTTGGTTTTATGGTCTAAGTTCACCGTTTCAGTATTTGCTAGGCTTTCACTTACACCCTGTATAGGCATTTTAAAACGTCAGTGACTGAAAGTCTGGATCGGCATATTAACGCTCAGTTAAAACAACAAGATTCGACAAGGTTCGTTTCAAAATCAACGTCCCCGCCGGCGGGGACAGTCGCGATCTCTGCCCACTCCTCTCACTTCTGGCGTCTACAGACGCTACAGGCACATACCAGGCCGATTCTCACCGATCCCAGCTACCCAATCCGCCGCGTAGCCCCAGCAACGCCCCTAGGTCGGTTGCTTAAGTTCATTCAATTGGCTCGGTGACCCTTCTGGTCCCTCCAATAGTCCTAAGTAAAAAGCAGTAAATGCTCCGTGAGCAACGCTGTACAAATCAATTTAAAAAAAAAAAAAGGTTCGTTTTAAAAAGTGTAAAAATCACTCGAGAAATCGATGTATCTCACTTTAGCATACATATTACTTTCGTATACTTTTTCTCTTTCGTATTGGCATTTCACAATTTTATGAAAAGGACTCTAAAACTACAAAGTCCTCTTAAATAAGATGACGGTGAATTCAACGAATCCTAAAACTCCAAATCTATGTTTGACCACGGCAAACACCGTTAAACCGCTGCGGTTTGCCAAAACGTTCTATAATTTGCGCATAATTAACATGTGTAATTGAATTACACTGTTTTTCAGGAAATGGCACTGGCTTTCCATTCTGTACTTTATCTTCCGTGCTGTTTAGCATAATTTTGTTTGAATTACACTTTATGCTTCGTTCAACAGTTTTTCATTATGAACAATTAAGTAAACTTCGTTTGTTTTGCTCAATTTTTGATTTTATTGCCTGATACATTTAAAAAAGCTGTAGTAGGTTTTAATATAAGGACCACAAATAAATTAAAATAAAAATGATGAGAGAAGAAACTTAGTTTTATTTACATTCAATTTCAAGTAGGTACCTATAGCAAGTACAACTACCTCCGTGGTCCAATGGTTAAGAGCATTGGAGTCTTGACACAGAGGTCGTTGTTTCGATTTCCACGGAGACACCTAGTGATACGAGTATGTCACTTTGTGCGTTTTCCCCCAGATGGTTAGGACATTACAGGCTGAATCACCTGATTGTCAGCAATGAAAGATGATTCCATGCTTGGGATGGCACGTTACGCCGTTGGTCCTGGGTACAATCTCTGGTGGTAGTAGTCGTTAATAAAAACCACGTCAGAAGCCGTAAGGTAGTCTGAAAAAACACTGATACCAGGGCTTGCTGCCCACATGATAAAAAACCGAGTGCAATTGGAAGAAGAAGAAGAAGAAGAAGGGAGGATACGTTTTTGTGGCGCCTTAGTTAAGGCCTATGTTCCGTTGCTAAACATGGATACTGCTGCTGTGGACGATAACAGGCTGATGATGATGTACTAGTCAACTAGTGTAAGAGTGTTTGGTTTTTTAAACATTCATAAACATGACATTAGATTTAAGTTTCTATGCTTCAATCCAAAAAAAGATATTTCGACACACATACAATCTTTTACATACCACAGAAAAAATTCAAACACCGACTGGGTTCTTCGAATTTAAAATCCTCGTGAAAGTATAACCGATTAAAATTACATAAAAGAACCATCTGCCACTCACTGCTGATCATAGCCAAAACAGCATTCGATAGCTCCCTTACCTGATGTCCATAGTAGGGGCCACAGCATTCAATTTAGCAGGTTTAGGCGGTGTCCATTAAAGTGGTAATTTCACCTATAAATATTTCCCGGTGGCGGTCAGGCTACTAATCGCGGCGCCTCGTTTAGCGCGGCTGCGGCTTTTCATTTTAATTGACGCAAACTTTCCTGTTTACGTTTAAGTTTACTTTTTAATTGAGTAACGGTTATAAATAAAAACTGGTCAAGTACACCTTCATGTTTGACGTAGGGTTTTGACGCCTCGTGAAGTTTTGCAAGATGTGAATAGTTTTTTAGATTAAGGAGGACATCATCAGACTATATTATCGTCCTACTGCAGCGCACAGGCTTACCCTCATTGATGGTCTTCATAGAAGGACAACAGGATCAAATTATTGTTCGTCTCCGAAAAAGGCACGACCGTTGCGAGCCTCTGAAGCTGATTTTCAAATGGCGCATGCCCAAGTCAAAGAGATGCCATCACCTCGACAATAGGACAGAGAACCCGGCTTCGCCTTAATAAAAGTAGCATGCAGGTGCAGCCCGCATGCTACTGATATGGTCGATATACCATATCTGTTCATACATTCACAAATAAATCAAATGTCAGTACGACCATTTTACGAAATTTCTGTCATAAGAATTATGAAGATAAGGTTCAATTTAACTAGTTCTCGAACTAACTAATCCTCATGTCATTTCTACTGGTTCTCTTTTCTGTGGGCTCGACAGATTGAGAATGTAGATAAGATGAGAGAAGTGTCAGAATCTTAGTTTTTGGCTTCCCCCGTGGGTCTGTCATGTATACGAACTCATGTATGTCACACCGACTGCTCTCAAACGGTGAAGGAAAAACATCGTGAGAAAACCTGAATATGCTGAAGAAGAAATTCTGTTGCGTAATTGTGTAGTCCACTATTCCGCATTGGTCACGCATGGTGGACTGATGCCCATACACTTTCTCTGAGAGTAGGCCTATGCCCTGCAGTGGGACGTAGGTATATAGACTGATGATGATGATGGGATTATGGTGGTGAGCATAATTTACGAATGTATGCAAATAATTAAACTTTTTTAGCGTCAACGGTTCCAGCAAATTAAGCGTTTTTCGTGATGAAAATGTCAAATAAAAAAATTTAATAATGAAGCGAAGCTCATTGTAATTTCAGAGAAAACTTAAGTAATTTGAAGAAAGCATTAGCATTCTGATATTTTAATTTAAGATAAAATTTTCTTGAAATGAATTAGCAGACAGTTTGTAATTTAAATCAAATTCAACTGTGTCCACACCAAATCTTTAGCTCAAAGTAAACTGACGATCTTCTATCTAAATTAGATTAATGCTTTTTGATAATTAAGAAATTCTAAAAAATTTAGTAAAATTTTCATGACTATATTATTCCTTAATCCATTGACCTAAAAATCGGCAATATCAGTTTAAAAAATGCGGAAATTTTTGAAAAAAATCATACGCTGCTAGCGTTATAGGCTCCTTTACGCCGGGATCGACAAGGAGCGGGTTATTTGAATGAACAAGTTGACGATGCGTGTTGCAGATCTCTGCCTGTATTGCATTGTTTTAACGAACCATGTTGCTGATTTATGCCGGTTTGTGTATTCTTGGTTGACGACGCTTATGCTGACTGCTGTACAGTAATCTTCTCTAAAGAAATCAAGCTAATTTCAACCTTTAATTAAATATATAACGAAAACCCTCCAGCTCCAGCGCGCCAAGGTTTCAAGATGGCATCTGTGTACTATTGACATCTCGCTTATTTCTAATGGAAGTTTGTCATACTCGTAAGTGTAAATAGATTGTAAAGGGTTTGTCCACTGATCGGGGTTCGTCTTCAAAATCCATGTTACAATATCAGCGACCTAAATCTAGAATGAAAATTAAGTGAGACCGCTGACAGTTTGAGCAATAAACACGCCTCGAATTGATGTAGATATGTAAATGGTGAAATTGATATCATTAGCATCCTTTTAAACTAAGAGTCTATACATCAAACTGAACAACTTTTACTATGGGAGCAAACCGATCACAGCAAGTAGACTCTTAATTTAAAAGGATGCTAATGATATCAATTTCATCCTGTATATTGTATAATGTAGGTACTAGATGTTTACCTTAATTAAAAAGACAATAATGTTTCAAATAATACATCATCATCAGCCTGTATAGGATATTTCTTAATATGCTGATGGTTTGATCAGAGAAGAATGAGAAGGTCAATTCAATACCTTATACAGAGTCTAAAATAAATGTGGCATGCTTTTGAGTCGAGTCGTTACTGCAGTTATATATGAACCAGCTAATGTTTTTTGCACGTTTTTGTTGTGGGCTCTATATTAATAGTCAAAACCACCCCTTTGAATAATGAACACCTTGAAAGTTACACCCTGTATACGTCTCACTGCATGACACAGGCCTACTCATTGAGGATTAGGCTCTAGACACCATGCGTGCCCAGTGCGAATTCGATTACAGATCCGCATCAGAATTTCTTCTTCATTTCAAGCAGATTTCATCAATATGTTTTCTTCCACCCTTTTAATCTTTACTAACAAATCGTACATAACTCCCTAAAACTCAAACATAAAGCCCATTCTTTTCCGAAACACATCGTAATTCATAGCACCCAAAGTGACAAAAGTCTTGATTTATCATTTAAATTCTTTTGTTGTCACGAAAAATGTCCGTCGCCCACACCTACCAGTCCGAGACACATTTTAGTAACGGAATACATTTCGAATGATATACGGCCGGCTATTATGCGTATCTGATCGTAGGACTATAATATAAACGACCAAAAACGTCTTATAAAGCGTCATTTTCAGAAAGCGGTTGAGAGAAAACGTTCACGACTTTCAGGATGGACTAACTCCATTTAAGCCTGCTGTTGTCACTAGGTTCACAAAACTAGTTACACAATTAATGATCTAAAAATTATAGATTTAAAAGTGCCCTCAAATATTTGAGGGTACTCTTTATCTCGCCCACAATAAACATATCGATTCGGACCATTTGCTTCGATTTTTCATGAGATAGTGCATCTAGTTCTTAATATATTGATCGATGGGTGGGAGAGACGCGTCAAGTGGCTTGGCAGTGTTGTAAAATTTATCACAACCTCAAAAAGGAATACGTCAGTGAGTTTATGAATGTATGTCTCATTTTCTTCATTTTGTAGACAGCATAAGCATAAGCATATGCTCACGACTATATTCCCCGAAGAGGTAGTCAGAGATATTCTGAAACCCCAGAACATCCACGTTTCACCAGTAGTACCGAAACTCTGTCCAGTGTGACGGGGGGTGAGCCCGTCGCCACTTAGAATAAATATTTTATTTGAACTATTAAGATTATTTCTCATTATAATCTTGGTGCATGTTCCCCATTACCATCATTTCAGTGTAGACTTATAGTTCTTACATAACAAAGTACCTAATTGAAACATTATGCTTAGAGTTATGGAAATCTGCGTAAAAAGTCATTGCCCCCTCTGTACCATGTTCTCCTGTGATCGAAAACGACAATCATAACATTTCAAAACTATTGTAGTTGTAGTACTCTGTGGTATCGTGGTAAAAGATCAAAAGTAACATCATCCAAAACCGCAAACATTTTAATGCGTCAAAATATATGAGGTCAATGACTTTTTATGCAGATTTAATGGCACCAAATATTTTAAAGGCAGATATTTCTATACTGTGGTGCGGTCCATACGTTAAACGTGGCGAAAGGAAAGGGTATAAATGTCATCTCAGAGAGTCTTGGCAAAAGCCTCCGGGCGCTGAAATGTGTTGCTAATTCAACATACATATATCTCATCCTGGTTTCGACCGTTAGGTACGTTCTGTTAATTTATTGGTTTGCTACTGACGCAATGCGGTTTTGTTTTGAGAGTGAATTTGTAATTTTGGCTAAGTTTGTAGACGGTATAATAATGTAACTTAGTTGGATATATCAATGTAGCGTTTGAATTAGTATGCTGAAATTGAAACTTTGCGTAAAAATAATAGTAAATGAATTTTATGTTTACTTTTTGACGTTATCTTAAATGTCTCTAATTTAGAAGATGCGGCTCGATCAAATAATTTTTAGATCAAATAATCATAGTGAACGGCAGTTAGCCAATTGTCTATATTTTCTTAAAATTCCATTTGATTTAGTCTAGAGGTTTTTACGGGAAGCGTCAATTATATATATGCAATGGAGGAAGTCGGATATTTCTTTTTCCTACTCCTCCTATCTTCTTTGATTAAATCATTGTCGGTTCCAAGACAGATTAGAGTCATCCCCCAGGCCCGCTGGACTTCATTGTTCAGTATTGTGAATGGTCGCCGCTGTTGATCCTGGTTTACAGGAGTTGCAGCGGTGGGAATGTGTGGTGGGCCTATGCCCGATTAAAAAAGCATCTATTAAACAAATATACTTGTAGACCAAAATGGGATTATGCATTCTTTAACTTGTCCTTCAAATAAACCATAAATTTTTGCAGACACGCAAAGTACGTTTAATTTTCATTGTTACTCGAGACTTCAATTGTCTAGAATTTGTATGCATGTTTTTGCTCAGGGATAAAGCTGTATCTGTATACAAAATGTATAACTTTCATCAAAAACAGATATATATTTTCCACACTTTTGCATTTTGTGTATAATGTAAAATGTCCTGTGCCTGCAAATAAAAGACATTTATTAAAAACATATTAGTATGAATTACATTATTCTACGGCCCGGTAGTTCAGTTAGTAGTAAACCTGCTTGCTGCGCCGAGGGTCGCGGGTTCGAATCCCGTAAAGAACAAATTTTTATGATAAATATGCAAATAAAAAAAAGCAATACAGTATATTTCACACATTCATTTCATTCATTTATACCCGAGTAATGGATGTTTCTATATCGTTATCTAGTCATCATAATACAAGTCCAGGCTAGATTCTGGTATTTTAAATGTGACTAGATAATTTGTGTGACAATGGCCAAGATATATTTATTTATTATTTTTAACAATGTTCGTTTTTAACATGGTCAGTCAGAAACGAAGCTACAACTGGACCTAAAGTAAGTCCAGTTGTAGCTTCGTTTTTGACTACACCAGAAAGGAATAGGAATATATCCTGATGGTAGACGGTTCGTTCATTGTGACGTCACAGCATCTCCCCTATATCACCCGAGACGAAATCCTTTTACTAAAGATATAGTCCAAGATACCAACCGATAAATTCAGAATAAAGGGCCGGCGACGACAAACGGAACCCGTTATACTATCTTAATAGCTGTCGTAGTATTACAGCATTGTCGCAAATCGATATTCGATTCCTATTTACATAATGTTACGGTTTATTTTGGCGAGACTTTTGTCGCTTGGTAGTTAGTTGGGAATAGTTTTATCATAGTAGAGGTTTTGCTTGTTATCTTTGTTATTTGGTGACCTATTGATGATTGTTACTGGGCTACTCGAACCACACTGGGGATAGAAACACAGAATATGGACTAGTATAGATGTGAGCCTTACTAACTTTTTTATTTGTCGTATGGCTGGTTCTGAGTCTCATAAGTCCAAACTCACGCTTTTTCAGAGGGCAATGGAGCGCAGTATACTAGGTGTTGAAAAAACGGATCATATTAGGAACACCACACTGTGACACGGGAAAAAGCAGCTAAATTAAAGTGGGATTGGGCCGGCGATGTTTGTCGAATGCACCAGTAGAGGTGGACAAGAATTGCCCTGCATCCTAGAAACGGTCGACGACGCCAAGAAAAGCTGATTCAATTACACTTTTACAAACAAATCTCTGAATATAACAACACTAAAATGATACCATCTAAAACGGGTCATTTTTGTACTACCTTATGGTTTGTAAGGCGATATATAATAAGCATATGCTCACGACTATATTCCCCGAGGGGGTAGTCAGAGACATTCTGAAACCTCAGAACATCCACGTTTCACCAGTAGTACCGAAACTCTATCCAGTGTGACAGGGGGTGAGCCCGTCGCCACATAATGGACAGTGGGTACAATACATGCCTCGATATTGAAGCATGCAGGTTTCCTCACGATGTTTTCCTTCACCGAAAAGCAAGTGGTGGTACAAATCGTACATAAATTCCGAAAAAGTCATTGGTACGAGTCGGTCTGGACGAGGATCCTGCTCGCCACTGGACCACCACGGCTTTTTATATAATATGGTAAGTAATAATAGTTTGAATACTCGTGTTAATCAAATTATTACAACGATATTATTTGTCGTAAAAACGAGATTTCAGGAATTTCATTATGCATATTTTTGTTCTAAAATGTGAAAAAAAAACGGAGAAAAAAATTACATCGACATTAAGTTAAGTGGAAAGATCGTTGATTTATATTGCTAACTGCGCTATTTGTAAATACTTCGAGTTATCATAATATTACTTTGAATATTTAGTAACACGTAACTATACTTTATTTATGGCTATTTTTGCAATTGGATTATATTTATAACATATTCGTCTATATATTATAATGCATAATTATATACATTTCAGCAATTAGTGAAAGCGCTAGCGTGCTCATTGATACATTTCACTAATATAGTTTTTGTAGTAAGTAGGGGTGAGTGTGTCCCTGCGGTGGGTTGAGATCGAGTTCAGTAAATTTTAAATTTTACAAACAAATAATTTGATATTTTGAATAAAATTACCTAAGTTCAAAACATGATAATTCGATTCTGCTCTCGATTCTAAACAAACTACTTTCTAGTTTTGCGTTAATTCATTAACACGTTATGTCCCACTGCTGGGCACAGGCCTACCCTCAGGGTGTATGGGCGTGAGTCCACCACACGTGACCAATGCGGATAGGTAGACTTCACATACGCATCGAGTATTACGGAAGTGGAAGGTATGTGAGGCTAATGATGATAAAAACATTCATTTTAAGTATTCCTTTAATGACTTACTTGCAAAGTTTCTTCACTAATTATTAAACAAACAAAAATCACAAGTTCTTAATAACAACGAACATCTCAAACTTTATTATTTGTCAAGCTCCTCTTTGAAGTACTTATTTATTCACCTTATTAGTGAAATTTAACAAAGTTTATTTCAAAAGGAATTGTCGATACGTACCTAATTAATAATTATTAGCATCTGCGAAAATTGTATCTCGATCAATTAAAACTTCTTAAGTAATTCTGTTTGAAGATGACTTTTCGTTTATAATTTTTTGAGTGAAGTAAAAATAAATTTAAATTCACCAAAGATGACCGACCATCCGACCACCTTCGTAATTTGATTTTAACCACTTTCCAAATTTTCAGGGGTGGTTCAGACCATCAAACCACTTTTACAGCGGGAGCAAACCTGAAATAACAAAATAAAACAGCTGTTTAATACATTTGGCATTGCAGTTTAGTATGAAAAATCGAATTTCTCAATTAACAATTACTCTACAAAATGTGGATGACCTGCATTATGGACAACAAGTACTCACACAAGCCCTTGAAACCCCATCACGATAAATTTATTTGCAACTTGAAAGGCAACCTTTCCAACCGAAGAATTAAACTGAACGAAATTGCTACACAAAAAGATCTAATTGTGACCAATTTTCTTATGCCTCTCACCAACGTAGGCTCGACATCGGGTTAAGAACACCAAAGAAAGGGAGGGAGAGGTCTAGTTATACTGGTTAAATGTAATAATGAAGTCCACAGACACGAACAAAAGAGTCCTAGATGACATATAGTGATTTATGCGGGCTCCCACCGCCTTTGTGGTGTTGTCACTGCGCTATATTGGATGAAAAACTGCCTAGAATTTGTTACTGGAACTTAATTTTCATTCTTTCGTTTTGAAATATGGTGTGGAAGCCAGCTGGTCCGGTTCGGTTCAGTTGTTTTGTGAAATTAAGTTGGTCTGAAAGGGCATGCTTTGGTTTAATAATTTTAACATATTTTTTCAAGTTGTAGAAGATTTTTCGGAAGAGATTAACGCTTGACATGGAATTAATGAGTTGGTTTTTGTATTTACACGTCTATTATTCTAAAGGTAAAGAAATATCATGAACAAAGCATTTTGTTAATCAAAATTGGTGCTAAATGAAAGGAAAATATTTTTTAAACTAAATTTGCCGTGCCGTAAAAATGTTAATACCTACGCGACCGTGTTTGTTTGTAATGTTCTAATAAGTAAATCTGGGAACAGCTGGTAAACATGCCTTTCAGAGCATGAAGGCACTCAATATGAAATTCCACTAAAAGACTCAAGATAGGTACTCGTTTTATCATCAATTACTTACAGATATTTGAAGCTCATTTTTAAGTACTGCTGATTTGCAAAAGCAATTAAGTAGTTACATCGTAAATTGTTAAGTGCATGCACTGATATAAATATCTAGTAGTATTTGTGATAAGATAAGTATGAGCAGACTATACTAGAGAATAATTATGTTGTTATAAACATTTAAGCAGAATATAATATCGTGAACTCACGGAAGAGCCTTATAGCCGTCACACATCCGGGATGTACACCCAATATACAGGGTCCCACTTAATATGCTGACATTTTTTTAAGAGGATGATCAGACCATCAAACTGAACAACTTTCTCTATGGGACCAACATCGAAATCAGGAAAAAAATATCAACTGTCCCATAAATTTGGTTAAAGTAGGTTTGCAGGTTTGTGTGGAGCAGTTGATTTTTTTTCGCGATTTCGATGTTGGTCCCATAGAGAAAGTTGTTCAGTTTGATGGTCTGATCATCCCCTTAAAAAGTGTCAGCATATTAAGAAGGACCCTATACAACGAGTTAATGAATTAACGCAAAGCAGTTTCTTTAGAATTGAGAGCAGAATCGAATTATCATGGTTTCAACATAGGTATTTTTTTTTTTCAAAATATTAAATATTTTATTTGTAAAATTTAAAATTTACTGAACTGGATCTCAAACCACCGCTTACTACCAAAAAAAAAAAATTCTTAAAATGTATCCATGAGCACATTAGCACTTTCTCTCATTGCTGAAATGATAACAAATAATTTTTGCCTCAAAACTTAAAATGCGAATAACTTTAAATTTTAACTAGGAAAATAATGAAATTATTGTTTCAATGTAATTATTTTGTTATAAATTAGTTGGGGTATATGAGGTTTTGCGCTTATTCATTAACACGTTGTATAACAAAACCTTTAGTACAATAAATGATTGTGACTATAAATCAAATGTTTGATTTTAAAGTCTGCTAATATTTATAGTTGTCACATAGAGTACTAGAAATTAAACTCTGTGTGAGTGTGTGCGCTCATAGAGATGCATACTCTCGTCTTTACCCTCCTAAAACTGATGTAACTATAAGATTAGAATTGGGGTCGGACTGACTCTTCCGGAAGCGACAAAGTGTGACATTTTGGGAGTTCAAGTTACTGGGAACGAAAGATCAAAGACGATGTCGCCTCACGAATCCTGCTATTCGAAGCCGGACACAATTATCATCGCAGCCGATTGATGTCCACTACTAGACATAGTAGTCACACAAGGATCACCACTACGACTAGTACGGTGCCCTCATCCAACGGGTTCCCACTATCTTCACCAGGTCAACGGTCTATCCACGCAGTGCCTTCCGATACGCGTTTGCCACTCGAGATCTCTTCGGTCCCACTGTTCTGCCAACCATTCTGAATATTCCGGTCCGTTGCCGTCTATGTTGGCTACCCCTGACACTATACATAAATTGTATTACTATTACTATAATACTGTATTCAAAGCACTACAAATTACAATAAAATATTATTACAATATCGAACTCTACAATACTATCTGGATGCTCTATGATTTTAGTTTATTCTTCCCGATCTCTGCTTTGTGCAATGCAAAGAGATTTTAATCCATTACGTGGCGTATTATCTTTTGGAAGAAAACCTTCGATATGGATTCAAAGAATGGGATGTGTATTGGTATTGGAATCCTTTTTTACCCGACTACGTTAGAAGGAGGTTAATGTTTTAACAATAAATATTACAAACTTTTAATATTGTTGGTGTCAAGCATGATACCAACACAACAACGAAGACCAAACGCAATAGATTGAAAATTTCGTTCTCTGGGTTGTGGGCTTGATGGCGAAATAGGAAAACGCAATTCTCCGGTTAGGAACAGTGCGGGTTCAAGTCCCGCCCGAGACTTAATTTTTAAAACCCATCAAGTTTAATTGCCGAAGTACTAATATTATGCTGATATTTAATTGTAGCTATCGCAGTAGGGACTTCCACTCTGTCATAAAATATATCTGGATTTGGCTAACTAATAGCCAAGCTTTTCCTACTGCTGTCTCCCGTTTGCAATGGAGGGAAATCTGATTTTTTTCCTACTCCTATCTTTGACTAAAATTATTGCTGGTTCAAAACAGATTAGGTAGAGTCCTCTCCCGGGCAGTTTACCTACTTCATTTTCAATCAATCATTTATCCAAAATAGTATCATTGTAGACAACTTTCTGAAGTGAATGTTGTGGACCTACCACCGCGTCGGAAAGTGTTATTGAAGAGAAAATGCATACAAAACCTCTACAGCGTCGCGTCTTTTAAAAAATATACATGGTATTACAAAAATACAAATAAACATTTAAGGGGGTGGTTTAGACCATCAAATCGAACATCTTTCACTATGGGACCGATATCGAAATCGTAAATAAAAACTTATGTTTCATACTAAACTTCAAATTTACTCGAGTTAAATTTTAATGTATGCTGTTTTTTTTTCGCGATTTCGATGTTAGTCCCATAGTGAAAGTTGTTCAGTTTGATGGTCTAAACAACCACCTTAAAAGTTTTAAATGTTTATTTTTACTTTTGTAACACCTTGTAGGTGTTAGGTTATAAAAGTGTGTGGTGGTACGGAACCCTCAGTATGCGAGTCCAACTCGCACTTGGTCGGTTTATAAATACTAAATTAATTAAAAACAATCAAGAGCTTTGGCACACAATTCGTTTCGAGCGTTTCATTTAGCGAAATTTCATTTGTTTATTTAATCTATACGAATTTCATGTCATTATTATTTTAACGCATAAAACAGTTTATTTTGCGTTAATATTCTATAGAGAATTTAATTAATGCATAATAATCGACTGTTTAATTATGAAAGTTTAATTAAGTTATAACAACGTATAAATTTGTGCGTGTAGCCATATATAACGTTTTGATGATTTGACTATTTATATGTGGACTACGCGTGTAATTCTACTAACAAACATTTCTGCCACTTTGGCGGGGGGTGAGGTAACATGAAATCCGCAACTTTGGATTTTATTTCCCATAACTTTAGATTCTAATTTTGAATGTCAAAAATCATGAAAAGTAGTCTCGTGTGAACCCCAAACGTTCTTAGTTCGAAGTTATTATTTCGCAATTATAGACTGTCTCGTTTAGTAATAAGGTGTAAAATTTTAAATGCACAAGATCAATTGTGCTTATACTGTGGCAGAGGGGAAATGCTACCGCAAGGCTAGTCCTTATAATAATTAGTCAGAGTTTTGATGATATTACTGATGGGATTTTGAAATTTGTTCCTCGTCACACCCACATAGGGTTGCAAGGTCAGATTTGTTTTAAATCTGGGCAGAAGGAAAAACTTATATTAAGCAACTTATATTACTAGTGCCTACATCTGAATTTAATCCTATATAATAATAGTCAGACTTTCTGGTCTAGGAGAACTTAAAAAATGACGAATGATTGAATTGATTGAATCAACGAAGATCGATTGATTGAGTGAACCTATATACAACGTGTTAATAAATTAACGCAAAACTAGAAAGTAGTTTGTTTAGAATCGAGAGCAGAATCCAATTATCATGGTTTCAACATAGGTATTTTTTTTCAAATTATTGAATAATTTGTTTGTAAAATTTACTGAACTCGATCTCAACCCAACACTCGGGCACTCTCACCCTACTTACTACCAAAACAAGACTCTTAAAATGTATCCATGAGCACGTTAGCGCTTTCATTGATTGCTGAAATGATAACAAATCATTTATGCCTCAAAACTTAAAATGCGAATAACTTTAAATTTTATCTAGGAAAATAATAAAATTATTGTTTCAATCGAATTATTTGGTTATAAATCAGTTGGGGTGTATGAGGTTTTGCGCTTATTCATTAACACGTTGTAATAGTACAAATCACATCACTAACGCTAGTTAGTGATGCGTGCTATTTTGAGAGCACTCGATGTAAGTGATGTGAAATTTATTTATTTTTCTAATAATAGTTTTTAATAAATTTATTGATTTATGGACATTTAGTGTCCTGATCAGGTGCAAATCGGGATGCGTCCCCAGACCCTGAAAATCGGGACATCCCGCGCAATTTGGGACACCTGGCAACTCTACACCCACAGGACTTTATAGAAAGGTCTCCGGCATCTGGGTCCATCATGCATTCCCAGCTGTAGTAGCGAGCTGATGATGATATGTTATTGCAACTGGAATTTTAAAAGCCAAAAAAAACAATTAGGCAATTTTTATTTTTGCCGTTCAATACTATTCAATTAAAAATTCATGGGATTCATTAATGAATCAAAATACTGTACCTTGTACATTTTTCATGAAACCGAAATCGAATAAACTTTAAAAGATAAACGTGTCACATGTAAAAGTTTGCTGGCAAACGCAACGTGAATACGTGGATCACGGTCACGATTGGAAATATTTCAATTACGCACATCCCATGTATTGATTGTAGTTTACTATTTTGTTTTATTTCTACCTATTATAGCTGTAGCTGTCTATGACTTCACCCGAATGAAATGGATTGACACTCAGTTGCAGCAACGCTTATTAGAGTTAATCCTCCATTAAATCTCTTGCTAGTTTTTACTACGTCAACAAGACAAAAAGTGACAGAAAGAGATTTAATGGAGGATTAACTTTAATGAGCGTTTCTGCAACGGAGTTTAAGTCTTGTAAACAGGTTCTTTAAGTCTTTAATTACAATCTTTTTCATCTAGTCCTACTTCATCGTTCACATCATACAATTAAATAGAATAGAATTTAATGAAAAACACAATTGTCACATAATTGCTTGTTCCTTTCCTCTTTTGTGATACAATGCAATGGATCTTATAATCTATTAGTGATTACAATTATTATTACCCACTGTCCATTTCAAGTGGCGACGGGCTCACCCCCGTCACACTGGACAGAGTTTCGGTACTACTGGTGAAACGTGGATGTTCTGAGGTTTCAGAATATCTCTGACTACCCCCTCGGGGAATATAGTCGTGAGCATGTGCTATGCTATTATTATTACAACAAAAATACAAATTTATGATATAAGTGTATGTGTGTATGTGTGTGTGTGTGTGTGCGCGGGTGAGTGTGTTTTAGTTTCTGCGTCTGGTTCAGGATGTTTTATTATTGTATACATCCCTTAAGGTATTCACGGGCCGTAGCCCGGACCTTGGAAAGGCTTGCGTGGGAACACAGGTCCAATACGTAGAGGGGGGCCTCTACACTTTGAGACACTTTTTTCTAAATGCGATGGGATGCACCAACCGTGGTCTATCTCTCCGCACGCTCGATATACTTCACATCATTTACAGGGTGAAATTGGCATCATTAGCATCCTTTTAAACTAAGAGTTTACCCATTAAACTGAACAACTTTTACTATAGGAGCAAACCGATCGGAGCAGAAAAAAAAATCCGCTGTTCCATACTAAACTGCAATGCCTACTCGACTCAAATGTGTACAACAGCAGATTTTTTTTGATCCGATTGCTTAGTTCCCATAGTGTGTGTTATGTTGTAGAGTTTCTGGCCGCATCTTCTCTGCGGCGACAACACGTTCCGACGCGGTGGTACCTTTAAAAGATTTGAAGTTTGATAAGTGTGCTGCAAACTCCTATATTGAATAAATTATATTGACTTTGACTTTGACTTTGCTAATGATATCATTTCACCCTGCATTAACCGACACATAAAATAAATCCTGGAAAGCACAAATTTTCTTCTGTCTTTAACCATCATGATAATTCATTGACAAAGCTGGTAATATTTTACAATCCCGGAAATATCAGATATAGGGAGAACCCTCGTTTATAACCGGGAACATGTTACGTCGATACGAACCCGGAAAGGGTTCAAAAGATATAACCCGATTATCTATCCAACGAACTATTTTTGGACAAAATAGGGGCCTGGACATCGATTGAAATCTTTGACCTAATAGCTTATAGAATACCTACCACGACTTTTATTCACAAAAACGTTTATTTTTTTGCCATAAAGTGTGTTACAGGGTGTGCGAACAACTTAAATGCGTTACATACTTCAGGGGGTGGTTCAGACAATAAATCTGAACAACATTTTCTATGGTGCCAATATTGAAATCGCGAACAAAGTTGGTTATTCCCGTCAATATTCAATGGCTACTCATCCCAAATGTATAGAAGGGTTGATTATTTTTCGCGTTTTGAATGTTTTGATCCCATAATGAAGGTTGTTCAGTTTGATGGTTTAAAACCCTTAAGTATGTACAACATTTTAATTTCCACTCTGTATACACTGACACATCACACAACTATCTTGATTCTTGGATTTCTTGATACAATACAAGTAAAAACAATGAAGAAAAATTGAGTTAAACCAAAATCGTTGGAGTTCATACATATTCGTGTGTAGGGAAATAAAATTGGAGTCGAATTCGGCTGGTTTGAGTATTGCGATATCCGCAAAGCATTTATAATGCACGTGTCTACTGGGGAATCTAGTTTAAGGGGTTGGTTTTGGTGATTGTTGAAGCGATTTTTGTAGAGCATGTGTGAAATTGGGAGAGCGAGACAAGTACTAAGAAAATTATTCACTTTAAAAAATGCACTTTAAGATTTTTCCCGCGACTTTCTCCACTTGGGTTTCGGAAACATCAACAGCCCGATGCACGCCATCCATTCTTAATGTACCCATACATCTTCTATGTAATATTAATTCCATATTTCATGTTTTTAACTTCAGCGGTTTTGGCTGTGTGGTGTAACTAGAATAGACTGGATTAGGAATGAGTGTATTAGAGGAAGTTTGAAAGTAGCACCTATGACGGAAAAATTGCAGGGTAATAGATTATCGTGGTATGGGCATGTGATGCGGATAGATGAGTGTCATGTTAAGAGATGAGTGTTAAGTATGAATGTGGATGGCTGCGGTAGGAGAGGAAGGCCGAAGAAAAGATGGATGGATTGTGTGAAAGATGATATGTGTAAGAAAGAGAGTGCTGAAACGACGGCCAAGAGAGATTAATAGAAGAGGACGACATATTGCGCCGACCTTAAATAATGGGAAATGGGCAAGAGAATGATGATGGTTTAGGCTGTGCGTTGTCAGTCAGTCAGTCAGTCACGGAACTTTTATTTCGTGTCAGCACAAATTCTAGATGCATAATATTTCAGTTGTTAATCTCAATTTCATGGTAATAAAAATGTTTTAGGGATGCATTTACACCCGTGTAAAGTAGGGATGCAATTCGTTTATATGCGCATCAAAAAACTCTATAGCAGCGGGGCGTCAAGAAGCTTCGGAACCCTACACTATGCATGGCTCGACACAAGCCCTACTGGTTTTTAAAATCGCTGTCGCTCGACTTACATCAAGCCCCGAGGTAAAGCATACCGTGTAAAAGCAATTTCTATCTGGAAGATATCCACGCTTGCCTAGCAACAATTTTATTTCGTGTCAGCATAAATTCTTTTACAAATACAATGGATTTTGTTATGACATGAAGATTATTCTTGGTGTCAAAGATTCTAAAATCTATATGTATAGATAAGAGATAAAGAATGAAAAGTAATTTTGGTAAATAAGTATTTTACAATCATACTGACGAGTTAACAATCTCCGGGCACAGTTAGTGTCTTCGCCAAGACGATTCAATAAAGAGGGCACTATTGTCATAGCTTTTCTCGAAGCAATTACACTATCTACTCTTGAAACCACGAAGAAAAACTGCTGTAAGTAAGATAATGTTGTACCTACTTTGATAAATTTAATACGAGTATCTATTAAAAAAACATCAACAAAATGAACTCAAAAAACCATTTTCACATACGTATTCAAAAAAATTTTTTTTTTCGGCGGGTAGGTGTGAAACTATTGTTATCTACACCGCCTACCAATCCTCTTTTACCTTTTCCTCTACCCTAAGGTTGCCTGGAAGAAATCGCTTTTTAGCGATAAGACCGCCTATTTTTGTACACACAAACATTTACTTTTATTCTTAATTATTTACATAGATTAGTTATATATTATTTAATGATTTCATGTAAATTAAATTGCTCACAGTACCGATGGCCGATGGGGCTGAGCGAAGAGTTTTCGAGTGGAGACCGCGTACCGGAAAACGCAGCGTGGGTAAGGCCCCCCAAAAGGTTTAACCGACGACCTGGTGAAGGCAGGAACGCGTTGGATGAGGGCATCGTAGGACCGGTTGTGGCGATTCTTGGGGGAGGCCTATGTCCAGCAGTGGACGTCCATCGGCTGTACCTACTTACTTGTATTTAATTTATACATAATATACTTCATTCCATTTTGATACCTTCAATAGGCTAAAAATAAGCTTTAAGCTACAACTGCACGCTTTAAAAGGTCGTTCATAGTTGTAAAAAGCTTTCTGGGCACCCCAAAAGGTTATGTCATAAATTTGATTTACTCGTAGTCATCCAGAGAATCTTCCCATTGTTACGCCCGTGCGTGCGTAAACGTTTGAATTACACTGCTGTCTATAGTTTTCTATTTTAAAGAAAACAACATATTGCCAAAGCAATGTACACACGGCGACACATCAACTATACAAAACCAATATAAGCTGGCCGCGCGTAGGTCGAGTAATGTACAACGTCGCGCGGCCAGCTTATATTGGTTTTGAATAGCTTGATGTGTCGCCGTGTGTACATGCTTACTTCTAACGCAAACACACGTGTGCGCCACTAGGCAGAAGGCCTTTATAATGAAGCTATTTTTATGATTTCAAAACAATAGTATCACGCACCATAGCTTTCACATAATGTTGTTGAAAAATCGAGAAACAAGAACGGAAATTGTCACCTTCACAATTACCGTAACACTTTTTCCATTTCAAATGAGAAATATAAAAACGCTTTCGTACATAAGAATTTATCATGGTGACTTGCTCAATTTTCCTTCCACTTCTATGTGACATAGTAAAATCAGAACAGTAAGCTACGACTTTCGCCTTGTTAGTATATAGCCTATTTTCATTTGGATCGTGGGTTTGTCCCGTTAGTGTTTCAATCATAAATCAATAAGCAAAGTGTAAATGTACGTACATGGTTCCAAACCTACTGCTGGCATAAGAAAAGCTAAAAATGGTGTTGACGCAAGTGACGCAATCATTTTTGATTGTAACTGATTTGCGATTTGTACACACCAGTTCTTACATTTAACTGTGTTAAAGTGTTGAGCAAAAAAAATAAATTTTTAGGAATGTGTAATTATTTTATCAAAGTTTAAATTGGAACCAATATTGAACGAATAACGTGCAATAGTATGAAGGGAAAAAACAATGCATACAATTGTTTTGGTAACTACCTTAGTTCTTCTTCTACGTCTGTGCTTAGTTAATAATTACTTCAATATAATCTAAAAGGAAGGCGGAAAAAGACGTATACAGTTAACTAGCACAAGTGAAAGAAAAGTTTGGAGTTGTGTCGTATCAAAAATTCAAGCACCGACAAGAGCGCAATACATGACGATGAAGAATATTATCCTAAAGAATTAACTTTCTGAGAGGAAACCTTAACATGTTACAGAATAATTACAACTTTTGTTACAGTATGAATTGCAAAGCGCAAACGAACTTTGACTACTTATTATCAGGACTAGCCTTGCGGTAGCATTTCCCCTCTGCCACGGTATAAGCACAATTGATCTTGTCCATTTACATTCAATTTTACACCTTATCACTAAACGAGACAGCCTTTAATTGCGAAATAATAACTTCGAATTTAGAACGTTTGGGGTTCACACGAGACTACTTTTCATGATTTTTAACATTCAAAATTAGAATCTAAAGTTATGGGGAATAAAATCCAAATTTGCGGATTTCATGTTGCCTCGCCCCCCGCAAAAAGTGGCAGAAATGTTTGTTAGTAGAATTACACGCGTAACCAGTCCACATATAAATAGTCAAAGCAAACGAACAAAGCAAGTTGTGCAGCCCATTTTGCGTCGCCTAAGATTTAGGCGTTTTTGTGCGCATATGTGTCACATGTTCCACGATGCCTTTCTATGAAGAAAACCTACTTCTCTGATTTATAGATGTCTGTCGGGGTTATTTATGTTGAAAACGCTTGAGTGCAACCACCTGACGGGTGTCAAATAAAACAAAAGAAAATAGCTCCTTCAAAAGATCTCGACAAAACTTATTTATTTTTCTTGACTTATGTTTGGAAAGAACACTTTTTTTTTGGTACCTACACAATATGAACAAACGCTTGCCAAACCTGCAAATCTTTTATATCTACAATTCTACAGGCTTTAACATACATACATACAGGGTACAACTTAATATGCTGCCACTTTTTTAAGAAGATGATCAGACCATCAAACTGAACAACTTTTTCTATGGGACCAATATCGAAATCGCGAAAAAAAAAACTGTCTCATACATATGGCTCAAATAGGTTTGCAGTTTTGTATCCAACAGCTGTTTTTTTTTTCGCGATTTCGTCGTTGGTGCCTTAGAGAAAGTTGTACAGTTTGACGGTCTGATCATCCCTTAAAAAGTGTCAGCATATTAAGAAAGGACCCTAAAGAGAGCTAGGATGCGATAACGTTTTATCGCGCCGTCATGCCGCGGATGCACAGTTCATCGTCTGTTATACATTCCTAAAAAGGACAGAGATAGGACCTTCAACGACCCTGAGAATCAAGTTACAAAAATCTATTTGCAGATATGTTTTACATTAAGCAGTCAGTGATTCACAGTTCTAAGGTGGACTACATTTCAAATTGGTAAAATGGTTGGTCCCACTCAACCCACCATCGCCTAAATGCGCCAATCAATATACAGGTTGATTTGTAATTCGACCTATTCCTTCAAAGACGTCAGAAGAGAAGATTTTTCTGAAATTTTCGGACTTAGTCCGGAACGAAGATAATTATAAAAAAAATACTCAACCCCGGTCAGTTTATTCATAGAAATAATTTCAAGTGCCATACAATTTTTTCGAGCAATACAGTGAGTTTTTTGTGAGAGTTACAAAAAAAAAAATTATCATTGCGACTTAAGACTTATTTCTGAGTTCATTTCGGTGACCGTTTTATTTTTAAAATAATCATTGATTCATCAGATTTCAGAAAAGTATCAATAAACTGACCAGGGCTGAGTATTTTTTTACAATTATCTTTTTTCCGGACCATGTTCGAAAATTTCAGAAATATCTTCAAACCATCATAACTCGGTAACCACTCATTTTCGACCACCAGTTAACTGGGCTTAATTTATTGCAAATGATGTCTGGTATGACCTCTTTCAAGGAATAGGTCGAATTACCAATCGCCCTGTATATGTTATTGCTAGCAATTAAGTAATCTGTGGTCTTGTGGTCTAGGTTGTCCGATTAGTAGAAATCGTATCGCATACGAAAATTCGAACAAAACTAAAACAAAAATCAAATCTTACGCTATTTAGATAAGAAGCCGAATTCAGCATCAAACCTTTTTTCTGCGGCTGACTTCTTTCCAATATTTTCTTCAACAAATACCGTCGGTGTAAACCTTATGTTTTGTGTAGTAAAGGTGAAAATTTGTTGTTTTAGTTATGACGTGAGGAAGTAAGGTCAGTATTTGTTTAGTGTATTGTTACCGCTGCTATTTGCAGTGTGCTCAGTATTGTTGTTTCTTTGGGTTACTATTTTGTTAAACGATATTATAGTGGCATAATATCGATTGAATGTACACGAGAAAATAAGTCGCCCGGATCAAGGTGAACTGATGACCAAATTATGAACTTTAAGTTGTGAAAAAGTGACGGATATTTTGTCCGCCGCACACTTTATTCATGAAAGTAGACAGTCTAATATATTAAGTAAACACACGGCAAACAAAAAGTCCGACTTCAATTCCATACTGACGGGCCGTCGTCTGCTCGACGCCTAAAAATGACAGTAAATGGAAAGATATAATTATGTATGTGGATGAAGAGAATAAAGAGTGAGCATAATTATAAGTATATATTAATTACACTGACAGCATTTTGGTTTTTTTCCACAAATTATACAATTTTCGATACGGAATCATTATCATGGGCCTCGATTGTTTCTCCACTGTTATGACATAGGCCTTCATGTTGGAATGTACGGGGCCAATAGTTCACCATGCGCAATAAGAATTTATTGACTTATAATAATTTCGTAATTATATTAATTTTCATTTATTATATTAAATATAATAAATAATTATCATACCAAGTTCCCACAATTTTTTATTTATAGCAAAGCTAACAACTTTATACCAACTCTCGATTTCAAAAAAACAACATCTAAATAGGTCCCCCCGTTTGGGCGCTACGATGCTACAAACAGGCACACAGATAGACAGAAAGGCGTCAAACTTATATCACCCCTCTTTTTGCATCGTGGGTTAATAAATAGAAGAATAACAGAAAATAATTATGCTTACAGCAAAATATTTAGTTCACTCATTCATCCTGGCATTTTACGCCAATACTGTATCGTTTCCATGTCAACCCCAAAATAGCCCCAGGGTTGTTTGGGGACAAAATTTATTTTGGTGTTTACTTTGTTGGATAAACAGACCGGCTCCAAGTAATGTTGCGGAGCAAAAACTGCTGAGTCGGCTCCATTTGACCCGAGAACAAAACTTTCCATTTGATTTGTTTACGTCCCCTTTTTCTTCAAATGCATCGCCTTTTCGACAATCTGTTGTTCTTTTTTTTTAAGCGTTGTTTCAAAAAACTTGGAAAAGGTCAGTTCGACTTTTATAAATTTTTTCTGTCTTTGTGGTTCCGTTGTCAAACAAGGAACCTTTATAGTTTCTTCCATTCTGTACTTATCTACAGGGTCCTTCTTTATATGCTGACACTTTTTTAAGGGGATGATCAGACCATCAAACTGAGCAACTTTCTTTATGGGACCAACATCGAAATCGCGAAAAAGAAATCAGCTGTCCCATACAATGGGGTCGAGTAAGATTTCAGTTTAGTATGGAACAGATGACTTTTTTTCGCGGTATCGACATTGGTCCCATAGAAAATGTTGTTCAGTTTGACAGTCTGATCATCCCCTTTAAAAAGTCAGCATATTAAAAAGGACCCTATATATGCATTTTTATTTATTTCCTTACAGAAAGATTTACTCTCATCAAAATCAATTATCAAAATGGTATACTTAGTTATATATGTTTATATGCTAATAACAAATCTTCACATTAAGTAACAAAAAAATACGATTTAGGGCAGGACCAGGCTACGTAGGTACCCCCTTAGGCCGAGATTCAGAGACGATTTTTTTGGTCTTAGCTCGAGCTAAGCGAGGCAAAAATGTATGGATTTTGACATACGGGAGTCCGAACGATGACTTACAAATCGTCTCTGAATCTCGGCCTCAGTTACTCTCTAATTTATGCACCTAATGTAGGTAAAAAAATAAATAAAATATCCCAAAATCGGTAATGTGATGTTAAAATCCACTCTTTTTTTAGCATTATAACAGGGGTTGAAATTGATCGCAGGGTTGAAAACTAAAATCCTGTTTACCCTATAGAGGGGTGCCAAAATTCCAAGCAGCAATCGTCTTCATGATTAATCGTAGATCGATCCCTAAAATATTGTCTAATGATATCAGTATCACTGTATACCTAGGAATCCTAATTCAGTTAGAATTATGATCATTGAAATTCTAATGGAATCTAATTGGGACTAGTTACAATATCCAAGATATTTATTTCTTAACTTCACATTTGAGATCCTTGATCCTCATTAAGGTCCTTGTATTGTAAAGGAGTAAAAATAAAATTCTTTGAAGACTTGCATTATAAAACACATTTCTTATTCTTTGAATACTATCATTTAGCTTCATTTAGGATACAAATATTTCAAAATCTATACTTCAATTCAATTTTTGTTTAGTGGCATCCGATGTGTTATCACAATTCAGCCAATGTCTCGTTATGTGGAGAGTATACGAAGGAAAATGATCAGTAGTATTAATTAAGTCTAGCGTGGCAGTTTTGGCAATATAAGTAGTTTATAATCTCAAGTGATTGTTTTAAGGTTAAAACACAAAAGAGTTCACAAAATGGTGGAGCCACGTGCAAGCCCAACGCGCCGATACGCACGCGTCCGTACTCCGCCAGACTTGCAGCGCGACTCCAAAAATCTATACTTATAGAACAGTTCCGTGACTGACTGACTGACAGATAACGCACATGTATAGGTATATTCTAAAGAGGATGTAAAGGTGCACTAAGAAAGGATGTTTCAAAAATCGTCTCCAAAAGGGGTTTTACAAACTCCGGGACTTTTTATAAAGTCGCGGGATAGTTTATTATAAAATGTTTTGTTAAAAAACATAAAGCACGAAACGAGTAACATGTGAGTCATCATTAACTTTAGAAATAAAAAGTGTAACAAAATGCATTGTATTTGAAACGAATTCGCTCCAGTTCTGAGCAAACAAACGGGAAATGCATCGAATCGTCACGTCTTTATCTATCTAGAGTTTATTTTGTTTCTACATGCCGCCGTACACAACACGTTACTGGTGATAAAAATCATTAGCAAAATTTTCAGGGGTTCAAATTACCCGCATCTCTCATTTCACTTTCACATTTCTGTACTTTCGTTTTCCTTTTTAGGGTTCCTTACCCAAAGGGTGAAAAAGGGATCCTATTACTAGGTCTACGTTGTCCGTCCGTCCGTCTGTCTGTCCTACTTATTTAGGGCTAGCTTTTGGACCATAATAGATAGACAGTTGAAATTTTCACGGAATGTGCGATATTATGCCGGATTTGCTAACAAATAATAAAAATGACAAAACTTAAAATTTAAGGGGTGTCCTCATACAAGAAACTAGTTTTTATCAACGTTTTCCCTTCTCGCTCTATCGTTATAACGGTAAAACATACAAGCGTCAAACTTGGTGTGATTATAGAAAATACATTTTAACAATAAATAATAAAAGTCTGCCAAATGTGAGTCGGTCTCATGACATTGTTGTAACTTGAATGGTTAAATAAATCAAATATATCAAAATATAGATGAAGAGAGTTTATCAGTAGGCTTCTTTGACTATTAAGTCCTGAGATGTCAATGTGCAAGCTATACCTAGATTGTTGTGAACTAATTTTAAATGTAAAGCAAGTGCTCATTGATATAAATATTTTTGTATTTTTTTTTTTTTTTTTTTTATATGTGGACTGTTTACGCGTGTAATTCTACTAACAAACATTTCTGCCACTTTTTGCGGGGGGCGAGGTAACATGAAATTCGCAACCTTGGATTTTATTCCCCATAACTTTAGATTATAATTTTGGATGTTAAAAATCATGAAAAGTAGTCTCGTGTGAACCCCAAACGATCTAAGTTCGAAGTTATTATTTCGCAATTATAGACTGTCTCGTTTAGTGATAAGGTGTAAAATTGAATGTAAATGCACAAGATCAATTGTGCTTATACCGTGGCAGAGGGGAAATGCTACCGCCAGGCTAGTACTTATAATAATTAGTCAAAGGTAGGCTTTTGACAAAAGATGGAAAGGATAGTTTCTACTTTTTCTCTGGGAAATTTAAAATACGCTCTGGCATTTTATTTTAAGAATATTTTTACATTCACGCGCCTAAACTGTTGACCCTGCCTGCTAAGTCACAATTCCCGAAAACCATCTTGGTACTCGTATGTTTGCTGTCACCAAATCGGTCAGGCAATTCGGCACCCGGCTCCAAATTCACACTTCACACCATGAACGTGGAACGATACATTTTTAAGTACCGTAGCCACTAGGTGGGTTGTAGATTTATTTTATTGCCACGTGGACTAGTCGATGGCCGTGTGGCGTGTATTTTGAGTCGGTATAACGAATTGTAGACTATAAATTTGGTCTAAGCAATTCTTTCTGTTTGGGACAGATTCTTGTGGTATTTTGCGAGGGATTAACATAACATAACATAACATAAATATTCTTTATTTGCACACCAAAAACATACAGCAACAAAACAGAATACTAGAACGTAAGGGTACAAATGGCGGTCTTATCACTAAAAGCGATTTCTTCCAGACAACCATAGGATGGAAGAACTCTTAAAAATTTAAAATATTACATACATTACATATTTATTTATTTTAAATTTTGGATTAAAGTTCTTATGATTTCTGTTCTTATGAATTCGTTTAAATAAATTGCTAAATGCTGATGGAATTCTCTATACAGGGTATAAGGAAATATATTAATAACCTTTAAACCACATACTCTACCCATCAAACTGAACAATTTTTACTATAGGAGCAAATATGTCAGCAAAAAAAAATCTGCTGGTCCATACCAAACTGCAATGCGTACTCGTCTAAAATATATGATACAACATATTGTTTTGTTTGTTCTGACAGGTTTACTCCTGTAGTAAAAGTTGTTCAGTTTGATGGTTATAGTATGTGGTTTAAACTTTAATGATTCTTTTCCTTACATCCTGTATAGGTGTTCTTCCGTTCTACAGGCAAGTAAAGTAACTTAAAAAAAAACTTCCGATAATTATTAGATGTTTCAGTTTCATGATAATTCAAAGTTAAAGTCAAATACAATATAATTTATTCAATATAGGAGCTTGCAGCGCACTTATCAAACGTCAAATCTTTTTAAAGCTTCCACCGCGTCGGAACGTGTTATCGCTGTAGAGAAGATGCGGCCAGAAATTCTATAACATAACACGACTTAATAACTATTACAATATAAATTCTTAAGCTAAAGTTATGTATACAATAATATTTAAAATTATTTATTGAATATCGCTACACTATCTCAAATTTACGTATTATATCTATATTGATCTACAACGTCAAAGCTCTTTGCTAGTGGTAGTAGACAAAGACCAAGGAAAGCTTTTGTATTTTTTCAATTTAAAATCGAATTATTAACCGATACCGGTAATAATGTATCATGATATTTATCTGTTTACAGCAGTTTGGAAATGAGGTGTGGGTTTATATTAGCTAGTATGTATGTCGGAGTCGCGCTGCAAGTCTGGTTGAGTACGGACGCGTGCATATCGGCGCGTTGGGCTTGCACGTGGCTCCACCATTTTGTGAACTCTTACGTGTTTTAACCTTAAAACAATCACTTGAGATGGAAACTACTTACATTAGCAAAACTGCAACGCTAGACTTAATTAATACTACTGATCATTTTCCTTCGTATACTCTCCACATAACGAGACATTGGCTGAATTGTGATAACACATCGGATGCCACTAAACAAAAATTGAATTGAATAGTATGTATGTCTCAGATATCATAACAAAAACATGTAACAACTCAATATGATATCCCGATTGTCAGGCAACGAACTTTCGTAGACTAGAAACAGGCTATGCAAAAAAAGTGAGAACTTTATAATGGCATCTGGAGGGATGCCAGAGATGCGAAAAACGGGAAAAACCCGGGAAAGTCAGATAATACTGTCAAGGACGCAGCGAGACGTTGAATTAAAGGACACTTAGGAATTGGAGATGATGGAATTTTTAAGTCCGTTTTGAGTGTTAGAATGAGTGGAGCAATAAACAAGGTGGCGACAAGTGCGAGTTGAATTATTTTTTTTGGGTTCTCTCAAGATTTATTCGAGCTTTAAATTCATGGTTCAGTTCACAGAGTAATAATTTCCCTGGAATGGGAGGAAAATAAAGTTAATTTCTGCATCTTGAAAATTATGTTTTATATTTTAAAAGTTACAATTGCTTATTATTTGGTGAGAGGACCTGCTGTGAGCCGTATTAAGATGACGATGATAATGATTCGTCAAAGATATTATATATATGTATAGTCAAATATCCGCGTCGTACCTCGTCAAATGAAAGTTCATACATCCAAAGATCTACAACATGCTTCGTCATAATAATATATATATATATATATTTTTTTATTTTTTATTTTTTTAGACGGCCCGATAGCACAGTCGGTACTGTAGTGAACTACCTGCCTGCTGTGCTAATGGTCGCGGGTTCGAATTCCGTAAGGGACAAATATTTGTATGATGAATCTGAATATTTGTACCCGAGTCATGGACGTTTCTATCTATTTATGTATTCTATATCGTTGTCTAGTCATCATAATTCAAGTCCAGGCTAGATTCTGGTACTTCCAATGTGACTAGATAATTTGTGTGTATATATATATATATATATATATATATATATCATACTAATAAAAATTACACCCTAAATAATATTTTTTACATCGTTTCTTCTACCCCAACATTTTCGGAAAAAACAGCTTATTAACGAGAAGACCACATTATTTTGTACTTCTTGTATTTTTGCTGTGTATTATTTTATTGTTTAAGATTTGGTATCAAATAAAGTACATTTTGATTGATGGATGATCTTCCGACTCTGTAATCACTTATTGTTTCACAAAAATTATATTTAAAAAAATATACTACGTGTTAATGAATTAACGCAAAACTAGAAAGTAGTTTGTTTGGAATTGAGAGCAGAATTGAATTATCATGTTTCCAACATAGGTAAGCATATGCTCACGACTATATTCCCCGAGGGGGTAGTCAGAGATATTCTGAAACCTCAGAACATCCACGGTTCACCAGTAGTACCGAAACTCTGGGAAACATAGGTAATTTTTTTCAAAATATTAAATACATTGTTTGTTAAATTTAAAATTTACTGAACTCGATCTCAACCCACCGCACGGGCACACACACCCTAATTACTATTAAAACAAGATTCTTTAAATGTATCCACGACCATCTAGCGCTTTCATTCATTGCTGAAATGATAACAAATCATTTTTGCCTGAAAACTTAAAATGTTAATAACTTTAAATTTTAAGTATCAACATAATGAAATTATTGTTTCAATCTAATTCTTTATTTAGTTATTTATTTAACACTTTATTGTACACATAACAATACAGAAAAAACAATTAAAGTAGACATGTACAAAGGGCGAGCTTATCTCTAAAGAGATTCTTTTGTTATAAATCAGTTGGGGTGTAAGAGGTTTTGCACTTATTCATTAACACGTTGTATATGTGTTTTTTATTCTTTATCATTAATAATTTACAATTACGGCTATGTTAGCCCGATCGTGCTTTAACCTAAACTCACTTAAAACAAGTTATTTTAACACTAACAAACCATACAATACTGCTACTAATAAAACGGTACTTTCATTTTAGACTCACCCGATGTTCTTAGCCCAATAGTCCGCTAAAAACCAAAGGCTTGTAGGTCAAACAGACAAAATACCTCACAATCTAAGTTTGACAAAGCTTCACACAGCAAATCCATTAGGTCCGCACACGCGACTATAGTCCCACTTCCAGGGAAATAGGATAATTAATCCCGGATTCCGGGACTGGGACAAATGGTCTGCGGCGGTCACGGGCGTCCCGTTTTTTTGTTAAAGAGCCGTGATAGCATCATTTTTATACGTTTAAAAACGGCCGAATGTTAACTGGACTGACAGTCGGAATCGGATAAAACTGTTAATGTAAGTAATAAATTAACATTGTTATAATAAACTTTGTGTGGATGAATTTGGTGCACATTGGTAAGAGTTGCAGGTCAAAAATGGATCAGATTAGAACAGGACCGTGAGGATAATGACGCAATAAAAAGAAAGCTTATCCCAGCAGTGGGTTGATGTGGGCTGACTTGGTTGATTGATAGCATAGCATATCATATACTCACGACTATATTCCCGAAGGGTGTTTTTAGAGATATTCTGAAACCTCAGAACATCCACGTTTCACTTGTACCGAAACTCTGCCCAGTGTGATGGGGAGTGAGTCCGTCGCCACTTGTAATGGACAGTGGGTAGAATACATGCCTCGAAATTGAAGCATGCAGGTTTCCTTACGATGTTTTCCTTCACCAAAAAGCCAATGGTGTTACCATGTTAATTAAATTGTATTACCTATTTTTTTTTATCTAAAGAGTGATTTTTTTGACCTATACCCATTGACTCTTCCACAACTCTCTATTCTCTACATCACGCCGCTCTGAGAGTAGTTATAGCCCATACGGAAACTCAATCAGGAGGCGACGGTTCGATTCCTGGCCTGTACCACTAAGCTCTATGGAATTTATGTACGGTTGTATTTGTCATTATCACTAGTTCGGTGGTGCGGCGAAAAGAAAATACCATAAATTCGGAGGTATGTGTTAAAAATATGGGTGAGCTTGAGGCGACGACAGTAGACCAGCAGTGGTCGCAGTATCATAATAACAGAAACAGGCCTTGCTTGAAATAGCCCAGCCAACAATTAGTAATAAAACATCCCCACTTATTGTTGTAGGCACACCACCACCACCGCGTCTCACCACCTTTTCGAAGATCTGCTTCGATCTCGACTGCTATAGTGTGCCAATCCTTGCGTGACTATTGATGCCCACCGCTCGGTGTGCATTTGACAAACATGCCCAGACCCTATGTCCAGGTATTTGAATTTTGGAGCGCAGTGTTGTTCCCGATTGTTATTTTATTTAATTTGAAATAGCACACCCACAGCATTACGTAAACAATGCAATGATAATTGTTCAAACATAATTTTATTCAAAACTATATATTTTTATCCGAAGGGGAAATTGATTGCTCAAAGGAACATCTTTTCATAACGAATAACAACAAAGCAGAACAAATAAACTACAAAGAGATAACGATTTTGTAGGACCAAATTAGCATTTAAAAGAAGCTACTCCCTTTAAAATTTAGATGTATCGTATTAAGATACTATAGTAAATAATTTATAACATATCTCATACGGGCGAAATAGATTTGATGAATTAAGAAAAATAATTACATAGGTTATAACAAAACACCCCGGTAATATTTAAAGAGGTAGTTTAGACCATCAAAATGAACAACTTTCACTATGGACCCAACATCGACAAAAAGTGAACTTTTCAGTACCGACTTGACTCAAATGTGAGGAACAGTAGATTTTTTTAATTTCTTTTCGGAGATGTCTCCATAGTGAAAATAGTTCATTTTGATGGTCTAATCCACCCCTTTAAATATTGCAAAAGTTTTTTTATACACCTTATACAGGGTGTAAGTGACAGCCTTGCAAGTACTGAATTGGTGAACTCAGACCATCAAACTGAACAACATTCACTATGGATCATACCTCAGGAATCGCAAAAAAACTCAGCTGTCCCATACAAAACTGCTGCTTTTTTTCGCTTTTCATGTGGTAGGCTCCATAGTGAAAGTTATTCAGTTTGATGGTCTGAGTTCACCGTTTCAGTATTTGCTAGGCTGTCACTTACTCCCTGTAGATCAACAATTCTAAAAACTACCCCCTGAAGACATGTTATTCATTTCTAAAATCCATCAGTATGATAATTGGTAGGTATTCATTACAAAGATAGCGCAACATTATAGTAAAATTACGTAAGTTCCATATCAATTGTTGTTCTGTTACAGGTTTTATCAAACTGTTTAATTTTAGCTCTTGTGGTTATTGGTTTACAACTATCATATTATTGTATACCACTTATATAACTTTAACACGAGCTTAGGCTTACCTTTGACGGCCCGATAGCACAGTCTGTAGTGAACCTGCCTGCTGTGCCGAGGGTCGCGGGCTCGAATCCCGTAAGGGACAAATATTTGTATGATGAATATGAATATTTGTTACCCGAGTCATGGATGTTTGTATCTATATGTGTATTCTATAACGTTGTCTAGTCATCATAACACAAGTCCAGGCTAGATTCTGGTACTTGAAATGTGACTAGATAATTTGTGTGACGATGTCCAAGATATTTATTTATTTATTTATTTAATTTCAAACTCAAACACATACACAACGTTAATAAAATGTATTTTAATTTTATTGAATCTTCACTATTATAAAACTGTAACAGAAGTGTGTCTGTACATTGAAGGTATTAACAAAAAAACATGACGATCTGGTTTTTAGGTATCCCTGACTCCAAATCATCCTTTTATAGATTTTTTTAGAATCTGTTTGTCTGTTTGTGTGTTTGTTTGTGCGAGCATAACGCGAAAATTAATAAACCGATTTTGATGAAACTTTTTTGTTTAATAGCTTATGATTTGACTTAAAAACTGGTATAAAATTTGTGCGGAAGAAGTCGCGGGTTAACTCGAGTAATTAATAAAATAGGCAAATTCGATCGTACCATAAATTAAACTTCTTTAATTTAGACCCAGCGGGGTCAAAATAAAGGGCTTTATAAAGTTATTTCAGTCACGAAATTTGGTAACCAACGATCCAAAGTATTTAATTACGTCCAATTTGAAATTATTAGTCCCTTTTAATCTGTTAGTCGATAATCTGATTTTGATCGGAATTCAAGTACGGTATTAAAATTAAATGCGTTACAAATCGAACAGGGTGCTTTAGATCAGACTATGATATTGAACAACTTTCGCTGCAACAACATCGAAAAATGTATCAATCAATCAAATATACTTTATTTTACACCAAAATATAAACATTAAAATACAGAGAAAATACAAAAGAGGCACAAAAAATAAACAACAGTTTTTTTTTCACTATTTCAAAGTTAGTCCCATAAAGTTGTTCAGTTAGATAGTCTGAAGTAGCCCTTTAATAGGCATTAGCAAATGCATATAAGACAATCAAGAAAGCAATGATCAAGGATGTTTGTATCTATACAGGGTGTTATTGAACATCCTTGATTTGGGTACAAATATTGGTATTCACACATACACACATATCGTTGCCCTAGATGTGACAACTGGTAAACCCAAACCAATGAACTTTCCATAAGAAGTAAAACAAGTTTTTTTGTCTAATTAAAGGTAATGCTAGTTACTAGAGGTCACTGCATGTAGTTTTTTAATGACAAGGTGTAGTTACTACACGAGTAATTTACGAGATATCTACCAGTAGGCCACCATGAGATTTCACTGTACTTTACTACTGCAGTTACGTCACCACTTTTGTGTTGAATTCCGTACCTAGTTGTTACATTGAGAACTAATTTCTGCTACACGAAATTGGCGACGTAAGTACACTGGTAATGTATAGTGAAAAGTCATGGTAGGCTCTCAGAAACATTTTACGAAACTTTCTGCGTGAAAAATTTGTTTGCCAAATTTTGCAGTTAGAGTGACGATATGGCGGAGGCCTAAACCTTGCAATGATTGTTATTGGCTGACGATGATCATGATCGTAATCTGACTTTGCTAAACGAAAACGGACTACTTACTTACATATAAATGAATAAAACACTATTAATAAATATCGAAAGTGACCGAGATAAATGTACCAAAGAATTTTGTCAGTAGTCAGTGTGTATCGTTGAAAGAATTTTCGTCCTTTATTCATTCTACTGTTAAAGAGGCTTTGGCATTGAAAAAGATGGATGGGGCTGTCTCTAACAAACTTCGTATCGACTATCGAAAAGGAATTTCGAAATTAGAGACGGAACAATTGAAAAAGAAAACAAGCAGAAATGGGCAGTGGAATTTTGAAATTGGATAAGTGAAAGATGGTTTTGTCGAATGAACTGAAACGCAGACATGTAGTTTAAGCCTAGACTGCATTTTTTTGCAGTAATTTTTACACTAATTCAAATAAAATAAAGTTGTTTGTGAAACTTTGCTGTGCGAAAGAGATTAAGTAACTTTTTAGTGGTATTTCGTGGAGCCTCTTCGACTGACGAAATCTGATTTCGTCTTGCTCTTGCGCACCCAGGGTAGCCAGCCTCAATACGATCATTGCTGACTGGCTAATATTTCCACTACAGCATTCATTGACGTAAAATACTACTATAATACAAAAACCTCGAAAAAAGTGTCCGAGACTAAACTACACAAACCTAAGTACGTGTAGATATAAACCAACTAAAAACATTGAAAATGCTGAAATTCTTTTCCATCCCACTCCCCCATCGGGCACGGCGCGCGCCCCGCGCCCCGCGCCCCGCGCCCCGCGCCCGCGCTTGCGCGTAGTCGGCCGATCAAACGAAGACTGTCGCGTAGTTGGTTCTCTTTTTACGTTTTGGTGCTCTTTTGGTTCGGACACTTTTGTTCGCGAACCCTTCGTCCAGTAGTTGGTAAGTCAATGACAGCATGAGTGATTATCATGTATAGCTCATGATTGCATGCATGCAGCCTCTGTGCTTCTTGCTTTACATAAGAAAATCAATAATCTTCTTCTTCTTATCGTGTGGGCAGCAAGCCCTAGTGTCAGAGTTTTTTCAGACCGCCTTACGACCTCTGACATGGCTTTTATGTAACGACTACTGCCACCAGAGATAGTAGCCGGGACCAACTGCTTAACGTGCCATCCGAAGCACGGAACCATTTTTCTTTTCAGATAATCAGGTCATTCAGCCTGCAATGTTCTAACCAAATGGGGAAAAATGCACAAAGTGACATATCACTAGGTGTCCCCCGTGGGAATTGAACCCACGGCCTCGTGTCAAGAACCCAATGCTCTGAACCATTAGACCACGGAGGCAGATCAATAATTAATACGCGTACTTCATATACTCATCAGAATTTCATCTTCAACGTTTGCATATTATTAATTTTTATCTTTCTTTCAGGTTACGCCCGTTTCCAAATGAGGTAGGCTTGATTTAGGAAGCACCATTTACAACAAATATAAACACATAATGAAGTAAAAGTAATATCAAAATGGTGACCAAGGGATCATTCCTTCCCGGAAGTTGGTAGGCAGGCCACCAGTAGGCGTTGGTCAGATAACATTTTAAGTATTGCGGGTCAAAAATTGAAGAGATTAGTACAGAAGAGATTAGCAGTAGGTTGATGTAGGATGTTTGCATTGTTTGATTAATCAACCCCAAAAACAAACATTTAAAAAGTGAAAAATAATTCGGTCACCCATTATTTTTGATGTAAGCATATGCTCACGACTATATTCCCCGAGGGGTATCCGGTAGTCAGAGATATTCTGAAACCTCAGAACATCCACGTTTCAACAGTAGTACCGAAACTCTGTCCAGTGTGACGGGGGGTGGGCCCATCGCCTATTAATGGACAGTGGGTACAATACATGCCTCGAAATTGAAGCATGCAGGTTTTCCTTCACCGAAAAGCCAGTGGTGTTAAAAATCGTACATAAATTCCGAAAAACTCATTGGTACGAGTTGGTCTGGACGGGAATCGAACCATCGCCTCCTGCACGGCAGGCAAGGTTACTCGCCACTGGACCACCACGGCTTTTTGATGTACACTCTCGCAAAAATATGATTTCTATTTAAAAAAAACGCATCGAAATCGGTTCACCCGTTTGGTAGCTACGATTCCACACAGTACAGACACACAGACATTGGCGTCAAACTTATAACGGGGTACGTCGGGGGTTAAAAAGAAGTGAATGAAAATTCGGACTATCGCAAACGTGATTGCTTTAATCGTATTAAACACGCCACTTTGTAAACTTTAAGAAAACTTGACAATTTGTCTGGATACTTTAGAGATCAACAAACTTTCAGTTAGTTTGAAAGGTGAGACTCGGTCATTTTGGTAAAAGATCGATGACACGATAATAGATGGCGTGACTACACAAAACTTTGAAGATAAATATTTGGCACTATTAAACATTTTATTTATGTGTCTGAAATGTTTCAGAATCTAATTTAGTTTATAGGAATATGGCTGCCATAAAATTTGAGACATATAATAAAATTTAAGAGACAATTGCCAAATAGATGCCATCGTCTACGTTATGATCACAGTATTAGACTGAAAAATGCCGGCCAAGTGCGAATTGGACTCGCTCACGGAGGGTTCCGTATAGGGTTGCCAACCGTCCCGCGAGAGGCGGGACGTCCCGTTTCTAGAGCCTTACAGGATGCGTCCCGCGAAAGACATGTGCGGGACGCCAATTGTCCCGTTTTATGGTACGTACGGCTTAACTTTAAGGCAGAAGAATTACTTTAGTAATTGTTGTTTTAATTAAACACAAAAGTAATATCATGCGGCATAAAGCTTATGATTCGACATAAATCATTTATCTCGCTACGATGATAGGAACCCGTGCGGACGAAGTCGCAGATAAACTCTAGTGAGTAAATAAAATACCACAGTGTCATAGCTTCATACAATTCGCTTTCGACCATCAAACTGAACAACTCTCATAATGGAGCCGACATTGACTCCGCGAAAAAAAATCAGCTGTCCCATACAGTCATTAGGGTCGAGTAGAATTGCAGTTTTCTCTAAGTTTTCTATGGAACAGCTGATTTTATTCGCGATTTCAACGTTGATCCCATATAAAAAGTTATTCAGTTTGATGGTCTGGTCATCCCGACTGGGTGTTAGGGTAAACTGTTACATTAATTTAAAGGGTGATTGTACCCATGATACTAAACAACTTTCTCTAAGAACGCTATAGGAAATTCGAAAAAATAGACTTTTCATACAAACGTTCGATCAGCTGATTGCATTTAGTTTTTTAGTATTCGAATTTCCTATAAGTTTCTTAGGAAAAGTTGTTCAATATCATGGGTACAATCAGCCCTTAACGTAACACAAACGTTTACCCTAACACCCTGTATAAACTATTTCACAGTATCATTTCTATTTACCTCAAACGTAGGCTTGTCCATGATATCTGCAGATCCGTTTACTCAAGAGATTGAGGCAATGAACGATACCAACTTTACTTTGCTTTCCCTTTAGTCCTTATGCAAGGGGAGTAGAGATCACAATACCTAGGTCAGAGTGTTTGACAAGTTTGTATTATACTCAGGCGCCCAATAGACTCGTTTATTTTGCACATGTACGATATGGACACGATAGTTATTAAGTAGGTAGTTGCAGGCAAGAATACTTGTAAACAATAAGGAATCTTTAATACAAACTGGGATAGAGTCGCATTAGTAGGTCTGCTATTGGGTGGCCGCGTGTATTGTCTGCGAAGTTTACAAGAGGTCATTAGGTATCTACGTTATCTTTGAGGAAGTTCGACCTCTTTTACACTTCTGGTCTCCTGGTAGAACGTAAAAAAAATGTTTTTATAATGTACCAGGGGAGCAGATGAAGTGTACAAGATGTCTTTGGGTTACTATTGGTGGAGGTAAGCTAGTGGTCAACTATCTTACAAGAGGTCATAGGGTATCTACGTTATCTTTAAGGAAGTTCGACCTCTTTTACACTTCTGCTCTCCTGGTAGGCATCAACAAAATTATTTTGTTTTGATGTACCAAAGATCAGATGAAGTTTACAAGAGGTCATTGGGTAACTATTGGTGGAGGCAAGCTAGGTTTCAACTATCTTACAAGAAGTCATTATATATATAAGTTATCTTAAAGGAAGTTCGACCTCTTTTACACTTCTGCTCTCCTGGTACCAACAAAATTAAAATTTGTTGATCTACCGGTGAGCAGATGAAGTGTGCAAGAGGTAATTGGGTAACTATTGGTGGAGACAAGCTAGTGGTCAACTATCTTACAATAAGTCATTAGGTATCTAAGGTATCTTTAAGGAAGTTCCACCTCTTTTACACTTCTGCTCTCCTGGTAGCACATCAACAACGTTAAAATTTGTTGATCTACCGGTGAGCAGATGAAGTATATAAGAGGTTATTGGGTAACTATTGGTGGAGGCAAGCTAGTGATTAACTATCTGTCAGTCTGTAAACACTAAAATTATCATCATCATCGTCTCAACCGATGGACGTCCACAGCTAGACATAGGCCTCCTCCAAGGATCGCCATAACGACCGGTCCTGCGCTGCCCTTATGCAACGGTTTCCCGCCGCCTTCACCAGGTCGTCGGTCCACCGTGTGGGGGGCCTATCACGCTGCGCTTTCCGGTACGCGGTCGCCACTCGAGAACTTTTCGGCTCCATCGGCCATCGGTTCTGCGAGCAATGTGCCCCGCCCACTGCCACTTTAGTTAAGCAATTCTTTGGGCTATGTCAGCTACTTTGGTTCTTCAGCGGATCTCTTCATTTCTTATTCGAAAACTATAAACCATATTATTAGAAAACAATGTATTGACATATTCTGACCTAACTCAACTTTGGATGTGGTGAGAACTAGACAAATTGATCCGATAATGTTTGTTACAAGCTTACAACAGAACTGTAACAATAGAACCCCAAGTTAACTAACACGATGATTAATATAACTTGATGAGAATATTGTTTTCAAAGTACCAAGTGTTGAAGTTTGTTCGAAAATGTAAATACTAGTCAAATTTGTGGAATTGAAAATACGAATTGTAAATTAGTAACAAAATTAATTTCGCACCAAAAGACTTAGCTTGTACCTTTACCTTCCACATGTCTAAATCCCATAGATTATGTGGCCTATTCTTATTCATACAGTAAACTCCATTCAGATTGGGTTTTCTTTAAAAAAAAATTAGGCTGATGGTTTTTAAGGGTTTGGTTTTGATGAGGATGAGTGATAGTAGACTGACGTATGAAATATATAAAGCGAGAGTGAATGGAACAGTCGAAAGGGGTCGCCCTAGACGTAAGTATGCAGACCAAATTGACAGGGTCAGATCAAATGTACCCGTAACCGACGAGCCTGTATGAAACGACTTATGACAGTGGAAGAGGCAAAAGAGGTATGTCAGGATCGTAGCCGATGGCGATCATTTGTCCCTGCCTACCCCAATGGGACACAGGCGTGAGTATATGTATGTATGTATGTATGGTTTTTAAGCGGACTGCCTCCGTGGTTTACTGGTTAAGAGCATTGGGCTCTTAATACGGAGGTCGTGGGTTCGATTTCCACGGGGGACACCTAGTGATATGTAGCTTTGTGCGTTTTTCTCCAGTTGGTTAAGACATTGCAGGCCGAATCACATGATTGTCTGAAAAAAAAATTATTACTTCGGATGGCACGTTAAGCCGTTGGTCTTGGCTACTATCTCTTGATGGTAGTAGTCGTTATATAAAAACCACGTTAGAGGCCGTAAGATGGTCTGAAAAACTCTGACTCCAGGGCTTGTTGCCTACACGATAAGAAGAAGAAGGGGACGACCAGATCATTAAATCCTAATACCTTTCTTAATGGGACCAACCTCAAAAACACTAGAAAAAAGCAGATTTCCGCCATTTGGGTCGAGCAGGTTTGGAGTTTTGTATGACAAATTTTTTCCTACTTAGATTTTTGCTCCATCGTGGATGTTGTTCAGTTAGTTATTGAATCGTTGAGGATTTGAGATTATTCCTTTAAAATTCGTCAGGATTAAGAAAGGAAGGAAAACTGGTAGCGGTACTATATTCCTATGGTACGAGTATGGGGGTATTATGTGGTACGACCTAGTGCTAAGATAAACAGTTTACATTTCCTTTACGTCGCGCAGTCGGGTAAAAAAGCCGCCTAGCCCTCATTCTCTAAATCTTCAAACTTACGCAAACTCTGGGCATCCCTACAACACAATCTAACTTTGAATTAATCCTTACACATCCAAATAACCTATTCGACGATATATCAATCTACGGATCGTTCGTTTCAATTTACAACTTGAATGGATTCAACAAACAAACTAATCAATTTTTGCCAAATCAAATTTCTCCCGTACATTGTTGTTCAAACAAATCAAACATGTTTCAGTCAATCTGAACCAGATATCTCGTGAAACAGTAACGCTTTCATTTCGTCCACTTTAATATTTTATTACTGCCCTACTTAGTTGCGCAGAAACTTTTATAATGGTTTTGGAAACGAGCCAGGGGTGGAACGTTGTATTATATTGTAGAGACTTGCTTTTCAGCAAGGCTTGTTTTTGTTGCAGTTGTTCTTTTGTGGATTGTCTCTGGTTCTATGGTGAGGAGTGACATTTAAAACAGATGAGTGAGTCGTTGCCATCGTTGCTAAACATTAAATTCTAACGTTTATTTTTTGTAGCCCGTTCATTCTCGCAATGCTGGGCCAATATCCTTTATCATTCTGCAATCTTCTCTTATTATTATCTTGCCCGTATCCCGTTATTCGGTGTCGGCGCAATATAATAATCTTCTTCTCCATTCAGCCATCATTTTGGCGCCACACCTTTCTGTCTTTCGGAAAACATCGTGAAGAAAACCTGCATGCTTCAATTACGAGGCATGTATTGTACCCACTGTCCATTATATGGCGACGGGCTCACCCCCTGTCACACTGGACAGAGTTTCGGTACTACTGGTGAAACGTTCTGAGGTTTCAGAATATCTCTGACTACCCCCTCGGGGAATATAGTCGTGTCGTCGTCGCGTATGCTTATGCTTACCTTTCTTACCTTTACATCTTTTACACAATCTATCCATCTTTTCTTCAGTTCTTTTCTACAATCCTCTCTAATGTGTGGAAATTATTTTGAACGTCTCGATAAAGGTATCCAAGATTTTTCTCTATCCTTCATGGGATACACTTCGTCGTCTGTGACCATCATGGGAAACCCATCATGTAATAGTTTGAAACTTGAAGAGAATAAATTTACGAGTATTTGTCATTTTACCGTGTGGTTTGTTAATCCGTTTGGTGTATTAAGCATAGATTTCGTACTTACCGCGTTAGATCGGCTATGGATTTTCCAAAGCGAGACCAAAAAAACCAGAGATTTGCGAAAAAAAAAAACTGGATCCGTTCCGTTGACAACTGACGCTAGGTCCATACAGGCTCATAGCGTGTTCTTGAATGGTCTCGTCTATCTATCTCGCTCTAACATACGTTAATTCTATGCCCTTTTTCTTTCGCATTTCCGATCTAACGTAGTATATTCTGAATCTAGGGTCTTAAGAGACGAAAACGTCGAAAGAGACAACTTTGAGTATACCGTTTATTGCAGCCAAGCCTTTTGCAGCGGTTTTTCGTCTCACCAGATTCTATATAATAAAGACTAGAGAATTAAGTTGTAAGTAACGCCTACGACCATAAAATGAATGTATTTTTGAATCATTTTATCAAAATTACCCAGTTTTTTTTTGTCAGTCAGTATCTTAGTTCCCATTGTAAGTCCTATTTCTCACCATTGACCATCCTCGTTTTTCAAGTTCAGATATCAAGCCATCTACAAAGCCGCTTAAACCTCCTCTCACCAGCTTTACCTACAAAAAACCTTTAAAAAAACAGTCAAAACATTCATAAACCATCCAAACCTCATTCGTATTCGGAACTAAGCTGCACAATTCTGTTACATATTCATTTTTGCAGCGCAATAGATGTTTGCGGGCCCGGGGCTGAACAAATATGGATTAGGCACAATTTTCATATACAAATAGAGTGGGATACGGTGTCTGTTGTAGCCATAGAATTTGGTCGACGATAGAATTTCATAACAATTCTATTCTTAGTATACCGTGTTAGAAGCCGTGTGAGAACTACAAGCTTCAAACACGGGAAGGCTTTGAATGGACCACCCCATTTCATCTCGTGATAGATGTATGAGCCGATTAAGGGATAAACGATTTTATATGTATTGTTAGGTATTATTAACTTAAGTAGGAATGAGTATATTAGAGGAAGTTTGAAAGTGGCTCCTGTGAATGAAAAGCTGCGCGGTAATCGGTTATCGTGGTATGGACATGTGATGAGAAGAGATGAGTGGAATATTACAAGACGAATGTTAAATATGAATGTGGATGGCTGCATGAAGAGAGGACGACCAAAGAAAAGAGGATGGATTGTGTGAAAGATGACATGTGTAAAAAAGGTATGTGCGCTGAAATGACTGCTAAAAGAGATGAATGGAGGAAGACGACATATTGCGCCGACCCCAAATAATGGGATAAGGGCAGGAAGGAGAAGAAGAAGAGGTATTATAAACTTACGAGATGCAAAAAACAAACTTTTACGTATTTGAAACAAATTTACGATGTTATTTGTAACATTGTTGTATTTTTGTTTTTAGGTATTTGTACCTACACATAAACAGTACAGTGCGGACAATCCTCTCTCCCCATTAATTTCGACCTTACCTCCTTTCTTTGGAACGGGAGGTACACGACAGTATAGTTCGTGAACCCTTATCTTATCTTAACTATTATAAAACTGTAACACAAGTGTGTCTGTACATTGAAGATATTTACATGAAAAAGATTACGATATAGTTTTTAGGTATTCCGGACTCCAAATAAACCTTTTTAGAATTTTTGTCTGTATGTTTGTAACAACATCACGCAAAAAATACTGAACTGTTTTTGATGAAACTTTTTGTTTGACTTACTAAAGTGACAATATTCTATGCGTATGTATTCCAAAATGCACTTGGTCAGTTAAAATTTTACTAGATTAATCTCTGTTCCTTCTATACGACTCTTTGTTCTATGGTGTTAACAAACAAGGCTCTTCCATAAGCCTTTTGGTTTTTTTGAAACGCAGTCACGAACTGGTTGCCACGCTATTGATATTGTTAATGCTAGTTTAGATCCTTTTCGTTGGTTAGGTATCTTTGTTAGAGGCAGTGTTTGTAATTTTGTTTAACTTATTTTGCACTGAGAAAAAAACCTTTTTACTAGATTAGATAAAAACAAAATAAAATGTGGGTTTTTGTATGGAAGGTGGCGCCTTTTTACCCGACTGCGCCAGAAGGAGGGTTATGTTTTTCGAGCGTATGTATGTATGTATGTTTGTATGTCTATTTTTTTGGCACGGCCTAAACGGCTTGTTGGAAACATCGTGAGGAAACCTTGGGAGGAATTTCGAGGCATGTATTGTACCCACTGTTCATTACAAGTGGCGACGGGCTCACCCCCCCGTCACACTAGACAGAGTTTCGGTACTACTGGTAAAACTTGGATATTCTGAGGTTTCAGAATATCTCTGACTCTGACCCCCTCGCGGAATATAGTTGTGAGCATATGCTATGCTAGTATATCTCTAAACCTAGTCCGAACTTGAAGTTGTAAATATATTTATTACGATTACTTCAAGCCTTTACGTCTCATAACTAATTATGTTTGTTCCTTTATTCTGAACTAAAATATTTCAGTTTAGTTAATGAACGCGCCAAAAAAATTGGCGAGAAGAAAAAGGTGGCATTTTTAGGCATTGGTTTTTTTCGACGTGGTCTCAATTGTGAAAGTTATTCAGTTTGATGGTCTAAACCGCCCCTTAAAGAGTATATTACTGTTGGCGCGCTCCATACATACGAAATCTGGTTATATTTTCAATACTGACCAATTAAAGTCAGTGAATTTTTTCAGAAACAATCTAGAAAGAAATCTCTATGCTTGTATATTGTCAGATTTTAGTTAAAATGTACAGTTTTAACGTTATAGTGCCTCAAAGATTTCTATACAAATTTTAAATTAATCTTAGCATTGAAACTGTATATTTTAATAAAAATCTGACAAAATACAAACATAGAGATTTGTTTCTAGATTGTTTCTGCAAAATTGCATTGCCTTTAATTGGTTGGTATTGAAAATATCACCAGACTTCGTTTGTATGCAGCGCGCATTTACGCATTCGGAATAAACCTATCTTAAGTATTACTACAACTATTCTTATTGAATTTATTGATTCTACATGTATGCCATGTTAGCTTAATCAAATTAAAGATTGAAAAAGTCGGGCGGCGAGCGGGATTCGAACCCACGACCTGCCTATCCGTATGACGTCCCTTAAAGACGATGATATAGATTGAAAATTTCGTCGTGGCTTGCAGGGCGTCGACAGCTTTGTTGGAGTGGAGCATGCCCCGGATAGGCAGGTCGTGGGTTCGAATCTCGCTCGCCGCCCGACTTTTTCAATCTTTAATTTTATTCTTATTGACTTTGCTCAAAAGTTGCTAAAATAATACGTGTAGATGCAATTAAATTGTGCACGAGGAAACTAACTACCAGGTTTATTTCCGCATATTTTTCTCTTAAAACTAAAACCAACGTAACAAATTAACTTTAAAGAACTAAGTTGTTGGTTAACAACATGCACATCAGGTCAAAGCTAATAAACAGCCATGTTCAGTCACGCAAAGTTATACTTTAATCGGTTCAGTGATTTTGTTGTTCGTATTTGTGCAGGTGCTATGAATAGAGAACTGTGAATGGAAACTGCTGATAAACTAGGCAATATGGATGTAATAAATCTCTTTCATTAAAATATTTAAATGCATGCATGCATATGCTCACGACTATATTCCCCGAGGTAGTCAGAGATATTCTGAAACCTTAGATCATCTACGTTTCACCGAAACACTGTCCAGGGTGAGTGGTGACGGGGGGTGAGCCCGTCGCCACTTATGATGGATGGTGGGTACTGGATGGTGGACAATACATGCCTCGAAATTGTAGCATGTAGGCTTTGACTAATTATTATAAGGACTAGCCTTGCGGTAGCATTTCCCCTCTGCCACGGTATAAGCACAATTGATCTTGTGCATTTACATTCAATTTTACACCTTATCACTAAACGAGACAGCCTATAATTGCGAAATAATAAATTCGAACTTAGAACGTTTGGGGTTCACACGATACTACTTTTCATGATTTTTAACATTCAAAATTAGAATCTAAAGTTATGGGAAGTAAAATCCAAAGTTGCGGATTTCATGTTACCTCGCCCCCCGCAAAAAGTGGCAGAAATGTTTGTTAGTAGAATTACACGCGTAACCAGTCCATATAATAATTAGTCAAAGCATGTAGGTGATGTAGGTTAATATTTTATACAAATTCTTAAACAATTGCGAGTCGGGCTACTCGCGAACCGAAGACTCCGTACCACAATACCACACAACATATTAATTGACAAAAATTTTTTGTTTTCTCCGGGACCTTTAGCGTAAGACCGACTCACACTTGGCCGGTTTTTATTATTTGTTGTAATACTGTAGAGTTTACTCTATAATCACACCAAGTTTGACTCTTCTATTTATGACCGTTTTATCGATAGAGCGAGAAAAAAAACGTTGATAAAAACTAGTCCTTGTATAATGACCCTTAATTTTTAACTTTTTGAAATTTTTATCATATTATGTCCGCCATAATGACGGACATTATGTGAACTGTCATATCATTTCAACTGTCTTGCTATTACGGTTAAAAAATAACAGACCTAAATAGGTAGGAAGCACGCACGGACGGACGGACAAATTAGGCTTAGTTATAGGGTCCCGTTTTCACCCTTTGGGTACGGAACCCTAAAATCAGAAATATATTAAATCTTTACATATTTCTATTACTTCTATAAGTATAGAGATCAGTAAAGATCAGACCCCGGAAAAGGTGATGGTGATAAGAGCTGGATGCCTACTGCAATGAGTGGCGGAATATAGCACCAAACAGAGAGCTGTGGAATAGTTTAGGGGAGATCTTTGCCCAGCAGTGGGACAACACAGGTTAGTAAAATAAAAAATGGAGATCATCGAGCAACATAATTTTCAGCCTCCGAGGTCTAATGGTTAACAGCATTGGACTCTTGACACGGAGGTCGTGGGTTCGATTCCCATGGGAGATACCTAGTGATATGTTACTTTGTGCGTTTTACACAAAGAAAGATGATTCCGTTCTTTACGTTAAGCTGCTAGTCCAGGTTACTATATCTGGTGGTAATAGTCGTTTCATAAAAACCACATCAGAGGCGGGTACCACGCAAGGCGGTCTGAAAAACTCCGACAGCAGGGCTTGCTGCCCACCCGATAAGAAAAACAACATAATTTTTTAAGCATTTTCATTGTGTCTTCATTCGGTAGCATTTTTATTATGTACTGTAGCATATTCATTTGATAGCATACTACAGATGCTACCTAAAAACCATAATATTGTAATTTTTTGTTCGTTATTGTTTTCAATGTACAGCCAAACTTCTGCTACAGTTTTATAAATTGTTATCAATGTACACACGGCGACATGTCAAGCTACTCAAAACCAAAATAAGTTGGCCGTCGTACCTTAGGCAACATCCGCGCGGCCAGCTTTTGTTGGTTGTGTTAAGCTTGATGTGTCGCCGTGTGTACAGAAACACTTCTACTACAGTTTTATAATTGTAGAGATTATGTTCGACTATACTCGTTAGCAAGTCCATTCGGTAGCAATTTTATTAGGTAGTAATTTATTCGGCGGCATCTAAATTCGGTAGCATTTTCAATAACCTGCTATGCGGACTTTTAACTTCAACAAAGAGCGTAAACTGTAAACGCAAGCACCAATAAATATCAACATCGCTAGAATTCTGTCATCTATCAAAACCCGTCACAACGACTATATTCAAAAGCATTTTGCGAAAAATCGCGTGTGCACAACAATAATAATGAAAGCACTGAACTATACATAGCGGAGTCTAGCAAAAAAATTTAATCGATTTCAAAACTGACGCCCAGTTGCATGAAGTCGGTTTAAAGTTAAACGAATGCCGTCTGATAGTTTCTTTACTGATGTTTTGCACGGTACGGGAGTTATGTGCGAATTAGTTGTAAAGTTTGATTTAGTGATATGACAGGTAATTAAAGCACATATTTTACTGCTTGTGAAATACTTAACATCATGTTTTTTTTATTCTATTAACAAATTCATAAAATTCTGTTTTTATTTGATACGGTATTTAAGCCTCGAATTACCCTGGACATTTAGCGTCGATACGACGATGGCTGACTGGCTAATCTTTCTACTTCAGCATAAGTGATTTTCATGTTATACAGGGTGTAAGTGACAGCCTAGCAAATACTGAAACGGTGAATTGAGACCATTCAACTGAACAACTTTCACTATGGAGCCACCCTCAGGAAACGCGAAAAAAATCTGTTGTTTCAACATTTGAGTCGAGCATGTACAGCTGTTTTGTATGGAGCAGCTGATTTTTTTCACATTTTCTGAGGGTGGTTCCATTGTGAAAGTTGTTCCTTTCGATGGTCTGAATTCTCCGTTTCAGTATTTGCTAGGCTGTCACTTACACCCTGTATAATATTTACACGAAAGAATGAGAAGTTTATGCCAATTGTGTCTATTTGTATCGTCTTCTACATTAAGTCTGAATAACGAAATAGGTAATTTTATATAAAATAGCATACCTCAATAAAAAAAAATTTAACAAAATATAAGTCATACATTGAGAAACTGCAGCATGATCGATACAGAATTCAGGATATACCTATCAATGTAGCTAAAATCTCGCTTGATACTTACAAGTAACGCTTTATTTTTTATTTTTAAAACATATTTTATGTCTAATAGATACTAGTTACAAGCGTGCACAGTATTACTCATAAATTATGTACGACGCAATAAACAAGAGAATTCAACTAATAAAACTTTGAAAAAAAAAAGGAAATATTCTGACTAATTTCGTGCATTTAGTTAAAACAGTGGATTGGTAGACTTCTCATACTCATCGAATGAAGGATGAAGGTTGGTGATATTGGGCACGTGTGGTGGACTGCCGACCATGACCTGACGGCCTGTGACCTGCAGTGCGATGTTTAATGTAAGCTGATGATGATGATGGTGATAGTTAAAACAGCATCTAATACATAGGGGAAATTGATATCATTAGCATCCTTTTAAACTAAGATTCTACCCATCAAACTGAACAACTTTTAGTATTGAAGCAAACTGACCGGACCAAAAAAAATCAGCTGTTCCATACTAAACTGCAATGCCTACTCGACTCAAATGTAATTATAACAGCAGATTTTTTTTGCTACTATCCGTTTACTCCCATAGTACAAGTTGTTCAGTTTGATGGGTAGACTCTTTGTTTAAAAGGATGCTAATGATATCAATTTCACCCTGTAGTTACCAAACCCATTACTCTTCTTCCTACTTGACATTGTATTAATTTACATAACCTTAACGAAGATGTCAACTTCAAAGTCAACCGACCATTACGGCACCGGGCCCTAAATAAATCAAGTGACACTTGTCACAGACGTCCCATAACTAGTAAGTTATATGAACGTCGCGTGCGTCTGAAATGAAAGATTTATACGCTTAGGGGCTATAGTTGAGGGGCTTAGATTAATCAGATTCATTAGTGGTTGATACGTCCAAACGTGTAATGGGATAAATGATTTATTTAGTAAGGTAGGGGGTTATCGGGTTATGGATAGGTGATTTAATTTTAGTACTATAATTTAATATACTTATAATCAGGTACATGGGGTTAGAATCCACACGGACGACATGCCATGTCCCAGTGAGTTTGTCGGGGAATATACTCATGAGTATATTCCCCGACGGGTTAGTCAGAGATATTCTGAAACCTCAGAACATCCACGTTTCACTAGTACTGAAACCCTGTCCAATGGGACGAGTAGTGAGCCTGTCGCCACTTGTAATAGACAAGGGGTTCAATACATGCCTCGAAATTGAAGTATGCAGGTTTCCTCACGATGTTTTCCTTCACCGAATGCCAGTGGTGTTACAAATCGTACATAAATTTACCATCCACCATCGCCTCCTGCACGGCAGGCAAGGTTACTTGCCACTAGACCACCGCGGCTTCTAACTTATGTACCTACGTAATAACGACTGCTCTCAACGGTGAAGGAAAACATCGTGAGGAAACGCTGAAGAAGAAATTTTGCTGCGTATGTTAAGTCTACCAATACGCATTGAGCACGCGTGTGCACACGCGCAGTGGACTAACGATAATACACTCTCCCTGAGGATGTACGGGCGTTAGTGCCCTGCAGTGGGACCTAATATTGGCTATTGATGATGATAGGCGACTCATGACCATAATCCCTTGGTGCAGTCAGAAACTTTGCTACAGACAACTTTCAGGCGTGCAGTTATTTCTTTCGACAAAACTTACAATTTAATCGTGTACCATTTCATTTCTCTCATAAAATACAAAATGCATATCCACAACAGGCTTCGTCAATGATAATACATCAGTCACATCCACAACAGGCTTCGTCAATGATAATACATCACTCACAGCCATAACAGGCTCTTCAGTGGTAATACATCACTCAAATCCATAACAGGCTTCGTCAATGGTAATATATCACTCACATCCACAGCAGGCTTTGTCAATGGTAATGCAACACTCACGTCCACAACAGGCTTCGTCAATGGTAATACATCACTCACATCTACAATAGGCTTCGTCTAAGAAAATATATCAATCATATCCACTACTCTTTTCGTCAATATTTACATCCCTTATATCTGCAACAAGTTTCGTCAATTTCTATTTAAAATTAAAAAAAGAGGACCTACAAACTATAAAACTTCCACTACTGCCGGGTACCTATGTATTTTATTTTAAAAATTCAGGAAAAAGTCTCACTGAAAGCTTTTATTTTAAAAAATACATGGGAAATAATACTGATTTCTATTTTTCATTTTTGCAATACGAAATTAGTTGGTGCTTTTAAAAATATTTTATAAAGTAAGAAGATAACATTTCAATATTGCATGATTTTTGACATTATGTACACTTTTATATTTCAAAATAAATCAGTTTGATATTACTCGTATATTCTGCCTATCTGACGATACGTATCTACGAGTAATAAACATTCAAATATATTTGTTGAAACAAAATTGGTATAGCTGATTAATGATTATACACCTTGCTTTTTCACTTTGCTGTGGTGGTCCAGTGGCGAGTAACCTTGCCTGCCATGCAGGAGGCGATGGTTCGATCCCCGTCCAGGCCGACTCGTACCAATGAGTTTTTCGGAATTTATGTGCGATTTGTAACATCACTGCCTTTTCGGTGAAGGAAAACATCGTGAGGAAACCTGCATGCTTCAATTTCGAGGCATGTATTGTACCCACTGACCATTATAAGTGGCGATGGGCTCATCCCCCGTCACACTGGACAGAGTTTCGGTACTACTGGTGAAACGTGGATGTTCTGAGGTTTCAGAATATCTCTGACTACCCCCTCGGGAAATATAGTCGTGAGCATATGCTATGCTATGTTTTTTTTCTCTTTTCAGTTAATTTTTTTTATGCAGTCGGGATTTTTGTTTTTCTTAATAATTTAGTTTATTTAAAGAATTCATGAAAAGTTGTTCAGTTTGATGATCATAACCACCGGCACCCCTGAAAGTTTCGGAGCGGTAAAATAAATCATCTAGTATTTACAGGGTATTAGGGTAAAAAGTTGTACTACTTAAAGGAGTTATTGTACCCATGATATTGAATAACTCTCTCTAAGAAAACTGGAGGAAATTCGCGATTTTTTTTTCAACTTTTCATACTAAACAGTCGGTCAGCTGATTGCATGAATTTTCTAAATGTTTTCTTAGGTAAAGTTGTTTAGTATCATGGGCACAATCACCCCTTAAAGTAATGCAACTGTTTACCCAAAAAACCCTGTATAAATTGAGCATTGAGAATGTTTGTCATAAAAGAATTCTACCATTTTGAAGTCGTTCTCTTCAACTTAAACGGAACATTCGAATGACTTTTAATATAGCATTTACAAAATTAAACTTCACAATAATAACATGCAAGTACAAAAGTGCACAGCAAGGAAATAAACCGGCTAAATTACGAGCTCAGCTGCAACATGCGGCAATAAAAAGTGAAAATAATTTACACTAGAAAAAGCGTCACTTTTACCCCTTTTTTCATAAATAAAAAAAAGTTTTTAACCACCCTTTGTACAGTTATTCAGTCGTGACGTTTTGCTGTTTCACTTTGAAAAGCTTTTTCATAAAAATGTATCGTTTTTTTTTAAACCGAGGCAATAGGTTAGTACTAGCTCTGCCCGCGGCGCCTAACACTGAAATTCAAACTGCTGATTTAAAGTGAGGCAAGCATGAATACATTACTTACATAAATACAGGGGGAAGAATATAGGGGGGATAAATCCCAACTCTTCCCTCTCAGCCCTCCTAGACAAAGTGACAAAATTGGCGTTGACGCTAGTAGAAAATGATAGAATGTATAGATTTGACATTAGCGATCGTCAAAATGTTTCGATCGCTAATGTCATAAATAAATGCAATCAGCTAATCGAACATTTGTATGAAAAGTTTTTTCTTTTTTTTCAAACTTCCCTTAGATACTGAACAACTTTCTCTAAGAAAGCAATTTGACATTCGAAAAACAAAATGTTGGACTTTCGATACAGAATGCAATCAGTTGATCGAACATTTGTATCAAAAGTAGATTTCTTTTAGCGAATTTCCTTGTGTTCCTACGGTGTTCCTTTGGAAGAGATGTTCGGTATCATGAGTACAATCACGCAATCAGGTAATGCAACGGTCTACCCTAACACCCTGTATTAATTGTCTGGTGACGGTTAAATTATTTTTAAAAACGTTAAATGGAACGTGGGCGTTCGGGGTGTATTAGAAACCTTTCTACAGTCGACATTGAATTTGTGTTTTATTTTATTTTCTGTTCTTTTATGTAAATAAAACGAATACATACGGAATGTATTCGTTTTATTAAGTTTCACCACTCGTAAAAAAACATTTCTAAATCCAAAAAGGTCTCCAAATTTGGTTACGTAGGTATTCATCAACAAAGAAATGCTGTTTTATGTTTGAAAAACGAATTATAAAGGTAGCCGAAACCATATTGCATTGAAAGTTGACCCATGGGTCCTCTCGACAGATTTATGACAAAACTATACTACATTTCAAATAGCAACGAAATTTTAAAGCTATTTTGAAATACAGAAACAGAGATTTGAAACACTTCCTCTCAGTCTCCCAGTTCCTTAGTCTTAGAAAAGGTTTAGTAACATCCAAGATATGTCGGATCTATCTTTCTGATAAATAAATTATATTTGCAAATCAGAATTGGTCAGAATGCTATATAGATATAGGAATCGGATAATCTTTTCCTCTTTATCTGAAATGAAATATAGCTATGCCCGTAATTTCGTTTGCGCAGCACTGAGATACGAATCGATTTAGTATGAAAATTTTAAATCAATCAATCAATCAATTATATTTTTATTTTACACCAAAACATAAGCAGTACAATACAATGGAGAAAAATAAAACTATGACTCTAGATCAACTCAGCGATGTATTAATCAATCTTTGTGGCAACATTAAGTGTTTATAAGCGTTTATGCGTTTGTTTAGTAGAAACCTATTTTTAGAAAGCTTGTAATTGGCATATAGCTGACTAAATTTGTAAACTATATTATAAACTGGATGATTATTTAAATGATCAAAATGCTTGGATCTGAGGTCACTAGCTAATAGTTTATTTACTTTACTGTAAAGTATCAATTGTTTTATTAAATAGACTATGTATTATTGTATATATAACTTTAGCTTAAGAATTTATATTGTAATACTTATTAAGTCGTTTACGTTGTAGAGTTTCTGGCCGCATCTTCTCTACAGCGACAACACGTTCCGACGCGGTGGTAACTTTAAAAAAGATTTGACGTTTGATAAGTGTGCTTCAAGCTCCTTTATTGAATAAATTATATTGACTTGACTTGAATTGACTTGACTTAAATTGACTTGACTTGAAAATTTGTTATATAGCTGTAAGATCCCCAAATAAAATAAAACAAAAACAAAATAAAGATTCAAGAGGCACAAAAAGCGGAGTTCTAAAAATAATAAATTCTCGTTTTCTTTTGTAATCAGAAGATTTAATAGTAATAGCCAAAACGTACGTTATTTAGGCTGCTTACGGTGAAGGTAAACATCGTGAGGAAACCTGCATGCGCTGAAGAAGGAATTTGAGCAGTCTACTAATCCACATTGGGAAGACGTGGTGGAATAACGCTTATACACCCTCCCTAGGTTAGGTTATAGGTATATTTCAGTGGAACATTGCGGTGAGAGTGGAACTACGAGTCAGTAATCAAATTCATCATAAAGTCAAAGTCAAAGTCTATATATTTTATTCAATACAAATAAATTTTAAGACTCATTTTTCTACACCTTCGGTTACATTGTTCAAATTTTACCAAGGATCCCTAATTTTTTTCAAAATGAAATGTAGCCTTTGTCAAATTGGAAGAATGTAGCATTCTATTGGTGAAAGAATTTTTTAAATCGGCCCAGTACTTTTTGAGCATATTCATTACAAACATACAAAAATAGGTACAAATCTTTCCTCTTTATAATATTAGTGTACATGTAGATAGGAGCTTGAAGCACACTTATCAAACGACAAATCTTTTTAAAGCTACCACCGCGTCGGAACGTGTTGTCGCTGTAGAGAAGATGCGGCCAGAAACTCTACGACTTAATAACTATTACAATATAAATTCTTAAGCTAAAGTTATGTATACAATTATACATAGTCTATTTAATAAAATAATTGATACTATACAGTAAAGTAAATAAACTATACTAGCTTAGCGACCTATAATGACCTATAAGCTAGTGAACCATAACAGGTAATGCAATGAATGCGTCTTTTACTTGTAAATAGTAAACAAAACCCCGACAGATCACAAACACTGATTGGATTACAATGTTTTTGATCACGCAATACAATAATAATGCTGGTTTTTATTTGGACTCAGAGACCGTTGGCAATGGTAGATAGTTTAGGTAGATGTGTAGTAAAAAGCGAGCCCTTCGTTTTGTTTAGTTTGTCGGAATACGAAAGCTGGTAATTCTGCTAACGACCTTTTTAGAAGGAAGACATCGTGAAGAAACCTGCATGTTTCAATTTCGAGGCATGTATTGTACCTACTGTCCACTACAAGTGGCGACGGGCGCACTCCCCGTCACACTGTACAGTTTCGGTACTATTAGTGAAACGTGGATGTTCTGAGGTTTCAGAATATATCTGACTACCCCTTTGGGGAATATAGTCGTGAGCATATGCATGCTTATCTTTTTAGAAAACACCGTGGTTTTCTAGTGGCTACTAGCATCTCCGGTTCCAGTCCGAATCAGAGTCCAATGAATTTATGCACAACTAGCTGACCCGGAACTTCGTACCGCCTCAGGTTTTTTTTGTAATTTGTTTATTTATAAACCTTCCCTGGCATGTGCACAACAACTCACCAAAGTTTCTTCGCAATCGGTCAAGCCGTTCTTGAGTTTTAGCGGGTCTAACGGACAGCTGTATATTTGTAATATGCACAATTAGTAATAGGCTATGTCTGCCTCAGACTCAAGAATTGTCTCTGTTGCGGGACTGATGGAAGAAATATCTTTAGAAATAAGCTCGCCCTTTGTACATGCCTACTTTAATTGTTTTTTCTGTAATGTTATGTGTAAAACAAAGTGTACCAAAGAGTCACAAACCCGTTTTAGATCCGCAATTTTGAATATTGTTGTGATAATCGAAAAAAAAAAATGCAATTTTTGCAAAAACTGTGGCAACTTGAAATCGATACTAGACTAGAACACAAGACGTGAGAAAGGTACTAGTTTTTTCACGTAAACAAAAGCTAGCAAAGAGTAACGTCAACAGATTAGATTGGTTTTAATCTAGCGTAAGTGAAGGTAGTCGTGCGTTCAGCGTTGTGCTGCTGACGATACGTTCTACTTTATACTGTCAGGATGTTTTTGTTAGATTTTTTATAATAAAAAGATTACTGTTATCCTTAGGATTTCATTTGGAAAATTAATGAATCGTCGCTTAGTCCAAATCTGAATCGCCAAATGAAAACTTGGCGACATCACAGTAATACTGTAAGGCTTACAGTGTTTTTGTCGGTCAATCCCAATCTCTTGCGCCGTATGAACGCAAATCCTTTGCTCAGGAGAGACATACTGAGCCAGGTAGCCTTCGCTAAACGTAATATCGGAAGAACTATGTTACGTTTTAAAGACTGTGCTAAGCGTGACATGGTGTCCTTTAAAATTGACCACTCGAAGTATGAATGTCTTGCAAGCTATAGGGATGAGTGGAGGAAGGTAATAGCTGACGATCGAACAGCCCACGATGAAGTCTGGTTCGAATCTCTGGCCGTAAAGCGAGCTAAAAGGCACAGAGACGAACAGGCTCAAATGCCGTAAATGCGGCAGGCATTGCCGTTCCCAACTTGGCTTATACAGCCATGAACATAGGTGTCTTAAAACATCTACGTAGATGAAATAAGTCCCATGATGATGAATAGTTGTGAATAGAACGTTGCTGAAAGATTCTAAAGTTTTTATTTTTTACGAAATATTTCAATTATAAGTTACGTGGATCGGAACGTTATTTCAAACACCAATCAGAGCAAAGTGACGAAGCGATTAGCCGCTTGCGTGCGGTAGAAGAGAACGGAAACAAATATTATAGCGGGAGATTTGTGATGAGCTTCACGCGTCATGAAAAGGAGTGACGTCACGTCATGGTAATGAGCGTTTTGGTGCGAAATTTGAAGTCATCTTTTGATTTACAATAAATAAATGATTTGTGCATATTTTACCATTTTTGTATTTGGTATTTTGTGTAAGCCTTAAATCTTTATGATACAGTAAAATAAAAAACTGTATTCCTTTTTTAAATCGGTTAAAGATGCATTAAAGATTATTTTAACTTTTATTCAAATTTTGTTTCAATTTTACAAGCATTGTACCCTAAAGGCCCAGAAAAGGTTCCAGGCGATCAGGTAGAAAGGCAATATTTTCAGTTACAGATAGCCAGCCTCCGGAAATTAATATTCTCTAAAACTGAGCGTACGACAAAGGCCTTTGATACCTTTTCAGGTAAAATTGAAAAGCTGAAGAATCAACTAGGCAAAATATTTGCCTTGAATAATGCAAGCATTACTTTAAATACTATGGCGTTTCTCAAGGATAAATCTATACATTCATCTATACATGTAATAAAATTTTAAACTAGGCGTGAATGTAGGTACATTGAAGATATTTGCAAAAATATCATTTCTGGGACGTTTAGATTATGTAATGGAATACATTGCGACCATTTTTAGAATTTTTGTCTGTTTATTTGTTTGTGAAAATTTAGTTTAAAAAAATCTAATTTTCATACAAACGATAGATTAGCTGAGTGCATTTAGTATGGAAAGTCCAAAATTTGAATTTTCTATAGGTATCTTAGGGAAGTTGAAGGAAGGAATTGGAAAGTTGTTCCGTATCATGGATACAATCACCCCTTAAAGTAATGCAACTATATACTCTGTATCTATAAATAAGGTAACTTCAATTAGCAAGCAAACGTACATACAGGGATAGATAAAGATGAGGAAACTAAACACCTATATCAAATCGTATCCACGAGAAATTTTTTGTATTTTATTTTTGAAACTCTATAAAAATTAGGTGCAGTGCACTGTTATTTATTGCTAAGATAGTTCTAGTAGATGCGATCAAAATCTGGTTTCTTAATCTTTAATATTAATTTAATTGGACATAATGACGTTTAGGCCGGATTCCAAACGCGAGTAAATTTTTATTCTTAGATTCCGTCCTTGTCATGTCTAGGTATTGATTTGATTTTAAAAACCACAAGTGACGTGACTTAACAAAATAAAAATGAATAATCTCACATTGCAATAAATACGGATACAACGACCTCTTTTTTTTAGGTATTATTCCTTGTATAGTTCTACTCTTGGTTCTGCTAGTTTTACTCTTGGATAAATCAAAGATTGGTCGAATCCGGCCTTAGTAACATAGAATAAAGATGGATGGAATTCTCTCTGTCAAAATGGCATTGAAACTTTAAATAGTACATAGGGACTTACTAGCTTAAACGAATCATAAAATGTTATAAAACCAAATCTCTTTCCTCGTACGGGTTCCCTGCATCTCGTAACTCTACATTTCTGCCCCCATTTGAGTCTTGCAGTAAAATTAAGCTCCAATTGTGAATGGCATTGAGTCCAATATCAATATTTCTTCTTTTGCTATCGTTTTCACAGAACACTGTGTGACTTATTAGGACGAGACGAGATAAGATAATAATTATGGTATTAGAAAAAATAATATGGTGTGGTAGGTATTGATTATTATGGTATTGAACTTATATGTTGGAGAAGGACTCAGTTCTCTCTGACACCTATTCGTGCAAGGAGGCTTAATCCCTACATGGGACATTTAATAGGCATGAGACGATAATAATGATGAGGATGAATACATTTTACGGTACATAAAAGGTGACAGAATAAATGTTGAGTTGTTGGGAAAATGCTATCAGAGTACTTCTATGTTCTAAAGTATTATAATAATAAGTATGCCTAAAGATAAACAGATTGGAGGAGCTTTTGGTCACAAAACACTTTTGCTAAACGCGTTGTCTGCCGCAAAACAGATAAGACCAAAATAGTCAATATTTTCATTCATGAAACTTACGAAATAATTTTAATTTTCGAACTATCTTTATCAATAGGCCACAAGCACTTGTAACTGGGACCTAACGGATCGAATGGCTTCTAACTAAAATCCATAACTCATGTGTCGTTACAAATTCGTAATTCCTGATACACGTTCTATAGTTCAAGCTCTATTTACTGGGCTCGATGGCTGCAAATGCACCATGATTGGCTCCGCTACCGTAACGGAATCGAACCGGCAATTCTCCAGTAATCAGTGCTAGCATTGTTTATTTTCTCTGGTTTTTACAATTCATGGGAGGTTCGACATTGTTTGGTATTGATTGGTGTTTCAATTCGACCTTTTTGGAATTGAAATTTTGTAATTATTGTTTTTTTAATTTCACAATTGGTTAAAATAGGACGGGATACAAACGTTAAACTCTTTTTCTTTCGTGTCAGCATGAGCCATATGGCATAATAATTACTCATGCTTTAGTGGAAAGATTAGCCAGTCAGTAATGGTCGTATCAAGGCTGACTGCCCAGGGAGCGTCAGACGAACTCGGTTTTCAGGGAGGCTCTTTCGTTGCACCCCAGACTTATTACTGTTAGATTAGATTAGATTTCTTTACACTCAGAACAAGCTGAAGCTCGACCTATTGTCACAATATGTCCTACATAATGTTAACCTGACTAGTGCTTTGGTGCAGATCTGTACGAAAAATAATGGTCTGGAATTGCCGCATCAACAACATATCAGTCGATAGACGTCCACTGCTGGACATAGACCTCCCCCAAAGATCGCCACATTGACCGTTCCTACGCTGTCCTCATCCAACGAGTTCCACCTTTACCAAGTTGTCAGTCCAACTTGTGGGGGGCCTACCCACGCTGCGCCGCATACGAGGGTTTATGAAATTTGTATGAAAATTTTAACGGTAGATTAATTGTTTTATTTATTTTTAATATACACAAAAAGAAGATCGATTGGTTGCCCTTTTCTAAACAAACAAAAATTACATTTAAATTGATTTAAAAACGCTATAACGTGAAAAAAATTGTATAGACGCAATTACAACTTCCACCTTTATTGAAAAGGGTTAAAATTGTAGAGGGAGAAGGAATAGCGGTCGGAACGTGTTTTGTCCTATTCACTCATTAAGAGATGCACATAGCAAATTCGCTCTAGTTAAAAGGAGATCGCTACCTTATTGCTGTCCTTATCGACGTAACCACTTTTTTGTACTATACCACCTGACTCCAAAACGTTAACTTCGTATAAATTGTTAAGGATTTTATGTCTATCGCTGTCTCAACTAACCAATATGCAATAGAGTTACTGCAACGTTTATTTAATATGGTTATAATTTGAATTCGTATCAAAATACGTTTTCATTTTAATTGAATCCACACGAATTGTAAAATATAAATAAGTTTACATCTATTTTTGAAAATGAAATTAATAATGTAAATTGGATTGGAAACGTGCACAAATAGAAACACGTTAAAAAATGCATTCTATAACTTATTTATTATCCCAATAAACTTTAGTTTTATATTATACGGGGTGTAAGTGACAGCCTAGCGAATACTGTAACGGTGTACTCAGACCATCAAACTGAACAACTTTCACTATGGAGCCTACCTAAAAAAACGTGAAAAAAATCAGCTGTCTCATACAACTGCTGTACCTATCCGACTCAAATGTATGGGACAGCTGATTTTTTTCGCGTTTCCTGAGGTAGGCTCGGACTGTTTTGTAACGGATAAAATTTTGTTTTATATATAACCGATAAAACTTTTTATACTCGACTGCCCCAGAAGGAGGATAAAGTTTTTTTCAATTCAATGATTTCGGGTAGTAAGCATTTGACTGAATATCTATTTCAAATTTTGACATGAAATGTTTATAGGTATAATAATACAGTAAGTACAGTCCACTTCGGCAAATTGCAGGTCAATTAGTGACCAATTAAATTACGTGAGCACTCGGCCTAGTAAGGAAATGTTGTTGAAACGGTAATTAAACTTAACTAAAATACATGCAACTCCGTTTAGTTCAAGAGCTTTCAAAGTTCCATAATGACTTACAATTTTAAACGTAGGTAGTGTTTTCTACATTATAACAATAGTTTCAATAATTATTTTATCTTTGTTCCAATAGGTTAATTTACTACATTATTATTATTGTATCTCTTACGGTATTTCACGGGCCATAGCCCGGACTTTTGGAAGGCTTGCGTGGGGACACAGGTCCAACACGTAGAGGCCCCTTTGAGACACTTTTATCTAAATGTGAGGGGATGCACAAAGCGTAGTCGATATCCGAATACATTATGCAAATGCACCAGAAGACAAACCACGTTCGGTGCAGAGACTATTGCAGAAAGGATAGAAAATTACTTGGGTTATGGGGGTGAACTGGGTGGACCGGGAAATCTGGGTTATTGCGGAGAGACTCGGGACGCCTGCCGTAACAAATGTCTCTAGTTTGTCAATAAAGGCAGACGGTGACTTGCCAACTCATTTAATGAGCCCCCAAAAACGCCGCTCGCAAGGAGCGACAAGGCGGCAACATCTACTGAGCGGCTAAGGTTGTAGAGAGGTGAGTCTGCGGGCGCCGGTTCCCGGTGCTAAGCGCACCAGTCCCGGCGTTATGACATTTTACACTTCCAACCTGGAGCATAGGTTCCGCTCTTGCAACTCCACTCCTGGCCAGCCGGTTAAGGCAAGACAGGAGGCGAGGGCCAAATCAATCCGGGCCCTCTGGAGAATCGGGTCCGTTGTGTCGCCACTCACCATCAGCTCGCCACAAGCTGCCCTGCGGGCTTATTATTATTATTATTATTATTATATTATATCAGCCGTCACTGTCCCATTGTTGGGCAAAGGTCTCCCTCCGTTCTCTCTATGTGTCCCGTTTTGCGCTTTGTTAGGCCAGTTGATGATAAACCATCGATTTCGTCCCACCACCTTCTTCTAGATCTGCCTCGACGCCGATTTTGTTTTACTGGGGACCAGTTGGTAGTAGTTTTGGCCTACGGGTCATCTGGCTTGCGGCAGACATGCCCAGCCCAATCCCACTTTAGATTGGCAGCGGTGGTGGCGACGTCTGTCACTTGGGTCCTGTCCCGAATGACCTCATTCCTGAGTCGCGCTGCAAGTCTGGCGGAGTGCTGACGCGTGCGTATCGGCGCGTTGGGCTTGCACGTGGCTCCGCCATCCTGTGAACTCTTTTGTGTTTTAACCTTAAAACAATCACTTGAGATTATAAACTACTTACATTGTCAAAACTGCCACGCTAGACTTAATTAATACTACTGATCATTTTCCTTCGTATACTCTCCACATAACGAGACATTGGCTGAATTGTGATAACACATCGGATGCCACTAAACAATAATTGAATTGAATTGACCTCATTCCTGACCCGGTCGATCTGTTTTAAGATCAGTGACTACATTAAATAATATTTATTTTCTATAATAATGTAAATTATCATAGCATATGCTCATGGCTATATTTTGAAACCTCAGAACATCCACGTTTCACTAGCAGTACCGAAACTACACAAAAACCACAATTTTTTTTCACAGTAAAGTAAACTGAATCTAATGAAACTTTTGTGATTGCCCAACTGTTTTGCAGCACATAATTAAACATAAGCACCATAGTACGTTTGTATGGAGTGCGCTCCGAATTATATCCCCTTAACACTTACTTTAAAACAACACAGGCACTACGAAAATAATATTGAAACGGTCTTGCAAGCGGCGTACTCTACGACTCTACACCAGAGATTATCTGATGCAAAGCGCAGAGCATTATCTACAGAGAGAACATTTTAATGCTCTATGTAGCACTGTATTTAATATTGATATCTTTTATACTGGGTGGGACGTAACGAGAGGACTTTCCTTTTAAAGGTGTACTCGGACAAACTCGGACTCGGACACTAAACAACTAACCCTAAGGAACATGGGTCGAAAAACGAAAAAAAAAATTGGATCTCTCACATAAAAGTGCGGATCAGCCGATCTATGTTCTATGGGAGGTCCACAATTATTTTTTCTTATTTCGACCAATGTTTAATGTCATTGCCTTAAAAGGAAAGCCGCTCGTTACGTTCCACCCAATGTAAAAGCTGAGTGATAGTAATTTAAATAGCAGTGGTGCGGATGAAATTACCTAAATAAGTTAACTTTGTTCCAATAATAAAAAAAATATATATATTTCAATTTCAATTCTAACTATAGAAAAAAAAATACAATATGCGTATCCACAACAGGCTTCGTCAAAGGTAATACAATACTCACATCCGCAACAGGCTGTGTCAATGGTAATACATCACTCACATCCACAACAGGCTTCGTCAAAGGAAATACACCACTCTGATCCACAACACGTTTCGTCAATAAACACATCCCGTATATCTGCAACAAGCTTCGTCAAAAAAAAAAGGGGGGAGGGGGGACCTACAACCTGTAAACCTCCTCCAAAGCCTCTCCCCGAGGGACGGTTCCAAGAACGCTGGCAGCATTCCCCCTCTGAATCGCCAAGCTTATGCGCTGACGTAGGTAACTGCCAGCCCTCTTATCACCAGTGGTCTCTATAAGGCCAAATCAGGTCCAGGTCTCTAATTCTAACTATATAATTAGCAATTACAGTTTATTTAATACACATGACGATTCCAAAATATAATGACATCCACACTTAATTATCATCGATAACTTTACTTTAATCAATCTTATGACAAATATAAAATTGACAATGAATAATAAACAAATGTGGCTCAGAATGTTGTATAGGTATAAATTCCTTGAGATTTTTAAACAATTGAACAAGAATTAAGACTTTATTTAAATTATTTTCTTGGTTTTATTTTTAGTACGGAGCACATTTATTTTCTCCACGAATTGCATTATAAAACAATAATTTTTAACAGAAAGACTATCACACTAACACCAAAAAAAGGAAATAGAAAAGCCGACCAAACCAATAAATAAATTAGTCAACCGACCTAGTACCTAGTATGTACTAATACTTTTCCAGATTGTCAGTCTAATCTAGTTCTTACAATATCGGACTATAAACACTAAAATCATATCCAATCATTTCCAATATTTCCTATTGTCTGTTCATACGATGTCAGTTATAAAGGAAACTCATAATCTCAATCTATAATTTAATCTATTCTGTACTGAATATAGTTAGTAGGTACTATCATGCTCTCATGAGGCCTTCTTAGATAATACTCTGTTCTTCGCATCTGTTAATCTCAGTTCTAGACTAACGTAATGTATTCTGATATTTCTTGCAATACACTTGAGGCTTTCTTGTTATTAAATTATAAAGTTTTTTTATTAAAAAATAGTAAATGGACTCTTCCTTGTGCGTTAGCACCGCATTCCCGCCAGTGTCAAGTGGTTTGTGGGAGTAAACTATCCAATCCAGAGGATTGTTTTTGAGCAAAAACAGCTGAGAAGGATCGTGGAGCCTCGTGGCAGGCTAAACGTGAACCGTACGAACACCAGAGATAAGTGACAAAACCTGCAACTGCAACTCCAAGTATAGGGTGATTTTGCGTTCAAATACATACATTTTACACCAAAATAAAAAAAAAGTTTGTTAAAAATTTGTTACATAATAGTTTTCAAATAGATTAAAAAAAAAAAAAAAAATTATAGAGATATATTTTGACCTATTAAAAAATGTGTTACCTACATATAATATTCCGTCGTTACTATTGGAATTTTTTATCTCTGATTTGTCTCCAATACTGAAAATTTGGAATCTAAGATCGTACCTAGTAACGATTTTAGGGCTCCGTAGTCAACAAGGAACCCTTAAAGTATCGCCATGTCCGTCCGTCTGTCCGTCTGTCCGCGGTTTAGCTCAGAGACGCTTAGTACTAGAAAGCTGTAATTTGACATGGGTATACGAAAAGTCGGCATGACATTATTTTTTCTCGTCTATCCCATAGTATTGTTGGATAGGTCTTTTAAAAATATTGTGGGTGTGGGAAAACCATTTTTCGATTAAGGGATCCGTTAGCGAAATATTAAGCTATAAAGTGAAAATTTTTGTTAGAGTCAAGTCCCCAAGTGTACTTTTTAGACTTTATTAGCCGTTAAACCGTAGTATAAAACTAAAAGCCCCCTTCTAAGTCAGTATATTGTGACGGGTAACTACAGAACCCTACCCTGCGCGCGGCCCGACACACACTTGGCCGGTTTTTATAATAATATTTTGGACAGTGTTACCTTAGATCAGTGTCACACAGATTATCTAGACCCATATAAAGTGTTAGATTCTAGCCTGAACTTGTCTAATGAACTAGACAACGAAATAGAGAACACATTATTAGATACAAACATCCATGACTCAGGCGCTATATATTTTTTAGCAAGGTTTTCTAAACCAGAAAAACTACAAAATAATGTGCTTACATCAAACGTTTCCTTTTTTGTCACGTACAACTACAAATTGATGACGTAACAGATCTTGGTATCTTAGAGAAAATAAAAATCGAGTAACGTGAAAGTTGGGAACGTGAACATACGGTTCCGCTCGAAACGTTACAGGAAAATGTACAATGTGAATAGCACAAACACACACACACACCATACACACATACACAGGCACACACACACACAAATGAATCTAAACATATTTGTTGCGTGACAAAAATTAAAATGTTTATTGAAAGTAATGTCTTCACAAACATCCTCATTTTCTTTCATATACAGGGTGTTACAAAAGTAAAAATACACATTTAAAACTTTTAAGGGTGTTGTTTAGACCATCAAACTGACCAACTTTCACTATGGGACCAACATCGAAATCGCGAAAAAAAAATCAGTTCTCCCATACATTTAGCTCGAGCAGATTTGTAGTTTAGTATGGACCATAATATTTTTTTCGCGATATTGGTCCCATAGTGAAAGTTGTTCAGTTTGATGGTCTAAACCACCCCCTTAAATGTTTATTTGTATTTTTGTAACACCTTGTATAATTATAATATTATCATCATCATCTCAGCCGATGGACGTCCACTGCTGGGCATAGGTCAACCCAAGATCTACACAACGACCGGTTCTGCACATAACATAATTATCTGGATTTAACTTTTTTTTTTATTTAAACAAAAAGCACATGAGCGATAGAGCGCTGTTCGCTGAAAACGAATTTTTCCAGAGATCTTGATTGATTTTTCGCCCCCATAAACCCCATAAAATCTTCAACCATTAGAGTGAGAGAGCAGTTTCCGAGAACGTATTTATACATATAATCTTATATCATATTTTACAATCAAAATTTTGCTCGATTAATAGTTAGGGATAAGATAACCGTTTGGGCCGTACAAATACGGGACCCTGTAAAAATGAAGACTATCATTCTCGAGAGAAATAACAAAGCTTTTTATCGAATATGAAGAATAACTAACTGTAACTTTCATGGAATAGAAAAATGCGAGTCAAGTAATATATGGCCGTTCCTTACGTCTTGAAGAATATCGATAATTTCTTACCTTCTATAATTTTAGTTCTTTTCAAACGAGAAATATGGAAGTGCAAAACCGTTTTGAAATATATCAGTGAAATTTTTAAGACTGCCATTTTATTTTATGTTTGTGAAAATGTGAAAATTATTAAAATTTTAACACTTAAAACCTTTTTCTTTTGAAATAAAATTAAACAGGGTACAGTTGCAAAATGAATTTATTTAATTATACTTTGTATATTTTGTTTTGTTTAAAAGAAGTGTGTTGTAGAGTTTCTGGCCGCATCTTCTCTACAACGGAACACCTTCCGACGCGGTGGTAGATTCAAAAACATGACATCAAAAAGTTATCTATGTGATATTGTTTTGAATAAACAATTTTGACTTTGACTTGCCCTAGTAATATTTACACAGGTTGTTCAGACCAACAAACTGAATAAATTGCAATTGCCGCCAACATCGAGTAAAAAATCTCCTGTTTCATACAAAACTGCAGTGCCTGCTCGAATCAAGTCCCATAATTTTTTCAAATATCTTATCGAGGTAATCTGCATATTAAATTTTATGGTGGGAGGCAAAAGTAATGATATCCAAATGAAATCGTGATTAGATGTCATGTGTTTTTTTCGGAGAGTTATAAAGTAATTTTATAAAACTAATAGAGTTTGCACGTGACATCGTCCGCAGCAGTTTCCGTCTTTCATCAAAATCGGTCCAGTAGTTATTGCGTAATACGTGAATAGACATACAGACCACAGAACATTATAAGAGAGGTTAGAAATGCAAAGTAGCGCTTTTGCTTCGGAGAGGACTGTCGCCACTTGTCTTCCCGCTCACGCTGCTACAATTACTCATGCCCTCTCGTTCGCACCACGCCGTGCGCCTTATGGTGTTATGCAAATCATTGCATAACCTGTGGCGACACGTTCCACGCCTACTTTGGACTTCTAACCCCTCTTATAATATTCTGTGATACAAATAGACAAAAAATTAAAACTCTGAGTTTTGAAGTCATGGACGACACCTAAAATGTGTATCGTAATCTTTTTTTGTAAACGTTCAGAAATACTTCTGTTATAGGTTTTAAAATATTGTAGATTTTGATCTAATATAGCCTTTTCTTTTATCTAATCAATCTAATTAAATTGAACTCTAAGCAAATATTATACGAAGGAGTGTTTTTTTACCAACTGTCTAGCTGTCGAAAACAATTTGATTCTAATCTCAAGCCCCAGACAGATTTTTTGGTCATCGTCCTCGAAAACGACCTAGAATAAATTGAAATGTCGAATGAAAAATATTCCACTTCAAAAACCTTTGTTTTTACTAATGCGATGTCTAAGCTTAATTAATTCGAATCATTTTGTTTATTTTACTTTAAGAATTTGTTTTCGGTCACTAATAAATCTTCTAACATTTGAGAATATCTATCAAAATTGGCGATGGACTCAACTTTGGGCACTGCCAGGGACTGTAAGAGAAGATTTCATATATTATTACTTGAAAGAATCATCAAAATATGTCCATCCGAACGCAGATTGTGAGCGGTAATGTTGAAATAAAAAAATGTATAGCATGCATAAGCATATGCTCACGACTATATTCCCCGAGGGAGTAGTCAGAGATATTCTGAAAACTCAGAACATCCGTTTCAGTAGTAGCACCGAATCTCTGTCCAGTGTGACGGGGAGTGAGCTCGTCGCCATTTTAAATGGACAGTGGGTACAATACATGCCTCGAAATTGAACCATGCAGGTTTTGTTTGAGTTCTCGATATTGTTACCGACAATTGCGATATTCACGGGAAAACTGAATAAAAATGAAGGTACAAATCTATCTACTCTCATTATTTTCTGTTAAAAATCCGTATAGCGCATAAATATTGTCACAGAATAAGTATATACAGGGTCCTTCTTTATATGCTGACAGTTATTTAAGGGGATGACCAGACCATCAAACTGAACAACTTTCTCTATGGGACCAACATCGAAATCGGGAAAAAAATTAGCTGTCCCATACAAAACTGCAAACCTATTCGAGCCAAATGTATGGGACTTTTTTGGGATTTTTTCGCGATTTCGATGTTGGTCCCATAGAGAAAGTTGTTCAGTTTGATGATCCGATCATCCCTTTAAAAAGTGTCAGCATATTAAGTTGGACCCTGTATTGTTTTACAAAATATTGTGTAATTTTCAGATTACATCTTTTACAAGATCGATAACGTATAATATGACTACCTATACGAGTACTAGGAATTTTTTTTCCTATTTTTCGTTGTCGTCATATCCATTATCAAAAATTATTTAATTAAATATTAAGACGCAGAATCGCTAAGAACAGACAAAAAATGCCATGACGGTTTTATATCAATTAAATCAGGTACCTATACAGGGTATAAATTTAAATGCTTCATACACTTTATGGGGAGCTTCAGACCATCAAACAGAACAACTTTTACTACGGGACTAACTTTGAAATAGCAAAAAAAAAGCAAGGTTTGTTATTCTATACATTTTGGTCGAGCAGCTAGTGACATGTTCTATGGAACAGCTGATTTTTTTCGCGATTGCGATGTTTGTTCCATAGTGAAAGTTATTCAGTTTGATGGCCTGAAGCACCCTGTTCGACATAATTTACACACTGGAGTACGATTTTAGAAAATCGCACGTTCAAAACAGCAGTAAAAAATGACAAAATTACTTTATGGAGATCATTCGATCAAGATTTTGAAAAAATAACACTTCTTTAGTTATAAGGTACAATAAGATCCCTTGTCGAAATTCGCCACAGTAACTGCCAACCGCGATAGTTTGGACCTAGCCTAGAATCCACAAAAAAAAACCTAGAGAACACACAACCGGTATCGAACGATATATCATAAACGCAGACAGCGGAACCTACCAGCGAAGGTTTTATTTTACTTCGCAACAAATTTATCGTTTCCCACTTCCGTTACGATATTTGTGGTGTACCGGTCCGGCTATCTCTACCGGTATTTACCGATGTTTATCGGTGGAACGTTAATGGATTGTGAATTATTAATATGTTAGTTTTCGAGTTGAAAGTTTGAAGGGTTTGATAGTATTGAATGGTGTGCGTTTGTATCTATGATTTTCACTGTTAATCATCCAGACTGACATCGAACCACCGTTCTCTGGATGGAAGGATATCTATCTTCCTTTCTTTACTGTATATCCAAAAACTTTACACAAATTAAACGTTATTATAATACATTGTTTTTGGGCATTTAACTTATATTGTCTTACTAACTGTTTCTAAGAGCGTCGGTGATGCGTTGCGGAGAGGTTAATAAAAAATAATTATACAGATCTGTCCATAAAAAAAAGTTAAGGTTAAAAGTTTCCAAAAATTCAAAAAAATCATTCACATAAAAAAAAATTGAGGCCTAGGTCAAATGTTTGGGGCCAAGTAGGTAGCACATGACCATACGTACCCCCCATTTTCGTATGTTCAGAGATTTGCCGAACACCCTGTATATGAACACGTTTCTATGCTGGTTTCCTCACGACATTTTCTTTGTGGTAAAATAGTTCATACATAAATATAATTCACTTCACCAAACAATTTTGTACAAATACAAAATCTCACATAATACAAAGTGCTTTTGAGCAAAGCAAAAGATTTTCTTAAAGCAGCGTGCTTCCTACATTTCGTTATCCCAAGATTTAATAGAGAAATCCTTTTAAAGCCCCCTGAATACAGTCTATGTTAAACTAGCTTTAATCCAAAGTAATGTACGCTTATAATGTAAATTAGTTTTTACGTTTTTCTCCTTATAAGATGCTTTTGTAATTAGACGGCTAATTCGTTTAGTAATATGACTTTTAAACCTTTATTGTCTGAAAGACTATGAACTTTTCTCTCTTTATAATATAATGTAGAAATATTGAAATTGAAAAAAGTGTTATTACCTACCTACCATATAGAGAGTTATAAGTTTCTTAGTAGCTCTAGTGGGAAATATTATCTTTATAATAAAATTATGCAACGTGTTAATGAAAAAGCGCAAAATCTCATACAACCCAACTGATTTATAACAAAATAATTAGGTTGAAACAATAATTTCATTATTTTGATGCTTAAAATATTAAGTTATTCACGACAAAAATGATTTGTTATCATTTCAGCAATGAGTGAAAGCGCTAACGTGCTCATGGATACATTTTATGAATCTTGTTTTGGTAGTAAGTAGGGGTGAGTGTGCCTGTGCGCTGGGTTGAGATCGAGTTTAGTAAATTTTAAATTTTACAATATTTTGAAAAAAAATCTGCTCTTGATTCTTAACAAACTACTTTCTAGTTTTGCGTTTATTCATTAACACGTTGTATACGTATAATAATATAACTAGAAATGAGAACTACATGAGAGGTGAATACGACACTGGTTCGGTTGACATACCAGGGTACTTTGCCGTCACTGGTGTGGTCCTCCCATAGTCCGCTGCAATAAGCAGTTGTAGCAGCTCGCTGTATTGGTCAGATTAAAAAAACCTTGAATTCGTTTGTAGACTTTGACTATTTATATGCGGACTGGTTACGCGTGTAATTCTACTAACAAACATTTTTGCCACTTTTTGCGGGGGGCGAGGTAACATGAAATCCGCAACTTTGGATTTTATTCCCCATAACTTTAGATTCTAATTTTGAATGTTAAAAATCATGAAAAGTAGTCTCGTGTGAACCCCAAACGTTCTAAGTTCGAAGTTATTATTTCGCAATTATAGGCTGTCTCGTTTAGTGATAAGGTGTAAAATTGAATGTAAATGCACAAGATCAATTGTGTTTATACCGTGGCAGAGGGGAAATGCTACCGCAAGGCTAGTCCTTATAATAATTAGTCAAAGTTTGTAGAAAATTGATGAACGGACTAAGGAATAATTTGAATTATTTTCCTGAAGTCGGTTCCTAATACATAATACTATTTTTGTTATTTTTTTCTAATATTTATAATTAATATTTTATGGCTGTAAAACAGAAGTTTATAAGTTTTTAATAGGTAGCAGTTTTTGTGATCTGAAATATTTAAAATATTGTAGGTATCCTATCCATTACCTTGCCTGCTGTGCAGGAGGCGATAGTTCGATTCCCGTCCAACCCGCCGAATCGTACCAAAGTTATGTACGATTTGTAACACCACTGGCTTTTCGGTGATGGGAAACATCGTGAGGAAACCTGCGTGCTTCAATTTCGAGGCATGTTTTGTACCCACTGTCGATTACAAGTGGCGACGGGCTCACTCCAACTGACTGACCCCCTCGGAGAATACAGTCGTAGCATATGCTCCATTTCGACGAAATATAATATTTTATGTAAGACATCTGACTAAAATTTGCTGAACTATTTGTAAATTTCCGCCTACTTACCCATTAAGTACCACATTTATCACATTAAATATAATTTCATTTCATTATGATTTAAGAAGGTGCATTGTGTTGTGTTTAGCTCATATGTTGGAACGCAAAAACGAAGTTTTTCGTTTTTCAATCAGTAAAAAAAAACGTGGTAATTGGTTTTGTCGCGTAATTGGTTCTCTTTTGACGTTTGGTGCTCTTTTGGTTCGGACACTTTTGAGCGCGGACCCTACGTCCAGTAGTCGGTAAGTCAATGTGGTGTCCTAAAAAATAGGGCGTCGCGCCTAATCATAAACTAAAACAATCTTTAAATAACATCAACTAATCCAAGTGTTTTCTCTAAATCACACTGACACTTCAATTAAATAAAAGGGGTTGAACCATAAAAGGGTTCCGCAGTAATACTTAAGTAGGTTAACATTAACTTGAGTTAATCAAATTGTTTCAAGCTTAAATACTTAATGCATAGGGTCGGTTGCATGAATCTAGGAGCATGTGGACATGCCTTTTAATTTAATTTCGAATTGAAAAAAAACTGGAGCTATGTGGTTCAGGCTTAGAATGGACTACCCAATTTCATTCCGTGGGTGTTTTACGAGGCAACTGAGGGATAAGGCTTCTATTGCAGCGTTTTGTGGGGTTCTACCAACACTTCATACCTTCATACAACTAAAGGAATAAATTCTACGAATAGGGACAGGCACATACTCGGTTTATGTGAGTGTGTGCATTTGTTCGTACGTCCTCTAACGCGCGCTATGTGTGATTGTACCGACAGCGGCCGCATGTATCAAGCTTTTGCTCTGTAGGGATATTTATTCATATGCTATGAAGCCAACTTCGAAATCAACTAAAATCTTCTGTTTCAAAACATAACAGTACTCACTCGACTCAATATATAGAAAAACTGTTTTTTTTAGATTTCAATGTTGGCGCCATAGTGAAAGATTTTCACTTTGATAAACCGAATGAACAAGAGAACTTACTAAAATTCCTGTATTGCCGGTTCCTGATTATTCGGCAGGAGAAAATTACCTGGTAGAAAAGGTCTTCCTGGCTTAAGAACCTGTGTGAATGGCTTAAAATGAACACCACCTCATTATTCAGAGCTATTCTCCGGGTCCGAATAACCCTGATGATAGTCAACCTCCGATAGGAGATGGCACCATAAGAATAAAAAATCCGAGTCGATCGTTCTCATCTTCTATCTCCCCGCCTATCTACATCAAAAATATTCATACATTCAAGTACACATCGACATAATCGTGTCCACTCGTCACTAGGTACACAGTGTGCACAAAATTAGGCTTACCTTAATAAGATTTTAATAACTAATTCATACAAACATGGAGGTGTGACCTTGTGTAGAAATGACATGGTAAATATTGTACAAGGGAAACTCTTTACTTGATTAGGTTTTCAAAAATTAATACAAAGTGTGATGCGACAGAATGTTGTGAAGGGATAAGTGATTGTTGTTTTCGTGGTCGTACTTTCATTTCAAAACGTAGAGGAAAATATTGTGAGGTTTGAAACTCATAGCATGCTAGAATTTCGAGGCGTCTATTGCCGTGGCTTAGCGACAATAAAAACAATTATGAACCGAATTAAACCAAATTGTTTTGTAAAATCTAACCAAAACATTTTGTTAATTTAACCGAACTTTGGTTAAATCTAACATAATTTCAGTGATTTTCGAGCTATACAAGGTGTTACAAAAGTAAAAATAAACTTTTAAAACTTTTGAGGGGGTTGTTTAGACCATCAAACTGAACAACTTTCAATATGGGACCAACATCGAAATCGCGAATAAAAATCAGCCATCCCATACATTTAGCTCGAGTAGATTTGTAGTTTAGTATGGAACATACGATTTTTTTTCGCTATTTCGATATTGGTCCCATATTGAAAGTTATTCAGTTTGATGGTCCAAACCATCTGGTAGTTAAATGTTTATTGGTATTTTTGTAACACCTTGTAAAGGGTCAATGTTAATAAAAACTAAACAACTTTCTCTATAGGACCAACATTGAAATCAGAAAAAAAATCACCTGTCGCATACATTTGGATCGAGTAGGATTGCAACTTCTCTCTAAAAAACCATAGGAATATTAATGGTCTTAATGAACCTGTTCGATATGTAACGCATTTTAGATTACATCCTGTATAAGGTGTTCATCAATATGCTGACAGGTTTTTAGGGCGATGATCAGACCATCAAATTGAACAATTTTCTATATTTAAAATGCGAAAAAACGTCAGTAATATTAAAAAGGACCCTGTATTTATAAAATTAAAACTTTCACTGAAACTGGGAAATAGAGTAGTGAGCATGTACTTTTATATTTTATAATATAGCTCATTTAATTCGAACTCAATCTAACTTTTAAAGCAAAACAATAGATACTTAATTTAAAAGTTAATTTAACTCATACAGTGGATAAAAAAAAACATTTGTTTATTTTTACAAGACAAAAATTGTAGTACAGTATAACAAACAGTAAGAAATACAATGTAGAGGAGTTATCTTTAAGTAATGGGTAAGGATTTTGGTCCTGACTTCCAGGAATAGGTAGTCCTCCAACCTGGATGTCAGAGCTCTGTCACTCTTATATATTTTATAGCTTTACTTACAGCATTCTAAATCCAAAATAAAACGTGTAAACTAGACGATCAAATTGTTTCAAATAGTCTTGCCTACCTGTCGATAGTTGATCTTGTGAAAATAGTAAGTTACAATCGAAAATATCGATACTATTGTTTTATTATAGTTTTTTTTTTAAAAGAAGTGTGTTGTAGAGTTTCTGGCCGAATCTTCTCTGCAACGGAACACCTTCCAACACGGTGGTAGAGTCAAAAATGACGTCAGAAAGCTATCCGTGGGATATTATTTTAAATAAAACTACTATACCAATACTATCATCCATAGTATTGAGATGCAATAGTTTCGTTAGTTATCTATAGTGTCGAAAATATCGATATTATTAATATTTTTAGAGGTCACGAGAATATCGATAGACTATCGATAGTTTCACTATTCTTAAGCAACACTAGTTTCCAGTTCGTCAGAAAGATTGCTACGACTACAATATCTTGAGTGCAGTTGTAGCAATGTTAAATTAACTATTTTAGAGGTCACGAGAATATCGATAGACTATCGATAGTTTCACTATTATTAAGTAACACTAGTTTCAAGTTCGTCAGAAACATTGCTACAAATTTTGAGTGCAGTTGTAGCAATGCTAAATTTTACCATAGAATTATGAGCGATAGGCGGCTAGCCTTGCGTACTGTAAAACTGCAAAATCAAACTTATCTCTTAGTCGTCTTACGCAAAATCCACGGTAATGCACATGGGAAGAAATTGGGGTGTCTATTCTAAGCCGAAACCGTAAAATGTAGCGTTAAGCTAGAGTGAGGTTTCTGGACGGTCCGAATGGGGAAACAGTCGTGATATTACGCGTTCAATTAAAACATATTTAAATCATGTTCAAGCCTTGAAACAAAATGAAATTAATAATTTCCCCTAAACAAGGATACATTAAGGATTTTAATTAACCAAAATCTCAGATTAAACCTAGTTATAATTTAAGAAATGAGGATAGCTCATCGCCAGTCAAATTAGGACCCGAGCAAAAAGTGGCAACGTTAAATATTTCAGAAGGGCCTTCGAGAGAGGAACGACAAGAACCAACTTACTAAACACATTTACTCCACCTAACAATTTTACAATACTCTATCTTATTACCTAAGAAATAGAAGTCAGGATAACGTGTTTGTGGAAGCAGATTGAAGGTGGCGAGATTATATTAAACTATGAAATTAAAAGATAACGAACTCTTCCGCGGTTGGCTGGCTAAAGGAGCTAAAAGACGGTCTTTGACATCTTTTCCCAACATGTGCCAAAAACGAATAGTAATAGTTGGCAATTTTAGCACATAGCATATTGCGAACATTTGTCCAGAGATGTTCTAATAATAGCATAGTCGCATAGCACGTTATATGTCTTCTTTTTTGTTCTTTCTATTTTTATATGTGGGAACTTGTTGTCAGCATCTGACTATCAATTTGTCTTTTGAAATCCGACTGTTGTTTAGCTGTAAGTTCTCCAAAAAGGAAATAAATAAATAAATAAATAAATAAATAAATAGTACCTGGGCTGCAATCGCGGTAAATATTCGGTGATTGAACTGTGATTGGACTACGTATGAACCACAACATTAGTCACTTTTGGTATTGCACTAATCGCGCTGCTCTTGACAGCCGTTAGAGCCGTTTTGACAGATCGCTCAGACGTTAAAGGCTGTCAGTTACATAGAGTTTAGCGCGATGCGGAATTCAGCTCAGTTGAATAGTAATTGGATTGCAATGTGATTAGAACTGAAATTGGATAAGAATAGAACTTCGATGTTTTAAATTAGCGCAATCGGGCTCCTGGGCGGCTCGAACTTTGCTCGGCGTCTTAAAGGTTAGAAAGGTTTCATCCCTGGTGACATCCATTATAACACAAAAACACAACGCTAGGTAGCATGGACATTTCAGCCTACTGCTATCTCAATAAATATGGCGTTGGATACTATATAATACTTGGTGCGAAAATGACTTTTCTCGCGTATGAAAACTATCCAGATTACGAGTAACTGACCTTTTTAGGGTTCCGTAGTCAACGAGGAACCCTTATAGTTTCGCCATGTCCGTCCGTCTGTCCGTCTGTCCGCGGCTTAGCTTAGTACTAGAAAGCTGTAATTTGACATGGGTATACAAATTAATCACGCAATAAAGTGGTAAATTTAAATCTAAAAATTTTTTTGTAGAGTACACCAAAAGTGAGGTTGTAATTTTTTTTCGTCGTCTATCCCATGGAGTGAAGTATCGTTGGATAGGTCTTTTAAAAATATTGTGGTGTAAATGGTGGAAAACCATTTTTCGATTTAGAGATCCGTTAGAGAAATATTAAGATTTAAAGTGCACATTTTTGTTAGAGTCAAGTGTCGTCCCCTGCCAGCTAAACGGTTGTTTCTGGATACGTGAAAAATTTCTCGGCAGTAGTATATAATAACGAAGTTAAAAGAAAAACTATCACCGCTAAGTAGGCTTTACAAGTTAACGAGTAATAGTCGACCAACTTGCAAAATGTACTTTTTAGACTTTATTAGCCGTTAAACCGTAGTATAAAACAAAAAGCCCCCTTCTAAGTCCTCATATGAGACGGGCAACTACGGAATGTGCCCGACACGCACTTGGCTAGTTTTTTTTATTAACCAACCAACACAAATCATTAATTAGTTAAAATGTACTTATTAAATGACCATCAAAAACAAAGATTGTCAACCGAATTATAATCAGGATTAAACTTTGAACTTGACTGTAGACAGACAAGGAACGCCACTCAATTCCAATGGTCTATTTTGACGATAATATCCATTCACAACTTTAAATATCCATGTCTCTATCACTCTAAATCAATCCTATTAAAGACGATAATTGTAAAGCTAAAAGGCTATTTTAACTTGGTTCAGAGGCAGTAGTTCTCAATAGGATACAGGAAGATTGTGGTGAATCTTAGGGGATTACCTTCAGTGAAGTGAGCCTTAAGCTCGAGAAAGCCTCGTCGCGACCTTAACTGGGAATTTTGTTCGACTTCTAGACGTTTTCTGTGAATTTATCGTATCTTTTGTATTTCATTTCTATGTTGTGTTTAGAATAATTGAGAATTTTCTTGCATAAACCAAACACTCCACAACTAAAAAAAACCGATTAAGTGCGAGTTGGATTCGCTTGCCGAGGGTTTCGTACTACCATAATTTGTGTTAAATATTAACCGAAATTAAAATGTTTTATTTAATTTAGTTTGGCATCCTCAGCGCGAGCCGGTTTTTAGGGTTTTTAGGGTTTTTAGGGCCGTTCGCCATGTCCGTCCGTCTGTCCGTCTGTCCGCGGCTTAGCTCAGAGACGCTTAGTACTAGAAAGCTGGAATTTGACATGTGTGTACATATTTATCACGCCGACAAAATGATGGTGAGATCCGTTAGCGAAACATTAAGCTTTAAAGTGAACACTTTTGTTAGAGTGTGTGTATCCCCTGCCAGCTAAACGGTTGTTTCTGGATACGTGAAACCGAGTAATGGTCGACCAACTTGTTAAATGTACTTTTTAGACTTTAGTAGCCGTTAACCCGTAGTATAAAACTTAAAGCCCCCTTCTAAGTTTATATATTGTGACGGGCAACTACTACGGAACCCTACCCTGTGCGTGGCCCGACACGCAGTTGGCCGTTTTTTATATTTTAGCATTTGATTTCAGAGTTTAGTAAAGTCTGCGTCAGAGCACTATAATCACACCAAGTTTGATGCTTGTGTCTTAGTTTTTACGATGGAGCAAAAGACTTGAAAAAACACGTTACGTAACTTACGTACCTACGTTCCTCTTAATTTTGTATTTTTTTCTTTTATTTAGGAACATTAGCCCTGGTGGTCCACTGGCGTGTAACCTTGCCTGCCGTGCAGGAGGCGATGGTTCGATCCCCGCCCAAGCCGACTCGTACCAATGAGTTTTTCGGAATTTATGTACCATTTGTAACACCACTGGCTTTTCGGTGAAGGAAACCATAGTGAGGAAACCTGCATGCTTCAATTTTGAGGCATTTATTGTATCTACAGTCCATCACAAGTGACGACGGGCTCACTCTCCGTCACACTGGACAGAGTTTCGGTACTAGTGAAACGTGGATGTTCTGAGGTTTCAGAATATCTCTGACTACCCCCTTGGGGAATATAGTCGTGAGCATATGCTATGCTATGCATTTAGGAAATTTGCATTTTCCACATGTTCTGTAAAAATTTCAACCAGCAACCTGAATGTTAAGCTACCTGATAAGCTTAAAAAGATATAGCCCAGACAGACGGATGGACAGACGGACGGACAGCAGCGTAGGCATAGTAATATGATCCCTTTTTGTAACCTCAGGGTACGGAACTATAAAAAGAAAATGTTTATATTCACATTTTACGTAAAATCTTCTATGTAAAAGTTTTTCACGTAAATTACGTTCTAAGTCCTACTTATTTAGTTTCAAAACCTACCACTTCTCCTCACCTAACTAACAAAACTACTAAATAGGTACGAAACTTAAAGCTCCATATTCAGAGCAAAACGTCCCGAACAAACTGGCAGTTCGTTGCAGCTCGAGCGATATAATTAACAATTAGGTAATTTTAGCTCGCAAACTCAAAGTGGTCTTCAAAAGCTGGTTGTCGCCGGCACGCGCGCCTTTGCCGCCTCTTTGCCGCTGACATACAGTTTGGTTGAGTTTCAAACACAATTTTGTAGGTTTTAACGAAATAATTTTAATGAAAAATTTATGTATGTCTTTTGGTGTCAATTGTTCTACGACTATTTTTCTATAGGGTCCTTCTTAATATGCTTACAGTTTTTTAAGGCGATGATCAGGCCATCATACTGAACAACTTTCTCTATGGGACCGAGGTCGAAATCGCGAAAAAAATATTAGGTGTTCCATATAAATCTGCAATCCTACTCGACCAAATTGTATGGGACAGCCGATTTTTTTTCTCGGTTTTGATGTTGGTCCCATAGAGAAAGTTGTTCAGTTTGATGGTCTGATCATCCTCTTAAAAAACTGTCAGTATGTTAAGTTGGACCCTCTATATTTCATTGACCAAGTATTTGGCGAGACTGAAAGCGTCCAGTGCTTAGAGTATGTATAAGCGAGCTAGTCCAGTGTAACTCTATTGAGGACCTCTCTTGTACAGGTGTTCATCCACAAAGCACATTCCAGCAAGTATACCAGCAACTAGACAGGTTAACAGCAATTACACTGCGTTAGGCTAGGATTCTTATACCCCAATTGCATAAATTTTGTTTGTAACGGCCAGCTTGAGTGCGAAGACGATTTAAGGACTTCTACACTGGCCATTGCACATTTTTGCACTGTGTACCTCCCTTTATTTTATTTTATTTTATTCATTAGTAGTGGCACTACTAAACATCGGTAAAAGAGTTGTCTTTATATTAAAGATAGCTGTTGCCCGCGACTCCGTCAACGTAGACCTTAAAAGTATCTTATGTGTTAATCCAGATCATATTCTATCTGTGTGCCAAATTTCATTAAAATCCATTCAGTTGTTTTTACGTGAAAGAGTAACAAACATCTATCCATACTTACAAACTTTCGCGTTTATAATATTAGTAGGATGGCAAGAAGGCAATTCAAACTAAAAGACGTGATATCGACTGTACAGAAGATGATCAAAGATATTCCAGAAGGTATTCAAGGAAGGCAGGAAAAGATCACAAAACGTTTTTATTTCATTGTTGTCTGTTAATTCAAGCATCGGGCAAAATATCAATGTTTCACTTGCAGTGCTCCCAAGTCTGGATAATGTTAATGGTAGTGAGCACTTTGAAAGTCATCGCCATTGACATCGCACACTTCAAATTTAAAGCATACGAGTGTCCTTGAATAGCTAGTGATATCACAAATCGTACATAAGTTTGATATGGACTGGGAATGCTTTGCCTAGACCTACAGCTTCAAGATAAACTTTGATTCATGCACAAGTAATGTAAGTAGGAATATATCACGAAACAATACACATAACTCCAAGATCTGTTAGTTTGTCTAACAGATAGCAAGCGCAAACAGTGCGCTAGTTGTCGACAAACATTAATATGCTAATCATGGTGACAACTGTGTTGCAACGAGCTCATTGCTATATTCCTAGTTTGTGTGAAAGCCTACAATCGAGGATTCTTGTATACCATCCTAATTTGACCTATTAAACTTTTTGTTTTTGTTATGTTAATTAGAATTGGGAAGTGTCAATTGATTAGTCACTGATCTGCCGAACACCACACGACACGACACAAAGTGTTTGGTTTCAAAAACACCAACACAGATGTCGTAAGAAGCGACTATTTCCTTCTGGCATCAACAAGATAGAGGAAAGGTGAGGCTGCCGGTTATAACCACTGTATCCGTCACCAATTCTGATCGTTTCAGTTTCCCATCCCTTCAGGATCAGGAGAGTAAGGCATATTGTGTCTAGCGCACACACTAATGCATTTTAAAATATTCTGCGTACTTGACTGCTTTTCTAATAAAACAGTCGCTGAAGAACAAACAAACAGAGTGCCCTGCGTACCACTGTGGCTTGCCAATTGGTGTCCAAAAAGGCGCGACTTGCTATACGCAACAGTGTGTTGGTGACTACACTTATGTATGTCATTGAGTGCTGGGTATGGCAGAAGACGTATGAAAGTAAAATTAATGCTGTTGAAATGCGTTAATTGCGAAGTATATGTGGTGTTACACTTAGAGATAGAGTGAGAAGCTTTGTGATCAGAGATCGAAGTAAATTGAAAGAAGATGTTGTGACAAGAATAGAGAAAGGTATGCTTCGTTGGTTTGGTCATATGGAGCGGATGAGTGACAGCAGATGTACCAAAGAGATCAGCTTAGCGTCGGAGTATTTTCAAGTCGCCTGAATCTGCATTTGACTTATATTAACGAATAGTAACACCATCATTTAACTGTAATAATGTGACTAACTGCTTAACGTGCTTTCAAAAGCACGGAGCCAATTCAATATCAGAAGCTAATAGTAAAAGGCGAAGATAAATTTTCACTAGTATTTCCTACATTTGTCCTTCCATTTTCCCTTGAAAAGCTTAGTGCCATTTAGTGGACGGAAATCTGAGATTTTTCTATTACGCCGTGGACTTAAACGTAGGTAATCCATAAATGTTCGGATCATAAATCCTGGTTGAAGCGGATATTTTATGAAAAATAATTATGGAAAAAATATTTTCTTTTGCCTCTAAAGTAATTTTCTTATTGACAAAAAAAATAATGATGACTCTCTTCTGGATGTTCTGGATGTAGGACTAGGGGATTCTTAAATTCTTTGCATTCCAACTCATCAATGGCGGATATCTAATTTCCTTTTTACAAATCTTTTCAGCTTTCCTTTACCGTTCCAGTAGTAGGCATACAAGTTAGAAAAACAATATGGTCCATGGAATATCGTAGAAAGCACTACCAACGACGATGCTGAGATTAAAATTGTGTAAAAAACAAAAAACCGAACTATTACCACTGGCATCGTGCATGTAGTCTTTTTGAATTCTATTTCTCTGCCAAATCCATGATGTAGAAAAAGGATGACGGTACAGTATCAAAAATATCCGTATACATATCATGCATTTCTGTTTTAAACAGCAGGCTGAGACACACAGACGGACTAAAAGATCATATAACGGTTTCACTGTCGGACTACAGAGCCCAAAAACATCATGTGTGAATGTAACGTACTGACTGACATCCTTTCAGGGTTTACCAGGAAACTGGTAACCCATGGAAATATTAAACGAAACTCAATTAATAGTTCAATTTTGATTCAACTCAAGTTTTAATGGAAGGCGGGAAATGTTTTGTTATTTAATTTTTATGTTTAACTAAGGCGCTCGTTGGTATTGTGAAGGTATTGGAAACTATTACCCAAATTAAGTAACGTCAGGTTTTGTCAGTCCTTGGATTATTATATCTCGGGTATTCAGTTCAGGGTGCACAAACACAGCCTCCACTAGTACGTCCCTGATACGTCCGGCGTACCTTGAGCAATCAGCATGCCTCGCTGATTGGAAAATTTCAAAGACATGCAAGAGGCTCGATAGAAGAAACTCTACCATACGTTTTTGAACATATCAATAATTTGGTCATTTTTACATGATGCATAGCATGCATGCATATGCTCACGACTATATTCCCCGAGGGGGTAGTCAGAGATATTCTGAAACCACAGAACATCCACGTTTCAACAGTAGTGCCGGAACTCTGTCCAGTGTGACGGGGGGTGAGCCCGTCTCCACTTATAATGGACAGTGGGTACGATACATGCCTCGAAATTGAAGAATGCAGGATTCCTCACGATGTTTTCCTTCACCGAAAAGCCAGTGATGTTACAAATCGTACATATAAATTCCGAAAAACTCATTACTTGAAGAAAGTATTTTACGTGATGCTTGAATAAAAAGAAAAACAAACAACTTTTCTAAAGTCAATCAGAAAAAATAATTGGCAATACTTTAGTTATTACTGTTTTAGTTAGATTAACCTCAGCAAAGATTCTTACCATCCCCAAAACTAAGATGTAAGGATGTATTTTAAACAAAGAAAATAAAACAACAGACTTTACGCTTCAGAAACCAAAGCTTGCGATAATGAAAAAGAAAGCAAAGTAAAAACATTGTCGTCACAAAAAATATTTTATTATTATTTCTACGAATGTACGTACCAAAAGAATTAACAAAGATGCGACTCGAATCACAATCTGCTTTTCGTTTCGAGGATTTATTCGTTTGAACATTTTCTTCTCAAATACTTCTTAATCAGAGATGAATTTCTCTGATCCTATAATCCATGGCGGAATCGCGTCACACAGAAATATAAATAACCTGCCAAGTGTAAGTCTGACTTGACATCGTAGGTTCCACCTGTGTTATTTTGAGTTCTCAATCTTTAAAACTCATCGTTAGTTGATATTATACGAATAGTGCATATAAATTCCATACCGTTTATATCACTTTCGAATATGAATTAGCAGCATAGCATAGCAGAATTATCGCATATGCTCACGACTATATTCCCTGAGGAGTTAGTCAGAGATATTCTGAAACCTCAGAACGTCAATGTTTCACTAGTAGTACCGAAACTCTGTCCAGTGTGACGGGGAGTGAGTCCGTTGCCACTTGTAATGGACAGTGGGTACAATACATGCCTCGAAATTGAAGCATGCAGGTTTCCTCACGATGTTTTCCAAAATGGTTGGATGTTTGATTGTGAATATGAATTAGATAGGTATTGATACAAAATGTAAACGAAATGAAACGAACGAACGTCTAGTAACACGTGGATGTTCAGAGTTTTCAGAATATCTCTGACTATCCCCTGGGGAAATAAAATTGTAAACACGTGCTATGCTTGTATAAAAAATTATGACTCATGACAAATGGCAAAAGTGGAAAAACAAAGCAACATAATTAGGCACATAATTATTCATTATTATTATGAACGTAAGTGAAGCGAGAGGTTTGTAAAAATTGATAGTCTCTGCCTTCTCTTCCGGGAAGGTGTGACGAAATCGATTTGTTCATGAATTATAAAAGTTTAAACATTTATAGATCTATTTGTACGTTACAGTTAAAAAATATTGTTGTTAGAGATTAAACACAACAAAACCATGGTTTTGAAGTTAGACTCTTACAAGCTAACGGATCGACGATAGTGTTTCCCCAGTTATACGTTTTCTGTTAGAAATACTTTTTGGAAAGGGACCCTAAAAATTTGTACCAATCAAAAATATTTTTTTTGTATCTTTGATACGACATAATTTGCAAACGAGCAATAAAAGTTTGTGTCTTCTTCTTGGTTTTTAGTCAAAGACTACTACCACGAGAGATAGTAGCCGGGACCAACGGCTTAACGTGCCATCCGAAGAATGGAATCATCTTTCTTTCATCTTTCAAAAGTTTGTGTGAGAATTGAGGATAGAAAATCTTAATTTTTTTTGACAGTAGTGAATAGTATGGATGAGCTAAAAATCTGAACACAAACACTTTTTTCAACAAAAGAACCTTCTTTAAATTAACAGGATTTAAAATTCTTAAATTCGTTTACAACGCCATCTATCAGCGAGTTTTACGCAACAAGAACGGAAATGAGCGAGCGAGAGGCGCAAGCACTCGCTTCCGGCCCAAATCACCGTCCGGATGCAAATACAGTTTTCGCAATTTTCAACATAACGCCAGAAGGGCTTTTTTGCTCCGGCAACGAAATTTTACCTGTTGAATTTTGTTAACTTTTTTCCGGGTGTTTACAAGGTTTTTTCGTTTACAGCATCCTTGATGATGAGTTTGCTGATGTTCAAAAGAGCAGGAAGAAATTGAAAGAATTATACCTACAGGAGTGTGATTTTTGAAACTCATTCGTTTGAATTCAGCAGTTGAAAATATCAAAATTACTATGGAGATATGAATCTTTCTACTGCTGATTTGACTTTCAAAAATCATACTTCAGGATTGCGATTTTTAAAGTCAAATCAGCAGTAGAAAGATGCATATCTTCACTGGGTGGGTGGGTGGCTAGCACCCAGTTGCAGAAACGATCATTAGAGTTAATCCTCCATTAAATCTCTTACTAGCCTTTCAACAGTTTAATGAGCGTTTCTGCAACTGAGTGCTAGCCACCAATTAACATAATTACCAGGGTGTTTTGTTACATGTTGTATAACATAGTCTATAGAACGGAGGGATGTAGAAAGTAGGTAGCCATTGTGTATAAACTAATTTTTAAACTTTTACATCTTGTTTGACGCAGCGCATGCAATTTTAATCCAAACTTACTAACAGCGGCGAAGGCATCAGAGAATTTTATGCAAAACATTTTTGACAGTTTATGTACATGACCGAACGAGTTCGTATTAGTTTTTAGGTTTAGTCGGCTTTTAACGTTTGATGTTGATTAACTTTTATGCAATAATCATAGTGTAATAAAAATAAAAGTGGTGAAGCTCAACGGTTGCGTCAGGTCAATCGAGAGCGGTGTGCGCGCGAGGCCGTCCCCTTCTGCCTACGCGCGTACCCTTAAAGCGAATTCAATTACGGTACGCCCGTCCCCCACACACCGCGCAAGCATCGACGACTTAATATAGGCTAATGACCATTATGACGGAAATTGACGAAATGAACGAAGAATTGTACGAAATGAACGAAGAATTGTACGAAATGATCGAGTAAACAAAATGAACGAAATACATTTCATAGTCTAGCTATTCTACAGGATTGTAATAGTGTGAAAATATCAAGATTGCACAGACTGACAGTCGTCTCTGCAGTACTATTGTTTTAACAAAGCTTTTCCTTTCTAGATTATACTGTCTGGATAGTTCAGAATTAACAAACAAAACGTAAAATTCTTAGCGAGGAAGATAATCTTTGGTAGGGTGGTCCCAATGATGGCGGGAGAGAAAGTTCTTACTGGAAGCGGTTTGACATTTTATTTATATATTTTTATTTTGTGTTCAATTTAACACCAAAAAAACACAACAAAGACACACAAACGCAAATCAACAACAACAAAAATATCATTAACATAAATCAATTCAAAATCATCATCATTCAAATTGTAATTTGAATTTTAAATTATTTGTTTCAGATTATTTATCCATCTTGTGTTAGTATAGTACCAATTGTCATATAACTATGTTAGTTAACAATTAAAAACATTCAGTTGTAAATTTAAAAAAAATTACAATATTCATCAAATGGCGCAGCTGGTAGGATTCGCCCCTTCCCACTATAACAGTGACCGTACACAGCACAAGTCAGCAACAATACTCCCGCATCTTGGACGAGTCAACAGAGCGTGATGTAGCTCGTGCATTGTGAATAGAAATGTTGTAATATAAACAACCAATGGCGCAGCCGGTAGGATTCGCACCTTCCCGCTGCAACAGTGACCGTACATAGCACAAGTCAGCAACAATACTCCCGCATCGTAGGCGAATCAACAGAGCGTGATATAGCTCGTGCATTGCGAATAGAAATGTTGTACAATAATTAAACTTTGAAAATGCAGCATTATGCCTTCTATTCTCTAGCGCTAAGGGAAAACCACTTAAGCGATGAAATGAAAAGTCTAGTCCATGTTGACGGCGCAGTTAAGCTTATTTTCCACTCATTTTGCTCGTTTATATTGCAAATTGTTGTGTCATTTTGAAAAGAGAAAGGTGCTTATTTTTATAGCATATCGTAGAGTTTTAAAAAGGATGAAAATAATTTTAAAAAAGGTATAAGAAAACACCCTAGCAATATTTAATGGGGTGGTTTAGGCCATCAACCTCAGTAACTTTCACCATGGACACAAAGTGAAAAAATTAAAAAAAAAATCTGCTTTCCCATTCATTTGAGTGAAGTCAGTGAGTACTGCAGTTTTTTTAAAACATCGGAATTTTTTTTCTCTATGTTGTTTTCACATTAAAATTTGTTAAGTTTGATGTTAAACCACCCCTTTAAATATTAATAGGGAGTTTTGTTACACCCTGTAAAACCTACCCGAAAAAAGGATTTAAAAAGAGTAATTTTTTTTAATGACTAACTCAGCATTTACTGCTTTTTACTGCGGACTATTGGAGGGACCACGAAGGGTCTCCGAGCCAAATGAATTAACTTAAGCAACCGACCTGGGGGCACCCAGAGAGGTACGGACCTCGGCATAGGACGTTGCTGTGGCTACGCGGCGGATTGGGTAGCTGGGAAGGGTGAGAAAAAAAAAACAAGTATGTATGTTTTTACTTAATCCTTTTTTGCCTAAGATGTACTTTCAACAAAATATTATCACCAATTTAGGTTTTCCCAGGCCACAATAATAAATAATTTATAATGCTTTACACTAGTTACCTAAATTACTGGGTAAAATAATCATTCAACCCTTGTCAATTTTTTACATACTTCAAAAACTTTGACTATTTATATGTGGACTGGTTACGCGTGTAATTCTACTAACAAAAATTTCTGCCACTTTTTGCGGGGGGCGAGGTAACATGAAATCCGCAACTTTGGATTTTATTCCCCATAACTTTAGATTCTAATTTTGAATGTTAAAAATCATGAAAAGTGGTCTCGTGTGAACCCCAAACGTTCTAAGTTCGAAGTTATTATTTCGCAATTATAGGCTGTCTCGTTTAGTGATAAGGTGTAAAATTAAATGTAAATGCAAAAGATCAATTGTGCTTATACCGTGGCAGAGGGGAAATGCTACCGCAAGGCTAGTCCTTATAATAATTAGTCAAAGTTCAAAAAAGAAAGTGGTTATCAAATTCGTCTTGTATTTTAATGAATCTCTGATCACTATTTCTCTAAATTATTCAGGATATAATCGCGTCCTATACTTGTGTCGACTCGAACCCGGGCTATCCTTAGCCTGATTTGCCCCAAAAAGTTTTTAGGCTTAAGCATGTCCAGGGATCGCTCTGTCAATTACACAGGGCCCCGATCGCGCTAATTTCAAACATCGAAGTTCAATCCTTACTCAATAACAGTTTTATTCTCATTGCAATCCAGTTACTATTCACCTGTGCTAAATTCCATATCGCGCTAAACATGACTTATTTACTTGATTGACGTGATCTGTCAAAACGGCTCTAACGGCTGTCAGATAATTAGCGCGATACCGAATGTGTAATAAGTTGTGGTGTAACCAATAATTGGGTGGTCGCGTGTTGGATGCCCCTCCTCGGCCTGCAACGAAGCTCCAATTGTATGATGTTACAAGATTCTTTTTTTACCGAAAATCAACCCCTTGTAGTCACCAAACACTTTAATTGTTATTTAAACTAGACATTGGCAAATAAATACAATACTCTTTATTCAAAAGTCAAAAGTCAAAATTGTTTGTTCAAAATAATATAGCATAGATAACTTTTTGACGTCATGTTTTTGAATCTACCAATCATCGCTCCTAATCCTAAAACATATAATAGCATGCATGCATAGCATAGCATATGTTCACGACTATATTCCCCGAGGGGGTAGTCGGAAATATTCTGAAATTGCAGAGAATCCACGTTTCACCAATAGTACCGAAACTCTGTCCAGTGTGACGGGGGGTGAGCCCGTCGCCACTTATAATAGACAGTGGGTACAATACATGCCTCGAAATTGAAGCATGCAGGTTTCCTCACGATGTTTTCCCTCACCAAAAAGCCAGTAGTGTTACAAATCGTACATAAATTCTGAAAAACTCATTGGTACGAGTCGGTGTGGACGGGGATCGAACCATCGCCTCCTGCACGACAATAACAATATTAAAAGCAAACAAAAAGGGCAAAATCATCAACATCAAGATAGATGCCTCAATTTTATAATTAGACTAGCAGCCCGTCCCGGCTTCGCACGGGGTAGACAAATAAATTTTAAGACTCATTTTTCTACACCTTCGGTTACATTGTTCAAATTTTACCAAGGATCCCAAATTTTTTTCAAAATGAAATGTAGCCTATGTCAAATTGGAAGAATGTAGCATTCTATTGGTGAAAGAATTTTTTAAATCGGCCCAGTACTTTTTGAGCCTATTCATTACAAACATACAAACATACAAAAATAGGTACAAATCTTTCCTCTTTATAATATTAGTGTCGATTAGAAATACTTTTTGGTGCAAGTTACCCAGTGTTAGAAATGCTAAACACAACTTAATTGTACCTATAAACTACTTCATAAAATGTAGAAAACATCACAAATCTACTTACGTTAAAAAAAACTATATTACACCAACAAAAAACTGTACCTATTGTTATTTCTAACATCATTAGTCATTCCCGTTTGAATTACAACGCGAAAAATAACGCGGTTTTATCGTACGAAAATGATGAATCAACCGCTCGCCAGCGACACGACATAAATCACAACGACGGGGCTTCGAGTTAACAATTTATTTTATTTTACATAAAATGCCCGGGGGACATGTTACGGTTACACCTAGTTATGATACGGTTCACGTATTGGAGGATGTTTCTTTATTTTCGCGCCGAGAGCGAAATTGCGGGCACGCTTCACTGTTCTCACGGCATCTCTTGAGTAATTTCCTTGGGTGTTCTTGCCGAGAATTATAAACACATAAGACCTGCATAGTTCATATAGGCAAGAATATTTATTTTCTCGCGACAAGCTTATTAGATATTTCACCCATGCAAACTACAACGTGTTAATGAATAAGCGCAAAACCTCATACACCCCAACTGATTTCTAATAAAATAATTTGATTCAAACAATAATTTCATTTTTCTTTCACGTTTTTTTTTTCATTTTATTAATTAAAAGCTTGTTTTTCATAGGTTTTTGCATCATTATAATTTTTATTTTTAATTAAGTTAACAAACTACTCATCGAAATGAATCTAAGGAGCACAAACTTGATGGGTCAATGTTGACTACTAAGGAGATCCTGATGACTTTCCGGTTCCATCATCAGACCCTGATCACCATTTGTAAGTAAACTGCTCATCGAGACATTTGAGATGAATATAATGAGCCCAATCTCGGTGGAACTAAATTAACAACAATGCAGATCCTTTCACTGTCTTCTGGCTCCATCATCACATCAGCTTTTAGACACCATAATATTGCATTGTCTTTATATTATGTGTATCTTTCAGTCAATTCCAATTCCGATGACAGGAACTGGATCAAAAGTTACTCGCCATATTTGTAACAAACATACTAAGGATCGATTCAAACCAGAAGAGCATCGAAGAGCATTTGCTCGCAGCGGCAATCTTATCACTAGTGAATAAAGGATAAATTTATTCACACGTCGCCAAAGCCGCGCTGCCATATCGCTCCAAATAAATTTGACCTTTAAACACTAGTGATAAGATTGACGCTGCGAACAAATCCTCTTCGATGCTCTTCTGGTGTGAATCGACCCTAAATGACAAGACAAGTTAAATTAAAGCTTGTAATAAAAATATCCAGTCTCGTAAATGCTGTTATTCGTGTACCACGTTGTGTTCACTAAAGAATTAACCTACAATTTGTCTACGTCTCCATTGTAAGTAGATGCCGCTTCTTTTTCGACACTTTTTTTTCCTTTCGAGAAAATAGTATTAGACGACCTCGGATAATAGGCTAGACTGGATGAAGAACCTATAGTGACGTTAAGGGGATATTAACACAGCATATATAGTCCTTACAAGTTTTGACAGATTTTTTTAGCAGTTTGTCATCATTTTCACCTCCATATTTCCAAATATGTCTTTAGTCAAGAACTAAAGCAACACTCGACGTTTCCAAGAAAGACTTTCATGGTACCAAACTAACGCGGTTTGCGTTCACGCATGGCAAATTAAAAGCCTCATAATTATGATAATATTTTTTCCAGGTCACTGATAATTTGAAAAAAATACATGGAAACTTATTTATTTGTAAGGACATCGAAATAAATGTTGTGTTGAAAACACGTATTCTACATTTTTTTTTTATATTGTGAGTAATTTGTTAAAATTTGTATCTACGTATCTATTTTGTCTATGAATAAATTAATGCCCACGCCATGGGAAAAAGGAGTGTTCTATGACTCATTGAACTTTATGGCGATCCTTGGGGAAGGCCTATGTCCAGCAGTGGACATCCATCGGCTGAGATGATGACTCTGATCTAAGACCGCAGACCGCAAATCGCGTCTGATTGGCGCGTACTTTTACTAAAAGCCTCACCTGTGCACACAATGCATGTAATATGAGTAGAGTTGAATGAGTAGCCTAAGGCAATTGCAGGCGGCAGACAATCTACAAAATAGACTTGTAATGACCCACAATTCTGCAGCCTTTTACCTCTCAGTGACGCCCTTATCACAAAATTTTAGATTTCTCTTATGATGCTATAGGTCAAGGTGCTTATTAAACATACCCTATGTTCTTAATATGCTGACAGTTTCTATGGTAATAATAAGATCAACAAACTGAAAGTAAAGTGTTTTGGCGTATCTTGAAGTTTTCTATTATCCTAAATTTTGTTTCTTGCGTAAATATCCTTGAGATTACGGTACTCCCAAAACCAACATTGGCATTAGCAGAAATGCAGTGCCAGTCACAAACAAATCGCCACTAATTTAATCTATTAACTTATTCGGCAATTAAAGTCCGTAAAATCAGATAGTCTGTGGTATACAGGGTTCCCAGTCTCGTAGAGCAACCAGAATAAATACTGCACATTTGATAAAGGAAGAGATTCAGGTACGATAAAACAAGAAATAGTGTTCAGTGAAAATTTGTTTTCTGGAATATGTTTTGAAGTGAAAGCAAGCCTCTAACTAGGTTATATACTGGATCTACACAACCATGGTTAGACCAATACTTTCTTACGGCAGCATAGTTTGGTGGACGAGAACCAAAATGCAAACATGTGAGAAAGAACTTGGGAAACTACAACGCATGGCCTGTATGGCCATGACTGGTGCATTCAGGTCGACATCCACCGCGGCGCTATACATAATATTGAACCTTAAACCGCTTCATATATTCATAGAAGCTGAAGCGGCGAAGGCTCTTTCCAGAATGAATGTGACCCAAACCTGGCATAGTGATACGCCTCAGTTAAGGCACACTGCATTGAGACTGGACACAATGCCGAGCATACGGATCTTCAAGAAAAACTACAAAATATATGTCCCAACAAGGGATGAATGAAAGCGTGGATTGCGTACCCCGGACGCAAACACTCTTGTTTGGTACACCGATGGTTCAAAAACCGAGTCAGGTACGGGTGCAGGCAAAGCAGCAGGCAGCAGGTTGAGCTGGCGAGGGCTGGGTCAGAACGGAAGATTGTTGGCCCAGAACCAAGTGTGGGAATCCCGGCATGCAGCATAAGAATGGCCAGTATGGATTGGGCTGATAAAACACACAGGCTGGAGTGGTCCGGCCTTGCAGGTCTACAACACTCTAAGAAATTTATCAGCAATGTGATAACTTGTGTCTCAAAGTTCATACTGAACAACAGCCGGAGCAAGGCTCGTGCCATCATCCGAGCCCTCACTACGCTACAGGCACGATGATGCACAAAATGAAACTAACCCTAGATCCAAGCTGCCGAGCATGCGGAGAGGATGAAGAGACCATGGAACATATCTTTTATGACTGTGATGCCTTGGCGGCAAAACGCATGTGCCTCCTCGGAGATGGATACCCAAAACCGGGAGACCTTAGGTTTCCCTCAATGGTATTGCCTCCTTCATTGACCAAGTATTTGAAGGGTGAAGAAAGTTGGGGCTAACACAAAAGATCCCACTGGGTCGAAGTGTTGCTGGCTTGTCAGCCCACACAACAAGATAAGATAAGAAGCCTCTAACATTAACAAATGAGATTTTTCAAAAATGTACGGAGCCTGTTCCATGACGTTTTACGGTTTATCATGTAAATTTTAGGCTACAGGTACATTAATAATCACAGTTATTATATTGCCATTTCTTATTTGGCGTTAGTCAATCACCATGGAATTGGCTCTCTAATAGCCATGCTTTTTTTCTTATTGCTGTCTCCCGCAATGGAGGGAGTCATCCCCCGGGCTCGTTGGACTTCATTGTCTAGTGTTGTGATTGGTCGCCGCTGTTGATCCTGGTTTACAGGAGTTACAGCGGTGGGAATGTGTGGTGGGCCTAGGTCTATAAAATAAAGTCAATCACCATAGACAAAATGCGCATAACATTTTATATCGTCTTGCTTCGTCAAATAAAACCTTTTGATTATTTTTAACATGATGTGCGTATTTTTTCCATTTTTCTAGATACCGTACAACGTTTTGGCCCGAATTGAAACAGCTTAATCTTCACCACCACAAGTGAAACTAAATGGCATGTCATAGACTTGATAGAAGTGTAGTTACCCACAAAATGTATTGTTCATAATAAAATAAGAACGCACGGCGACAGATCAACCTACCCATAGTTGAACTCTATGTTCATAGACATAAGGTTCAACTATGGGTAGGTTGATCTGTCGCCGAGTATACATACATCACCTATCTATAAATACGTTATTGCAAGTACCATCAAACAAAGTAGCTCACTAATGTCAACTTTGCGTGTCAAGCGACATCTATTTAAACTTTTTTGTACTATTATTAAACTAAGTACCTATCTATAGACATTTATAATAATTATGGAGTGGAATAAAATACAGTACATAACATAACATAACATCCTTCTAGCGCAGTCGGGTAAAAATCATTTGCTCCCCACATAATTGTATGTTTTTGGGTCGAGTCGAGTAGGATTACAGATTTGTTTAAAACAGTTTTTTTTTTCGCGATTTCAAATTTGGCCCCATAGTAAAATTTGTTCAGTTTGATGGTCTGATGACCCCCCTAAAACCGTCATCATATTCAAAAGGATCCTATCAGGGTCCAACTTAATATGCTGACGGATTTTTAAGAGGATGATCAAACCATCAACCTGAACAACTTTCTTTGTCAAAACAGGTGATTCCTTTATGTGCGATTTCAGCTTTGTAAAAGTCGTAATGGAGCTAACTCGTATAAAATGAGGGAAACGGTATGATATTTTGGCGTCACGCCGTCTCGTCTACGTCCTAAAGAACGATCAGATCGCACTGTCCATTAAACTCTTGTTAACTGACGTCCCTGTCAGACGCCAGCCAAGTTAATGTCTTCGGTTAAAAGGTGAAGTTTGAACACTTTTATTTTTGTTTCGTAAATAAAAAATTTAACTTAAGTTAAAACTAAGAAAAGATTCTGATATCTGGGCCGCCACGAATCTTTGCTGCCTTGTGCGGGGTTCGCCAGGAATCAGTTAATTTGTTACATTTTATGGTATCAAACAAATTAATTATTATTATTAGTAATTGGATGTGTTGTTGAGTTTGTTGGTGTGGAGGAACTACTGTGGAAGGTTCCTCCGGTGAAAAGGGAAGATCTTCCGCCAGGCTGGGTATGAAGCCTGGGGACCGGCCGTGGTCCAACAGATCTTAGTTGGACCTTGTATATATATCGAATCTCTGTGATTATTTCTCTTGCGCGATTCATGTCTTGTATACGATTGTGAACCTTATGTGTAGCTGCTAACGGGTTACTAATATGACGTCGCAAGTTGTCTTACGTACACATTTGCGAGTGCGACCGTAGCGCCATCTGTTAGCTTCGTTGCTATAACTTGTGGGTGTTGACATCTGTGGCAAGTCCCCACAGTTGGTCTAATCATTCTCTCGAAAAACCGTCAGCTGTCAGCATACAGACTTAAGAAAGACTACAAAGATTACAATCACAAGAGTACGTTGATTGATTTGATACACAAGATGTGGGCCACAAGCTAGCCCTTAATCCATTTTAATTCCATTTGATCAAGTTAGGTTATAACACCAAAGCCGGAATACCGGATTACAAAGTTGAAGTGGAGATGGGCGGGACATTTGGCTAGAAGGGAAGACGGCCGGTGGACCAAGGCAATATCGGAATGGTGGCCAAGAGAAGGAAGGAGGTCCGTGGGTAGACCACCGATGCGATGGTCAGACGACATTGTAAGGGTTGTGGGTCGTACATGGATCAGATTGGCACAGGACCGTGAGGAGTGGCGCAATAAAAAGGAGGCCTATGCCCAGCAGTGGGTTGATGTGAGCTGATTTGATTGATTGAGGTTATAATATTATAGGGTTAATATCACAGTGGAGGACTACTTGGATACGCCTCTTGAACGTGGCTGTATTTTGACTAAATGCCTACATTTATAAGGTCTGATTGATATTCGTTGTATAATTGACACATTCAGAAAAGTGGGTTTATACAAGGTGTTACAAAAGTAAAAATAATCATTTAAAACTTTCAAGTGGGTTGTTTAGATCATCAAACTGAGCAACTTTCACTATGAGACCAAAATCTAAATCGCGAATAATCATCTTCTGTCCCATACAGTCCCTTGAGTAGATTTGTAGTTTAGTATAGAACATCCGATTGTTTTTTCGCGATTTCTATAATGGTCCCATAGTGAAAGTTGGTCAGTTTGATGGTCTAAACCACCCCCTTGAATGTTTATTTGTATTTTTGTAACATCTTGTATAACGATGTGTTATTTTTAAAATTGTTGGTATACTTACCTAAATTACGTTAAAGTAAAGATTAGTTTAGAACCAAAAAGCGATCGGTTCATACCGTGGAATACTTTAAATACTTACTTATTCATATACTTTACCCTAGACATTAAAAATAAATATTAGATATACTGAAAACGAGCCTAGATAGAAACATAATAACAATTTACACTCGTAACTAGACAACATAAATCACAACCTATATGAATATTTAAATCAAATCGCTTGTACGCCTATATCTCACCCTATATTTGAGGCTATCATGAATCACCCTCTTTAAGGACGTTAACAATCTACGATACCTTAATAATGGAATATTAAACATTAGTTTTAATCATTATTCATTATTCCCTTAGTGAGGGGGTTATTGAGGTAATCAGATACTTAAGTAAATAAATAATATCCCACCAAAAAACAAAAATGTGATAATGGGAATACATTCACGCTATTGTCCCATGGGGGTAGGCAGCCTGAAGTTATTATACCTTACAGGAGTAGAGGAACTGACATGAGTTGTCAAATGAAACCGTTTTTGGAAGTTTTCAGGAGATTATCGGCAGGGTAAAAATTTGAGTTCTGTGTATAATTCTGAAACTAACGTGAAATCGTGGATAATTTAATGAAATAATGTTAGTATATTTCACAAAATTACATACGATTTTATTTAGATTCACAATTATTCACAGAAACCGAATTTTTACCCTGCTATATGATCCCCAAAACGGTTCTATTGCCTTGCGTCACGTATCTCCTTCTGTTATATAGTATTGTCAATAGGTACATCTCGCTCTCTCAGCTGTTAGTCACTCTATTAGTAACTTTCAAGTAGGCAGAGACTACGGATCGCCACACACTACGACTTTGAGATACCTCTTTAGCCTCATTAGAATTCATACATCTTTTCATGCACTTCCGTCGATTGAAGGTGCCACCATCACCATCGCTTGATATTTTTAATTCTTAAGTCTTCTTTCATTAATTCTCTCTACGTGACCAATCCATCTAAGCATGTCGGCAGTAATACGTTTCTCGTACAGAAAGCGGCACGTGTACGCCGCAAGTGCACAGTGCACGTGCGTTTATCGTAACCAACCTGCCCCACCACCGAGCAATGAGTATAAAAGCGGCCGTTTGCCCTTCTGGAGCTCAGAAACGAGCGAGCAGCCGTACGAGACGAAACTATTGCTCTTGCGTTTCACGACGCTTTTTTAAATCATCAGTAGTGCATTGATTATGGATCCACCCTCCAACCCTGGTAATGCTCCAACAAGCATACCCCTCTCTATCCTAGGAGGAAAGTTTGGTAAAAATATGTGGGCTTATTGGTTTCCCTATAAAAGAATAAAGATATTATAATAGTATGCAAAGATCAACAGATGTAACATTTTCTCCGATTTACCTACAGAATTATAAATACCTATGTTACAGCAAATTATTTCTTGAACATAATAATTCTTATATGGCTAGGTATCCCTCCTCCCCATTTTGCGATCCTACAACTGATGGTCAGTCTTATAACTTAGGCCACGAACTGGCAGGCGTAGTATGAGACGCCTTTCGTTGCTGGACTGATGACCTGAGACTGGTAGCGGAGAGTGACTTGATGAGGAAGACCGAGGATAGAGTTTTGTGGCGCGGTTTAGGAGAAATATTTGTTCTGCAATAGACGATGACAGGCTGATGATGATAATAATAACTATAAACGCTTAGTTGCCGGTTTATTATTTTCCAATAAAACCTGTAGTTAAACCAGATGGTTATTGTAACAACAAAGCCTACATTCTATAGGACCTTGATAAAAAATAAAATACAAAGTAACCATAGTAAAAAAATTCGAAGCTCAAACAAAAAGTAAACAAGAGGAAAAAACTGAAAACGTTTGAAGCCTATCACGCCCATCCACATTTCCTCGCTTCATCGCTGCATTTTTTTTCGTGCAAAATTCACGTAGTTTTTCTTTACTCTTTGCATCGCTACGATAGATTTGCTTACCGTTGCACGCGATATTTTTCGCAGACTAACGGCACAGTATGAATTTTTAAACAATCGAGTGATTTGAAAATCGATTCAGTTTGCTTCATTTGTTTTTCGATTTCATCTTTTAACGTTGATTGATAAATTAATATATATTTATATAAACATCCATGAATCGGGTTAAAATATCCATATTCGTCAAACGACTTGTATTCTTAGTCGCTTCCTCGAACTTTTCCTCGACTCAATCTTAAATGAAAAAATGTTCGACTCATCCTCGAAATCTGTATTCCCAATCATAAACTCGAGGTTTAGGAATTAGTTATAATGGTGGAATTTAATGCCCTTTTTGTGGTGGCTTTCAGTTGTACAAACTATGCTTCAATGAATTTTACACATCTCGAACTTAGTTAAGTCACGAGGTGGGTACTTTGAGTTTGACTCCCTCGACTTGATGTAGGAAATTCTTTGAGTCGAGGATATGGAGAGGTACTTTTCTGAGGAAGGTACTTTGAGTTTGACGTTTCATGCTTCCACTCTTCCTCGACTTGACGGTGGAAATTGCGAGGTAGGTTCCTCTACTCTCTCCGTCTCTCTTCCTCTACTTGACGGAGGAAATTCCGTGAGTCGGGGAAATTTTTTACATGTAATTTGGTTGACGCGAGTCGAGGAAATGTCGAGGAACCAACTAAGAATATCGGTGTTATATTATTATCTTAAGCAGGCAAAAAGTTAAATATTGTAAGTTCATAAGCTATAACTCAATCAAGCCTTTCCGAAAATTCAGCATTAGCTGCTCAAAAATTAATGTATTCGTATCATGATAGCTTGTTAAATATTTGGCAATAATTTCTAAGAAGCTAAAAGTTTTACTTTACGATTTGTCAGCAATTTGCCTCGAGATTGTAAGGAATTGATAAATGAACTTTGGCAGGTTTTGGCCGTTTTAGATCCAAAAATCTTAAGTATTTTGATGGCAGTAAAATAATGTTTGTGGTCTTTTTAACGCAAAATAGGCGCCCTAGGACGTCGAGTTGCGGAAAACGAGCCCGCTCAACCAATACCAATAATGTTTGTGGTAGGTAAAGCGGTAATAATGTTGATGCTTACTTACTATATTCACGATTTTTACGTACGGCCCAGTAAAACGGCTGCAAAATTTTCCAAAATTCATACTCGTGAACTTTGGCACCGACGCAAGTAGAATGGGCAGAATATTTTCTTCCTGTGGGTAAAACGCAAAATTAGTTTACTCTAGAGTAACCGGCGACTTAATCTAAGAATAAAATTTACTCATTTAAAAGCCAGTGGCAAGTAACCTTGCCTGCCATGCAGGAGGCGGTGGTTCGATCCCCGTCCAGGCCGACTCGTACCAATGAGTTTTTCGGAATTTATGTGCGATTAGTAACCCCACTGGCTTTACGGTGAAGGAAAACATCTTGAGGAAACCTGCATGCTTCAATTTCGAGGCATGTATTGTACCCACTGATGTCCATTATGAGTGGCGACGGGCTCACCCCCCGTCACATTGGACAGAGTTTCGGTACTACTGGTGAAACGTGGATGTTCTGAGGTTTCAGAATATTTCTGACTACCCCCTCGGGGAATATAGTCTTGAGCATATGCCTATGATAAAATTTACTCGCGTTTAGTTGAATCCCGCCTTAATCTATCTTCAAACTGACATAAGTGAAATCTTGAATTTATTCCCCAACATTCGGATTACGGACGAATTTAGTAAAATCGTAAAAGCCTTATCCTTCGACGTCGTAAAATGTTATCCCTTGCCTAGAGGTTACAGATGCGACATTCACAGATTTTAAGCTTCGACAAATTGTTGAAATACGGGAAAAAAGAAAAAGCCGCCCAAGTGCGTGTCGGTACAAGAAAATTATATGGTTTCATGTTTGAAGTTCAATAGAGTAAAGATAATTTCATGAACATGCACCATAGCTTCGTTGATGCTAAAAATTTTGGGCATGTATTGAAGGCCGTTTTGGGCTGGGCATGTCTGCCGCATGCCAGATGACCTGTGGGTCAAAACTACTACCAACTGGTCCCCAGTAAAACAAAATTGGCATCGAGGCAGATCTAGAAGAAGGTGGCGGGACGAAATCGTTGGCTTACTGAAGAACTGGCCTAACGAGGTGCAAAACCGGGACGCATGGAGAGAACGGAAGGAGGCCTTCGCCCAACAATGGGACAGCGATGGCTGATATAATAATTAAAGGCATAGAATTAAAAGGTTGTCATGGAATTCTATATTTTTATTCGTCTGGGCGTGTGAAATGTTGTTAATTATCATTTATTGCTTGATTGTTAGCATAGCATAGCATGTGCTCACGAGTATATTCCCCGAGGGGGTAGTCAGAGATATTCTGAAACCTCAGAACATCCACGTTTCACTAGTAGTACCGAAACTCTGTCCAGTGTGACGGGGGGTGAGCCCGTCGCCACTTATAATGGACAGTGGGTACAATACATGCCTCGAAATTGAAGCATGCAGGTTTCCTCACGATGTTTTCCTTCACCGAAAAGCCAGTGGTATTACAAATTGTACCTACATAAATTCCGAAAAACTCATTGGTACGAGTCGGAGGACGGGGATCGAACCATCGCTTCCTGCACGGCAGGCAAGGTTACTCGCCACTCACCACGGCTTAAATAAAAAAGTACAATATAATAAAATGTTAATTGCGAAAAAATCCTTTTTTCTTTCAAAGTTTGGATTGTTTATGGCTATGTTATTGGCATGGTGGCTGTAAAAACAATAAAAAGTAATAAATCAATGGAACAGTAAAAGTTTTTTTATTATACAAAGGTCTAATATAGTACCTTTGTTTCGACTATTAACTACATACATAAACTTACGACGGTCGTCCGCAATGGGGTATACAGAAGATTAGATTATATTGATTATACATAATTGTAAACTTAAATACGTTACAATACTTACTTTAGGGGGTGGTTCAGAGTAACAAACTGAACAACTTTTGCTATTGGAACAACATCGATAGCACGAAAAAAAAAATCAATTCCATGGAAAATGTCGATAGCTACTCGACCAACATGTATGAAATAGCTGATTTGTGGTTGGTTCTACGGGGTGTAACAAATCACCCTAGTAATATTTAAGGGGGTGGTTTAGAACATCAAATAAAACAACGTTCACTATGAAGTTAACTTAGAAATCGATTTATTTGACGTTGTCCTGTGTAGTAAAAGTTGTTCAGTTTGATGGTCTGAAGCACTCTCTTTATTATATAGGTAATGCTTTTAATTTTATATCCTTTAATGTAACTTACGATTAGGTATTGGTCTGGTTTTACCTCCCAAATACAAGGTGTTACAAAAATACAAATAAACATTTAAGGGGGTGGTTAAGACCATCAAATTGAACAACTTTCACTATGGGACCAATATCGAAATCGTAAATAAAAAACTTATGTTCCATACTAAACTACAAATCTACTCTAGTTAAATTTTAATGTATGGCTCATCTGTTTTTTTTTACGCGATTTCGATGTTGGTCCCATAGTGAAAGTTGTTCAGTTTGATGATCTAAACAACCCCCTTAAAAGTTTTAAATTTTTATTTTTACTTTTGTAACACCCTGTATAGTCCCACATGACCCCGGCCCCTAGTTCCCGGCGGCTCTACTATCGCCTTGGGAGAGGCCTATGTTCAGCAGTGGACGATGATGGGCTGATGATGAGGTATTGGTCTGATACATAGATAGAGGTGAGCACAACATTCACTAAGACAGTGTTGTACACGCCATTTTTAGTAGGTACTTACGCCATAAAAACTGCGCCACATAAACGTTGTGATGAATGATTTATTTAATATTTTATTGTATTCATAATATCAGAGAAAAAGCAATTAGGGCGAGCTTATCTCTAAAGAGATTTCTTCCAGCAGACCCGCAACAGAGACAGTTCTAAAGTGTGAGGCAGACATAATGTGTACAGCACAAATGATAAAAACTATAGTAAATAGATGTGCGTTAATATATAGATAATAGTAATACAGTTGGTTTGCATGACTTAAATAACTCATATAGGTTCCTTCTTAATATGCTGAAACTTTTTAAGGGGATGATCAGACCATCAAACTGAACAACTTTCTCTATGGGACCAATATCGAAATCGCGAAAAAAAATCAGCTGTTCCATAGTAAACTGAAATCTTACTAGACTCAATTGTTTAGGACAGCTGATACCCGGTACCCGGTTGTACCCGGTATACAAGGTGTTACAAAAATACAAATAAACATTTAAGGGGGTGGTTAGACCATCAAACTGAACAACTTTCACTATGGAACCAATATAGAAATCGCGAAAAAAAATCTGATGTTCCGTACTAAACTACACATTTACTCGAGCTAAATGAATGGGACAGCAGATTTTTTTTTCGCGATTTCGATGTTGGTCCCATAGTGAAAGTTGTTCAGTTTGATGGTCTAAACTACTCCCTTAAAAGTTTTAAATGTTTATTTTTATTTTGTAACACCTTGTATATGCCAAAACAGATTCTTTAACCTGTTTAGGCCACTGCTGGAAAAAGAAAGTAAGCTTTATATATCGACATCTTTAAAGTTATAATTCTTATAAAGTAGTTGAAAACTTCCTCCCGAAATAAATGAGGCGAAAAAAACGATAATCACCGTAAAAAATTACCAATTTCCAGCGCACACTGGCCACTTTCTAAGCAATAAAACTTCTGCCCCGGACACTGGTCCCGCCCATCTCTCATTTTGTCCTGGAATCCGCTCAGAAGGGCGTTCCCCGGGATACGGTAGAGCCTTAATTTTTAACCGCCGCTTAATTTAACCGGTGAAATTTTAATACCTTATTTCCTCAGTTTTTCTTTGATTATTATTTTTTTAATTTGGGGTGTTTTTAGAAAGCTTTGGTAAGATTTAATTTAAGGGCAAAATTTTTATTGTAAAAATCAGTTTAAAACTAAATAAAATCTCTATTTTGAACCGATTTTATGAGAGATGATATCTTTAAGATAGATACCTAATTCGTTGTACTGGGCGAAACTTTCCAAAATTTCAAAGGTGGTTCAGATCATAAAACAGAACAACTTTTACTAAAGGAGGAAACCTAAAACAGATTTTTTTAAATTTCACCCTTTGATTAAAAGATCGCCCAGTAGGACTAGCATGCCACGCACAACAAAGCGACAAAATGAGAAAATTATCCTGCGCGCTCGTTTTTACATTCACAAAGTAACAAGGACAGAGGCGCGTCTCGATTTTTGTCGTTTTCTCGGTGGCATACTAGGTCCAAGTATACAACAATTACCATATTTTCTTACCATAAAACTTTAAAAATTACAAAAACAGGTCATTGTTTCAACGCTTTCCATTGTATAACTCGATGCTTGAGACTATAAGAGTTCAAACCTAATGAAGAATGGCATCCAAGCCGATTCAAATGGAAGAATGCTGTTATACAGTTCCCTTGCGTTCTTATTTCACTCTTAAGCCTTTTCTATTTCGCATTTTGCAAATGACTTTTGTCTTTAGATTCTGTAAAACTTCAACATCTTAATCATCAGAATTTTTTAGCAGCCTCAGTTTTTTAAGGTCTATTGTCACTGATCCGCCTGAAATTGCTCCATATCAATACCTAGTAATGTTTCCATTCTATATACAACGTGTTAATGAATAAGCGCAAAACCTCATACACCGCAACTGATTTATAAAATAATTAGATTGAAACAATAATTTCATTATTTTGATAGTTCAAATTAAAAGTTATTCGTATTTTAAATTTTGAGGCAAAAACGATTTGTTATCTTTTCAGCAATGAATGAAAGCGCTAACGTGCTCGTGGATACATTTTGTGAACCTTGTTTTGGAAGTAAGTTGGGTGAGTGTGCCCTTGCGGTGGGTTGAGATCGAGTTCAGTTAATTAAAAATTTAACAAACAATTTAATTACTATTTTGTAAAAAAATCCTATGTTGAAACCGTGATAGTTCGATTCTGCTCTCGATTCTAAACAAACTACTTTCTAGTTTTGCGTTAATTCATTAACACGTTGTATATCATTTCTTAGCAAACACTTCGAAGCCAAAAGATACGAGTACATAATTAGAGGTTTCAAAACTCTTTAGGATGACTCTGGATGACTCTGGATTGTGACTTTTTAAGAAATGCACACGTGCATAATAACACAATACACGTACGTACGTGTGTAATATACATGATTTTTTTGGACGTGTTTCTATTGACTTCTTAACATTCATACGATTTTTTTCACTATATTGTTTTCTAATCTCCCGGATTCGTTTTCTATTAGTGTAAGGATACATCGGACGCGGTTCGGTGAAAATTTATTACAACACTAGAGTTTACCCGCGACTTCGTCCGCACAAATTATATACCAGATTTTAACTCAGGTCATAAGCTATAAAAAAAAAGTTTCATCAAAATCGGTTCAGTTGTTTTTGTGTGATGCTTTTATAAACATACAAACAGGAATAAAATTAAAAAAAAAGATTAATTTAGAGGTAGGGATACCTAAAAACCATATCGTCGTCTTTTTTATGTAAATATCTTCAATGTTCAGACACACTTCTGTTACAGTTTTATAATAGTTAAGATTGAATCGCGCGCTGTGAATTTCGCATCCAAACTGCGCCGCACCGCGCTCGGTATGGATAGCTCCTTAAATACATAAAAAAGTAATTATACGAAATTATTCAGTTAATCAAATTAAAGATTGAAAGAGTCGGGCGGCGAGCGGTTTTCGAACCCACGACCTGCCTATCCTTTTATGTCACTCTTTCTATCTATTCTATCTTTAATTTGATTAAGCTAACATGGCATACACGTAGAATCAATAAATTCGATTGAAATAAGGTGTGACATATATATCGCATGAATTCTAATTGTAACCATAGACTTGTGAGTCAGGAGTTTGCATAAACTCTCACTAGTTTGCATAAACTCTGATAGATGACGCTGACGTCCCTAAAAGACGATGATATAGATTGAAAATTTCGTCGTGGCCTGCGGGGTGCCGACAGCTCTGTTGGAGTGGAGCATGCCCCAGATAGGCAGGTCGTGGGTTCAAATGCCCCTCGCTACCAGATTTTTTCAATCTTTAATTTGATTAAGCTAACATGGCGTACATGCAGAATCAATAAATTCGATTATTCAGTTAATAATTCTGACCGAATAATTTTCTGCTTTCTATTAAATCCTGTTACACCATGTTACTAAGAATAAAAAGTTTGCAGCTTATCGTAAAAACTTTAATCCCACGAAACGGAAAATAGAAAAATCTCAAAGCGACTCTATAAAACCTATAACAATTTCTCTGGAAGCAACATTGAGAAATAACCTAGCTCACACGTTCTCACATACAAAAACCTTTGCTGGAAGTCATTAGCGAGTTTTTCCTGGCACTGTTTGGTCGGACAATGACGGATGGATGTGAGAAACTTACTAGTATGCTTTTTATTAATCCCTAGGTGGATTATGTTTGAGTTATGTATCAACTTGCATAATGTTGTGCAGTGGATAGAAATTATGGATTTAAGAATAATGAGTGACTAAGGGTAGCTTGTGCTTAAATGTATTTAGTGATTGCTCTGTCTCCCAAAGTGATACTACTGATGACAGAGGGGCTTTGACTAATTATTATAAGGACTAACCTTGCGGTAGTATTTCCCCTCTGCCACGGTATAAGCACAATTGATCTTGTGCATTTACATTCAATTTTACACCTTATCACTTAACGAGACAGCCTATAATTGCGAAATAATAACTTCGAGTTAGAACGTTTGGGGTTCACACGAGACTACTTTTCATGATTTTTAAAATTAAAATCTAAATTTATGGGGAATAAAATCCAAAATTGCGGATTTCATGTTACCTCGCCCCCCGCAAAAAGTGGCAGAAATGTTTGTTAGTAGAATTACACGCGTAACCAGTCCACATATAAATAGTCAAAGCAGAGGGGATATAATTCGTAACGCGCTTCATACAAACTAAGTCTGGTTATATTTTCAATGCTGACCAATGAAAGTCAATGAAATCTTTCAGAACCAATATAAAAACAAATCTCTATGCTTGTATCGTGCCAGAATTTCCTTAAAATGAACAGTTTTAAAGTCACAGTGCCTCAAAGATTTCCATACAAATCTTTAATTAATCCTAGCATTGAAACTGTATATTTTAACGAAAATCGGACAACATACAAGCATAGAGATTAGTTTCTAGATTGTTTCTGCAAAATTTAATTGACTTTAATGCTCTATCTCCCAAACTGGTCCTAATGATGACAGTAACAGCTTCAAATTAATACTTTACTAAGTGTTTTTTTTTTTTGTTTATTTTATTTTTCACAACTTGTAATATTCTATTTTTGTATAGAATTGTTTTCTTAATCCATAAGGAGGTTGGCGGGAGATATTCGGGTAATGTCACATCAATTGGAGAGGCCGCCTTTCTAAATTTTTCCTTTTTCTATATTACTATAGGAGTGTTTTTTTCAAAGTGGTTCACTAAAACAATGATCCAACCAGAAAATGATAACCAATATATGTATCAACTTTTTACATAGATTTTACCATTTTACAAAGTTTTATTTTACTTAATTATCGAGCGTATAATTATCAAGAATCGTGATACAATCAAGAGGATTTTTTATCACGATAATACAACATTATTATCACGATAAATATCTAATATGTAGTATTTAATAATATTCAAGGTCGTTCGCGAAAATCGTTTTTTGTTCCAAATACATATCTCATTTCTTATGCTTAGTTAAGTATGACTGGCTATGGTAGGAGAGGAAGATCGAAGAAAAGATGAATGGATTGTGTGAAGGATGATATGTGTAAGAAATGAGTGAGTGCTGAAATGACGGATAAGTGAGATGAATAGAAGAGGATGACATATTGCGCCGACCTCAAATGATGGGAAATGGACAAAAGAATGATGATGATCTCATTTCTCAGATGTCAAATTGTGAACAAAGTGTTCAGAAGTAAGCTTCGAGGAAGGGTATACATTTAACGAAAATCGGACAACATACAAGCATAGAGATTAGTTTCTAGATTGTTTCAGCAAAATGTCATTGACTTTAATTGGTTAGTATTGACAATATAACCAGACTTCGTTTGTATGGAGCCTACCAACGTTTATATTCCCTTAAGCACCTTTTCATATGTTAACACGTATTTAAACTAAAGTAGCACTTAAATAAGTAACAGAACTGCCAAATTGTATGATTCGTTATTTTCGAGAAGGCCCGCTCATTGTCGTGACGCAAATTGTACAATTTCACTTCGAATTTCGTGTAACGAGCTCTTTCGAGTACTATCCTATATTTTCATTGCGAATGGGCCTTTTCGAGGAAGCTTTTAACAAGGCTTCAATGTTTGCCTCCTTTTTGTTAAGTTTTTACTCATTTTTGAGGGTTTGTAGTTATTTGACAAAGGAGTATCTTGAGAACAAGGAAAGATGATGTAAGCAAAAACTGAGTTTTTAGGGTTCCGTACCCAAAAGGTGTCAACGGGACCCCATTACTAAGCGTACACTGTCCGTTCATCGATCCTAGCCCTACCTCTAAAGGTCTACCAAACTGCATTGGGCACGCGTGGTGGACTAATTCCTATACGCCCTCCCAGAAGGTGAGGGTAGGCCTGTGCCCTGCAGTGGGACGTTTATAGGCTGATGACGAATTAAAACGTAGAGTTTCTGGCCGCATCTTCACTACAACGGACGTGGTGGTAGATTCAAAAACATGACTTCAGAAATTTATCAATGTGATATTATTTTGAATAAACAATTTTGACTTCGACTTTGAAACAACAAAGTATACAATTTTGGTGGGTCCTCCCGCCCCGTTTCTTCCCCGTCTCCCATACAAAGATCGTGTTTTTTTTCTCTATCGTAAAAACAGCCGTACCAGCGTCAAACTTGGTGTGATTATAGTGCATAGGTAAAGACAACAAATCATATAAACCGGTCAAGTGTGTGCCGGGCCTCCGCTTATATCTGTGGGAAAACACAATTTTATGGTAATATTGTATGGTGGTACGGTACTAACGGAAACCTCAGTGCGCGAGTCCGACTCAAACTTGGCCGGTTTTTATTTTATGTTCTGTGATTTTAAATTTTATTATAATCATTATGACAAATATAGTGTTGTTGTCTATTCGAATTTTTGACACAAATCTTCAAGACAAGAAACTATTGGTATTTATTCTACTGTTAGAATCGAATCAATGTGGCAATTAACGAATTCACGACAAGAATTGTTTTCGCTTTTCTACTATATGTACATACATACATAAACTCACGACCGTAATCCCTTCCGGGGTCGTCAGAAACATTACTACAACTACTAACTCTCTGTTTAAGAATGTAGTTGTAGCAATGCTAACATTTAGCAATTTGAGTTTCAGGATGGAATGGCGTGTCAAGTGGTGAGAGGTGGCTAGCCTTTCGCCCGCATAGACACTGCATAAGAAACCTTGAATCCCTTAGTCACCTGGTACGACACCCATGGGAAGAATTAGGGTTGTCCATTCTAAGCCGGAACCACAGAACCGCTACTATATGTAGAACAACAAAAAAGAAAAATCTGGCATGCTCATAACGTAACATAAAGCATTTTTACACGTTGTTTTCTCGCAGCATATTTGTTTACATTAAAAATGTATAACCGACAAATGTCAGTATAGAAAATTCTGTAATGAAGCTGTCAGCTCCAATACCGTCATAATCCCCTTCCACGTTTTACCATGTTATAAGGCGTTGGTCTTTTTACATAGAATGAGAAATATGTTGTGCGGTGTCCTCAGTCGGGTATAGTATAAGAGCTCTACGCCTCTGAGACCTGGTGTCTCTATAGAGGGGATATTAAGCGCCTCGACAGTTTCCACATGAGGTGTCTGCGGATAAAGTGGCAGGATTGAGTTCCAAACCCTGATGTACTCCGACGCACCAATCTTTCGAGCATGGAGTGCCTGTTGATGAGGGGCCAACTGCGATGGTGTGGACAGCTTGTCCGTGTGGATGACTTCCGTTTACTGTCTGTCTTCTACTCGGAGATCTAAGTCAGAAGGTGTCCCACAGTGCCATTTTTCCATTATAGAACTATTGTCAATTCTTCGAAGGTTATCTAGCTTGAGTTTTGTTTATGCCTTTCATTCAAAGGATTTGAGCATTTACAACTTTTGAAGAGGCAGTGAAGTAATTTAACTAATTTTGGAATACAATAGAATAGATGTAGATCACAATTTGAGGAACATAAAATATTAAAAATTACCTTTTTCGAGCTACCTTCCCATAATTGGAGAGAAGACCTATTATCTTTTAGCGCAACAAAACTCTTATGGCAAAACTCAAGATAAATTACTATACAACCTAAGATCCGACATGCACTTGCCCGGCTTTTCATATTTCTGTAGCCTGACAGCAAGACTAAAGCCTTACTTTGTCCGTACGTATCGACAAAGCATTGTAGCCTCAGGGAAAAATGGCTACATCTTTCTTGCATTATTGGATTCAGATTTCTTTTCCTGCATTTCTTCGCGAGAATTAGCTTTTGAAATAAATACCTACTGGATGTTTCTTAGAGCTCATTCTATTGAACGTTTGAAAGTTGAAGTTTAGTTTCAGTATTGTACTGTTTAGATCTCTTTTAGAATTCAGAAGGCATCCTTAGTTTTATTATGAAACTTGGAAGGTTAAGTCAGTTTTCTAGTTTAGTCTACATGTTTGGTATAGATTATACGGTTGCGGTGTGCGGTGGCGGTAGCTAAAGTTTAGTGGTAAGAACAATATCTCTGGTCACGCATTCTTGTGATCCTTGGAAGACAGTGGTAGTAAGGCATGGTCCCGTCCCCCTGCAGCGTGAATAAACTATGGGAGTTTTAGTTCTGCATTACTATCTGAGAGCTAAAGAGACGCAGGATGGGTAGATTACGCAAACAGCTTCAGGTGGAAGTGGTTTGCGGTCATTTGACATGCATTGTGGAGACCACTAGGGAGATTTTAGTGGGTAAAAATTCTTCTTATGGAGTCCCTATGGAGCCGTATATTCTGAAGACCTTTCCTGACAGAAATGAAAATGTTGGTCATATAGTAGACAGTCAGCGTGTACTATACAGGGTGTAAGCATAAATGCGTTACATACTAAAAGGGGTGCTTAAAACCATCAAATTAAAAAATTTACTTTGGAGCAAACATCGAAATCGGGAAAAAAAAATCCGTTTGCCTATAAATTTTGGTTGATCGGTTATTGAAATTTTCCAAGGAACAGCTGTTTATTTTTCGCGATTTCTCTGTTGGTCCCATAGTAATAGTTGTTCAGTTTGATATTTTGAAGCACTCCTTTAAGGACGTCATCACTTGACGTTCAATTAAAAAAATTAGAAACATGTATAGTTTTGCAATTGTCAGAGGATATCAAGAGATTGCACCAAAATTGCAAAAAAGAAATCACCTCTTCCATACAAAACTGCAAACCTACTTGAGCCAGATGTATGTTTTTTTTGCGATTTTGTTGTTGGTCCCATAGAGAAAGTTGTTCAGTTTGACGGTCTGATCATCCCCTTAAAAAAGAGTCAGCATATTAAGATGGATCCTGTATATTGTGTTTCATACTCGTATTTCAAACCTTCTAAAATGTTCCTTATGTAACCCAATTTTTAACACAGTGTCCGGATTTTACGCGAAAACTAAAATAAATTATATGAGCTTAAGCATATGCTCACGACTATATTCCCCGAGGAGTAAGAGATATTCTGAAGCCACGGAACATCCACGTTTCACTAATACCGAAACTAAACTATATGAAACATACAAAAAAACACGGCAGGTCTTTTATAATACACTGGATATGCAATAGCATGTCACTGAAAATAATGTTCCTGAAAGTTGTCGTTTTTAAAAATATACCCTTAATTATGTAACGCATTTAAGTTTGATACCCTGTGTAGCCCTCAGATACACACAAACAACATTTATCAATCTACTCTCATTACAAATTCTCTGTATACATAATTACAAAGTATTATCCTAACAAATGATATCATGTCAACTCTTCTAATCCACGTTGGCTCAACACAACAGAATTCTCGACGACACAACATTATAAATTTACATTCGCCTGATAATGTTGATGCATGCAGGGGAGACGCGCGTGACTTCGCAAAATGGCTCCAAACATTAGCTGCTTATAACGAGGCCCCTTGTTACTGAAACCCGACGGTTCATTTTTTCTCTACTACATAGGATCGTACTATTGTTTTACTCATATATTTTTCACCTTTGTAAGCAAGCCCTGGTATTCGAGTTTTTTCAAACCGCCTTACGGCCTCTGACGTGGTTTTTATGTAACGACTACTACCACCAGAGATAGTAGCCGGGTCCAACGGCTTAACATGCCATCCGAAGCACGGGATTATTTTTCTTTTCAGACAATCAAGTGATTCAGCCTGTAATGTCCTAAAAATCTGGGAAATTACGCACAATGTGACATACTCGTATCACTAGGTGTCCCCCGTAGAAATCGAACCAACGACCTCCGTGTTAAGAGCCCAATGTTCATAGCCATTAGACCACGGATGATATTTTTATAAAACGTCTAAACTCTTGGAATATATAAACGAACTTCTATAATTCATTAGAAACGTTAGATTTTAAATTGCAATATTAAGAGGGAGAAAGCTTAGAGATCAGTACGTGTTTTGTCCAATTCATTCAATAAGAGATGCATATAGCAAATTTGCTGTAGTTAAAAAAGGAGAGAGCTGCCTTATTTCTGTCCTTATCGACGTAACCATATGTTTTTACTATGGCCAGCCATAGTTGTACCCAGGCACAAATGCCCATCCAAGAAGATCAAATTGTATGTAAATTGCGTATCTCCAACTCCTACAAATTGCTACCTCATACGCGGTTAAGCTGACGTTTTGTCTACTACGTTGGTAAGCGAAACTTCTTGGTCAATGTTTCTGCCCGTCTACTACCCGACACCGAAAATGTACTATTTAGTACCTACACAGAGTATTGTATCTCTTTCATTTTAATATACATCTACATAGTCGTGGTCCTCTGGCTTCTCCACAATGATACAGATTTGACGGACTGTGAACTTCGTGGTAAAGACGGCTCTGTACATTTACACTAGAGACATCCTAGCTTAGCAAAGTCCAGTAGCCACTGGTCGCAGGTGACTGGCGTGAGGTCAAATAAGGTAGAGTAAATTTACAAAGAGTTAAAAAATTACTATAATATGTATGCACAATTCTAAATTGCCGGAGAAAGGCTTAGAGCTCATAGTCCTGGCTTCTTACTACATGATGGAAGATTTATGAACAGTGTATGTTCAAAACGGTTTGAGATTACCGGAATTTGCTACGAAATATGGAATGAAACATTGTTTTCTCGTCATGATACAAAATGTATACTAATCCTGTCAGCAGAATGGCGGCTCACTTTCATATTGTTTTCTAAGTATTGACGGGGGTGTACAATTAAATTCATTATAGGTACTAAACAGTACATTTCGTCGCTGACGATGCAGACTGGCCTATGTGAAAATCTTTATTTTTACGTTTATGTTTTTTTTTTAATAAAATTCATAATTTTAAAGTTGCATACTAATTAATTTAACAATCGGGGGAGAAAAATGGTTTTTGAGCTATCCTGTAATTTATCAAAAATAATAGGTGCATAAAAAGCAATAGGTGCTGAATTAATGAACGAATGAATGCGTTTCTGGCCGTATCTTTTCTACAGCGACATCACGTTCCGACGCTGTGGAAGCTTAAAAACAATTTGGCTAATAAGTGGGCTTCAAGCTCCTATATGGAATAAATTATTTTGAGCTGAGTTGAGTCAATGGTAGGACGACGTCATTTGGAAAGATACGAGTATAATAATGACCTTTATCCGATTGGGGACATTTTTAGTGGGACTAGAGTGACTATTGAGTGAGAACACGTAGTAAGATTTGATAAGGTTTTTGTCGTCATAACTTACGGAAAGTTTGACGACCAGCGAAAATGTACTTAAAGGATATTTATAGGAAAACCTGGTTCAATAACAAACCGTTTTGTATAATCTGTCTGTAGTTGATTAAAAGCTGCGAAATACACATAGTAAACTCACGCCCGTATTCCCTTTTCGGTGTGGTCAGAAATATCGATACAACTACCTTTTTAAGCGTATAATTGTAGCAAAATAACATGCTTTGAAATTTGAATAGTTAGTTATTGACAGTTTGGTAGTTGAGTATCATCATCTCAGCGTCCACTGTTGGACATAGGCCTCCCCCAAGGATCGCGACAACGACTGGTTCTACCCTTATCTAATGAATTCCCGCCGCTTTCACCATGATCGTTGGTCCATCTTCTGCGGGGCCAAACTAGCATTCAGACCCCATCGGCCATCCATTTAGCGAGCAATGCGCCCTGACGTGGGCGCGTGGGCATAAACGAGGCAGTTATATGGGGATCCGATTTCTTTGAGGGTGAAAAGCTAATTAACTCATAATCTTTCTCCACCTGTCGTGTCATTCCATTATTAAAACTGAAGTTATTATGCTAAATATGAGCTTTGCTAAAACAGAACACTTTTACAGGGTGTAAAATTAAATGCATTACTATTAAACGGGATGCTTCAGACCGTCAAACTGAATAACTTTCTCTAAGGAGCCAAATTCGAAATAACTAAGTGTTTTTCCATAGAAACGCAATAGCAATAAGCAAATTTTGTTTCGTGATTTCGATGTTGGCTCTATAGTGACAGTTGTTCAGTTTGATGGACTGAAGCACTCTCGTACATAATAACGCATTTAAATTGACACCTTGTATAATGTGTCACCCCAAAAGCGATTACAAGTACAACGAATGTACGTATGTTTTTCCGAAGGACCAATGAGTCAAGTTCTTCAAACCGTTCCTTCTGACCGCGTTCATTTGAATTCTCCTTCAGTTTTATACCTTTCAAATAATCCAGCTATAAATAAGTTCGTGTACAAAATTACTACCTTCAATATTAAAATAGAGGTTTAGGGTTACATCACGCGATCGTGAGTGACTTGAAAGACTCAAATTGCCGTATGTTTGTTTCTATTCTTTTAAAACCTCAAATCGTAACATGAAAATTGCTTTTTTAAGACAAGATAGCGTGGTAATGGTCGATACAAAAGCTGTTTTAAAACAAAACTTTGAATTAAAAGTGTTCCTGATTTTTATGTTGCTTATGAAAATTACAACATTTTAAACTTAGCAATGATGTACATTGAAGATATTTGCAAAAACTTAATTAGAGGGTTCAGGGTTTTTTGAATTTTTGTCTATTTGTGTATGCACGCATCACTTAAAAACTACTGAACCGATTTGGATGGGGTTTTCACAAAAGTATAGGGTTTAGTTTGGATTAACATAACATTGGCTGGCTACATTGTTAGATGCACGTTTGACCGGTGGTCTTCAAAGGTAACACAATAGGAGGGACCACAAGGTTCTAGAGGAAGAGGACGGCCAAGCGCCAGATGGCAGGATGAAATCGAAGAAAATGCTGGCAAAAACTGTCTAGAAACTTCAAAGGACAGTGAGAGAGCATTCGTTGGAGGAGGCTTTTACCCTAAGGGTGTCGATACATTAATAAATAGGTACCTAATATACCTACCTAATATGCAATTCGAATTAATAAGAAGATAAATAAAAATGAAAAAATGTGTGAAGAAATGAAATTATTTTTTGTAATATTTATTTAAAAAATTATTTATTACTTAATTAACTATTAAAACTAACAATATTATTGTTATGAAATGCTGTAAGCTTTTTGATTTGATTTGAGCATAGGCTTTATTTCATCGCAAACGGTTCATTCAGTCAAAAGTTATAAGTATTTAAATTCACTGGTCTGCACGTACGAACTCGCGGGCACCGCTAGTAACTAATAGAATAGAAAACCATTACTATACCATAGCGTAATTACAATATAGTGGAACAACTCAGCGGTCGCGGCGGGTCTAGGTTCGCGCGGGACGGGGCACTACCGGCAAAGTCGGTACCGGCTGCAGGTAACTTGGTACTGGGAAACGCTCCCGCCGTCCCCCGTGCACCCCGCATGATTGATCTATCGCGACCGGCGTCGAGCTAAACCACTAGTTTAAGTCCACTATAACTGTACCTTACCTAATTGAAAAACCTGCCTCTTTTGAGTCCTTTATGCTGACACTTTCTTAAGGGGATGATCAGACCGTCAAACTGAACAACTTTCTCTATGGCACCAACATTGAAATCGCGAAAAAAAAAACAATACAAAACTGCAAACCTACTCGAGCCAAATGTATTGCGACAACAGATTTTTTTTCGCGTTTTCGATGTTAGTCCCACAGAGAAAGTTGTTCAGTTTGATGGTATGGTCATCCCCTTAAAAACTGTCAGCATATTAAGAAGGGCCCTGTATTTTACTATTCTATTACACACAATATAACTTAAGTTCCCTTCTTAAACGGCCTAACAAGCCTAAATCAGTCCATCACTCCAATCTCAACTACAACCAAAACCTCGACCGTTAAACCTTTTTCTGATGCCGGTCTTATACTGTAGGAAACGTCTCTGAATTACAATTCGACTCGAGAGGCATTTGAAAGCTCGGTCGACAGGCTCTTGAGGGGGACTTTAACAATTAATCGTCTCTTCTCTTTTCTTCGACACTTCGGGTTAGGAGGGCTGTTGAGGAGCGAGCGAGATGTTGTAAAAATTAATTTTTCGTTATATCCTAGGGTATCATACCGATCATAGTAGGGCAAATGTAAGGCAAACTATGTCATTCTATAAACAGGACCCACCACGTTATACAATAACAAAACCAAAAATGGCATATGTCTCTAATGTCACCTTTGTATGCATCAGTTATGTTTTTTTTTTTATTTATAATTAATGGACTTATTGCTTGTGCGTTAGCACCACATTTCCGCCAATGTCAAGTAGTTTGTGGGAGTATCTATCCCAATCTCAGGGATTGTTTTTGATAAAGAACAAGAAGAGATTAATGAATGCGGAGCCTCGTGGCAGGCAAAGACGCGACGCGCGGACAACACGCGAGACAAGTTCTCGGGTCAGAACCTGCAACGTGACTCCGCATCAGTTATGTCCGGCTGTTATACATTGCCGCTGACATTCCAGTTCTTTCAAATCTTTTAAATGAATTATGTCACAAAACAGTAATGTAAAATAACTTCGAAAACTTAGTGGTCCCGTTAATAGCGCACTGATGCGAACTCCTTGTTTATAGAATCTCATTGAACGCAAAGGCAGATTGTTTCTATACAGGGTGTAAGGAAAAGTATCATTAACCTTTAAACCACATACCTACTCCATACTACCTACCCATCAAACTGAACAACTTTTACTATGGGAGCAATCCTGTCAGAACAAATAAAATATCGACTGTTTCATACGTTTGCGTCGAGTAGGCATTGCATTTTAGTATAGAGCAGCTGTTTTTTTTGCGCTGACAAATTTGCTTCCGTAGTAACAGTGATTCTGTTTGATAGGTAGAGTATGTGGTTTAAAGTTTAATTAAATTTATACAAGGTGTAAGAATAAGTATAATTGAACTTTTTATATAAAAAGGGTTTAATCTTAAATGCGTTTTATACTTTGTGGGTTACTTCAGACCATCAAACATCCACAACGGCCAGTTCCTGTCCCTCTCTGACTTCAGATACCGCACCTCACCCAGCACTTTCTCATTCATTTCACAACAGGAACCACTAACTCCCGGGCATAATCTACAATGGCCAGTGTGGAAATCCTAAAGTATTTCAAACTGTCCACTCACTTGGTTAATATAGTTTATAAGAATGACATTTTAGCATATGCTCATGACTATATTCCCCGAGGGGGACAGACAGAGATATTCTGAAACCTCAGAACATCCACGTTTCACCAGTAGTACCGAAACTCTGTCCAATGTTACGGGGAGTGAGCCCGTCGCCACTTATAATGGACAGTGGGTACAATACATGCCTCGAAATTGAGGCATGCAGGTTTCTTCAACGATGTTTTCCTTCATCGAAAAGCCAGAGGTGTTACAAATCGTACATAAGTTCCGGAAAACTCATTGGTACGAGTCGGCCTGGACGGGGATCGAACCATCGCCTCCACGGCAGGCAAGGTTACTCGCCACTGGACCAACACGGCTTGTTGACAACTAAAGAATGACATTTTAAGAGCAGATAAAGCTGTGCTCGCTCCTTTAACAGAATACCTTGTCAAAGTTACAAATGGTGCTTCACCAGGGAGCATTCAGAGACGTAGAAAAGAATTTCCGAGTTCTAATTAACTTACGACTTAGCACAATAAATTAACTAACATCAGCTATTTCGTTGTCAAGACTGTTGACATTTTGTACTGTTTTAAACTTTACAGCACGTTGGAAAAATGTATGAACCAATGTAATTTGGAAAGCGTGTTTTTGTACTCGAGTATCACCATCATCGGCCTCTCTTATCCCCAGTGCAGGGCACAGGCCTACCTTCAAGATTTTATGAGTGGTGGGTGGGTCCACTAAACGTGTTGGACCTCAACAAGGTGTTACAAAATTAAAAAAACATTTAAATCTTTTAAGAGGTTTTTTTAGACCATCAAACTAAACAACTTTCACTATGGGACCAACGTCGAAATTGAAAATTTGCTGTCCCATACATTTAGCCCGAGTAGATTTGTAGTTTAGTATGGAACATCAGATATTTTTTTCGCGATTTCGAGACTGGTCCCATAGTGAAAGTTGTTCAATTTGATGGTCTAAACTAAATTTTTATTTGTATTTTGTAACACCTTGTATACAGGTAACGGATTTCAATCAGCATTTTTTCTTCACCGTATATCGTCACGATGTTTTCCTTAATCGTTTGAGAGCAGTCGGTATTATGTACAAAATCTAAGTAAGTGTAGGATCCCAGTGCAGGGTAAATAGATAGATAAACAATTTATTTGCATAAGTAATACACATATAATATTACAGTTCACAACAATACAACGAAACATCAATAGAACAACATGTAATTTATTGTATGCTACAGCCTTTGACTAATTATTATAAGGACTAGCCTTGCATCCGGTAGCATTTCCCCTCTGCCACGGTATAAGCACAATTGATATTGTGCATTTACATTCAATTTTACACCTTACCACTAAACGAGACAGCCTATAATTGCGAAATAATAACTTTGAACTTAGAACGTTTGTGGTTCACACGAGACTACTTTCATGATTTTTAACATTCAAAATTAGAATCTAAAGTTACGGGGAATAAAATCCAAAGTTGCGGATTTCATGTTACCTCGCCCCCCGCAAAAAGTGGCAGAAATGTTTGTTAGTAGAATTGTTGTGTTGATTTTCAGATGAAACCTTTATAGTGGTAGTTTTAAAGGTAGCCTCTTTGGTCTAATGGTAAAGAGCATTGTGTTCTTGACACGGAGCTCGTGGGTCCGATTCCCACGGGGGAAACCTAGTGATATGTCACTTTGTGCGTTTTCCCCAGTTGGTTAGGACATTGCAAGCCGAATCACCTGACTGTCTGAAAGAAAGATGATTCCGTGCTTCGGATGGCACGTTAAACCGTTGGTCCCGTTTACTATCTCTGGTGGTAGTAGTCGTTACATAAAAACCACGTCAGAGGCCGTAAAGCGGTCTGAAAAAACTCTGACACCAGGGCTTGCCCACACGATAAGAAGAAGTGGTAGTCAGACGCAGCAACCAAAGAGTGATCATAAATAAAAGTGAAGGTAAAGGTTAGAAAAGCTTGTCTGTACATAGTAGGATTTGATTACGAATTAGAACATGGAACCTCATGTTGTCCATACCTATCTATAACGCGCCATAGACGCACGCTTGAGTCTTTAACATTTTACACACGTAAAATATACCTATACATAGAACCTAATATCAAAATACAAGCTTTAGTACTGGTAATTTCATTCAATTCCATAGATTTGCTCGTAATGAAATTTCTGTATCCTTCAATAGAAACCTAAAGGGAAACTATCTGAATATCAAATGAATGGGAAACTAAAGTTTTGATGCTTGAATACAACTTCCTTAGTACCATCTAAAGATTGCGGATCAAGATTAATTACTGGATAGATTGCCTGCACAAAATGTACAGAGGGGATACTTAATTCCGTTCTCATGATCGCATAATAAACTGATCCTGGGTTCGTTACCAATAAAGGCAAATTACCAAAAAATCTCTTTTTTCCTTTTTAAGATAGGTATTAAATAAAATTGCATTTTCGAGGCCATATAGATAAGATGTTGACTGCTTAACGCAAGAATGAAACAAATTAATGCTAACTCTTTCAAGAGTTTGAAATCATAAGAAAGAATACAAATTCTCAAAAATATGATATCTTGAAGCACCTGTTTCAAAGAAAATAAATGATATTTCTTTTTCACACAAACAAATACATGCAACCACAACGCACACTAACCTGTTACAACTTTATTACGAACCACACACATTACACATTCATACAAGTACGCATCGTCCCTACACCACAAAACTGTCACGGCTTTACCGCTAAAATAGAGTTTTTCCTTTCCTTCACACGCACCGTAATCTCTAAATTGTACAAATGTACCTCCATTACTCTTAGTATCTGGCCGCACAAACTTTATTCACAAAGTTTAGGACTAGAACAGTTTGTAACTGTCATTGTAGGCCCAGCTATTCTGTCTTTGGGGATTAGTTAAATGACATTTTGCGGTTAGCGTTTTATAGTGTTAGTCCCTTGGTAAAAGAGGAAATTTGTTTCGATTTAAGAAAAACAATTGTTATTACTTTATTTGCCGAGATGTAGTCTTAAGCAAATAGGTGATATATTTTACATTATAATTATAGCTTATTACGCATTATCCACATTTCACTGATAGTCGGGGAAATCTACGGATTTTTGTATGGAGAAGGTTGCATTAATTGCACTTTTGGCGATAATTTGGAACATAGTCGATAATTACCTGAAAAACATAAATTATCAATAATCCCCAATTTTTTATTGTGTATTATTGAATAATTAAGACATTTACAAAACATTAAATTTAGGTATAAACAAAAAAATGGAAAACTGGTGATTTTTTACAGGATGGCTTCATTCAATGCGTTTTACTTATAAAAATAATAATCCCCGGTTAATATCGTAAATTTGAGTAGATATTTAATATTTTGTAAGTTTTCAAAAATTATAAACTCTAAACTAAATTATTTACTGTTTGTTTTTACACATTAAACTTGCCTTGTGATAATTAACTGTCTCTTTTGCTAGTATGCTAGAAGAAATATCTTACGAAATAAGCTTGCCCTTTGTACAGTTATATCGATTTTAAGGTATTTCTCAGGTTCCTGAGCCGATATAACCACGAAATCTCGACAAAAGTGTTATAAACTAACAGTAATATTATTTCAAACACAATTTACTAAAGTGTCTTTAATGCGATCTCAAACCTTATTTTTCCTAGACTATGAACAATATACAATTTCAACTAATTGTCAATGGTCACAATGCATGTCTCAAAAATGAACACCGCCAAGGTAAGTGACAAAATCGAACACGAAAAACTCTGTCCGTCTCTCTCTACCGTAGTAAACACAGCGACACATCAAGCTACGCAAAACAAACATAAGCGGGGTGTGCGGCGTTATACATTACTGTACCTATGCGCGGCCAGCTTATTTTGGTTTTGCGTAGCTTGATGTGTCGCCGTGTGTACAAGCCCCAGATCGAACCAACTACCAAACTATTATGAGCCAACGATTTATGCTATATCTGAGCTATCACAGCTCCGACACAAGTTTTTCTTGACTCATATCGGGATATACTCTTATAGACTCATCGCACATTCCTACTACTGTGAACCAGGATTAACCAGCGGAGTCCACTCAAAACACTAGACTAATTAAGTCCAGCGCTAAAAATCTGTGGTTGCGCTCGGCGGTCGCGACAAGTCAATCGTGCGCGGTGAGCGGGGGCCGGGGAGAGCGTGTCCCAGTACGTGCCAGTACCGACTTACCTACGCGCGCGGTACCGACATTGCCGGTGCCCCGACCCCCGCACACCGTGCGAGCATAGACCCGCCGCGAATGTAGTCATAGAAGAGGAGAAGTAGGAAAAACATTTGATCTACGATGTTGTCTTAAGGTTTAACAATCTAAATAAATAAAAATATGGATCGTGAGCGTTTTACAATCTAAAAATCTACACGAGTTGCGCAACTTTTTGCAATAGTGAATTTTTATTCACAGCATGCTTTAGATATCAGACAATTCATTATTTTCAAGAAAACTGAAGACTGCCACAAAATCTTCTGCTGTTACTACTGCTTATAAACACTAGTGATTATATTGAAAATTATCACGTTACGAAAATAAAAAAAAAAGATGGAAATGTTGCGTAACTTTTTATAAATCATTTCTTTTGTTATTGACTACTACCCCCATCACTCCGTCTATTTTAGACCACCATATCTGGTACACCCTCTATATGTATATTCTCGATTCTCAGATCAGAAACGCCATTTACTAACTAGATAAATGAAATATGCAGAGCTAGACAACGACATTAATAGTCTGGTAAATAGACTCTAGTCATCTGAAAGTCAGGCAACGTGTTAGGGTTCATGTTAAATGGGCTACCGAACTAGATTGCATGTCTCATTCCGGACGTTGACAAGACAGTTCAACAGTTTAGCGCTGCTAGAAACATGACAGAAGGAGGGGGGAGACTGCATAGCTTTTAAAAAATGCGTTTTTTTCACTCCGAAAGGGGGACGGGTAATATTGGCGTTTTTTTTTAAGCTTAATGTTCTGGGTAACATTAAAATACAAAAAAAATTTCGTGTCAGTAATTTAAACAAACTAAAAGCATTGAAACTGTTGAAATTATTTTATCATTTTGAATGCGTAGTTTTTACAAATTCTTACAGCACAGCGGTATGGCATTATCATTATAGACGCGCGCGTAGTCAGTCGATCAAACGAAGACTGGCGCGTAATTGTTACTCTTTATACGTTTTGTTACTCTTTTGGTTATTGTTTGTGGAAAAAAGTGTATGTGATCTAATTTGTAGCTCATCCATAACTATCACAAAAAAATTTATTTAATAATTATTCCTGTCCTCAATTCTCACACAAACTATTTTTACTCGTTTGCAATTCTATTTAGGTCCATGGTACGGACACTTTTGAGCGCGGTCCCTATGGACCCGACGTCCAGTAGTGATACCCCACACATTTTTTTTATGGTCTTACCATTTAACTTCTCCGATTGTCTATTGTACATCAATACAGAAAAATCTCTAAAATAAAACAATGCCAGATTAATTTAATCCAAGACAAAAGCACTTGTAAATTTAACAAAGTATCACTCAACTCTCACTTACACGACGCGAGCACCTTCCAACCCTATTGAAACGTCTAATCATTTTCCTAGAGGGTTGAAAAGTGTCTTTCAAAGGGATTAATTGTTTAATTCATTTCGCGACACATTCTTGGAGCATTGCCCGTTTTCAAGAAAGGATCGGAATTACGTCATTGGATCTTGTATTTAGGTGGTTGGTTATGGAGATAGGTAAGAATTCGAGGGTTGATACGGAAAGTTTTATTCATAGGTAACCTCATTCTTTTTCGCAGCCCATGTGGCTAAGTATAAAGGCGAAATGAAAAGTCTTTTGCAGTTCATGTTTTTGTAGACGAAAAGCTAATTTTACCGTTACTAGTCTATTATTTTCCTGAAACAATCAAATATGCGAAATCTGAAGCAACGGCAAATGGTTATGATCAGATAAGGGGTCGAATGCAGGGGGACGGAGGCAAACAAAGATAGTGGACAAAGAACTAATAAAAAGTATAGGATGAAAAGGGGTCAGAAATCAACAATTTGTATGGATGATGAAAAATAGTAGACAAAACAAGAAGGGGACAAGTGGTGAACAGACCATTGGTAGCTTTCTGATATGCTGATGCATATAAGAAATTAATCGGATATTCAAAACTGAATGCTTCACAAATATTCGTGCTCTTCTTTCGTGTCAACACGTCTTTCATGGGTCACTGTATACGTTGTTATAATAAAATCCCCGAGACCATTTTGAATCTTTCCGAAAACATGTTTAAAACTCAAATCAAAAAAGTCCTCTGTAAAAAGCATATTATCAACTGGATGATTATTTAAATGATCAAAATGCTTGGGTCTGAGGTCACTAGCTTATAGTTTATTTACTTTACTGTATAGTATCAATTATTTTATTAAATAGACTATGTATTATTGTATACATAACTTTAGCTTAAGAATTTATATTGTAATAGTTAATAAGTCGTGTTATGTTGTAGAGTTTCTGGCCCCATCTTCTCTACAGCGACAACACGTTCCGACGCGGTGGTAGCTTTAAAAAAGATTTGACGTTTGATAAGTGTGCTGCAAGCTTCTATATTGAATAAATTATATTGACTTTGAATTATACTGACTTTGACTTTGACGGAGGTCGTGGGTTCGATTCCCACGGGGGACACCTAGTGATACGTCACTTTGTGTGTTTTTCCCAAGTTGCTTAGGAAATTGCAGGCCGAATCACCTGATTGTCTGAAAAGAAAAATGATTCCGTGATTCGGATGGCACGTTAAGCCATTGGTCCTGGCTAGTATCTCTCGTGGTAGTAGTCGTTACATAAAAACCACGTCAGAGGCAGTAACGCGATCTGAAAAATCTCTAACACCAGGGCTTGCCCACACGATAAGAAGAAGACGCGTTGTCAGGTCATCTGGATTAACCTATAGTATTCCAAGCAGGCAGAAACCAATTCTAATCCCTCCAAGTCCAAACCACAAATACTTATAACAAAAGCTTCTGGGCCATTCCACAAAAGTGAATTTCCTCTTAGAACGTTGGATTGTAACGGGATTTCTTAACATCAAACAATTTTATTAGATAGAAAAAAGGACGAGCGATACAAAGATCGCTGTAACTGAACTAACCCTACGGGATTCCAAACATTACGGGTTGGGTTGAAAGTTTATTACCTGCTATTGAGACCGTTGCGGGGTTAGGTATAAGTGACAAGGAAAAAGCGGTGTACATTTCATATAAGAGCAGTGTGATCAAAGACTGAATGTAATGCGGATATTGTGAGCGTGCACCTGATGAGTCGTGAGAAACCAAGTTAGACCTCGATTGCTCAACCCTTTGTAAAGCAGAAGAAATGAGAGGACATGACACAATAAAAGATTGTGATATGGTGATAAATTGTGATATTGGTATTAGAGTACGAGTATTACTTTATATATACAACGTGTTAATGAATTAACGCAAAACTAGAAAGTAGTTTGTTTAGAATCGAGAGCAGAATCGAATTATCATATTTTCAACATGGAATTTTTTTTCAAAATATTAATTATTTTGTTTGTAAATTTAAAATTTACTGAACTCGATCTCAACCCACCGCACGAGCACTCTCACCTTACTTACTACTAAAACAAGGTAGATCGCGGAATGACATTCCTGCCTCACATCAAGCGCGTTCGAAAGAATGCGCTTCATGTGCTGCATCGTCTGTATCCGGTCCTGAACAAGCGTTCTAAATTGTCACTTAGGAATAAGCTGACAATTTACAAAACTTGCATCAGGCCGATATTTACGTACGCAGGAGTGGTATTCGCACACGCCGCCCCGACCCACATCCATACATTGGAGGCTATTCAAAATAGATTCATGCGCACCGCGACTGGCGCGCCATGGTTCTTACGAAACAAGAACTTAAATATCGACTTAGAGTTGCCTACCATCACGCAGCTCCTCAAATGTATGGTGAGGGACTATTTCTCTGCCCTCCCACGTCACTCTAACCCGCTAGTCAGATCCAACGCAACATACGATTGCGTATTCAATAGGCCCAAAAAGCGTCGGCCTCGGAACGTCTTAAACGATCCGGACGACGTGATCACGGTCGCCATGATGGCGGCCCTACAGTCTCGACTCTCCAACCCACACAACACGACCACCGCCGACGGTAACACGATCACAATCATAGACATGTTGCGTCGTCGCCGTAATACTCGAAATCCCCATCGCCGCCGCGGGGGACAGTCGCGATCTCTGCCCACTCCTTCATCTGGCGTCTACAGACGCTACCGGCACATAGCTGGCCGGTTCTCACCGATCCCCGCTTCCCAACCCGTCGCGTAATCCCAGCAACGCCCATTGCCGAGGCCCGTACCCCCCTGGGGTGCCCCTTGGGCAGGTTGCTTAAATCACCGGTTCGGTGACCTACCAGGGCGCTTCGCCGTCACTGGTAAGGCCACCCCCGAAAGCCCGCTGTAAAAAGCAGTAAATGCTCCCTGAGCAAACTGTATATGTCATTCAAAAAAAAAAAAAAAAAAAAAAAGGTTCTTAAAATGTATCCATGAGCACGTTAGCGCTTTCATTCTTTGCTGAAATGATAACAAATCATGTTTGCCTCAAAACTTACATGCGAATAACTTTAAATTTTAAATATCAAAACAGTGAAATTATTGTTTCAATCTAATTATTTTGTTATAAATCAGTTGGGGTGTATGAGGTTTTGCGCTTATTCATTAACACATTGTATATATTTTTTTAAATGACACAGCATAGCACCTTCCTGAGGTTTATGAATATCGGCAAAACATGGCACTATCTACGTTCAGTTTTACGTTACAGTGTAACAATAGGGGAGTTGACTACATAACATAATTAAATTTTAGTCTTTACTGCTCAGTAAATATACCGTTTGAAAATAACGCTAAACGCACATATTCAGTAATGCTGTTGCTTGAATACTATTTTTAATAACTGGATAAACTATAAAAGTATCAAAACGACGACGAAAAACAATGACGTCACTATTCAATTTTTAGTACAATATTTCATATAAAGCACGCGTTTTGACGTTTGATCAAGAGTTGTTAATTTGACTAGTTGGAAACTCGCGGATTGTTTTATTTCAAATATCAACTCGCTATCATTCTTAAATTGCGCCACCAAAATGATAATTCTGAAGGCAGTTGCATGAGAATATCTGAAACGTTCATACAACTATCTTTATTATGCTACCATTTCTTAATGATTACCTACTGGTCTGAGTGGATAGGGATACAGATGGTAGGTAACTTTAACTGTAATCTTTAACCTGATGTAATGAGGAATGCGGATTATTTTGTTGGTCAAAACTTAATTTTGTAGCAACTTGACATTGTATTAATGTGTTTCCACTGTCCATAAAAAGTGACGAGTTTGGGTATTTAGATTTTTTTTGTTACAAAACGTACACTTTGCTTACAACTAATTCATGCCTCATTCATACCATTTTGGTTTTTCTTGGCAAGACCACGCTCATTTGTTAATAGTAATGTAAGTAGGTACGTAATTATATCCTATATTTTATTCTAACTATGAATAAAGATAGAACCACCCTTTAGTGCAATTTTTATATATATATATATATATATATATATTCTGAAATATATTGTATGTTGTAGGTATATGTTGTATATTATATTTGTTTATTGTTTGTCTGTACACAATAAGTTTGCCTTGTAATTATTAACTGTCTCTTTTGCGGGTCTGCTGGAAGAAATCTCTTCAGAGATAAGCTCGCTCTTTGTACATGTCTTCTCAACTTTGTATATTATTATGTCTTTGTGTACAATAAAGTGTTATAATAATGTAATAATAATAATAATATAACTATCTGGCTTAGATCAATTTAGAATTGAGCATATTACTATAGAACAATCTTACGGTACTTGAATAGTACTGCTACAGAAACGAGGAGTCAGCACTCACACTTGCTGTGTGTGCTTCTTGCACGACACCTCTAAAATCGCCCTGAAGTTAAGAGAAGTTTATTCCTAATGCGTAAATGCGTGCTGCATACAAACGAAGTCTGGTGATATTTTCAATAATAACCAATTGAACACCATAAATTTTTTTAGAAACAGTCTAGAAATTAATCTCTATGTTTGTATGAAGTCCGATTTTCGTTATAATATCCTTTTTTAGTGCTAGGATTAATTTAAGATTTGTATGGAAATCTTTGAGGCACAGCAACTTTAAAATTATGCATTTCAACGAAAATCAGACTTCATACAAACAATTATAGAGATTCGTTTCTAGATTGTTACTGAAAATTTTCATTGATTTTAATTGGTTAGTATTGAAAATATCACCAGACTTCGTTGTGTGCGGTTTGCGGTATCTGAAGTTAGACAGAGGCAGGGAAGTGGGCATTCTGTATGCATGTGTGTATGTATGTATATGCTCACGACTATATTCCCCGAGGGGGTAGTCAGAGATGTTCTGAAATCTCAGAGCATCCACGTTTCACCAGTAGTACCGAAACTCTGTCCAGTGTGACGGGGGGTGAGCCCGTCGCCACTTATAATGGACTGTGGGTACAATACATGCCTCGAAATTTAAGCATGCAGGTTTCCTCACGATGTTTTCCTTCACCGAAAAACCAGTGGTATTACAAATCGTACATAAATTCCAAACTTATTGTTACGAGTCGGCCTGGACGGGGATCTAACCATCGCCTCCTGCACGGCAGGCAAGGTTACTCGCCACTGGACCACCACGGCTGCCATTCTGTATGCAATACTATTTTATACTCTGTGCCAATACGACAAAGCCCCCAAAAACTAAAACAAAACAGGCTAGTAACAAAGCATTTGCACAGTAAATAGCAGTGTTTGTTCAGTAAATCATAAGACTGGCGGACCGTGAGAGCGCCGCCGACGACCGAGGCAGCCGAATTAACGAGTTACTTATGCCTCAGTTTGTTTGGGTTACGATTTGAATGTACACGCAAAAGTGTGCTTTGTTTCTTGGGAATAGGTTGGTGAGGTAACGGCTTAGACGGTAACGGCGAAGTAGTGATTGTTATTTTTCAGGTGAGTGTGGAAGACACACATATTTTATGTAAGGTCTTTCTTAATACGCTGACGATTTTTTAAGAGGATGATCAGACCATAATGCTAAACAACTTCCTCTATGAGATCAAAAAATCTGCTGTTTCGTATGAAGCTGCAAAACCACTTACTTGATCCAAATGTATGTTGTTGGTGCCATAGAAAACGTTGTTCAGCTTCATGATTTCTGAATATCCCGTTGAAAACTCTCAGCATAATAAAGTCTACTATGCACAAATAAACCAATTTATAGCTTCTAGAATCCCACAGCAGGTCAAAGGCCTCTCACGAATACCTAACGAAGGAGTGAGCCATATGTTCTGAGGCCATAAGGCCACGTGGGCCCATTTAAATATAGGATTCAATTTTATTTGGACAATCAAAACTGTGCGGCGTATGTATACCAACCAGAAAAAAATTCTGGTGTATTCACAGAATGACACTAAATAACTTTCCCTAAGAAACATGGGTCGAAAAACATGAAAACATTTTGGACCTTCCGCACTAATTTCTTATTCTACTTATACAATGGATAATTATACAACGGAACCCTATCATGGGCGAGTCCGACACGCTCTTATTTGACTCATGTTCCTCAGGGAAAGTTGGTAGGGTGGTTTAGTATCATAATCATACACGACTCATGAATAATCTAAAAATCTAAGGCTGAGATTCAGAGACGATTTTTTTAGTCTGAGTTCGAGCTAAATAGGGCGAAAATTTATGGATTTTGACATACGGGAGTTCGAACGATGACTTAAAAATCGTCTCTGAATCTCAGCCACGAAAGTAGGTATGACAAGCTTTATCATTTTGTAATTTAGTAATGAACAAACGGATTAGGTATATTGCTGATGCACATATGCACATACATTTGTTCAGTCTTAGTTTGACTATAGTGCTCTGTGGTTTGACGAAGCTTGCATTGCATACGGATAATTTTTGCTTTTTAGAATAGTGCCTTTGACGAAGTATGTTGCGGATGCGATGAGAAAGTAATTCTGTTTTGATTTCACGGAGCCTACGTTGCTGATTCGGATATTTTGTAAATTTAATTGTTTTTTGTTTGTTTTTTGAACAAGGTGATTGTACCATGCGTACAGTTAGGTCCGTGTGGTGTCTGTTAAGAATAGCACCATCCCATTTCATCCCCTGGGCGTCGTAAAAGGCGACTAAGGGATATACCGGAGGATGGGCAGCAGCAACCTCTGAGTATACACATTCAATCTAACTGCGATCGTCAACCCGTCTGCCAAGCGTGGCGATTATGGCACATCCCCCCATTTTGGGGGAGACCTATGTCCAGCAGTGGACGTCTATCGGCTGATATGATTATGATGATGATGATGATCAGACCAACTGAAGAACTTTCTCTATGGTACCAACATCCAAATCAACGAAAAAATATCAGCTGTTCCATACAAAACTGCAATACCTACACGACTCAAATGTGACAGCAGATTTTTTTTTATCTGACAGGTTTGCTCCCATAGTAATACCTATAATGTTGTTCAGTTTGATGGGTGGAGTGTGTGGTTTAAAGGTTAATGATACTTTTCTTTACACCCTGTATAACAAAATCCTACAATACGCGTGGTCGCACGCACTTTGTTATTCTTACTTCTTAAAGCAACAAGAGAGTCGTTGATAGCGAAGGTCGCTCTCGAAAAAACACAATTTGCTCATTTGCACCGAGCATGTCTTGAGGGAATATGTGTCGTTACGAATACGCCAACATCGCACTTTCTATCCCTTTTCGTTTCGGACAAGGAAAACCATAAAGCTGACCTCTTTTCAAAATAGAACATGTTTTTTTTAATTAAAATTTCGTGTGTACTATGAATAATATTTGTATTGAAATCGATTTCGAGTGATATAAAGATTAAAATGACACAAAATTACTAAAATTTGAAATTTTAAATCGTTTTGAATTTAGTTTTTAAGTGTCGGGGATATTTTCGTTCTAAAATAGCTACTTTAGATAAATTAAGTATTTTATCTATACACTTTATTATAAGGACTAGCCTTGCGGTAGCATTTCCCCTCTGCCACGGTAAGCACAATTGATCTTGTGCATTTACATTCAATTTTACACCTTATCACTAAACGAGACAGCCTATAATTGCGAAATAATAACTTCGAACTTAGAACGTTTGGGGTTCACACGAGACTACTTTTCATGATTTTTAACATTCAAAATTAGAATCTAAAGTTATGGGGAATAAAATCCGAAGTTGCAGATTTCATGTTACCTCGCCCCCCGCAAAAAGTGGCAGAAATGTTTGTTAGTAGAATTACACGCGTAACCAGTCCACATATAAATAGTCAAAGTCTATACAGGGTGTGAAATAAGATGCGTTACATAATACACGTGGTGCTTCAGTTCAGACTATCAAACTCATCTTACTGAACAATTTTCAATATTGCGCTACGAAATCTCGAAAAAAAATCAGCTGTTATACATTTGGATCGAGAAGCGATTTACATTCTCTATTAAACAAAAATGTTTTTTCTCTTTGTAGAATTGGACTCCATTGTGAAAGTTGTTCAGTTTCTTTCAGTTCAGTTTTTTGGTCTGAAGAACCCTTTTTAAAATGTAGAGTTTTAAATTTTATACCCTGTATTGCCATCTTATCATCAACTATACTTAATTTCAAATAAGGACGAAAAGATTTTCCGATTTTTTCTGGCCAATTCTGATTTGCAAATAAAATTTATTCATCAGAAAGATATACTATCCGATATAACTTGGACGTTATTAAAGCTGTTCTAAGAATAAGTGAGAGGAAGTGTTTCAAATCTCTGTTTCTGTAATTCAAAATAGCTTTAAAATTTCGTTGCTATTGGAAATGGAGTAAACACAAAACTCAACCTATTCACATTGTTAGTATAAGGTACCTGGTAATAATATGAGAGAATTACAAAACCCAGTTTCCTCTACGGATCTTTCTTTAGATTCTGTAACAATGACATTTATCCCTTTAGGGACAAAAGATAATGTTCAGTATAATCTTTACGGGGAGATCAAAATAACTAATAATAGTAACGTACCATGATTGTGTTCAGACGATTGAAATGTGCACCGTTTTCCCCAGCGAGGACTTTCGCATTATAGTAAAAACAATTTTACTTACATCTAATTAGATGTACTTATACAACGTGTTAATGAATAAACGCAAAACCTCATACACTCCAACTGATTTATAACAAAATAATTAGATTGAAACAATTATTTCATTATTTTGATAGTTAAAATTTAAAGTTATTCGCATTTTAAGTTTTGAGGCAAAAATGATTAGTTATCATTTCAGCAATGAATGTAAGTGGTAACGTGCTCATGGATACATTTTAAGAATCCGAGCGGTGGGTTGAGATAGAGTTCAGTAAATTTTAAATTTTACAAACAAATTATTTAATTTTTTGATTATTTATGTTGAAACTATGATAATTCGATTCTGCTCTCGATTCTGAACAAACTACTTTCTAGTTTTGCATTAATTCATTACCACGTTGTATTAACAATTTTATTACAACAAAATATTCGTCAAAAAATTTAAAAGTTGGTGATTTGGAGTCACGTATACCTAAACTACATATCGTAACCTTTTTTAAATATCTTAAATGTACATACACCCTTCTGTTACAGTTTCATAATACCTAGTAGAGATGTTACATTGACTTAAATTGAGGTTTCAACTTTTAACCAATGTTATTTGTTAGATAAAAGCGTAAAAATTTAATTAACGAACACTTGAAGTAACAATCACAAACAAAAAACCAGTCAAGAGCATGTCGGACATACCCATAATAATACAGGGAGTAGCTATAGGGGGAAAAATTAGTGTTAACGATCATCTCTTTTTTTTCAAAAGGTCAATAACTGAAACAGGTGCAAAAATTAGAGATTAATTGATTCGGAGTATACAGAAAGACAGACTTCAAAAACTACGGCACCCTCAAACGATAGTCAAAGTCAAAGTCAATATAATTTATTCAATATAGGAGCTTGCAGCACACTTATCAAACGTCAAATCTTTTTTAAAGCTACCACCGCGTCGGAACGTGTTGTCGCTGTAGAGAAGATGCGGCCAGAAACTCTACAACATAACACGACTTAATAACTATTACGATATAAATTCTTAAGCTAAAGTTATGTATACAATAATACATAGTCTATTTAATAAAATAATTGATACTATACGAAAGAAATACACGATAAGAAATACAGTTAATACAATGCAACATTAACGTCGAACAAAATCGATATGATTCTAGAAATCTACAGCCGACTCAGACACCCACTACGCATAATTAAATTGTCATGTAGCATCCTACCATTTACGTCTATCCAAACACAACTAATTTGCATTTACCGCACACGTACTAATTTCGCCATCCATTACTGTAAATAGCAATATAGTCGGGTTCTGCCTAAGTACCTACCTACTTAGCTGGTTATACGGCTATTTATAATTGAATGTGGGATACTAAGTTATAATTAAGCTTTATCTACCTAACTTTAACCTACTTAGTTCAAAGAGTACTAACTATTACTTCTAGGTGGCTACTTAAAATAAGATAGCTACATCAAGCAATGATCATCATAATCATTATCATCATCTCGTCATTGTTCACTACTGAACATAGACCTCTTCCAAGGCGCCCCACAAAACTCTATCCTTGGCCATAGACAGCAGATTTTTTTTCGCGATTTCGATTTTGGTCCAATAGAGAAAGTTCTTCAGTTTGATGGTCTGATCATCCTCTTAAAAAACTGTCTCCATTTTATTAAGTTGGACCCTGTATTAAGACAAAATATTTGTTGTATCGCGAAAAGGTTATACAGAATGTTCGGGTAAACAGTTGAATTACTTTAACGGGTGATTGTACCCATGATATTGAACAAGTTTCCCTACATTAAAACCTTTTAAAGAATCCTTTAGGAAATAATTTAAAAAATTTAGACATTTCATACAAAAGTTCGATCAGCTGATTGCATTCAGTATGGGAAGGCCACAAAAAATTTTACTAATTTTCTATAGATTTCTAAGGGAAAGTGGTTCAGTATCATGGGTACAATCACCTCTTAAAGTAATGCAGCTGTTTGCCCTAACACCCTGTATAGAAGATTCTGACCACATCAAAAAGGAATACAGTCTTGATTGATGTGTGAATGGTCGCTATATCCTAGCGTGACTAAAAACGTCCCAAATAATAGTTTTCTTCAAAACAAAATTGTGCACATATTTATCCCTTTACTCAAGGAAAGATAGCCGGAAAAAATTTCAAAAAGGCTATCACGCTCCGATTCTCAGAGCAATACAACTAAATTCTTCCACTAGTTATTCGACATTAAACCTTCACGCACTGAAAATAGATGTAAGAGAAACTGTAGCAGTAAGTTGGTAGACGTGTGTAACTGTGTAGTAGTAAAAATAGCGGAGTGCCGATGATGGACGAAGATTGTCGAGCATTTCCGAATATCAGCATGTCAATGTAGGTTTGTACATTTTGCTTAACCATAAAAGAGGACAAAATCCTATAGTTAATTTGACATTTGGAAGTCCATCTGAAGCCTTTTCACAATCATGTGTATTCTGTGAATCGTAACTGGGAATAGCTTTTATGCGAATTTCCTATAATTATGATTCTTATGATCATGGGTAAACTCACCCCATAAAGTAATTTAACTGTTTACCCTAACACCATGTACATATATTACATCGCGATTTTAGTAAAAGTTGTTCAGTGTGCCGGTCTAAACGCAAACCCTTTGTTTAAAGGTAAACACCACATCTTTCCCAAACGACATAATAGAAATTCGTAAAAAACTACTTTTCATACACAAACGTTCGAACAGTTGATTGAATTAAGTAAGAGAACGATCAACAATTTATAAAAAAATAATGATGCTTTTAGAAAATCTTTTCAGTATTGTGTTTATCCTAATACCCCGTCTACAAGTTGTAAAATTAATTGCGTTGCATATTTCATTGAGATTTTGGTGTTAGTTTCATAGTAAAAGTTGTTCAGTTTGATGGTCTAACTAAAGCACCCCCTTTGATATGTAACGCAATATATAATTTGCACCCTACTCAACTCATTAAGCAAAACTAAAATTTGTACACAAATAAACAATAACAAAATCTACAGCGATTTATAGTCATACGTAAGAAGCCGTTAACAAGGCAAGCTTGAGCTGAGAATATTCGCAGACATTCGTCAAAGTTCGGTATGGTTCGTGACGAAATTCGGCACGTTCCGCTTTCATCTCTTTTCAGGTCTGAGTTGCCAGAGTCAACATTTTACCACTTAAGTAAGGGACGGTTTTAGGGGAGGTTAAATTTATCGTTTTATTTTTGTATTAAGAATTGTCTTGATATAGGTGATTTCCAGTTTATTAAATCGAAATCATAAGATATCAACTTCGCTACAAATCGATAAAACATATAATTATATAAGACCAAAATCCCTTTTGGTAAGGTCAAAATCTTTGCTGCAAGTTTCAGTGAGCTATAATATTGTAGCAAGGCACTTTTTTAACACATTGGAACAGAATGACGTGTTAAGTGGTTACGTATAGATATTTAATCTTCTTAATCGATGAAAATTTTCATTAGGCGTTACGCAGACCCGAAACTACAAATAGTAAAAAGCTATAGAACTGTTACTGCTGAATATAACGAATACTTTTAGTAAACATTTTAAATCTTTGTTTTATTCGTTGACATGTAAAATTTTCATTTCTGTTTATACACACCTCCCTACCCTTTCCATAAATTTCCCTTACAGTCAGGGTAACAATAAAACCCCCAGGCATCACCGCTTCCGACGAGGCTGCGCGGGCAGGCATGCGCAGAACATCTCCCCGTCAAACGCCGTCAGTGGAGCGGTGTGCCTCGCCGCACCGTCAACCGCGCCCGAATCACGCTTCCCAACTAAAAACTAAAATAAATTCTGAACGCATCTGAAGATCAAAACAAGATAACTAGTGCTGTCAATGAGCGTGATTACTAATTACTATTTCCAAGCGGCCCCCGCGTTTTGACGTTTCTGTGTATACGATTGTACGAATTTCGTGTTAGCGTGTAAGTGAGTTACTGTGTATATAAATGTGCAATGGATACAGTTATAGTGTGTGTGTTAAGTCTTTTAGTAACTGTGGAAGTGTTTGTTTACGGAATTTCCTAATGGTAAGCATAATATAGTTATCATAGTTACCTAATTCATGACGGGTAAGGTAAAAATGCTGAAGTAATCTTAATATGCAATCTTAAAACTTAAAACAGAAACTTAACCAAATATTTTAAAATTGAATAAATGCTGTTAAATATAAAAAAATTAGTCTAAAGGTTTATTTCTGCATAATACCTTGCTAAATACAAAAACATTTTTTTTTGAGGAAATTGATATAACAATACAAAGACCAAAACTCAACGAAAAAATGGAAAAAAAGTTAAATTTTTTAGACCACTTCACACTGTGCTAAGTAACTTTTGTATTATCATTAGCTCTATATCAATTTGTCTCGAGATTTCTCTAGTAATAAAAATGTTTTGGCATTATCACCTATCGTATAAGTTCCTTAAGCAAGAAAAGACTCGATAAAGAAGAAAATGTTAGCTCCAGAAACTATTAAGTAATTAAGATTTCTTGATTACCGTTTAATTAGTCAACTACCATAACAATTTGTTCATAAAAACAACGATGTTTATAAGCTGTATATTATTTTTAGACTTAAATTAAAGCAGTAGTAGGCTAATCACTTGCTTGCCTGCCAAGTCAAATGATCGTTGAATACGTAACGTAACGCGTAGAAAAATTATACCAGTTTTTACTTCCGTTACAAGCTCAGGTATTTTAGGCTGTTACCTAATTACCTAGAAGACGGAACAAATTTTGTACTAGTAAATTGTATTATATTCATAAATTCACGACTGTAATTCCTTTCGGGGTGGTCAGAAACATTGCTACAACTACCAACTTTCTGTTTAAGAATGTTTTTAGCAATTGTACGTTTCAGGATGGAAGGACGTATATCAAGTGGCGAGAAGTGGCTAGCCTTTTGCCAATATAAACACTGCATAAGAAAACTTTAATCCCTTAGTCGACTCGCATGACAGCCACAGTAAGAATTGGAGACGTGAAGACTTAAATACCGGCTGCTAATCTATTTAACTAAGGCGAGCAATTATGATTACTAGTTGTTAGTATAATTAGTAATCAATCATCATTGCGTGACATCACTAATGATATAGACAAGGATAGCAATATTTTAATATAGTTATTACTTTATCACGCACGATTAAATAAAATTTACTTAGTATTACTATATTAGTATACTTTTTAGGCCTACAAAATCACAATCCTGTACATACTGGATTGTGATTTTGTATAGGATTTGATACCGAACGGAGTTGCGGAGGGGGGAAAACCATACGAAATCGTAATCTTGATTCGGAATTCCGTATGTATGTGGGCTACTACATCTACGGAACGGATACTTAGAGTCGAATAGCACCAACCAAATCGGGTGTCGAGGCAACTAATTCCTTGAGACGTCTAAAACATCCTTGACACCCAAACTGTGTGGCTGCTGGTTACAGTCACTTCATCTGACCCCACCTTTGATCGTGTCCGTCTTCCGTTCCATCAGGCAAAGGGGGAAAGGACGAGAGAGTGCATATGAATTTAGTGCGTACACATATGCACTTTAATGTATCCTGCGTCCCTGACTGCTTTTCTGTACAGAATAGCAGTCGCCGTAGTCGAAATCTACTATGAATCCATTAACAGCATCACTATTATTAACATATCTAGTAATATTTCGTTATACAGGGTGTAACAAAATACCCTAGTAATACTTAAGGGGTGCTACGGCCCATCAAACTGAACAACTTTCACTATAGAGTCAATATCGAGAAAAAAAAAATCTGCTGCAACATACAAAACTGATGTACCGACTCAACTAAAATGTATGAGACAATTGTTTTTTTTCTCGATGTTGGCTCCATTGTGAAAGTTGTTCAGTTTGATGGTCTAAACCACCCCTTAAGTATTACTAGGTTGTTTTGTTATACCCTGTACAAAGTTTATTTGTAATAAATCAAATCTATGATTATAAAATGTGCTCGTCATCACAACGTGACGAAATGAAGTGCCCAATGGTGATAAATACATTTTAGCCTTTCGCCCAAGTAAACGTTGCAATGAAAACCGAATAATTTAGTCAAGTACGAGACCCAAGGGAGCAAAATAGGTGGTAAATTCGAAGTCAGGAGCCACACGACGGTATAATATAGTGTTTTCTAGAAAATACATGACTTTAACATGGTCCCTAGTGGAAACATTTGAAGCGAGGAAATAAATATTCGAGTAGTCTAGTACGACCACATTTCTTTGTCATGTCGTCAATCTTCTCTAAGGTGCTGGACCGTGGAATTGGGAGTAAAGAGGAAGGCAGCAGAAAGAGTTTTCTGGTGCGCTTTGAGAGAGGCTTATGTTTAACAGTGAACAATGACAGGTTGAAAATTATGATGATGTTCTTGAGTACGCCTATAGATTTTATTGTATGTCATTATACAGGGTGTAACAAAACATCCTAATAATACTCAACAGACAGACGGACGGACAGAGTTTCGGTACTACTGGTGAAACGTGGATGCTCTGAGATTTCAGAACATCTCTGACTACCCCCTCAGGGAATATAGTCGTGAGCATATACATACATACAATAATACTCAAGGGTCTTTAGACGATCAAACTGAACAACTTTTACTATGGAACCATCATCGATGAAAAAAAATTTGCTGTACTGTACTCGACTAAAATGTATGGGACATTTTAGTCGAGTCGGTACTGCTGGTACTGGATTTGTGCTCTTATTGGAATTGCTTATGTACTCAAATTAAGGTCCTATTTAAAATCTGTGCAACAGTTGGAATAGAAAAATCCAAAGTAACAAATTCCACGGTTCCATATCATATTTCAAATTTTTCAATTTCAACTTGAACACCGATTTTGAATTCCACCTTAGCTATTCCACACAGAGCACCCGGATTGGCGCTCTTCGTGGAATTAACTATTTTGTTTTTTTTTTTCCAAAGTACACATTTTAGAGATTTTTTCAAGTCTTTGACGATATTTCTCTCGTGTAGATGACCATTTTGCGTCATATATCCCTTTTAGTCTTGTATGATCTTTGCCCTCTAGGTCTGTGTTAAGACCAAACATAATAAAGGGTCTATAATTCACCAAATTCACATGAATAAAGTTACCCCAAAATTTAGTTTCGTTTCTAATTTACATATACAGGTTTGCGTTGGAGCAGAATATGTTTATGTATTCCAGACATGGGTTGTATAATTGGGTTCGGGCTTACTGATATGTTACCAGTTATCACGGACTTTCTGTTTGGTATTCAGGTATGATAGTTTTAGTGATAACTTTGGTAATTAGTATAAAGATGTACGTTGATGTGTTCACTATTCGCATTGTTTTTGTTTTTGGTTTGTAATAAAGTACAGAAGTCATTGATTTTGTTTCATGCCCTTTTTTTACCCGACTGCGCCAGAAGGAGGGTTATGTTTTTCGAGCGTATGTATGTATGTATGTATGTATGTAAATATGTATGTATGTATGTATGTATGTATGTAAATATGTATGTATGTATGTATGTATGTATGTATGTATGTTTGTATGTCTATTTCTTTGGTACGGCCTACAGCCCAAACGGCTTGATGGATTTTAGCGTATGGGGTGTCATTAGATTCGTAAAAATCGTGAGAGTGACATAGGGTATATTGTTTCAAGATGGCGTCTATGAATTAAAAAAGAGAGAGGGAATAAAAAATTTTTTTTGCTAAAAATTACAATATGGGTATCAAATGAAAGCTAGTAATCAGACGATTCCAAATATATAAATATTATAGTACTTTTATGTTACCGTTTCGACACCAGATTAAAAAGTATGAAATAAACTAAATTATTAAGATAAACAAAAAACCCGACTGCATAAAAAACCTATTAACTGAAAAGAGAAAAACAAGCTCTATAATCACTAATCAGCTATAACAACTTTGTTTGAGCAAATATACTTTGATTCTTATTAGGTAGGTATTGCAGGCGGGGACAAACCAATCAATAACAAAACAAAAATGTTCTTTGTCCCCGTTTGCGATACCTACCTAATAAGAATCAAATTATATTTGCTCAAACAAAGTTGTTATAGCTGATTAGTGATTATAGAGCTTGTTTTTCTCTTTTCAGTTAATAGGTTTTTTTTGAAGTCCGTGCATTAAGTAAGAACAAAAATACAAATAAACATTTAAGGGTGGTTTAGACCATCAAACTGAACAACTTTCACTAAGGGACCATATCGAAATAAAAAAAAATCTGTTGTTCCATACTAAACTACAAATCTACTCGAGCTAAATGTATAGAACAGCAGATTTTTTTTGTGAGTTCGAAATTGGTCCCATTGTGAAGGTTGTTCAGTTCGATTGTCTAAACCCGAACCCCTTAAAAGTTTAAAATGTTTCTTTTTATTTTTGTAAAACCTTGTATATGCTATATAAAATTTTGGCAGTATGTTACCTTCTTCCGTTGATCTCTCTTCTCTTCGCCGTCATTTCAGCACTCACTCCTTTTATCCCCAGGAGAAGATGAAAGAAAAGTTTGATATAGATTGAATATGCACCTTTTCTTATTGCCTTCTTCTCCTACCACAACTACGTACTACGGTAGGACTTAGTATCTATTCTATGGGACAGCCATCCACATTCATACGTTACACTCGTCTATCTGTATCACATTTCCGATTAATATCCAGACAAAACCAGGACTCTTACTGAAACTAAAGGAAAAGGATAATTTAAAAAGCCCTTCCCCAAATCCAGCAATTTGAAGAAAAAAAAAACGATAAAATCAGTTTTCAGGGAGTTATTTGCGTTAAAAGCGATACATCCGCCGAGCCCGACAGTCCATTAGTAAACCGACGAAGCGATAAGTGTCCCCTTTCTGCGCGAAAAAGGAATAATTCGACGATACGTCGCTTTTACAACCCACCGGTGTTTAGGTACGACTTTTATCTTTTATCTATCTTTTGTTACATTGCGAAGTAACGAAACCGTTAAACATGTCCTCGGTAGATCGCAGTTTGTAGCACGTACCGAACGTGGAATCAAAATCTGTATACAGAGCGTAAGGCAAAGATACTCTACCCATCAAGCTGAAAAACTTTTACATGGGAGCAAACCTTTTGGAGCAAAACAAAAATCTGCTATCTCATACGTTTTAGTCGAGTAGGCATTGCAGTTTAGTACGGAACAGCAGATTCTTTTTTTTTGCTCTGACAGGTTTGCTCCGATAGTAAAAGTTGTTCAGTTTGACGGGTAGAGTATGTGGTTTCAAGGTTAATTACTACACTTTTAGCTTCAATTATTTATCGCAATATGCTTCGAAGTTATAGCGCTCGGAACGAAACATTGTCAACTTGACTTTTCACAACGACATCTCCATACAGCAAAAGGGGGTTAGATACGGAATGGAATGACAACAATACTTATAATTTAATCAGCTGCATAGCATCCAGTGCAAATCGTTGACTGAAGGAATCAGCAAATAGTATTAAAAATGCAAACTATAGTCTTTTCACTAAACGGGGCTCAAAGGAAGAGTGAATGTACTTTGTTGTTGGAGACCAAGGCATAATTCGGGTCCTCGAGCTAAAGCAGTAAGTAAACTTGCTATAGTCTGACCACAAGAGCTTTGGCTATTTTACCTCAATGTGCGTACCTACACCCAGAAATAAACACAGTTGTCGCCAATGTATACGATAAAAATACAGAGTAAAGCGGGTTTCTCTACCCCCGCATCTCACTGCGCAGCTGCCTAAGGAAGCCCTTCTGATCAGACAATATTTCAAGTATTTCTACTCTCTGGCCTAGCTTAACAAACAGGTAACTATACTGTCATTGATATCAACATTCCCTTCGTAGAGCGAAAGCGGTCGAGAATAGTCGAGATGGAATACCACTAAAACGGTTACCCATCCAAAGTCTGAACAGACCGGGAAATATTAATCGCCCAAGAATAATCTTAACTTGTGACCTTTGTTCTAACTGAAAACGAGGGGCCGAATAAAGACATGACATCCAAGACAACTCAACCATTTAAAACTCCAACAGAATCATTAAGCTTATACATAAAAGTCAATTTCGAATTCATATCAAATGAATTCAACCCAGAAACGTGCCATTATTTTGTTAATGAAATGTGATTCATTCATCAGTCAGTACTTAGATATGAAAGTGCTCGGGTTCTGAAGGATTCGCTCCCAATCCCGAGGGAATAGAATCGCAAGGGGAAGGAAGATCTCACGACAATGACGTAAAATTAATGGCTCACCCCTTGTCTAATGCTCTGCGGGTAAGAGCCGTAGGAATTCCTTGGAGCTTTTCATATTTTCCTTATATTTTGCATAAACATTTTTGTTCCGTACAGAGTGTTAGTTACGTAAAAGATATCATTGTAATATATATCCGTATTGAGTAAGATTGTTTGTCACATTTTCATTTTTTGAGTTTGTGTATTTTTTGTTCTTTAGCTTTTATATTGTGTCTAAAATCGAATGTTTAGAATGAGATAACTCCTCCAATACTATCCAAAATTAGACTCTTTCCGATGTTAAATACGAACTCTGGTAAGAACACAGTACACTTCTTCCCATTTGTCTCTCCTTTGAAAAACCTCTACCAGGACATGACTCCAAACTTAAGTCGGTCGTAGTAAAGATAACAAAGTGGGGCTTCATCAACGGATCGCACCTGAGATGTGAATTTGGTTCCTCAAAGGTCCATTTGAATACGATTCGAGCTTAGACATTTTAACACGAAGCGAATAGAGCCTACGGAATAATGGGCTAGAAACTGATATAATTACATAATATCTACTCGAAAAAAGCAGATGATTATACATATTTATTAAGGGGCCATAGGTTCAGGCGAATATTTTCTATGAGAAACGAGATTGCCCAGTAGTGGGATTTTAGAAAGTCACACGTTCAAATCAGCAGTAGAAAGATGTATAATCTCCATTATAATTTTGACATTTTCTACTGTTAATTCGAACTTGTGACACTCAAAAATATCAGTCCAGCCCCCCGAAAAGTGCGTACGTGTGACGTATTTTCAATTAAAAAGAATTAATAAGAGTACTTATAAATATTTTTTAATGATTTCAAGATAAACGAATGATGAATATGTGAGTAAAATTCCAGTGATTATAAACGGTTACAAGTTATTATACTTTGAGAAAGTAATGTTAAAAATGCGTTATAATATAAAAATCTATCGTGTGAACTAATTTAAATTGTGTATTCAATGATTTCACTAGATAAACTATCGAAAAATACTGTATATTTTTGTCGTTTCGGTAACTTGTATAAATCTTGTAGAAAAACGAAAAATAAGAGACCGTGGCAGAGGAGAAATGCTACCGCAAGGCTAGTCCTTATAATAATTAGTCAAAGTTTCCAGTGCAATAAGTTTTCAATATTAATTAAGTAATTCCTTAAACTTATTGTACTGGAACCTTTGACTAATTATTATAAGGACTAGCCTTGCGGTAGCATTTCCCCTCTGCCACGGTATAAGCACAATTGATTTTGTACATTTACATACAATTTTACACCTTATCACTAAACGAGACAGCCTATAATTGCGAAATAATAACTTGGAACTTAGAACGTATGGGGTTCACACGAGACTACTTTTCATGATTTTTAGCATTCAAAATTAGAATCTAAAGTTATGGGGAATAAAATCCAAAATTGCGGATTTCATGTTACCTCGCCCCCCGCAAAAAGTGGCAGAAATGTTTGTTAGTAGAATTACACGCGTAACCAGTCCACATATAAATAGTCAAAGACTGGAACAATTTAAAACCATCTCAGAAGAAGAATAAGCAAGTCAAAATAAAGGACATACTATCGATGCGACAGTAGGAGAAACATACACACTACGCGAACATACACAGGGGAAACCTTTAACTTTAAATAGTAGGATTCTAAACGATTACATGAAAATCTAAACAATTTTAGAAAATTCCAAATGAAATCAAAGTTTAAAACCAACAAACGTTCCACCAGAATGTTGAAGTTGTATCTTTTAATCACTTTGGAAACTTTAAGGATGGAATACCAAAAAGCTGATATTTTGTTTTCTAGCAAAGTAATCAAGTTTGAATAAATATAAAGTCAAGAAGATAAATTGAAGGGAGGAACGAAGATAAACATTATTAGCAAAATATTCGAAAGCCTTCTAAGACTTCTTATGAACTTTGGATGTATGAAATAAATGAATTTTCTTATAAAACGTTTTCGAGCCATGTAGGTAGACGTTGAATATACGTGACTTAATTTAATTCCGCGAAGAAGCCTAAGGATCAAATGCAGTAACAAAAGTTATTGAACTTTAGTTAAAGCCAATGATATTGCGACAGTCTTATGTTTAATAATCAAACAAGAGGTAAAATAACATTGATACATTTTCCATAAAACAGATTCTTTGACAGAGATCTTCGCATTAAGAAGAATGGCCATGAGATTATGTTTGGAATTATCCATATCCAATTATATTCCTTCACCATCCATGCTGCTTGGTTGTGGAAGTCACTCCCCGCCGACATAAGCGACTCTGAGACTATAGCTGTATTTAAAAAGAGAACGAAAGAGCACTATCTTTCTCTAACTTAAGCGATATTTATATTATTGTATATTTTGATATATATTATAATTTGTAGGTATATATTGCATAATATATTTATTTACTGTTTATTTGTACACATTAAGTTTGCCTTATATTTATTAACTGTCTGTCTAAAGAAATCTCTTCAGAGATAAGCTCGCCCCTTGTACATGTTTTCTCAACTATGTGAATTATTATATCTGTCTGTACAATAAAGTGTTATAATAATCCAATTGCCAGTATCGGTCCTGGTACCCATAGATGCCGCCTGTGTACAAATTCGTTAGCAAGATGACTTCTTTCCAATCCCAAATTGGCCCGTGTGGTGGAATATGGCCCACTATTTCATACTCTTATTCGTGACAGGAAGCTTTTCCCAGCTGAAGGACGTTTGTAGACTAATAATAATGATGATAATTGACTGGGATTATATATTACCTACCAATAATTTGGTATTACGTATGTGGTACTGGTACTTACAAATAGTATATCGAAGCATTGATCATAATCTATACTACTATGAAAGCCCTCATAATCGATTAGTTTAATACAATAGACAACCCAAGTACTGTCACAGATAATGACGTACACATAATGCACTAGTATAATTAGCTTACATTGAAGACTGTATTAACATAGAGAGCTATGCTACATTGAACCTATTATGTGAACGTACAGTAATTCTATTGTTGTTGGAAGGCTTAAGGCGTTAGTCAACCAAGCGTTTGTTCAAGATATCACGAGACATCTGACTATTGACGCTTTCAGAATATAATTTACTTGATTCATAATCTTTCGGTCCGTGCCGTGGAAAAAAGCCATGGTGGTCCAGTGGTGAGTAACCTTGCCTGCCGTGCAGGAGGCGATGGTTCGATCCCCATCCAGGCCGACTCGTACCAATCAGTTTATCGGAATTTATTTACGATTTGTAACACCAATGGCTTTTCGGTGAAAACATCGTGAGGAAACCTGCATGCTTCAATTTCGATTGTACCCACTGTCCATTATAAGTGGCGATGGGCTCACCCCCCTTCACACTGGACAGAGTTTCGGTACTACTGGTGAAACGTGGATGTTCTGAGGTTTCAGAATATCTCTGACTTCCCCCTCGGGGAGTACAGTCGTGAGCATATGCATGCATGCATAATCTTTCGGTACGAAGAAACTTCCCAAGCAACTGATTAAACCCCTGTAACGTTCGATGTACTATGAGCACTAACAAAGCCTCTAACGCTGATTGACAAATCTCTTTAATATCACAAGTAAAACTCAATGAGATGCTTATTTTCTTAGTGATGTTGTGCTACATGCCTATGCCTATTCCTTCCCAGTAACCATGGAATGAGGTGGCCAAGGATAAAGATTAATTTTAAAAGTTTTTTTAGACACGCTGAAATATAACAACATGATATCTTTTAATGGTGGTTGGCAGTTATATGAACGTTTCTGACAGCTCTGAAATGCGGTTGTGAATCTAAAGTAGGTACTAAGTTTGTTAGAAAAATATATTATTTGTGTATGTTTTTCTTGCCAACTTATATTTCACGAGAGAAAAGTTTATAACAGGTAAATAGTTTTAATGCTCTATTGTGGGGCCTTCAATAGCGTATTCAAATTGTATTTGTATTTGTAAGTACTTTCTATATAGGGTCCATCTTAATATGCTTACACTTTTTCAAAAAATCAGCTGTCCCATACATTTGGCTCAAGTAGGTTTGCAGTTTTGTATGGGACAGCTGATTTTTTTTCGCGTTTTCGATGTTGGTCCCTTAGAGAAAGTTGTTCAGTTTGACAGTCTGATCATCCCCTTAAAAAAGTGTTAGCACATTAAGAAGGACCCTGTATTTTCTGGTCGCATTATCTTCTCTACTACGGAACACCTTCCGACGTGATGGTAGGGTAAAAAATTTCGTCAGAATGTCTATGTAATTTTTTAAAATACAATTTTTTAATCAAATTAAAGATTGAAAAATTAAGTCTCGGGCGGGACTTGAACCCGCACTCTTCCAAAAGGGGAATTGCGTTATCCAATTTCGCCACCGAGCCAACTAGCCAGAGAACGAAATTTTCAATCTATTGCGTCATAAGGGGATGAAATTTTTTTGGTTTGAGTGAGTTTGAGACTTGATTCTCTAAGGCTGTATAATTTGAACCTGATTCGCTTGTGATAATGACATAGAACACAATCGATCACAGCATAATTATTGTAAACAAGATGGAGGTCCAACTCTATCTAGACTAGATAACAGATACCTATATAATATTAGTTCTATTGTCAGTTAATAGTTTCCTAATCTGATTGTTTTGGGATAATCGGCACGCATGAGGGCCATTTCAATAATTACCTCTGTAATAGGATCATGGGTCTGTAATTAAATTGAGACTAGAGATGGTATGTGCGAGTTACTATTTATGTTAAAGTTAAATATTTAAAATAGATTCTTACTGCGTTAGTAATTATTGAAGTTCCCCATATTTCTTGCGCTGTAATGCCGTTTATTTAATGTACATTTCTACTTTTTATATTGTTTCAATGGAATCTATAGGATACATGGAACGAGCCTCCCCGAGTGATGACACTTGCTTTAGAACAACCTATAATTCATTGGATAAGGATGACGAGATTTTCAGATTCCTATTTAGCTTTCTGGCCAATTCTGATTACCAAATGTAATTAATTTATTGGATACATATACTATCCGACACATCTTGGACGTTACCAAAGCTGTTGTAAGAATAAGTCAGAGGAAGTATATCAAATCTCTGTTTCTGTAATGCAAAATAGCCTTATAATTTCGTTGCTATTTTGAATGGAGTATAGGCAGTCCTCGATGCGACCATTGTTGAAAGGCTAAACTTTCAGCATGAGCTGATATCATGCAATAACTCATGCTAGCACGAAAAAAAGGAAAATTACGAAGACTGTTAACCACGAGTAATAATGGGTTGACTGCTTTACAGCTTCCATAAACACGAGATCACTGATGAGGAAACACCGGTAATTGAAAAATAAAGACATACGAGTAAGTAAATCATTATGTGTTTCAAAACCTCTAATTTCAGAAATATTATAAAAAATATATAATTGAATGAATTTTAATACTTATTCGATAAATTTATAAAATAGTGACATTAAATAAAATTATACATAAAGTGACTTTAAACTAATCTAGGATGTGGTATCGAGTTTACTGTATTACGAGATACAGTATAATTTTTATAACATACACTAATAGTAGACTTATACGACCGTTCGCTATAGTAAGCGAAGATTTGCGCAATAGGGTTAGAAGGGATTAGATTCTCGTTCAGAGAGGAAAGCTTTCGACAGAGAACTAGTAAAGGCTGATGATGATGATACTCGCCACTTTTGAGATACGATTTCGATACGACCACATAATGAACTTCATATAGAGCTTATATACAGAATATGTAACCTCGACGATTCAATATACTACACAGACAAATTAATAATGCAACGTGATTGACATAATGTTCACACGATTCAATTTGCAAGATTAAAAGCAAATTGACAACAAATTGACGCCAAAACTTCAATGAAATGAAATTTCAATTATAATTTCAAATGAGCATGTATGTTATAAGTACAAAATCACGTAATTTGGTTCTATTAATGAACAATATAAATGAAAATGAATTCTCCAGAAACAATGTGAACAACATTATTTTGATTCGTAACATTCTGGTAGAAGAAAAAACCAAACAATATTGATCATAGAATTTGGCCGCATCGGATTCCTAATGAAATAACCGGCCAAGAGCATGTCGGTCTCCTGTTCCATAGCATATTATATAACATTTTAGAAGTTAAAGGGGAGGAGACATTCGGACCCTAGAGCGAGCAGCTCTGAATTATAGTGAGGTGGTGTTCATGGCGAATACTTTATGATTATGATAATACACAGGTGTCAAAGAATTCCAGTTGTAATGCTGAACTTGCGAATTGGTTAGTTTGTAATAGCTTCCAGTAGATGGCGTTCACGTTCCCTTCTGACGCAATAGATTGAAAATTTCATTCACTGGCTAGTAAGCTCGGTGGCGAAATTGGATAACGCAATTCCCCGGTTTGGAAGAGTGCGCCTTCAAGTGTCCGAGACTTAATTTTTCAATGTATAATTTGATAATGTACCTTCGACTATTTATTTTATGGACGAGTTACGCGTGTAGTTCTACTTACAAACATTAATTCTGCCACTTTTAGCGGAGGGCGACGTAACGTAAAATCCGAAACTTTGGATTTCATTCCCCATAACTTTAGATTCTAATTTTGAATGTTAAAAATCATGAAAAGTAGTCTCGTGTGAACCCAAAACGTGATAAGTTCAAAGTTATTGTTCCGCAATTATAGGCTGTATCGTTTAGTGATAAGGTATAAAATTGTTGCTCATGATTAATTGATCTTGTAACGTGACAGAGGGGAAATTCTAACGCGAGGCTAGTCTAAGTAATGTGATGTACATTGCCCAGCGCAGTAGCATTAAAATGTCACAGTCCTTCAAGGGTTAAACATAGGTTCTAATTTCCTCCTGATAATATCTCGGGTAAGATTGTTGACTTAACAGACGCGTTTTACGGTACAAACCATGAAATTACATTCCGTAAAATTTATAGCAACAATCGAGGAATAGTTCTCTTGGGATTTGGGATAGAGATCAGTAGAACCGGATAATTCATTGGATCATTTATTTAATAGGAAGGTTATATACCTTCAAATTTATTCGAAAATAATAATTCTCGTTTTGTTCAATGGATAAATGTTTATTTACACAGAAAACTAATAAAAAGGCGTGGTGGTTCAGTAGCGAAGTAAGCTTGCCTGCCGTGCAGGATGCGATGGTTCGATCCCCGTCCAGACCGACTCGTACCAATGAGTTTTTCGGAATTTATATACGATTTGTAACACCACTGGCTTTTCAGTGAAGGAAAACATCGTGAGGAAACCTGCATGCGCTTCAATTTTGCGGCATGTATTGTGCCCACTGTCCATTATGTGGCGACGGGCCCGTCACACTGGACAGAGTTTCGGTACTACTGGTGAAACGTGGGTGTTCTGAGGTTTCAGAATATCTCTGACTGCCCCCTCGGGGAATATAGTCGTGAGCATATGCTTATGAAAACTAATAAAGGTGGGTACTACTATTATATTGTGCCCCAATGCACTTACTGGCCTTCTCGATCTCACGATTATGGCCATGAGAGCAATCCATACACCATCACGTGGAGTAAATTCGTGGTCAACTTGCAGTTAGAGCATTTTAGTAAATAGCTATCAATTGGCACTATCCCGGACTTCCCGGATTCATAAATGTTTGGGACTGTCTATTGTTTTTCGCGATTTCAAAGTTGGCTCCATAGTGAAAGTTGTTCAGTTTGATGGTCTGAATCACCCCCTTAAGTTTTATTAGAGTGTTTTGTTTACACCCCGTAGAATGCCCGTTCGGGAAAATGACCGTTTGCGGAAAGAATACATTTGGGAAAGGAAGTTCGGAATAATGCCCATTCGGGGAAATGGCCATTCGGGGGAATGGCCGTTCTGGGTAATGGACGAAACTGGAAAGTGGTAGTTCGGGTCTACAGTGGACGTTCGGGGAAAAGGGCGTAATCGACCTGATCCATAAACATTTCAAAAGTTATTGCTTATATGCATTAAATGTTCTATCAATAAATTATCCCTAATAAATTATATTGCTAACATTTTCTGTGTAAAGCTTAGAGTTAGGTATAAACTATTGTACCTATGTTTTACAATTTGCTAAGTTTCTGTTTATTTTTAGTCTACGTTTATGTTTGCAAGGTTATGTTTTGTCTAGGAAAGGGTGACATGGCATAAAGTGCAGCGTTTTATGATCTTTTAGTTTGTTTGTATTTTCTATGCTTTTGTAAAGTTTTGTGTTTTGTGTATTCATGAATCCAACTTCAATGTAATTTTATGTCTATGACAATCGACAACTTAACTTGTACTGTACTGTTTAACATTTATTAATCACTAGTCGTTACCCACGACTTCTTCTGCGTAGAATTTTTATAACATGTCCTTCTTCAAGGTTCAAGCTATCTCTATATCAAATAATATCAAAATCTGTTCAGCGTTTTAGCCATGAAAACGCAATAAACAAACAGATAGGCTCTTGCATTTATAATATTAGTATGGATTATGGAACACTTCAAAGCTCAAAATCTATCGTTTTAAATTTTTCCCCCTTTCTTTAAATTATTTGCATTTCTCCTATCTAGAAATCTCTCTGAACATGCAATATATATAATTGACTCTATTGACTTTATAATTATAGATTATAATAAAAACATAGCTTGTAGCATATTTCTGACTACAAAAACTCCTTTATTAGTATTTACTTTGAACCTCTAATATCTACCTACTATAAAAGGTTTTTTTCTTATTTCGTATCAGATTAATACGGGATCTCATTTCTTTAAGAAGTATTTGTCTCTTGAGGACTTTTCCATCAAGAACCGTATCGTGTTAAAGATCTCTTTTCCCTTTGCCAAAAATAAAAACGAAATATGAACGAAAGAAATTATTTTCTCTTTGTCGTCGCAATATCTGTGCAAGTTATTGTGGATAGCGTCGAAATTGTTTGCTTTCATGTTATTATTTACTTGCTATAACGAAAATGGGATAGACTTATTGTGTTGCGACTTCACTTTGTGGACTTTTAGATTTTTAGTATCGAAATATGAGTAAATAAAGTGCAATATTTTCCGAGTCAATATTTGTTGTGATATTAAATTACTTTGTTGTTTTTTTTTATCTTTCGCTATTATTTATTGATTAAAACATTTTATTGAATACTTTTAATAACGAATGCGTAATATATTGCTATTAATTAATCAAGATGTTTGTGTATTTGACAGTTATAGGCAAAGTCAAAGTCAAAATAATTTATTCGATATACTCGTAAGAGCTTGAAGCACACTTATTAAACATCAATTCTGTTTCGAAGCTATCACCGCGTCGGAACGTGTTGTCGCTGTAGAGAAGATGCGGCCAGAAACTCTACAACATAACACCACTTAAGGACTATTACAATATAAATTATTCAATCAATCAAATCAGCCCACATCAACCCACTGCTGGGCATAGGCCTCCTTTTTATTGCACCACTCCTCATGGTCCTGTGCCAATCTTATCCATGTACGACCCGCAACCCTTACAATGTCGTCTGACCATCGCATCGGTGGTCTACCCACAGACCTCCTTCCTTCTCTTGGCCACCAATTCTTAAGCTAAAGCAATCTAAGCTCTTGATCATTTAAACCAAATTTACACTTCAACATTGCACAGAATTGTTAAAATCACGTCGATTTAAAATCGATTGCATCTCACATCCTGGGTTCAAATCCCGGATAAGAAAAATTGTTTTTTTACATTTTATTAAAAGCATTTTTTTATTTTAACAAATTCTTTCAAGTCCTAATAACCATTCTCAGGATTAATCTTTGATCAATTATCCTGATGCTTTACATGACCGTGCTATGCTATATGCTCTCCTACCATCCAACCAAAAACTTCATATGCATAAAATACCAAATTTCAAGTTCTTTCATAAAACACGCTAGTTTTTAAAAGTTTTATGACTATGCCACGTATATTTTAATAAAAGGAGGTACTTAGTCGAGGCTTTAAGTAGTTTTGAAATATATTACCTAATTTTAGGTTCCATTTTGTACCACGCTTTCGCCTGCTATTAATATCTTCAAGCTTCACATTTATCATCCATCAACGAGTCCATTACCATCTACCAGCCGGTCCGAGGCCGTAGGCGTCTGATGTAACTTAGTACTTTAAGAAATACCTGTTTTTTTTTTCAAAGTATTGAGTGGGTAGGTATCAGATTCAGGCACTTTTACTTGCTTTTACTATAATTAATGTTGTTAGAATTTTTCATGTCACTGCAGTGTCTCGTCATAACTACGATCAGTTTTCAAATTAATTTTATCAATAGAAATTTTGTTTCTTATATTTAAATCCTTTTATTTTTATGGATTGATTGCAGCTTTAAAATTAGTGTTTTTTACTACAGTGAAGATATACCCAGAAGTTCAACAGAAACATCATTTAAAATAGTGGCATTAAAACTTTCTTTTTAATCGTCCGACGTTTGGATTGTAGTATGAGTTACTTTTAAAAACTGGCCAATAGCGTTTCGGGCACGCCCACGGTTCCTTATAAGTATAGTAAGGACACACCTGCTGAACGTTCGTCGCCGAATGTTCGGTTGAATACGCGTGCAATACTTTTTCCTATACCGGCGACACACCAGTACGCGCCATTACGCGCCATATTTCCTAGTAGACGCGTATTCAACCGAACGTTCGGCGCCAAACATTCAGCAGGTGTGTCCCTTCACTTAGGGACGCATTTCTATCCGCAGCGAAGGAGCCGAAGGAAGCGAACGGAGCGAATTTACTTTTAATTCTTCTGACGATTCGTCCGATTCGCCGCGGATAAGTGTGCAAGGTGTCATAAAATTTAATAATAAGAATTCTAAAATTTGATTCTTTCGCCTCCATCGGCTAGTTCGCCGCGGATAAATATAGGTACACCCTAATAGTGGCTGCTTGATTATTTTTGCACACTGTTCAAAAGAAGTTTTGAATTGTTTTTTCTCACACTAACTCTAACAAGCGCAAGTTATAATTTTCATAGAAATACGAGCAAAATACAAAGAGCTCAATTCTTTAATATTTTATGATATTTTACGTCACTGTTTTAAAAATTCGGGTTTCTTTCGGATTCGTACATGTAAAAACCAACGGAGCGACCTGAAGATCAAACCTCGATCTCTTCCATTTCATTTCACCTGTCACAGCTCACTTCGCTTCATAAATATTTTCAAAATAAACAAATCAATGCAAAGCTTGGTTCCAACAAATTGAAGATAGACACCACCAAATGACAGCCAAGTTTCAAAGCCTTGACCTATTTATTTGGGGATCACATTAAGAGAGGTAAAATAGGTCAGATGTTACAATTTAATTATATTTACTGGATGTTTCTGGTTGAATTGTTGTGTTTACTGTTTGTGCATTAATTGTACATGCAGTTTTGTGTAATTTTATTATTGTGTTAAAAGCTTGAATGTTGAAATAAACTGTAAAACATTTATGTTTGGTGATGAGTTCGTAAACCATCGCTTCCTATCTGTGAGAGTAATTATTTTACTATACTAGGTGGTTTTTACTGTTCCGTACCCAAAGGGTTAAAACGGGACCCTATTCCTAAACCTATGTTGTCCGTACGTCGTCCGTCCTACGTATTTAGGGCTTTAACTTTTGAAGCGCAATAGCTAGACTGTGGAAATTTTCACAAAATATGTGTTATTACGGTAGATTTGTTAACAAATAATAAAATCAAATTTATTGATTCTACATGTATGCCATGTTAGCTTAATCAAATTAAAGATTGAAAAAGTCGGGCGGCGAGCGGGATTCGAACCCACGACCTGCCTGTCCGGGGCATGCTTGCGTCGTGGCTTGCGGGGCGCCGACAGCTCTGTTAGAGTGGAGCATGCCCCGGATAGGCAGGTCGTTTGTTCGAATCCCGCTCGCCGCCCGACATTTTTAAATAATAAATATGCCAAAAATTTTAAAATTAAGGAGTTTTCATACAAGAAGCTAGTTTTTATCAACGTTTTTTCGCTCGCTCTATCGTAAAAACGGTAATACATACAAGCGTCAAACTTGGTGTGATCATAGAGCAAACTCTTTTTTGTAAGATGTTGTGTGGTGGTATGGTACGGAAGCCTCAGTGCGCGAGTAACCCGACTTTCACTTGACCGGATATATTTTATCACTTTCCAAACTTCTACGGATGGTTTACACTATCGAAATTTTTACTATGGAAGCAAACCTGAAATCACTGTACGCGTATCATACATTTGAGTCGAGTAGCCATTGCAGTTTAGTATGCAAGAATTTTTTTTTGCTTTTTAACGTTTGATGGTCTGGACCACCCCTAAAACTTAGGAAATTGATTAAAAAATCACTTACTATACAAGGTGTAACAAAACACTCTTGTAACATTTAAAGGGGTGGTTTGGACCATCAAACTGAGCCACTTTCACTATAGAGTTGGAGACAAAGTCGCTCAAACTTTGTCACTCATATTTTTTTTAGTAATAAGTACTAAATGTACACCCTAAGTTCATAATTTTATCATACTATGTACAAACTGCAATAATATAACAGGTAACACACGATTTCCCTTCAAATCCGTGACTCACTAACTAGGCTATCGAGTCGTTACATCCACTGCGAAGCCGATGTCTAGAAATAGCTTCGCATAAAATCGCAATGCATATAAGTTCCACTCCATCATAAATCATGGTTGGCAACGCCTCGTTACTCTCACATTTCCCACCAATCGATATTTACGGTTCCACCGGTTTCCTTTACCGACTACAGACGTATATCCGGGGTTCTATTCCTTTGTGGTGAAGTTTATGTCGGACTTTCACGTTCGTTTGTCTTGTCATAAGAATAAGTAGGATGGTAAATGTACTTTTAAAATATTATTGTAAATGTTTTCTGAGGTATTGTAGAGATTTGTGTAAACATTTTAAATTTCCTCTTACTCTGCCACGTTACAAGATCAATTAATCATGTGGATTTACATAAAATTTTATACCTTATCACTAAGTGAGATAGCCTATAATCGCGGAACAATAACTTCAAACTATAGTCGCGTTTGGGGTTCACACGAGACTATTTTTAACAATCAAAATTAGAATCTAAAGTAATGAAATAAAATCCAAAGTTGCAGATTTCATGCTAACTCGTCCCCTACAAAAAGTGGCAGAATGTTTGTTAGTAGAATTACACGCGTATCTCGTATAGATTTAGATTCTTACTAGATTTTACGATATTATAGAATGAAACAGTCTTAAAAGTATACTAACTAGTACGTGTGACATGTTTCAAATGTGTGTCAAAAGGAGAGTGCATGCACTAGTATATAGTTATATATACAGATCGGCTACTTCCCGTCCCACTCTGACTTCAGATCTCCCACCTCACCTCACACTTTCTGGGAAACTTGAGGGAAATTGAGCAAGGGAATGCAGTCAGGGGCGCGCACCCGTAGTATTAGATTTCATAAAATTGAGTCTTTTGAGCGCATGAAAAAGTTGAAAAACAACGCAAAATTCACATTTTCAGTAATTCTTTAGCTCAAATACTATTTTTAATAACGGAAAGAACAATAAAAAGTAACGAAATTTAGATGATGTTCATACGATGCGTGGTAAGTCAACCCTACACAAATGTCAAAGACAATTTGCACTAAGTGCGCACGTGCGAACGCCATCATGTCAAATCCAAAACGTTGTTTGAAGTGCCGGACCTGTGGTGTAAGTGAGAAAAGGTATTTGTGTGTGTGTGTTCTGCTTTGTGTTTCACTGCTGGGCAAAGGTCCTCACCCCTCTGGTTTTTTAAAATAAATATTATGCTTTCAAAGACTGCATGAAATGTTTTAGCTCTAAGGGTCCACAGTACGATTGTCATGTCTTTTGAGTTCCGAAATTTGACTTGCAAATTAGGGACGTCACAATAAGAGAAAAAAGTTTCGCTTTCTATCTACTTTATTTTTAAGGATTAAAGGAAAAATTCCTTTCTGGAAATTGTTAAGGGTGACAAAAAAGGAAAATTTTGAAAAAAAAAATTACGTCTTTCATACAACGAGTTCACAAGTGTGTCAAAGCCAGAAAACTGTTCGTGTAGAATTGAACTTTTTTCGGTGCCTTCAAGAGCTAAATTATTCAGATTTTTGTTTTTAAAGTATTTAAGGTGAGGTTTAACAAGTCAAATAGATACAAGGTATCAACTTAAATGCGTTACATATCGAAGAGGTGCTTAGACCATCAAATTGAACAACGCTTACTATGGGACCAAAATTAATATATTAAAAAAAAATCTGCTGTTTCATACATTTTGGTCAAAATATCTATGAACATTTTATATGGAACAGCAGATTTTTTTTTCGCGATTTCGATGTTGGCTCCATTCACAAAAAAATCAAGGTCTTTGATTATATGATACTCGAAGCTACATGAAACGGTAACCTGTTCCTTAAGTCGAAATATAATATGTCATATCTCAACAAGTTGGTTGCCTAAAGGGGTACTCTGATTAATTCCCTAAGGATAGGATTATCCTGACTCGGTCGTAAACAGTGATTTAGTACCCGGTTTATCCTCTTTCTGATACAGCTCTTGATTACTTTTTACCTCCAAAAACTACATTACTTATTTATTGAACGGCCTGTGGGGATACTTAGTAAATTTGGTACCTATCCTTTGACACGTTTTTTTTCGAGGGCTGAATCGGAAACCATTTCGAGATAATTATGTCACATCAATATTTTCGATGTTCGATATTTAAAATAAAAGGATTACAGATATTATTTGCAATAAAATAATATAGTTTTTCATTAAAATGCATGACGCCACTCGGCAATTTGTAAATTCCATCGTAAACTTATAATAACTGGCCATTAAGAAAAGAACTTAAAAATAGAAAAAAATATAAATTTACAATGTCAGAATTTGGTGACATTTGATGTTTGCCGTTTCTCTTTCCAACGTATAGGTATACTCCATTCAAAATAGCAACGAATTTTTAAGGCCATTTTGCATTTCAGAAACAGAGATTTGAAACACTTATTCTTAAAACAGCTTTAGTAACGTTCAAGATAATTATGTCGGATAGTATAATTATGTATGCAATAAAATTAATTACATTTGGTAATCAGAATTGGCCAAAAAGCTAAATAGGAATCGGAAAATCTCGTCGTCCTTATTTGGAATGAAGTATAGAATTAGAAGACTGGTGTTTCAATTTTTTATCAATGCAAATTGTTTTTTCCATGGAGTATAAAATATTTTCTTGAGCCGGGAGTGCGATTTTTAAAATATGAAATTAACTATGTGGGGACTTGCCACAGATGTCAACACCCACAAGTTATAGCAACGAAGCTAACAGATGGCGCTACGGTCGGACTCGCAAATGTGTACGTAAAGACAACTTGCGACGTCACATTGGTAACCCGTTAGCCGCTACACATAAGGTTCACAATCGTATACAAGACATGAATCGCGCAAGAGAAATAATCACAGATATATATACAAGGTCCAACTAAGATCTGTTGGACCACGGCCGGTCCCCAGGCTTCACATCTAGCCTGGCGGAAGATCTTCCCTTTTCACTGGAGGAACCTTCCACAGTAGTTCCTCCACAACTAAAAATACTAAATTATTTATTTAATATTAGTACTCATTAAGTAAGTGATTGATAGGTCTCTAAAATGTCCTGCTTACCTGACTGCTTTTCTAAATAAGGGTGGACGTGATGGTCCGATTCGCCGCGGATAAGTGTGCGAGGTGTCATAGAATTTCATATACAAGGTGTTACAAAAATACAAATAAACATCTAAGGGGGTGGTTTAGACCATCAAACTGGACAACTTTCAATATGGGACCAATATCGAAATCGCGAATAAAAAATCTGATGTTCCATTCTAAACTACAAATCTACTCGTGCTAAATGTATAAGACACCTGCGCCCGCGGCACGGTGCCTCGATAAACGTTTTATCGCATCTGCTAACTCGTTTGTTCGCGCGCAAAAAGAAAGGGAGCTATTGCGCGATAGCACTTTATCGCGCCATCATGCCGCGGGCGCTGATTATTTTTTTTCGCGATTTCGATGTTGGTCGCGTAGCGAAAGTTGTTTAGTTTGATGGTCGAAAAAACAAATTAAGAGTTTTTAAATGTTTATTTTTAATTTTGTAACTCCCTATATATAATTCATAAATTCTATTCTTTCGCCTCCTTCGGCTCGTTCGCCGTGGATAAATATGCGTCCACCTTAAGCAGCGACTGAAATCGAAATCAGCTAAAAAAACAATTAAATGCACCGAACTGTTTTCAAATTACAAATCTAATTCTATACTGTTTTTCATTCAAAATAGAATTCTCTTTGAAACCGTATTCAGGCTGTAATCCTCAATCGTTCGTATTTCAGGCAAATAATTTCGTCCGATCAGCTTTCAAACGAATTTAAATTGTACGTTATTTATATTAGAAGAGAGAATTCAGTGAGTCATTTCAGACAATCCGCGAATTATAATATACTTCCAGGTACTGTTAACTTTGTGTATTTTTAATTGTTAATTAATTTGTTTTCGTTTTTTTTACCTTGTTTTAATTTTTTTGTTTCGTTTTTTGTAGTTAATTGGATTATAATTGGTTTGTTCGGTATTTAAGAGGTAATTTCCAGTGACCTTCTTTTTTTTATAAGCTTTATTTCACAATCGAGTGCACGTGGTTCCGGCTTAAATTGAACCACCCCATTTCCCATTTCTTTCAGTGAGTGGTGGTACGTGGCTACTAAGGGATAAGATTTCTTGTGTTTTGTTGTGTGGGCAAAAGACTAGACCCATATCCCCATTTGTCACGTCATTTCAGCCTGAAGCCAATAATACTAAAAAGTGAGCTTTACATGCTTAAAAACATCGCTGGTATTCAGTTTGGTAGGTCGCGGGATCGAGAATTTTTCACCTACGCCGCAAAGGGGCAAACCTCAAATGGTAAATTTTACAGGAGAGCTAATAATCGTTTCTTTTTTCAATTACGCGCTAATTTCAACCAACTTTAAAAGCAAAATGATTACAATAAAAAAAAATGGAAATAGCACTTTGAACCTAGGACTACTAAATTAATTCAGAACATTTTACATTGCTGGGTTTACAATTCGTCTCTTCGTAAAATTTATCTAGAAGTGAGATTGAGATACGCCGTCATTCTTTTCTATTAATGTCTGAGAGCTTCGGTCTTTTTTTGACGATATAGGGCTCGACAAATGGAGCATTTTTGTATATTTAACTCATTTTTAACCGCTCGTATGACCCTTTGCAACTTTTGCGACGAATTTGATAGAAGGTCTTCTGACAATATGGCCTTGATCATTGAGTTCATGTATACATCATCGCTAATATTTAACCTACCTACCAGCGACCTACTGAGGATATACTTCGTCATGTCACTCCATACAAAACAATGATACCTCATTTTAAGCCAAGTCTGATTAATTGTTCATCTCGGTCAAATAAAGTTATAAGGCTTGACCACAGATTACAGTTACTTCGTAACAGATACATCACTTCCTTAGAAAACGATACATTTTCACGCTTTAATTATTTACTGCCAGATGGTACGCGCGAAAATGTATCTAATGGCGCTTGACTCAGCGTTGTTATTACTTCGTACAGCGCGCGACGTATGCGACGTTACCGTCTGGAGCGAGTGGCAGAATTCGTACAAGCGCATCGCTTACGATGCGCCAAAGTGTAGGTACTTATCTCGGGTGCTATTCCTACCTCCGAGTGATGGAGGCCTGGCTTGACTGACATCCGCATCCACAAATCTAAAGTAGCAAGGCTATAAATATGAATTTGGATAAATTTTATTAACGTGACGACCACATGCTATCCTGAAAATTTGAGCTCACAGGTACTATCCAGACTGGAGTTATGAGCGCTCAAAAATACAGAGCATATTCCATAAAGAAATGGCATATTCTCAGTATGGGACTGACATCCTTTAACGTCTGACAGATCTGTTAAAACGGCTGTCAAATGAATAGCGCGATACCGAATGTGTTAAAAGTTGTGGTTCGCTCGCGGTCCAATCATGGTTCAGTTGCGATTTATTTACCGCAGCTGCCCTCCTGTGCTTTGCATTTGTCAGATTTCCTTTGAAATAATTTGTCGTAGCTCAAAGTTTTCCATACATATCTTAAATTAATCCATGCATTGAAACTATATTTAAAACGAAATCTGTCAAATGCAAAGCACAGACATTGGTTTCTAGATAGTGTTTAAAATTGTATTAACTTTAATTAGTTAAAATGGAAAATAGGACGGAACATCCTTTGAATGTAGCGCGCTCGGGAGCTTTCGAAATAAACTTCTCTCTTACAATTCAGGCTATTATCTTACTTGTAGTAATTATACTTCAATATCTGGGAACGTAACATAATCCTGGAGAATTATTTTTATAAGGAATCCTTCTAGGAAATTAATCCGTCTGACTCGGATGAGGTATAAAATATTCCTTCAGTAAGGGATGCGATGTAATATTGTGAATCTGATCACCGGGTGTACTAGGGTTGATATTAAATATTAATGTTTGTTAAATATTTATATTCATCAAATATTAATATTGTTTCACTTTGGTTCTGATATTTATTTAATCGATTCTTCTTTCTTTTTCGTACGCAAAAAGAGGGGTGTTATAAATTTGACGCCTATGTCAGTCTATCTGTCTGTGGCATCGTAGCTCCCAAACGTGTGGACCGATTTCGATGCGGTTTTTTAAATATAAAGCTAATTTGTTTGTGTGAAAATCGTTTCATTAGTTTTCATGTAACTTTAAAAATTATGATATAACATTAAATCACAAATTTAAAAACCCCCTACGCCAAAAACTAACATTTACAAAGTAAAATAATTCGGTCACGTATTATTTTTGATGTAAGCAAATGTATGTTTTACTTCTTTACTATCTTTAAGATGTTTTAGGTCAATTAATGTATCGGGGACCGTAAGTCATTGTAAAAAAATCTATGGTAATCTCATAGTGGTCCCCTACGCATTAATTGACCTAAATATCTTAAAGAGAGTTAAGAAGTAAATCATACATTTGCTTACATCAAAAATAATTAATGTGCCTGTTTAGAAATTAGATAAAATATCCATAGCTAGAAAATTAGTAGCCTTTGTGATTTACTTTAACACCAAAATAGCAAAGGTAGACCACTGTTCAAATCAATACCTAGTGTACTAAGATTTCTCTATTTAGATTTCTCGAACCTTTGCTCAAAACCGAGTCAATCAGAACTTGACGACTTTATCATTCATAAGATGTGTGCCCGATCGTAAAAGCGAATTGGTAAGACGATTTGTTCGGCATTCAGAACAAATTGATACCGTTCTGTATCCATTGAAACAATGGCATGGATTCCACGTCGTTGTTTAGTTTTTCAGTCGAGTAGAAAAAATTATAAAACATACGGTCAAAGTATTGCGGTTTGCGGACTGCGGTAATATTTAGTAGGGTTCACTAATGTTTGTCCAAAAACTTTTTGGCAAATTATTACTTAACAAGCAACGTTTCATGTAATATTCATTTTACAAACACCTTGTTCCGCAAATTGATCATTTTACAAATAATCGCTTAACAAAAATATTTTTTGCAAAAGCTTGTCTTTACAAATGTACCTAATGTATTTTTTTCTTTTATGTATTTTTCATGTAATATTGTTACTATTTTACAAAATCACGTATTAACAAAATAGATAGCTTATAGAATATGGAACAGAATTAACATTGATTTCAAACCAAAAGTCTGCATATTAGACTTTGAAAAAGCAGCTATCTTAAGCTTGCGATCAAATTTTGAAAACACAGTCCTGCACGGTTGCAATTTCCATTTGGGCCAAATAATTTACAGGTAAGTAGGTACTAAAGTTTTTTTTTTTCTAAAAACAAAAATGGTTTCTGGCATCATTGTTGTCGCAAGTCAAACCTAACCTAACCTACTCATTTTACTGTGGATAGCCTAGTGAAGTCGGCTAAACTAGTTTAACACGAGCGATTCGGTTCTGGCACTCGCCGGCCGCTGCCGCGGCACGCTCGCTCCGCTCGCTCGGCTCGTGCGGCGTGGTCGCAAGTCAAACCTAACCTAACCGACTCATTTTACTTTGGATAGCCTAGTGAAGTCGGCTAAACTAGCTTAACACGAGCGATTCGGTTCTGGCACTCGCCGGCCGCTGCCGCGGCACGCTCGCTCCGCTCGCTCGGCTCGTGCGGCGTGGTCGCAAGTCAAACCTAACCTAACCGACTTAATATATTTTACTTTGGATTGGAAAACTATTAAGATCGTTAGCAATCCATTTGAAATTAAAATAGGCTGTTGTTAATTTTTACTTTTGTTGATTTATTAAAATTACGAATGATAATGATGTTTTTTTTTTATTAATTATTTTGGTTGACATTAGTAAAATGTGTGCCTAATAATAATGCAACATGTCAAATAATGCAATACACCAAGTGTTGTTTGTTTAAATAACATGAATGATAAATGAATCGTTTGTCAAATGATATGTCGCAAAATGAAAATAAGTCAGGTGATTAGTTTAATACTTGAATAATTTGTAAAATCAGTAATTGTGTAAAGATGAAATAACGATTCATTTTTTTGCCAGTAGTTGGTTGTCAAGTAAAAATTTGCAAATTGACTGTCGGTGAAATGACAGGACACCATTTAGTAGATTAACATTTAGTTTTTACAAAGAAGAAAGATTAGAGCTGTGTCGTATAAGGAGGTCAAAGGTCAGAATCCGCAAATATTTCACTGACAGGGAATTACGGCAAAATTTATTAAATATCAAATCTTAAATGAAAGAGAATAACAAGGTATTTAGCCTGTGGTATCTCACTTCAAATATTTCTTCTCAATATAAAGTATAAAGAAATGTGACCTAATTCGTAACCTTCAGGAATGCATCCAATATGTGCCAATGTGAGATGTTGGAGCAAAGACATTGAACACATCGAAATTAAACCAATACGTCAGTTTTGATACAGACTGAGATCAGTCCGTCACATTCTACAAAAAAGGAGAGGTTACTTCCCACTAAATCACTTACAGCTCTTAATTTTAGCATTTTAATAAATGTTTTTCCAAAATAAGATTTAAAATTGATGTAATAGTGACCGCGCTTAACCGAGATCGCATGACGCTTTCATTTGACCGTACCTAGACGAACTGACGTTAGCGTAATCTATCACGTAGGTATACGTGTTTCAAATTCGTAAGGTTTTTTTTGTTTTTCGTATCCATGTGGGATGATTTTTAAATAAAACAAAATCTTTTTTGAGTGTTCGTAACTCGTTGGTCTCATCGTAGCTCGCTACGTCGAAGCTTGCTACGTCGTAGCTTTGTTTTACTAAAAATAATGTAAAATATTTTAACATTGGAGGATTAGTTCATATCATTATACCAATATTATATTCACGCAATTATTCTTCGGGGGTAGGCAGAGACTTCAGCCCGCTAACACTACGATTCTGACATAATACTTCTCGCGCCTCATCCACTTTCATACATCTCTTCATGCACTTCCGTCAATACTAATTATCTTAAGTTAATTATTTATTATTAAAGATTCTTATGAAGTCTTTCTATAAGTAAAAGGCTAGCCCCCTATCATAACTTGACACATTCAATATGCCAAAAGTAAGCCTTATTCAGGAAGCTGGAAATAGGCATTGTCTATACCTTGGAGTACAGACTGCCTAACAAGCGGTGAAACATGAAAATACTCCTTGGCGGTCGGTAATGTTCAACCTTCTTCGTACGTTTTCATCGTCGTCTTTGGTTTGTCCCTTTCTATTCCAACGACGAAAAAAAAAGAGTTTTTATTAAATTTTTGTTCTGATAGAGAGGGACAAACCTAAAATTTGAAACATTGACGTACGAAGAAGGTTGAACATTACCGACCGTTATGGACAATGTTCGTGTTTCCGTGCTTGTAAGAAGGATTGGTATTCTTTATCATTCAAGTCCATGGCCTTATTACAACCATAGAGATAGGAAGTATTAGGTGTATGGCTAAGAGGAAGGATCTCTCTTTAAGACTAGAGTGAGCCATACCAATTATAAAGTGTCCACTTTATTTGACGTTTAGGTTTGAGTGTGTGGTGTCAAGTAGTATGGACAAAAGGCACCAAGTGACATATTATGGCCTTATGTTTACGGTCACTTTTCACACACACTAGCTCAAAAAAAAGTGGACAGCTGCATAAACAAATATCTATAGTTCCATCTCCTTCTACTATTAAAGGTACGTCATAAGACAAAAGAGACCAACTACAATCGTAAATTTATGCGGAATCTATGCAGATCCTTCCTCTTAGGTGTATGGTTACAACTGCATACCTCAAGGATTGCATCCCGATAGGTTTATGGTTGTTCGTTTATGCATGTATGATTATTATAACTTATAACTCTACTATGATTATGCTTCGTTCCATAATAAACACGTTAATCATTATTGAATTATGGAGGTTTATATTTAAAATATCTTAAACATTACTTAAAAGTATTATTAATAACGCGATTTCATATATTTAATTTGAGCACAGTAGGTATTATTATTATTATTATTGGCTGGGCTATTGCAAGCAAGGGTCGTTATGTAACACTGCAACCATCACTGGTCTATTGTGTTCGCCCCAAGCTCACCCAGATTTTACACATAGATCCGAACTATTTTTTATTATTCTCGGGTATGCAGGTTTCCTCACGAAGTTTTCCTTCACCGCCGAGCTAGTGATAATGATAAATACAACCGTACATAAATTCCGAAGAATTTAGTGGTACAGGCCAGGAATTGAACCGCCGTGATTGAGTCGCTTGCTCTCTTCCGTATGGACTATCATCGCTCTTTTCTGAGCACAGTAGTTTTTCGAGTCTCTTCTAGATTATAGTGTCACTTTGACATTGAGCAGATCTTTTGCTACCGCCACAATTTTAATAGTTCACTCTTCACTCCTCAGCTATACATACATAAACTCACGACCATAATTCCGGTCCTTGGTGGTTCCTTGTTTGACTCCGGAACTCTAAAAATAAACCTACTTAAATACCTTAATATCTCTTCATTCACTTAAAAATATAAAACATCAAAATACACGTCGTTAGTCTTCGCTAATGGGAGGACAGGTCTAAAATTATTACTGTTCGAAATTGGACAGGCCGCCGTCGCAGACGAATTAGGGAAGAGGCCTTGTTATGAGACGAGTCTTAAACATTGTTTTAAAGTATATTCATCTATCCATTATGAGCTTAGTTTGTTATTAAAGTGGTGCTTTGATGACAAATTTTCTTTTTTTTCGGGCATGGGCCCACTACACATTTCCACCGCTGTAACTCCTGTTAACCAGAATCAACAGCGGCGACCATTCACAACACTTGACAATGAAGTCCAGCGAGCCCGGGGGATGACTCTAATCTGTCTTGGAACCCTTGCAATGAATTTAATCAAAGAAAGAAGTACCAACAACAAATATCCGACTTAACTCCATTGCAAACGGGAGACAATAAGAAATAGCATTGCTATTAGAGAGCCAAGTCCAGGCATCATTTATGAAACATTATTTTTTATTTATTTTAGTGTTGAAGATCCTACCGCAAAAACAGTGCTTTGATAAGAATAAAGTTTAGTGCCACTATAAAATCAATTCAGTCATAGTTAACCATTAAATATTGAAATCTAACCTCTGTGATACAGCTGATTTTAATGCGATAATAGCTCTTGCAGCTCATGCTGAAATAAAAGTTTATAAAATAATCAGTTTGCTTATAAAATAAAGTAACGATGCTTATACTTTGCTTTGAAAACATTAGATTCACTTTAAGTAAAATCTTGGCAAATTTCAGAGCGATGCAAAAGATCATAATGCACCATACTCATGTTTGATTGAGTGACTCTATAGAGAAGGAAAAATATTTTTTCCGATCCCTCGAAAGGGGTTCAAACCTCAGAGGAAGGAACTCCATAGAGTCCGCATACATTTACGATTGTAGTTAGTCTCTTTTGTCTTATGACCTTTAATAGTAGAAGGAGATGGAACTATAGATATTTGTTTATGCGGCTGTCCACTTTTTTTTGAGCTTTTGTGTGTGAAAAGTGACTGTAAACATAAGGCCATATGTCACTTGGTGCCTTTTGTCCATACTACTTGACACCACACACTCAAAGCTAAACGTCAAAAAAAGTGGACACTTTACAATTGTTATGGCTCACTCTATTAGGTATAATCTCTTTGGTTCAAACACATTTTTTTCAGTGTAAATGAACACCATGTCACAGAAAAACAAATAGATACATAAACAAAAAGGTAGACAGTGAACAAAACAAGCGTATCCTATTTCCGAACACGAAACAAAACAATATGACAAATGATCAGATTACGTTTGTGTAAATAAACACAAACCTATCTACCTACCTATACAGTTTGATAAGACTGCACATACTCGTTATATTTATAGAGGACTAGCTGTTGCCCGCGACTCCGTCTGCGTAGACCTTAAAAAGGTATATTATGTGTTTATCCAGATCATATTTTATCTGTGTGCCAAATTTCATTAAAATCCATTCAGTAATTTTTACGTGAAAGAGTAACAAACATCCATCCATACTTACAAACTTTCGCGTTTATGGTATTAGTAGAATTCTTCTAAAATAATGGATTTGCTTGTATTAAGTGGTGATCCAGTGGCGAGTAACCTTGCCTGCCGTGTAGGAGGCGATGGTTCGATCTCCGTCCAGGCCGACTCATACCAATGAGTTTTCCGAAATTTATGTACGATGTGTCACACAACTGGCTTTTCGGTGAAAGAAAATATCATGAGGAAACCTGCATGCTTCAATTTCAAGGCATGTATTGTACCCACTGTCCATTACAAGTGGCGACGAGCTCACTCCGCGTCACACTGGACATAAGATTCGGTACTACTAGTGAAACGTGGATTTTCTGAGTTTTTAGGATATCTCTGAGTACTGGGAATATCATGAGCATACGTTATGCTAAGCTAAGTGATGCTTCTGTTTCTTATTGATAGATTCACTGCATAAGAAACATCATTCCTTAGTCGCCTAATCTTCAGCGTCGAAATCACTCCATCGCTAAGGCACAGGCTAAGGCCTAAGTCACACCGAAATATGCTGCCGCCGGCATCGGCATAGACGTCAAAATATGGTAGCTAAACAGCTCGTGGTGATCACAAGCGGCCGCACGCTGATGCCCAATTATTTCAAGCCACTAGAAATGACACTTTGTATTTAAAAAGTGAAATTATATTGCTGGCCGCTGCCACTTTGATTCGAATTAAGCCACAGTTTTGAGAAGCAAAACGGGCTATTTATTATACAACGTGTTAATAAATAAGCGCAAAACCTCATACACCCCAACTGATTTATAACGAAATTATTACATTGAAACAATAATTTAATTATTTTATTAATTAAAGTTGAAAGTTATTGGTATTTTAAATTTTCATGCAAAAATGATATGTTCTTATTTCAGCAGTAAATGAAAGCTCTAGCATGCTCATGGATACAGTTTGAGAATCTTGTTTTGGTAGTAAGTAGGGTGAGTGTGCATGTGCGGTGGATTGGCATCGAGTTCAGAAAATTTTAATATTCAAACAAATTATTTAAGATTTTGAAAAATGTAACCTATGTTGAAACCTTGATAATTCGATTGTGCTCTCGATTCTAAACAAACTACTTTCTAGTTTTGCGTTAATTCATTAACACGTTGTATAAGATCCTAAACTGTTGTCTTCGTAGAACAAAATGTTAAAACCAACCTATTTCAGGTACTTAGAACTCAGATTCGAACCGTTTCTCATTTTGCCTTTCAGCTTTCTTTCAGCCTATGAATGTAATGAAATTCTTTGGCTCGATTCCTGTCACACGATCCCCCATATTGATTTTAATTCAGGTCGCGCCCCTTTTGTCGCTTTCCATCTTCATATGCCTGTGGAGTTATAATATACTGTGATATTATTATACTTTTTCTCCCTTTTTGCTTTTGTATTTTTATAGGACCGACCTATAAAAGTCGTTCAGTTTTATGCGCTGATCAACTTCTGTAAATAGTTTCAGCTTGTTTTGTAGACCTTATACAACGTGTTAATGAATTAACACAAAACTGGAAAGTAATTCGTTTAGAATCGAGAGCTAAATCGAAATATCATGGTTTCAACATAGGTAATTTTATTTAAAAATTAAATATATTTGTTTGAGAAAATTAAAAATTTACTGAACTCGATCTCAACCCACCGCTTGGGCACTCTTACCCTACCTACTACCAAAACAAGATTCTTAAAATGTATCCATGAGCACGTTAGCGCTTTCATTCATTGCTGAAATAATAATTGCTGAAATGAATTTATTGTTTCAATCTATTTATTTTGTTATAAATCAGTTAGGGTGTATGAGACAATGTGCTTATTCATAAACACGTTGTATAGGGTCGTTCTTAATACATTGACGGTTTTTTAAGGGCATGATTAGACCATCAACCTAAACATCTTTCTCCATGGGAGCAGCATCGAAATCGACAAAAAAATCTACATTTGTATGAAACAACGGAATCGAACATTGTTCGGTTTGATGGTCTGGTCATCCTCATACAAAACTGTCAGCATATTAAGTTGGACCCTGTATTATAAACATAATTACGATGTACAATTACTGGTAATTAAACTTCCAAAGACAAAATCAAAAACAGTGAACCAGATTATCATCATCAGCCTTTACAATTAATCAATAAAAGGTGACTATAATTCGATGCATATTAGTGTTTTCAAGTAGTTCAATAATCCTACGTAGGTAATATGCAATAAGTTTTAATAAAATTCGCGTAAGAATTATTCATCCGCAACAAACAATTTCTGAATATAAATCGAAAACCTAAAAAGATAAGTAGTATTGATAAATACGGAATTAGCACGTTTTACCCGGCCGACCGGCGGCGCTGACACGGGGCCGGCCGCCCCGGATGTGTCGTGCACGCCAACAATATCCGTGTCTGTCTTAATTGTTTTAAATTAACCGAATTGATGTACATGTGGTCTGCATTTGTACTGTTTATTTAAATAAATAAATAGCTTTTCGAAAACTAACAAACCACTGTACCTACCTGTACCACAACATATACACAATGTGAAATTAAATTTTAAATCTTCCAGGTATATAGACACAATTTGATAAGCGTTTAAATTACATTTTTGGAGGTTAGTTACATTTACAAGCCGTGTTGGTACAGTATCGAATAACCTTGCCTGCCGCGCAGGAGGCGTTCCATCTCCGTCCAGGCCGACTCGTACCAATGAGTTTTTCCGAATTCACGTACGATTTGTAACGCCACTGGCTTTTCTGTGAAGGAAAACATCGTGAGGAAACCTGCATGCTTCAATTTCGAGGCATGTATTGTACCCACTGTCCATTATAAGTGGCGACGGGCTTACTCCCCGTCACACTGGACAGAGTTTCGGTACTACTAGAGAAACGTGGATGTTCTGAAGTTCAAAAATGTCTCTGACCAGGGAATATAGTCGTGAGCATATGCTATGCTAGTTACATTTATCTATAGGCATACCAACTTTTTTACAAACCGCAAACTGCAGAATTATTATGCTTGGACCTTAATCACTACTACACATCTAACATACATGGTAATGTGTAATGATGATGCAATAGGAATTACGAGGTTATGTCTAAAATAGCCTATAGTCCCTATAGTGTACAATTTTGCATGCATAATATGCTCGCAACTTTATTCCCTACGGAGGTAATCAGAGACAGTTATACTGAAAACTTAGAAAAACCACATTTCACTATACTTGAATCCAAATAAGGACGAAAAGATTTTACGATTCCTTATTTCTGGTCAATTCTGATTGGCAAATATAATTTATTTGTCAGAAAGATATACTATCAAACTAACGTTAATAAAGCTGTTCTAAGAATAAGTGAAAGTAAGTGTTTTAAATATCAGTTTCTGTAATTCTGTAAATAGCATTAAAATTTAGTTGCTGTTTGGAATCAAAGTCAAAGTCAAGTCAAAGTCAATATAATTTATTCAATATAGGAGCTTGCAGCACACTTATCAAACGTCAAACCTTTTTTAAAGCTACCACCGCATCGGAACGTGTTGTCGCTGTAGAGAAGATGCGGCCAGAAACTCTACAACATAACACGACTTAATAAGTATTACAATATAAATTCTTAAGCTAAAGTTATGTATACAATAATACATAGTCTATTTAATAAAATAATTGATACTATAGAGTAAAGTAAATAAACTATAAGCTAGTGACCTCAGACCCAAGCATTTTGATCATTTAAATAATCATTCAGTTTATAATATGCTTTTTTACAGAGGACTTTTTTTATTTGAGTTTTAAACATGTGAATCTAGTATAGTAGTACCGAAACTCTATCCAGTGTGACGGAGATAGAGCCAGAATGAGCGTAGAATTAGCACGTTTTTTACGCATTTTTAATTACAGCTTAGAATGTATCATCCCGATTCTTACCGTGGGTATCGTACGAGGTGACTAAGGGATAAGCGGGATAAGGTTTATTATCCTTAGTCACCTCGTACGTCGCAGCGTTTTTATGTGGCTATCTACCACTTGGCATACCATCCATCCAAAAATCTCTATCTTCGAATATTCTTTCTGAAAGATATAAATTAGTATAATTATGTATTAAGAAGAAGATAAGAAAAAAATTCTGACATCGTAACATAATCAAAATGTATGTTGTAAAATCTTGAAATTTTATCTACCTTATTTACGAATCACAAAAATCTAGCTCCAAAAAAATAAAACAAGAAAGTAATATAATAATAAACGAACTGAGAATTCACATTTCTCAATAGAAATTACGTCTTAGGATTTTCTGACCCAAGATTTTCTTTTTAAATTATGCATGAAAGAATCCCTTCAATATTATAACGTTTTTACGATGTCTGTCTGTTCATTAATATTTTATACTGGGACTTTCAGATCTCGATAGCAGTGAGAAGATCAAGTTTATGTTTCGAATCGTCCATATAATTAAGTCAAGCTAGAATAGTGATGTGAACTAGTTTTACCTAGCTATCGATAGTTTTTTTAGCCATAGTTGATCCATATGAATGGATAATAATAGTACTATTATTATATTCTATTCATATGGTTGAACTTGGAAAATAGTAACAATAACGATAGTGCTATCGATAGTGCCTATATATATTTTGGATAATAAGGGTTAGAAATGACTTCTTTGAACCTGGCAACAGTAGGTTTTGCGGCAGACTGAGAGGTGACAACCCTAGTTTTTCCAGTTCTTTAGATTGGTCTCTTTCCGATGGCAACTAATTTACTCTCCAAACAGACAGGTGGAAAAAATTGTATCAAAAATCATAATAGCAAAGGTAGTTGCAGCAAGATTTTTTTAGGCAACCCTCAAAATGTTTCCCCGCGGAAACATTGTGAGTTTTTCAAAAATAACACATTATCTGTTTGGATAAAGTAGTAAAATATTATACAGAGTGTAAGTGACAGCCTAGAAAATACTAAATCGGTGAACTCAGACCATCAAACTGAACAACTTTCACTATGGAGCCTACAGGACACTCGAAAAAAATCAACTGTCCCATACAAAACTGATGTACCTACCCGACTCAAATGTATGGATAGATTTTTTTTCGCGTTTCCTGATGTAGGCTCCATAGTGAACGTAGTTCAATTTGATGGTCTAAGTTCACCGTTTCAGTATTTTCTAGGCGGTCACTTACACCCTGTATAATATTTTACTACTTTATCCATACCGACAATGTGATATTTATGAAAAACTCAAAACTCAAAATGTTTCCCCGTCGGCTCGTCTAAAAAAATTTTGCCGCAACTACCTTTACCATTATGATTTTTGGTAAATTTTTTCCACTTATCTGTTTGGAGTGTAAATTAGTTACCATCGGAAAGAGAGCTGTCACTTACACCCTGTATTATGCGTACCGCTGCTTCTGTAAAGAAGCAATCGTCTACAAACAAAATAGTTGAAATTTGCAATGAGAATTAATTCATTAATTTATGCATACGCATATGCTCACGACTATATTCCCCGAGGGGGTAGTCAGAGATATTCTGAAACCTCAGAACATCCACATTTCACCAGTAGTACCGAAACTCTGTCCAGTGTGATGGGGGGTGAGCCCGTCGCCACATAATGGACAGTGGGTACACCTCGAAATCGAAGCATGCAGGTTTCCTCACGATGTTTTCCTTCACCGAAAAGCCAGTGGTGTTACAAATCGTACATAAATTCCGAAAAACATTGGTACGAGTCGTTCTGGACAGGGATCGAGCCATCGCCTCCTGCACGGCAGGCAAGGTTACTCGCCAATGGACCACCACGGCATTAATTTATTTTGTCAATAAACACAATTTAAATAAAATAAATGTTGATATGCCTACTAAAAATCACACTAGAGCAACAGAAATTTTAATAGGCTTTCACGGTTTTATTCTCAGCGCGGATTTATTGAAATGCTTGTTATTTGTTTTAATTAATCCATTCTTTTTTGCTGGCACGTTTTTAATGGTCCCGTTTGATTTCGTAGGTTTCTGAATTTCCATGAAATTGGCTCTTTTGTTATGTTTTTTTTATGAATATATTCGTTAGCGTCGTTGAATTCATTGTTTTACAAATAAAAATAATTGGTTTGATTTCTATTTTGCTTTTTATTTGTTTTCTGTGTTTCACAATAAACAAAAATGTGTAGTAAATATTTTTTTCTGTAACTAGCTTTTATCTGCGACTTAGTCGACGTGAATTAAGAATATCGAAAAATACTTTTTAAATCTTTATTCCAAATGTTATATTTCTATCTTCAGCGGTTTAGTTTGTCCGTTGTTTGTCAGTCAGTCAGTCACGGAAAGTATACATGTTAATTAAACTTAACTTAACAACAATATTATAGTACCACCACTAAATTTACTAAAAAAGCACCTACATTATAAAAGTAGTTCAATTCCAAATCTCGATTACGTCAATTTAACGCCTTTTTACATTCTTAAGCCCAAAAGGTTAAGAACTTAGACTACTTATATACGGACCCGCCTCGCCATAGCATTTCCCATCTGCCAACGTGCAAGACCAAAAAATCTTACGCATTTACATTCAATTCTATACCTTATCACTAAAAGCCTATAATTGCGGAACAATAATTTCGAACTTATGACGTTTGGGGTTCACACGACACTATTTTTCAACATTCAAAATTAGAATCTAAACTAATGGCATAAAATTCAAAGTTGCGTACCTCGTGTTGTAGAATTACTCGCGTAACTTGTCCTCATATAAGTAGTCTAAGGTTAAGAAAGTCTAGGACCATTTTTATTCGACCACTGTTTCTTTTTTTAAAACAAGAAAACGTGTAGAAAATTCTCTGACTCACTAAAACAAGGATCACGCTGTTGTATCCCTTCACTTGTCAAGTTTGATCGCTTATATTTTATGCAGTAGGTATGTAGAAACTGCCGAAAGGGACAGCAAAGTATCAGATAAGGGGCTCCTTCCTATAAACTTTCAAACATATGGGGTTGTTTCACTATGAGGGTTCATATACACTGCTACGATATTGCATGACTTTATTTTTATTTAGGTCCACTGTAACGCTCGTTGGCGTGGAGTTTTGTTATTGGAGACGATCACCAGAGTTAAGGTCAGGTCCGGTCAGTCTTTGGATGGGTGGCCGTTTTAGTGATAATTCATCTAGAACACATGAATTAATATCCCTACAGAACGAAAATTTCTTACAAGAGGCCGCTGTCAGTGCACTCACACATAGCGCGCGTTAGAGGATGTACGAACAGGTGCATACACTCAGCCGAGGTATGTGCGCTCCTGTTCGTACGTCCTCTAACGCGCGCTATGTGTGAGTGCACCGACTGTGGCCGCTTGTATGAAGCTTTCGTTCTATAGGGATATTTATTCATGAGTCTAGAGCGTCTCTGTGCTTCGGAAGGCACGTTAAGTAGTTGATCCCGGATAATTCAATCAGAAGGTGGTGTAACTGTGCTATAAGCCAGGTCAAAGGCTTATTAACTTGAAAGCTCACTGTAAATACCAAAGTTTCCGACCACACCGATTGACGGTCATGAGTTTATTTAACCAAATACCTAGTAGTTTTAACTACGTCGTAGTTACACAAACTATTATTACAAAAGTCTTCCAATTATGGCTCACAATACGAAATTTGTTTCACCACTTTTTTGTTACAAAATTTTAAATCGCTTTTACAAGCTACAGTTTCGAACAAATTTTCAACTGTGGTGATTATATGAAAGCGTGTAGTGGTCAGAAACTCGTGATTAACGATGTGCTTGTTAATTGAAATGCATCGATTAATTTGTTTGATAATGTATCTCAACATAAAGTCGTTAGTTGTAGCAATGTTTCAGACCACCCCGAAAAGAATTACGGTCGCATGTCGCAACGGTTGTATGGTGTATGTAATGTGACTCTATACTTCATTTCAAATATGGACGAAAAGATTTTCCGATTCCAATATAGGGTGTTAGGGTAAACAGTTGCATTACTTTAAGGGGTGATCGTACCCATGATACTGAACAACTTTCTCTAAGAAACCTATAGGAAACACGTTTTTTTTAGTCATAAATTAATCTTTTGATGCATGCTAGTCGGTTTCGGGTAGATCTGGCCCTTTTTAAGCACGTCGCCAATTTGGTCTGTATATGGACGTCTAGGCCGTCCCCTTCCAACATTTCTACTTACGCTCGCCTTATAGATTGCACTCGTCAATCTCATCCATTCTTTCCATATGACCAAACCATCTCATCATACCTTTCTCTATCTTTGTCACTACATCCTCTTTCAGACCACAACGTTATCTACTTAAACTATTTTTTAAACTTCGTTTGTACGGAGCGTGCCAACGGGTCTATCCTCTTAATGTGACCAGTGTGACTAGTGATTTAATGCCGAAATCAATGTTAGCAAATTTAAAATATGCATTTGATACTCAGTTCGTTCAATAATTCTTTATGTATGCAGCATTGAAAAAGCCTACAAAATGATAGCTGTTTGCTTTTTCTTTCATTTTCAGTACACAATTCGAATCAGATATTGGTTTTTGTGCATTGCGAACAAAGAAAATATTTATTTCAGAGTATTATTTTCAGTTCAAAAGCTATGCATTTTGATTTTTTTATGTTTTAAATTTATTAGGCGAGTGGTTTCGGTTTAGAATTGACCGTGGGGGTCATATACGAGGCAACTGAAGGATAAGGTTTCTTAAGATTTTTTTATTTTCTTTAGTTTTTTAATTTTTTTAATTTCTTTCCTCTTTTTTTTATGCTTTACCTTATTTTTTTGCAAAGTATAGGGTAGTACTCGTACTATGTCTTTTTGAGAATCTGTCGTTACGAGAATCTGTCCTTCTGTGAACAAATGATAAAAACGATAATAGTTGTAGCAAAGTTTCTACCGACCTCGACGAGTACAGTCGCGAACTCATGAAGTACTTATTTCCATAACTTCAAACCATAAATCTAGCAAACGTCCACACAAATGACTTTAAACATATTTTCATATGAAAAGTGAACCACGTGAAAAAATAATATTTTTTTAAAAGCCCTATTAAACGTCGCTTCGTATGGTACGTAAAAGCCAACATTTATTACTCCTGTCTAAAATTTATAATGCATGCTACATAATATTATTTAAGGTAAGCGCATATTAAGACGGACTTCATCAGGTCGGGCCGCAGCGCAAAAATCCGCCCAAATCGCTTCTTAACAATTTATATGAACTACTATCTCATACTATGCCAGGCCGGAGCGTGTCCCATTATTATGCGGTGGATTTCCATCCATGCGATGCAGCCCGCTCTGCCCCGATGCGGACCTTTTTATTAAGGTAAAGTCTTGTAATTGCAACTATCTGGTAATTGCAACTATAGAGCAATTGCACTTATAAGAATCATGATTAAGTTCTTATCTTTATACCAACACCTGCTTTCTAGATGGCTAGACATGTGTCTACTGAGAGAAGAATTGAATCTGGATTCGTATAAGTGCAATTGCTCCATAGTTGCAATTAGCAGATAGGTAGTTCCAATTACAAGACTCCACATTATGTCAAACTAAAAATCTGTCAATGCGTAACCGGACACGCTTTAGTGTGCGAAGCGAAGTACTTAATTTTCCGGCCCGTTCCGCCCCGATGTGACCCGTCGTAGTATGCGCTTACCTTAAAAAGGCTCTTGCGTGACAAAGGTATTTCCGTAGGCATGTTAAGTAAATATGATATTGGTCAGTGCCTTTTACAATAAGAATAAATAATAATCAGTAAGATTAATTACTAAGAGCGTCGGTGGCGCGTTGCGGAGAAGTATGCACACTCAATCATGAGGATCTGGGTTCGAATCCTCACGGGAAAACATCGTGAGGAAACCTGAATACACTGGAGAAGAAATTCTGATTCGAGCGTGAATTCTATCAAACTGTATTGGACACGCGTGGTTGTCTAACGCCCCTATACCCTCGTTGAGGTTAGGCTTATGCCCTACAGTGGGACGTATACAGGCCGATGATGAACTCTTGACCCGACCATAAACCCTTTCGAAATCCATGTAGGTTTGCCTAAAAACCAATTCCAATTAGAACAGTAAAACTCCCAATAAAGTTCTAAATGACAACTCATAAATCAACGGCAACGAAATCATTGTTTAGTTCGCTAAACAATCGTGCAAACATACGCAAATTCATGAATTCAGCTCACATTAAGCTATTGCAACGTTAAACTGTCAGAGAAATGAGAGGGAACTATCCGCACACGTTATTGAAGCCGTTGACCTAGAAACATTCACGTCTCATGCCAAATGCACTGATAGTCATGAAAAATTATATGAACGCTGCGATGCCAAATTAAGGCTGTTGTCCGATGGAATGATCAATTATTTGGTATTGATTTTTTATAGTTGGAAAGTTGTACACTGAGAAAAAAAAGCTACATATACGTAGGCCATTGCAGCTTACGTGCCACGTAGCTTACGACACGATACTGATTACGAGTGTTTTATCAGTATTTAAGTTATCTCGTACTTCACAATGAAGGTTCATTATTTTAAGTTTTCATTAAGGCTTTGACGTCTCTGCGAATCAAGGGACATGTGGAGAATCTACAGAGCATGTAAAGGTGCACTAACAAGAAAGGATTTTTCGAAAATTGACCTCTAATTTAAAGAGGTACAGCGGGGTGTTGAATATTTTAGAAATCTACACGCACGAAGTCACGGGCAAAAGCTACAATCTAAAGCTACATACAAAACTTTAATACGTCGATTTCAACTCTAATTTCGATTCAAATGAATGATAAGAATTTTCCGTGTTTTCGATTTTGGTAACATTAAAAAGTTACTGTTCATTTCGACGGCATTATACTATGCCATCCCTTTCAATTCAACCAAATCTTTTTGTTACACCCTGTCTAAGAAAAAAACAAAAGCCGTTTATATTTATTAATCATATTATAAACTCATCACAACATTTCGTAGCAATTCGTAGCGCTGGCTACGCAGAATCCGTAGCGGGTACGGGCTACGGGTCACGAGGCCGCAATTTCCTGAAATGAAACGGAGACTACTTCCTCTTCTGGACAACATGAACGTTTTCATTTAAAAGTCACTTTTCACTTAACTGAGTAAGATACTTTTGTTTAATACTTTAATATATTGTTTGTGAGCAGAATGAATGAAACAATAAACAGACTAGACAAAATTTAAGAAATGGGGAGTCGATTGCATAAGCATAAGCATAAGCATATGCTCACGACTATGTTCCCCGAGGGGGTGTCAGAGATATTCTGAAACCACAGAACATCCACGTTTTACCAGTAGTAGGTACCGAAACTCTGTCCAGTGTGACAGAGGGTGAGCCCGTCGCCACTTAGTCGATCGCAATGAGCAAAATAAATGAAAGAATAACAAGAACGAAAAATTTTCCGAAATATGCCCGTGTCCTATACACACAATATACACAAATAATTTTCAAATCAAAAAATCTACATAAATTTTTTATTTCAGACACAGTCCAGTCCAGTTCGATGTAGGCTCCATAGTGATAGTTGTTCAGTTTGATTGTCTAAAACTCCACCTTAAAATGTAATGCATTTATAAAGCTGACCGTACATTCAACTTCACAAAAGTAGTTTTTCTCAAAAACAAATCTTACCTCACACAACGTACAGCTCGTTTTAGATTGCAGACACAATGACAGATGGTAAACATTTACCAGAGGTTTCATACTACACAATGAGAACTGCAGACATCGCCTGCAGCAATTTGCACATGTAACCAGCTTCCTTTTAGGGTTCCTTGCAGTGTCTAAAAGAATTCTGTAAAAGAAAGATGGAGTGAGAAATCGGTGTACATTTAAAAGATGATGTTGTGACAAGAATTAAGAGAGGTAAGCTTCGTTGGTGGAGAGGATGAGTGACAGCAGATGTACATAAATACTCTCTCTCTCTGTCACGGGTTTGCTGGCAGAAATCTTTTTAGAGATAAGCTCTTAACCTTTGTAAATGATAAGAGAAACCTAAAGATGATTTTCAAATACCTTTTCAATGATACACGACTCAACATAGTTCGTAATTTTTTTTTCTTTTTGCGTCTGGTTATCGCCATATTGAATTTTGAATACTGTCATATGGGAGCAAACAGACCGGAGCAAAAAAAAAATCTGCTGTATCATACTAAACGCCTACTCGACTCAAATGTATGCAACGGAACGGAAGATTTTTGTCCGATCGGTTTGCTCCCATAGTAAAAGTTGTTCAGTTTGATGAGTAGACTCTTAGTTTAAATGATGCTAATGATGTCAATATCACCGAAAAGGAGAAATACAAGACATGCGAGTGCGCATTATAATACAATTAAATTCAGTGCCGTATATGTAACTTGTTGAAATTACTTGAAAATATACATGTTAATGGATAGACGGATATACATGGAACGGTAGATATATGTTTATAGCAACCTCCATATTACAAGAACTCGAATACCAAGTTTTTAGTTTGTCTTCTCTCTGCGGTATGAATGCATGACGTCACTCGAGTTCATGAGCCCGATTGAATACGCCGCTCCGAGCTATGAGAACGCAATTTCCCGCCTAGACGTCTATCCACGTCTACCTACCTATAGTTGAGCTTGACAAATGACTTGTATAGACGTACTTAGACTCTAGGTATGTTTAACTAAATGATGGATTGGATAGTAGAATTTTATGAATTTGTTAGAAATATTAAGTGCTTAGTAGTGCTTAGTAGTAGGAGTGGTTTAAATACAAGGTCATTGTTAGATGCGGTTAGAATTATGAAAAATAGAAAATTTTGTATAGAACAAAGAGCCATGGAGCGTACCATGCCGGCATATCGCTTGTAGACTGCGTATATAATATCTAATGTAGAAACACCAAAAAGTTCTTCGATGATCGAAAATATTGGTCAGCGGTATAGCGTACACTAAGGTTATATGCAGGGTCCTTCTTAATATGCAAACACTTTTTTAAGGAGATGATCAGACTATCAAACTAAACAAGTTTCTCTATGGGACCAAAGTCGAAATCGCGAAAAAAAAATCTGCTGTTCCATAGTAAACTGAAATCTTACTCGACCCAATTGTAAGGGACAACTGATTTTTTTTTCGCGATTTCGACATTGGTCCCATAGAGAAAGTTGTTCAGTTTCATAGTCTGATCATCCTCTTAATATGCGGTCCAACTTAATATGCTGACAGTTTTTTAAGGGGATGATCAGACCGACAAATTGAACAACTTTCTCTAAGGCACCAACATCGAAATCGCGAAAAAAGCTCTTCTATACAAAACTGCAAACCTAATTGAGCCAAATGTATGGGACAGCAGATTTCTTTTTTTCGCGATTTTGTTGGTCCCATAGAGAAAGTTGTTTAGTTTGAAGGTCTGATCATCCTCTTAAAGAAGTCTCAGCATATTAAGTTAATCCCTATAGGTCGGGTTGGTATTGGAAATCAAACACATAATAATATCTCTTCACTAGTGGATGCGGGTGTACGCACGTCTACACGGTACGGTGGTCGGTAAGCGAATACCCGATCATAACTGATGGCAATGGATATTGAACACCAGCTGCACCTACCGATAGATGGCGCTACCGAACGCTTTCCACATCAACTATACTTTATCGCTACACTTGGCTAGAAGGTTAAGGTGGGGGTGGCCAAGGGAGGGACGGGAGTCAGTAGGCAGACATCTAACACGTTGATTCAATGACATCGTATAAGGGTTCGGTTAAATTTAAATGCATTGCATATTTTAGGGCATGCATCAGATAATCTATTATTATTATATCAGCCGTCACTGTCCAACTGTTGAGCAAAGACCTCGATTCCGTCCCGTCCCCTTCTAATAGGTCTGCCTCGACGCCGATTTTGTTTAACTGGGGACCAGTCGGTAGTGGTAGTGGCCCCACAGGTACTCTAGCATGCGGCAGACATGTCCAGCCCCATCCCACTTAAGATTGACAGCGGTGGTGGCGACGTCTCTGTCACTTGGGTGTTGGCGTGAATCACCTTATTTCTGACCCGGTCAATCAGTTTTAAGCTATGGCTGCTGCGCTCCATAGCCCTTTGAAAAACCTTGAGGCGTTAATCAAACTGAATAAATATAAAGATGGAGCGAACATCTCCATCGTGAAAAAAGAGGTAATACAGAAAACGTAGGCTACTGGACCTAAATGCATATTTACGAGATTTCAATTTGTGTTCCAATATGGAATTTGTTCAGTGTGATGGTCTAAAAAGCTCTCTTAGAATACGTAACGAATTCCTGGTTACACCCTTATTTTATTGTATTATTTTGAGGGTGGGGAGGAGGATAACTGCCGATGAGGCACTTTTCGGGAGCAAAGATGTTGTTCTTTGAGCAGCATTGATATTTCAAGCCCATGTTTTGTTGATAGCTTCAAATCTGAGTTCACACCTCCTCGTAGTCTCTTAGTATTCTTGGAGGAATAGGCCAACATGACAGGAAGAGGTTTTATGGCTAAAACCCTTCCCTATGTTATGTATTTTGAGTTGTAGAATGTTCGCATCTTTCCGCAACACAACCTAAGATAACATTTTATTCAACCACCAAAATAGTCCCAATACTATTTGTCCACCAACATAAATATCGTCACACATCCCTATCTTAAACTTTTACGAGAAAGTCCAAGAAACAGGAAGGCATTCCTTTAACGGAGGACGTTTTACGACAACTCGCATGTTTGTATGTTTATCAGGAGCGTATTTATTGTGCCTATAACTCTGAAACTCGATAAGGGAAAAGAAATTCTCTTTTGAATTGAGGATTGGCCTTCATACATAATTTGGAAAAGAAAAAACTTTTTTTTTCTTTTGTTACTAAGTTTTTCTGTTATCTAAGGAGGAAAGTTTGGGTTATTTTGCAAGTTAACATTTTATTATGAAGCTGCTAATATTTTTTAGTAGCTCTGAGATTTTAGTTCCTACTCAATTGAAATTTATTCTATTCTCATCTTAAATTTCGGCGGCGGGATCCCGTTGGATGAGGGCAGCGCAGGACCGGTATCGTTGTGGTAATCCTTAGGGGAGGCCTATGCCCAGCTGTGGACATCCATCGGCTGCAATGATGATGATGATAAATCTTAAAATCATGTCTCCATCGTACTGTTGATGATTTTACCAATCGCTAGTTTAAATATCAAAAATGCTTGACTTTGTACGGTGATCAATATTTAGTGACTTCAAAGCTTGTTTTACGTAAAAAACAAAAAGTCAAGCCTTCACAAAAGGGTGGCTTCGTTGCAGAACGGGGGAGCAGGCCACTGACACGCGACCACCCAATAACAGACCTGCGACGCGACTCTACTTGAGATTTGCTATTTTAGATTGTATTGTAGTGTCAGAATGAAAATATCTTCTGAACAAGTCACACTGACGTTTATTCGCTAAGAGGAAGGATCTCCATAGAGTCCGCATAAATTTACGATTATAGTTGGTCTCTTTTGTCTTATGACATACCTTTAATAGTAGAAGGAGATGGAACTATAGATATTTGTTTATGCGGCTGTCCACTTTTTTTGGAGCTAGTGTGTGTGATAAGTGACCGTAAACATAAGGCCATATGTCACTTGGTGCCTTTTGTCCATACTAATTGACACCACACACTCAAACCTAAACGTCAAAAAAAGTGGACACTTTACAATTGGTATGGCTCACTCTAGTCTTAAAGAGAGATCCTTCCTCTTAGTTTAATCGTAAAATACCATAGTATATTCCTTCCAACCTTCTTGTAAAATACCGATACAGGCAGTAAATATTGACTGATCTTTTTAGCATTGAGTTGGGAGCTGAAACGTGGTATTATAATACCTTTAAAACCATGCAGTAGTTCCTGCTATCGTACCAAGATAACATAATTATAATTATATCAGTTTTTAAATCTAGTCATACGCTTTTAGACACAAAAAGTCTTATCAAAATCGGTTCAGCAGTTTTTGCGTGATGTTCGCACAAACAAACAGTCGGACAACAAATAACAAAATCTATTATTTGGAGTAAGATAGTCCTAAACATCATATCGTATTCATCTGTTTGTTAATATCTTCAGTGTACAGAGATACACTTCTGTTACATTTTTATAATAGTGTAGAATTGTAGACAATAACACCAAATTTTATTGTTACAGATAACCCAGTAAATGGTCGGACGAAGCGAACCAACACAAAATGGTCTACTTATAGCACCGGACAAGAGCCTAGAAACGTGGAGGTGGAAACGAAAAAATGTTTATACTGACCATAGTATACTTCATCACACTACCAGTATTAACTTCAAGAATGGTCAGAGGGGATTCGACCGTCGACGAGAAGTCACCACAACCTTTAATAAGCAGTAGAGTAGTTAGAACTAAATATGGTGATATAAGAGGTTTTATAGTGACCCCTGAATCCCGATACCTTGAGCCAGTCGAAGTCTTTCGCGGTGTACCGTATGCATCGCCGCCCATAGGTTCATTGCGTTTCATGCCTCCCGTATCGGGCGCGCAATGGTCAGGGGTGAAGATTGCTGAGGAGTTTAGTCCGGTGTGTCCACAAGTGCTTCCAGATATAAGAAATGAGACGGCAGTGTTGAAAAGGATATCTAAAGGGAGATTGGAGTATTTGAAGAGGATATTGCCGTTTTTGACAAATCAGTCGGAGGACTGTTTGTATTTGAACATCTATGCGCCTGCTCAAGGTAACTAAATTATTATTTTAATAGTATATTTATCCAGAGATTCATTTTTGGCGCATGTCATTTGTGTCAGTCACTCATATAACGCAAAGCTTATGTCTCAATAATTTAACTGCACTTAATTTTATTTGCAAAAAGTTTTTTTTTTTTTTTTTTTTTTTATATGACTAATACAGCGTTGCTCAGGGAGAATTTATTGCTTTTTACTGCGGACTATTGGAGGGACCACGAAGGGTCTACCGAGCCAAATGAAGGAACGTAAGCAACCGACCTAGGGGCACCCAGAGGGGTACGGACCTCGGCATAGGACGTTGCTGGGGCTACGCGGCGGATTGGGTTGCTGGGATCGGTGAGATTGCAAAAAGCTAGGGCCATTTACGTCAGCCGTGGACGTACCTACATACAGGTTATGAAATTTTAATTTTGTTGATTGCTATAAATTATAACATCTAGTTACTCGTTTACAGCAAAATTATGACGCTGTAAATTGAACTTTTAAAAACGACTGTAACAAAAAGGCCGCGTAACTTTTACATTTTCGCAAATGAAAAATATCCTTAGGCCTCAACAGAAGGGATGGCAAAAAAAGGTGATTTATAATTTCAGTTACAAGGGACAAGCGAGCCACTGAGCTAATTTTCAAAAGAGTTTTTGTCCTTAAAAGTAAAATCGCATTCATTTCGCTGTATTCGGACCTACGAATTTGAATAGGATGGGATGTAATTAAAATAAATGAATAGGTTTTTTTTCGCTTTTAAAATTGAAGGTGGGAAAGGAATCGTTAAAAGGTCTTGAGAGAAGATATTTAATTTGTAAATGAACTTCGAATGAAATTGTTCTGTTACTTGTTTTGTATAGAAAGGTTTAATATAAATATAGCATAGCATAGCATATGCTCACAACTACATTCCCCGAGGGGGTAGTCAGAGATATTCTGAAAACTCAGAACATCCACGTTTCACTAGTAGAACTGAATATCTGTCCAGTGTGATGGGAAGTGAGCGCGTCGCCACTTTTAATGGACATTGGGTACAATACATGCCTCGAAATAGAAGCATGCAGGTTTCCTCAAGATATTTTCCTTCACCGAAAAGCCTGTGGTGTTACAAATCGTACATAAATTCAAAAAACAAAATAACCGCCTCCGCTGTAGCCGTGGTGGTCGGGAGGCGTGTTTTAATGCCTGCCGTGCAGGAGGCGATGGTTCGATCCTCGACCAGGCCGATTCGTACCAATGAATTTATGTACCATTTTAAATACCGTTGGCTTTTCGGTGAAGGAAAACATTGTGAGAAAACCTGCATGTTTAAATATCGAGGCATATATTGTACCCACTGTCGATTGTAAGTGGCGATGGGCTCACTTCCCGTCACACTGAACATAGTTTCGGTACTGCGGGTGAAACTCGGATGTTCTGAATACCTCCTCTGGGATTATAGGCGTGAGTATATGCATAAGCTAATATTTTTTTACATCGTTATTTAACCATACGTTAAAGCATAAAAAAACAACTGTCTGTCCTAAGTTTACCCCATTCATAATCATATCGTATGGAATTTTTGTCCCATTGTTATGTGAATTTATAAGAGATTGTAAATAACTTAGCTCTACAAAGCTTTGCATCTAGTTTCGATTTACATATTTTCCATCCGCCACACAAAGCTTTCTCTCATCCCCAAAAAAGTCACATTAAAAGTAAGAGCTCGAAAATCCCAAAAAAAGCTGCAGTTTGGTAGACTGTCGTAGTGTTGGGATATGTAATGGGTTACAGGGTTCAAACAACAGATTTTTGTTCCAATCGATTTGCTCTCATAGTAAAAGTTGTTCAGTTTGATGGGTAGACTCTTAATTTAAAAGGATGCTAATATATCAATTTCACCCTGTCTATCTATTAAAGTTTCTGTGGAAAATAGTGATCTCTATTTGTATCCGAAATTCACTTCAATCCAAAAGGTAGTTCAATATAATATAACTATTAATCTAAACAAATCTAAAAGACACTGCGAGTTTTGTTTTTTTGCCGCTGTTTTTGGCGCGGCAATCAAACAAGATTAAACATTTTAGTTCAGAATAAAGTAACAAACAAAACTTGTTAATGCATGTATATCGGTAAACTCAGTCCGAACGGAGATATAAAGGCTTGTAGTTGAAAATATATTCATTACTTTTACTTCAAGCCTTTACATCTCCGTTCGGACTGAGATTAATTTTTGATTGTAATTTTATTCTGATTGTAATCATATTCAAGTTTGATTGATGGCCGCTCTAAAAAAAATTGTGAAAAGAAAAAAGGTGCCATTTTCAAGCATTGGCTTTCATAGTTTTAAGCATATGCTCACGACTATATTCCCCGAGAGGGTAGTCAGAGATATTCTGAAACCTCAGAACATCCACGTTTCACCAGTAGTACCGAAACTCTATCCAATGTGACGGGGGGTGAGCCCGGTTCATAGTTTTAATTTCTGCATAACCCTGCCAAAGACCTAAGACACAAAATATATTGCAAAAGAATTGTATTCAATACTTTCTGAACATCCACGATACAGGTAATTCGGTACTTCACAGCTATTTCCAAACATCCCATCACTAAACCTGGATATTACAGCCAAATCCCGCGTACATGTTTTTCCACATGCCCGTCTACCGTTTTTCGCCAACCTAGCCTTTTGTCGCTATCGTGTGGGTACGTAATACTTTTTCACCTACGGCTTTTTGCTGCTTGGTTTAAGTTATACTGTTACCGAATAACGGAAAAGGAAAACTGTGTTTTAAAGAATTTTTGAAAACTGAAAATAAAATTAGGTTGTTAAGTTTGCAGGTGTGTGAAAGGTTTTAAGTCTATAGGTACAGGTGTGTGAAAGGTTAGTTGTTAGTTGTCAGTTTATGCTGGAGGAAAGTGGCAAAATGTTCCTTCATAGAAAAGGAACGTCGTGCCAAATTGTATACTTTGACCGCCTTAGAGTAGAGGAATAATATTTTGAAGCATTAAACTGGCTTACACGGTCAGTTGCACGTACGTTCATTACAGTTAATCCTCCATTAAATTTCGTGCTAGCTTTAACTACATCAACAAAACAAAAAGTGACAGCTTGAGATTTAATGGAGGATTAACTTTAATGAACGTGCGTGCAACTGGCAGTATGTCCTTACAATGTTTTGAATTTGTTCCATTTCATAAGATTTCATAGGGTAAATAAAAGACATATTTCTTCGATTTGGGTTATTATTATCTGTATTCATATTGGGGCATACAGACAGACACGACAAAACTATAAAGTTTCATTTATAGGCTAACTACAAATTCTCATATTTTCAGTACAACTCGTTTAGGTTTCTCTTTTATTCAACTCTGCCATAAATAATTAACTCTGGAGTTGACTTACTAATATTCATGCTTTTTCTAAAGCTATCTCCTGTTTGTAATGGAAAGTTCCTTCTTAGCCACGGTTTATACAGAAGAGACGTGTGGCGGTGGCGGATAATCTAAGTAAGCATAAGCATATACTACCCCGAGGGGTTAGTCACAGATATTTTGAAACCTCAGAACTTCCACGAGGCGCTGGCGCCGGGCTCACCCCCCGTCACACTGGACAGACTGTTGGTACTACTGGTGATAATCTAAGTAACACAATGTAAACCTTATAGTACGTAGCATAACGTCGTTTTTGTCGTAAATGAGAATCGCGAAAGGGCGTAATTCTCCAAACGACGCTATGCCACGTACTATAAGGTTTATAATTGTGTTACTTCGACTAATTGTGATACCACCGCCACACGTCTCTTCTGTATACACCGCGCCATAGAATGCCGTTCCTAAAGATCCAGTATATTTTCGACTATTCCATAACTTATGAAACTAATATTATGCTTCCTCACGAGTACCTTTTTAGACAGTGTTCAATTAGGAATATTAACTCTTTTTCTATACAGTTAGACCATCGATAAAGTAAAAACAATACTTAACGTTTATTCCTTAGCTATAAGGATCATTTTTCATTGGCTTCAGCGTCCAGGTTCAGGTGTCAATGACCTCTGACCCATACCAATTTGGCCATTAACATAATTCGTTACTCCTTAATGGATTTCCGTGCTGTGTTTTTCCTGTTTTCTCACGAAATACAAGTTATATAGGTATGCACAGTTGTGTAGTGATGTTGGCGAAACTTTATCATGAACATACTTTATACAAAACAAGTTTGATCCCGTGTTGAATAACTTTATCGTCCGTATCACCGGTTTCCGTCATTGTAGCGAGATAAAATATTTATCCGTTTTTAAGTCAAATAATAAGCTTTCAAACAAAAAAAGTTTCATTAAAATCGGTTCAGTAGTTTTTACGTTATGCTCGAACAAACAAACAGACTTTTGGTGTTGAAAAGTTTTTTGGTGTCGGGACACCGAAACACCGTATCGTGACTTTTTTGTTAATATCTTCAATGTACAGACACGCTTCTCGTACAGTTTTATAATAGTTTAGATTGGGGCAACTCTAAAGCCATGAGTTATGTACTTATTTCGGATTACGTCAAGTCACCCAAATTTATTTATTAAAATACGCTTTCCGCTACATAGTTTAACTTGTACTAACCCCCACTATGATCCACGTAAGGTTTTTGGCAGATCCTTCATCCCAAATCTCTCAGGCGCTTTTTAATAACCGCAAATGACGCGTCTGATGTACCTTTTATGTCTAATCTATAATAGGTACGTTTTTTTTGTATGAATAAGTCTTTCGCACTCCTCTCATGATACTTTCTACACGTTACTTTATTACTAACAGAAATTAAGTGAAGCTACATTTTTTTTTCTACTTTTAAGTAATGACCGGTTGCTGTGTCACACAGACAGCTCTGTCAAGTGGTTTATTTGTTCTCAAGTATTGTTTCATGAACAAAAATTCATAGCATATTCTCACGACTATATTTCCCGAGGGGGTAGTCAGAGATATTCTGAAAACTCAGAACATCCACGTTTCACTACTAGTACCGAATCTCTGTCCAGTGTGACGGGGAGTAAGCCCGTCGCCACTTTAAATGGACAGTTGGTACAATACATGCCTCGAAATTGAAGCATGCAGGTTTCCTCACGGTGTTTTCCTTCACCGAAAAGCCAGTGGTGTTACAAATCGTACATAATTCCGAAAAACGCATTATTATGAGTCAGCCTGGACGGGGATCAAACCATCGCCTCCTGCACGGCAGGCAAGTTTACTCGCCACTGGACTACCACGGCTTCAGCGGCGGACAAAAACACATAAGAGCTACATAAATGGAAGAGCCACGTGGCCGGCAAAGAAGTGCTCGAATACGTCAGTCCGCGAATCCTCTAGCCACGTGATTTCCGTGAAATTAAGTACTATATCGATACTTTATACACGTTACGTTATATTTATGGTAACTTTTTATTTTTAACCGACTTGGATAAAACGAAGACGATTTCAATTCTATACAACGTGTTAATGAATAAGCGCAAAACATCAGACACCCAACTGAATTATAATAAAATAATTAGATTGAAACAATAATTTCATTATTTTGATCGTTAAAATTTAAAGTTATTCGCATTTTTAAGTTTTCAGGCAAAAATGATTTGTTATCATTTCAGCAATGAATGAAAGCGCTAACGTGCTTATGGATACATTTTAAGAATCTTGTTTTGGTAGTAAGTAAGGTGAGAGTGCCCGAGCGGTGGGTTGAGATCGAGTTCAGTAAATTTTAAATTTTACAAACAAATTATTTTATATTTTGAAAAAAATTACCTATGTTGAAAACATGTTAATTCGATTCTGCTCTCGATTATAAACAAACGAATTTCTAGTTTTGCGTTAATTCGTTAACACGTTGTATATGTTAGGCGATCACTTCGGCATTTCTTGACCGATTTGAACGATTATTTTTTGTTCTGAACAATGGGCCCATTTTAATTCGGTGAAGATGTGATGACAGGCATCAACTGAGCTACTTAATAGAACTCCACAGAAAATTTCATCAAACCGTTTGCAAAAAAGTTTATTCATAAGTTGTGAACAACTCAAAACAATTGGCTTTAGAATGTTCTATATAAATTAATATTTCCATTAGGCAAGAAATCGTTGAAAAAGCGCCAAACATTTTTCAAAATCCTGAGGGTAAGAGCTGCAAAACCTTAATCAGTAAGCTGTATGTACAGAGTGTAACAAAACACTCTGATAATACTTACGGGGGTGCTTTAGACCATCAAACTAAACAACTTTCACTATGGAGCCGCTTCTGGCCGCATCTTCTCTACAACGGAACACCTTCCGACGCGGTGGTAGATTAAAAAACATGACGTCAAAAAGTTATCTATGTGATATTATTTTGAATAAACAATTTTGAATTTTGAATTTTGAATTTTGAGCCAACACCGAGAAAAAATAAATCACCTGTCCCATACATTTGAGTCGAGACGGTATTGCAGTTATGTATGAAAGATCGGATTTCGATATTGGCTCCATATTGAAAGTTTTTCAGTTTGATTGTCTGAAACACCCCCTTAAGTATTACTAGGGTGTTATGTTACACCCTGTATACCTTCCCATTTCACACATCCGACCCAAATTAAAAAATACCTACAACGGAAACCAACCCCCGGAGTTTGAAATTCAAAATGTTATTCCTGTCCAGTATTGTCTGACCTAAACATGATTAGTCAGAACTGAATCTCGCTTTTGGCACTTAAACCATTTATCTATGGACGAGTTATGCGTGTAATTCTAATAAGCTCAATTGTCTTTACGATGGGCAGACGCGGATGGGCGCGGATGGGCGCGGAGGTGCAATGTAAATTTATACCTATATCAATACAGATAGAGTCCGTGGGGCCCGTATGGGCGTTCTCTCTGTGAACGCTATCGTTATATATTATCACATCATAGTTATATAGTCCTTAGAGTATGGCAACGGTTTTACTTGCGCAAACGGAGGGGGCCTTGCGGGGAAGCGAGCGGCGCGGATCATCCCGACCTTTGTATGAAGAAGTCAGGATTGACAGCGTATGCCGTACACCGACGGTGGCGTCGTCCCCATCAAGAACGTTGCCATACTGTAAGCCTAATAGTAATACTGTGGTATTTTACATTGCACCCTCCGCGCCCGTCCGTCGTAATGTGAATAGAGCTTAACACATTTTGCTGACACTTTTTCGGGATACGAGATACCATCAAATCCGCCACTTCGGATTGATTCAATTACATTAAATTGTAATTTTGTTGTTATTCTAAGTTTGTTTCAATCAATTCGTGTGAAAACTTCGATAGCGCGATTTAGATTGATCTGGAATCAGAATTCTGATTCTGAAGGTCTGATTAATTCTCATTTCATTCCTTTTCCGTATGGCTGCCATTTATATCCCATGCAAACGAAGTCGCTGGATTCTAGTTGTTTTATGCCTGTCCTTTCTCAGGGTTCAGGTTATACTTAACAAATAGATTAAAATCGGTTCAGTGGTTCAAAAGTGACACTTACCAGACGAACACAGACTTTCGCGTTTACAATTTTAGTATGGACGTACTTCTTATGCAATTGCAAAATACTTAGGTAAGTTCTGCTTTCAAATTCTTTTGCGACCAAAATCAAGCCCGAAAATTCAGTCACTTACCACTTAGCTCTGAACCGGCAAATGCATGCAATTTAGTATCTACGGATTTGGTCGGTTTCGAATACCGAATTGCAGGCAGTGCAACGTTTTCGACGGTAATGCTTGTAGAGATCATTGATACGGTGATCCGGTACATTGGGGTTACGTTTTGGTGATTTGCTAACTTTGTCGCAAGGTGCGTACTTGAATTATTTCACACAATGTTTGGCTTAACGAGAACAACTGATTGACCTCTCGGATGGATGAAATTAATTTTTTTTTAGGTTAGCCTTAATTTCAAACCAATTTTGAAGGAGGGTCACAATTTCGATTCTATGTTACCCAGCGGACCACCTAATACTTGCCTACATCACTTAATCAAAACCAAAAAGTCAAAAACGTCAGTGAGCTGCTGTTGGTGGGCAAATTCAATTGTGTTGGCGATCATATTATGGCCCGCGGGCCTTGGATTGAGCGGCCTTGGTCTAAACTTTCCACAACTTCAACTATTTTGAATTACAAGATACGTCGAATAATATATTCTTCTGATAACGAAATTTATAATTGGAGCTCGGAATTGGCCAGAAAGCTAATATAGAATCGGAATATGTTTTTATCCTTTTATGGAACGAAGTATATGACGTATGTGGGTTATGTAATAATTTATCTTGACGACGCAGTTTTTATAATTACTTATGAATTAACTACTCAAAAGCTTAGAAGCTTTGCTTGACGCGCTCCAAAGAGAATACCGAATTATGAGTAAGTAAATATATTTAGACCTCCAAAAATGGCGTCGGAAAGTACGAGCCTACTTCCCAGTGTTAGCAGAAATGAGGTCGATCGATGGTCATTTATTTAAAGTGCATTATGACATTAATCCAGAGGGATTCGTTTCCGTAACACAATCATAATACGCTGGAAAAGCGAATTAGCTAAATTAGGCTAATGATATTTGTTGGGTATCAGATTATATCTGTTTATTCTCAGGCTTTTTTACTTTATATTTTATTTGCGTAGTTGACGAGGTCCTTCGGTTTGAAGCGACGTCCTGAGATAGGTAGTTAGGAGTGACTGGATGAGGAAGGCCGAGGATAGACTTTTGTGGCATGCCTAGGGTTAGTTCCTTGACTAGCTACTTCAGACCATGTGATTTCTGCTTGAAATCGTCCATCACTTTTATTCTTTTGGGCGTCGTACAGCGATTAAGGGATTGTGTTTTTGCGACCGAAAGTCTAGTCTCTTACAAAGACATTAGTATACTAATATTTTATAACCATAAGCCATTTTATCCTGAATCCTTAATGCTAGATGTATGTTTAACCTGGCTCAAATTATACGATTTAAAAGATAGTTGGTAGTTGCAGGAAATTTTTTAACCATACGAAAATCATAATTAATTATAAGAGACACATCACTGAACATAATAATCACATGCTAATATTTAGGTGGTCAATTTAGTATACCTCCCTAACCTTACATTGCATTTCACCCCAAAAACAATATTCAGTCCCTTTTCATTCTTCTTCTTCTTATCGTGTGGGCAAGCCCTAGTGTCAGAGTTTTTTCAAACCGCCTTACGGCCTCTGATGTGGTTTTTATGTAACGACTACTACCACCAGATATAGTAGCCGGGACCAATGGCTAAACGTGCCATCCGAAGCACGGAATCATCTTTCTTTTCAGACAATCAGCTTTTTTCATTTATATGAAATGCAAATGGTATAAAGACAAAGTAAGGTACAATACAAAATTAGAAACGTGTTGCTAAAAGCATTATTTTCGGATATCTTAACATAGTAACGTGTTTTGTATCAAAGATGATACAAAACCTCTTAGTGAAATTAGGTGAAAACATGTAGGTAAGACTTTGGCCTTGAGCCATATAAAAATAACTTACTTACCTTGTAAAAGGACGAAAACAAGAACATCCATAAGTATATTGTTTTTAGATGGGTAGAATACTTAACTAAACACACGTGTCTTGGATAGAAATAAACAGGGTGTAAAATTAAATGAGTTATATATTAAATAGGTTGCTTTAGATCACCAAACTGAACAACTTTCACTAAGCAATCAAAACTGAAATGACGAAAAAAAAATCCTTTCAGGCAGAAATGTGCACTGTTGTTGGTCAAGCTGTGTAAAATATGCTTGAATCTATGCAAATCCACACACTAACTCAACACGAAATCTCAAAAACTGTTAAGACTACAAACTAAAAATTTGGCATGAAAGTTTCTATTGGCATCTAGGTGCTCACTAAAAAGGGTTTTTTAAAATTTTACTTTTTAAAGGTGTGAAAACCGGGACAAAAGTTTGTACGGAAATATCGAGGATTCTAGCAAATCTGGTATTTTGCAATTTTTTGTATAGATAATGTTGCTTTCTTTACTTTTCGTTAATTTCTTTAGTTTTTACATTATTTATTATTTAATAACAAACTTTTAACTAACATGTTACTTGAAATAATTCACGGCGGTCCGACACCGCTAGGGGCGCTAGTGTCGTGCACAAAGCCAATATATATTCCACAGAACTTAGTGGGCTATCATCGCTTCTTTCATTAATCTGTCATTGCCCTATAACACAGTATCTAATTATTGATATTCTTTGCCAATTTGCTCAATCTTACCTAACCAGTAATAATACTAAGCCCTCATTTAATTCGAAGAGCACGTCTGCGAGGTTTCACCAATCGACGCAGGTTTCAGAGATTACTGTCTTTATTCATAGAAATAGTCTGTTTATTTTATCGGGGTTACTTGATTATGTTTAGATTTCATTTGAATACTTTTTATACCGAAGTGAGGACCAATCCTGGCACTCAGTTTAAAATCATGGTGCTTATAAAAGCGGCTAAGTGCGAGTCGAACTCACGCACGTAGAGTTCCGCACCAGCATACAATATTACTATAAAAATTTTGTTTTTTTCGGGATCCTTGGCGCAAGTCTGATACACACTTGACTGCTTTTATTAATTGTTGTTAGCTTTAGAGTATCATCCAAGTTTGACGTTTTTATGATACAGAAAAAACAAAAAACGTCAAATAGACACGTTTTTTGTAAGGCGCCCTTCAATTGTAACTTTTGGTTTTGGTATTAATTATTAACATTCTAGGTATTATGGTTCAAAAGATACAGCCCTTTATAGGTAGGACAGCCAGACGGAAAGACAAACAGCGTAAGCTTATGAATATGGTCCCGTTGGCACCCTTTGGGTACAGAAAGCTAAAAACAGATGCACACTTTAGGCACAGAAAAGAGATATACCTACAGTACAGCAACTTCATGTAAGCGCTCGAGTCGACGCACGCACACAGACGAACGTCGCGTACATGGCCCGCTAAGGTACTTCAGGGCGCAACAGTACCGAAATGCCTTAGCGTGAGGTGTACGCGCTCGTCTGTGTGCGTACGTCGATTCGAGCCCTTGCATGAAGTTGCTTTACTGTATAAGGTCTAAAAAAATTAACTGAAACTGTTTTAAGGAGCTAATCAGACCATTAAACTGAACAACTTTCTCTATGGGACCAATATCGAAATCTCGAAATAAAAATCTGGTGTCCCATACATTTGTGTCGAGTAAGTTTGTATGGAACAGCTGATTTTTTAGGCGAATGCGATGTTGGTCCCATATAGAAAGTAGTTCAGTTTGATGGTCTCATCATCCTTTTAATATAGTTTCACCTAATTTTGTTAGACCTCATATCTCTTTTCTGTGCTGTAGGGTCTTTGTTTGAAAAAAAAAAATCCATGCCAATCAATGGAAAACTGAACAAAGTAAATCCCAAGTACCCACGGCTTAGACACTTGACAGCCGCCGATAACAAAAGCCTGTTAGATTTATGTAACCTTATTAAGATTTCGTTTGAATACTTATTTATACCTCAGTACCAGTTCTAATGCTCACTTTGAAATACTTCAGGTGTAAAAACAGATGCTCACTGTAGGCCACATGAATAAATAGGTAGCCCTCTACGGTCCTTCTCAATATGCTGACACTTTTTTTAGGGGATGACCAGACCACAAACTGAACATTTTCTCTATGGAACCAACATAGAAATCGCGAAACAAAATACCCTTGTAATACTTAAGGGGATTCTTCAGACAATCAAACTGAACAACTTTTACTAAGGAGCCAACATCGAGAAAAAATAAAAATCCAGCTATCAAATCAGCCGTGGTGGTCCAGTGGCGAGTAACCTTGCCTGCCGTGCAGGAGGCGATGGTTTCATCCCCGTCCAGACCGACTCGTATCAATGAGTTTTTCGGGATTTATGTACGATTTGTAACACCACTGGCTTTTCGGTGAAGGAAAACATCGTGAGGAAACCTGCATGCTTCAATTTTGAGGCATGTATTGTACCCACTGTCCATGTGGCTACGGGCTCACCCCCCGTCACACTGGACAGAGTTTCGGTACTACTGATGAAACGTGGATGTTCTGAGGTTTCAGAATTTCTCTTAGTATCCCCTCGGGGAATATAGTCGTGAGCATATGCTATGCTATGCTATGCTAGTGCGTAGCATAGCGTCGTTTTTGTCGTAAAAGAGAATCGCGCCCACGCCTCCAGGTGACGTCGCCTGGAGGCGCGGGCGTAATTCTCCAAACAACGCTTTGCTACGTACTGTAATGTTTATAATTGTGTTACTTTGACTATCCACCACCGCCACACGTCTCTTCTGTATAAACTGCGCCTTACTTGCACTGTGCACGAAAAGCATCATACAGCGGCCGCTTGTAGATTCTTTGTTTTTGAGAGCAAACAAAACTAAATTTTCCATTCCAATCAATGGAAATCTGAACAAAGTTAAGAGGATATGTGAAAAAAATAGGATTCTTCAAAGCATCAGATATCATGAAGTACTAACAGTAGGAGTATGATTTCAGGATATGTGTAAATTGAACATATTATTAAAATTTTGATTGCCGCCAAAACACGATTAAGACAAATTTTCTCGATAGAAAAACAAGCCAAAGTAGCCTCCGTCTTTATCTATAAACGCTTGGAACTGCTAAACGGTGAATAATAGAAACACGAGACTTGATTTAAAAAATAGAGATTGATATTTTATAAATTGTGATTGCAGCAGAAATTAACTTACATAAATAGTAAAATCACAACTAAATAAAGTTTGTTTTGGCGCTTACGTCGTTTTATTTAGTCAGGCGCACGCGCCGCCCCATCTCTTTCTCTCGCGTCAGGCAGTAATATAAGCTATCACAATCTATTAAAAAGCTCAGTCGGCTGTGGCCTTTGCCCGCGTCAGACCTACGTTCGCATGCCCAATTTCCAAATTACGATTAATTATCCAGCTTACGTGTAAATATTATAGTGTAATATATTAAATACAATCTAAAATAAATTCGAGGCCATAGCAGCTTCACATTTAAGAGAATATAATTCGGAGCGCGCTCCATTCAAACGAAGTCTGGTGATATTTTCAATAGTAACCAATTAAAGTCAATGAAATTTTTCAGAAAAAATCTAAAAACTAATCTCTATGCTTGTATGAAGTCAGATTTTCGTTAAAATGTATAGTTTTAAAGTTACAATACCTCAAAGATTTCCATACAAATCTTAAATTAATTCTAGCATTAAAACTGTATATTTTAACCAAAAACCTGACTTCATACAAGCATAGAGATTAGTTTCTAGATTGTTTCTGCAAATTTTTCATTTACTGATTGGTTAGTATTGAAAATATCACCAGACTTCGTTTGTATGCAGCGCGCATTTACGCATTCGGAATAAACTTCTCTTAAGTATATTTCTCACTCAAATATGTATAGCAGTTTTTTTGGACTTCATAGACCAAGAGCTAGCTGTTATTATCTTTAAGTCGTCGTAATTTTCGGTTTTACTATCTTGTTTTTCAATTTCTTCAAATAATTAAATTTATTTATCATAATGGAATCTGGTTATAAACGTATTTATGAACCGTTGTCAGTATTTTTACCGAGTTGAAGGATTCTATTGCTCCGGAACATCTTGCCTGGTATGAGAGTTTGAAAACTCTGTGGCCCTTAATTGTATGGGTAGTCAGTATGGTGAGCCAGGCTGAAGGGCAGGGTAGGGAAGGCGAGTGGTCGCAGAGAGTTTCTTCTTCCAAGTTGTTTCTTTCTTGAGTACTGGATCCGGAATGAATCTACGCCGTTTTGGCGCCATTTTATATCATTTTCAAGCGACCACCCCTCCTTACCCCGCACTCTTGCCCTGAATACAAATCTCTTTATTTCTCATACAATCTTAATTTCTACGCTTACAAACCAATATAATTATATAGTTAAGATACTTATTTTCTTATTCTAAAAATAGCATGTGCATCATCCGCCGGTGCATAACAGAGTGCAGAACGAGCGGGAAAGGTACAATATTTATATTACCCCGGCCCCCGCTTCCTCATAACACAGGTTCCGGACGCCGGGGCCCCCCTCGCTCGCCTGTATGCGCTGACAGAGATGGAGCGTTCTGTCTCTTTCTAACAATTATTTCTAATAGGATTCTACCCCTTCTAATGAGGTAGTGAAGCTTATTGGCATAACTTCTAATTGGAATTTATAAGTTCTAACTCGATTCTAATTGTTTTATTTACTTGTGCTATGCGTTAATTTTATTAGGGAAGTGTACCTAATCTAATCTGAGGTAGAAATCACTAGAGTAATCGAATAAGAATCCTATTAGAACTATTTACAAAACTTATGTGCTAAGCCCTAATTCTAATAAGAAAATTTTATTTATTGAAATTAACACTTAACCTAAACTTATCCTACTAGTATAAAAGGGTATATAAAACGAAATAAACAAAGTAATGTAAAAAACTATGTACAAAGGTAGTCAATTCAGGTTCTGTCGTGCACATTTCTCCCGCCGTCGCAGCTCTGCGATCCAACCTGTAGCACGACGATCCTCTTGGTCGGTCTCCGGAGGACATGCCCGTTGCTGGTTACGACGTCCACGATCCTCACCTCGCCGTCTCGCCCTGGGTAGACCGCGACGATCCTTCCTGTCGTGTTGCGGGGCAGGGTGGGGTCGCAGACGAGTACCAGGTCGCCGATAGCGTGCGCTGGTCGTGTGAGGCTCCCGCCGGTGTTGTAGTAGAGGCTGGTACTCTTTGACCTGGCTCCAGAAGACGTCCGCCATTGTTGAGCGCGCTGCGCTTGCGCGCGGTGAGGTCGTTTGGGTCCCAACAGGATGTGGTTGGGTGTAAGCGCCTCCGGTTCTTCTGGGGTCACCGCCACGTGTGTGAGTGGGTGGGAGTTGACGGTGTTCTCCGCCTCGGCGAGCAGGGTGAGCAGTGTCTCGTCGCTAGGGTACTGCTCGTGGAGTTTGACGCGCAGTGCCTCCTTCACGGTGCGCACCATGCGCTCCCACGCGCTGTCCATCAAGGGGGAGGCCGGGGGTACGTAGCGGCAGGTGATGCGCCGCGCCGTCGCCTCCTCGCTGACCGCCGCCAGCGCGGCCTTGGCGAGCTCCTTCTCCGCAGCCTTGAAGCACGTCGCGTTGTCACTCCATAGCTCCTTAGGCACTCCTCTTCGTGCCACGAACCTCCTCAGGTCGCCGGTCGCCGGAGAAGTAGGCTTCGCTCTTCGTATCTTGCATAGTTGACAGTGTTTGATGACGTTCACGCACCGTCGGTTGTATCTTCAGTACCCATAGTCGCTGCTGTAGCTCATTCACGACGGTTTCGATACCGCCATGTAGTCGCTCGTGTACGTGTTGTATGTACAGTCGCGTGAAGTAGTGTTTCCCGTCGAGTACGGTCGGGCTCGCAGTGTCTTTAACGATGTCAGGTGCTACGTGGATTCTTCCTTTGAGCCATCTTCGCCGACGACCACTGATAGCGCCGACAGCTTGTCTCCCGGCTGAGGCGCCGCGCCGTTCCTTACTCGACGTAAATCTTTTGAAAGACAATCTTCTTGTACAGGTTTCCACCATAGTTTCTCAGCGCGAATGAGATAGTGCGTTTCGATACCGATGGTGTTGCTATCTCATTTCTTCACGTACGGTGTCTCGTTCTTGCGTGTTTTCTTATCAATCTTTGAATCAGAGTCGTTTTTATTGTTTTCTTTCGTTCGTTTGCGCTTCGTAGCCAATACTGTTTCATTTTTCTTCTTTCGACATAAATTGACGAACTGTAGCATGCGCACCGTAGCTCGTAGCAAAAGTGGGAACGACGAAAATCGTTCGATTCGAGGTAGGTGAGCGTGGTCAGGTCGCTGGTGGGTGACGTGACAAGTCCCCTCTCTTCTCCTGTCTTCGGTGCTTCTGTCTTCGTCTCTTGTGGCCATTCTCGTTCGTGGTTTCGTAGGAAGCTCGGCCCGTTGTACCATCGGACCTCGCTCCCGCCGATAGAGACCGTGGCGCCGCCCGAGTTGGCGGAAAACTGCTGTACTACTGAATTTGTATTGGACACCCATCCGCATAGCTCGAAGCCGGCTTGCCGATGAATGTAGTCGACTGATTTCGATACTTCTTTGGCTTCTTTTTGGTCGGAAAACTTGTTATGTAGTCGTCCATGTAGTGGTTCTTTTCAATGGCTCGCGCGGGTGCAGGATACTTTTTTTTGAAGTCTGAAGCATTTCTATTCTTCACGTATAGCGCGGTGCATGGTGATGACATCGCGCCGAAGATCACTGAAGTCATGCGGTACTCTCGCGGTCGCTGGTTCCCTCTCTCGTCGCCCCGCTATAGAAATCGTAGTGCCTCTCTGTCGTCCTCTTGAACTTATATTTGCATAAACATTAATTCCTTTATGTCAGCTGACACGGCGTGTTGGTGTTGACGAAATCGCATTACAACTCCCGGCAGAGATTGCAGCAAGTCTGGACCGCAGAGTAGCATATCGTTCAGGCTGCGTCCGGCTGTCTTCGCTGTGGCGTTGTGTACTACTCTTATCTTCGGTTTCGCGGGGTTAATGACCGCGAAGTGGGGTAGGTACCATGTTTTATTTGGCACCGGCGGTGTGGTAGCTTCCTCGGCGTAGCCCAAAGTGAAGAGGGTTTGCATTCTTTCTTCATATTTCTTTTTCAGGTCTTCATCTCGGTCTAGTTTCTTCTCTAAGTTGTGCAACCGTTTGAGTGAGTTTTTGTAGTTGTTCGGAATCTTCATGTCGTCTTCTTTCCATATAAGTATTGTTTTGAAGCGTCTGTCGGGCAGGCGGTGACTGGTTTCATTCAATATCTTCAATGCGCGCTGCTCAGGGTCACTATTCTGTACTCGTTTTTCTATCCCGATTGATTCAAACTCGAAATAATTCTTCATCATCTTCTTTCGTGTATAGTTATTGAAATTATGTATTTTCATTAATAACGCCAAATAATATTATACAGGGTGTAAGGAAAAGTATCATTTTACTATGGGAGCAAACCGTTATGGGAGTTACACCTCTTTGCGTTCTACCTATCTATCTCAAGAACGGTTAACTATTATAAATGACCAAATTTGAAGGAAATTTAAAGTTCTACAATTTTTTTAAAACTTCAAAGGTCATTTAGAGCATAGAAAAGAAGATATTTCCTAAAGACCTGTTTTTTGACATTTTACCTTGAATCTTTTGACCTGCATAAACGAGATTTTATGTGACATTTGACCTAACGTATTGGATGTCATAACGACGATTTAAAGAAGTTTGTAGCTTATTATCTCTCAATCCGAGGTTGACCCTTTTTTTCACCTAATTTTCCTGGGGTACTAGGAGAAACAGTGATAATGAAAAACAAAACATTAAATTTGAAACGTAGGCAGGAACATACCAGAAGTATGAGAGAAAAGAAAAGGTAATAAGTTGTAAATAATTTTCCAGCACTCTGTGACCTAAACCTGCATATACGTTTAGCACCCTTGCTTGTGCTCGGGTGCTAACTTCACGCTGTGCAATAATGAACTACTTAAGTCACACTTATCGTAATGTACTAATGTAAATAAATGTTGATTTTAGGTCGTAAGATAAATATTATTAGTGATTTTGTAAATAAATGTTGATTTACCATCTTAAAATTCATTCATACCTGTTATAATATCCTGCATCATCCTCATCCTTCAATGCTATGCCATGCATCTGAGGGATGCGAGGTATTTTAGAATTACCTATGGATTTTCAAAATAGGTTTATGAGTGTTATAAAACTTCTCAACCTGAAAGTTCTTGTGGTATCGAGACTAACTGAGATTATTGCAGTATTACGAAACTTATTTTTTCACGTTCTTCTTACATTTTTGTTGACGGCGTAAAATAACTTCCAGGTTTCATCTAGATAGTCGGTATGTTTTGACCATATAATGTTTTGACTTGTATTATATCAATTACAAGTACACAATAAGAAGTTGAATTGATTTGATTACGGGACCTAAAGACGTAAAGCCTAACCAAGAACCGAACCGAAGACCAACAGGTAGCTCTCGTACTATAAAGTAAAACAAAATCCTGTAATGATAGTTTTTTTCCTTCTAGATAGGTACAGTGATTTTCGGTATGATATTAATGAGTTTTAAGTTTTTTAAGTGAAATCAATTAAAGAGTATCGTTAGTTAGGTATTGTTTCTATCTATAAATTGGTCGTCCGTAACTGATCCTGTAATAAATTAATAATTGTTCAAGGAGGATAAATAGAACGATACTTAATTATGATATATTGTGTTTTTTCATACGAAAAAAGGTACTAATAATATCTTAACAGCGAAGCGTCTTCTACGCATTTTGAGTGATTTGATTTTCGCGGGCTAGTGCGCGACGATGTTCGGTAGCGGGGCGCGGGGCGCTTGCTGCGCTAAGCCACGCCCATTTCGCTTCAATTATTTTTCGACATAGGCCCTTAATCCAAGCACCCACAGCATAGACACTTGACAGCCGCCGATAGCAAAAGCCTGTTAGATTTATAGAACCGTCCACTGATTTACGCCCCGGGGCCGATCAATCACGGAAGAATAACGGATAGATAGTCGAATTCGGGTTTTATGAAACCACCAACTCACAGTAAATATCATTTTATGCTTCAGTTTTGGCTTGTCCATACATTTTTCAGCGATAACATTTTTCCAGAGGTTTTTTCGTCCTAACAAACAGTTAAGTAATTAAAACCTGCTATGTACACATGACGACAGATCAACCTACCTATAGTTGAATTGTATGTCTATGGACACGGTACACGTGTATTGTACAATGTATAAATTTTTTACTTTATTATAGGGTTCCGTTGTCAAACAACGAAACCTTATACTTTCGTCCATTCTGTCTGATTGTCTGTATGCCCCGCCTCAATAACTCGCTCATTATTGCATCCATACAACGAAAAGGGGGTTTGAAAAAACTAGTTTTTTTTTAAATAAATCGTGTGAGGTGTCGTTCGATAGCTCTTGAAACGGGGAACAAAACACTCCAAATAAGCTTTTCATGTTAATGACTACGGAACCCTATCATGAGCGAGTCCTACACGCTCTTGGCCAGTTTTATTAGTGACTTGTGGGTCTCATCGTAAGCTTCATATCAACTGCTTCGATCATAAACTTAATATACATGGTACGCATGTAACGCATGATGCAATAAAATCAAAATTTTCGTATGCTCCTAGCAGCAAAACATAGATCTCTATATTATAACCATAAGATCTACATTGTATCCACCTATGTTTACGAATAAATATAATTTCAATTTCAATGGTTTCGATGGCAAATAATTAATTAACTTTACGGTCATGTCATGACACGAAAATGTCATACCTAAGAATTCACAGTATTTTTGACTTTTGATATTAACAATTTTGACACTTTTTGAACATTTTTTTTTCTCTTCGGATAAGGCATTTTTTTCTCATTATTTATTACACGACTGCTAATTTATGTCTACTACTAACATTAGTGTGTGCTTGACACAGATGTACTCTCTCATCCATACCCATGAGGGTATGAGAGTCTGATGAAACGGGGAACTACGGCGGACTAACTTGGCGGATAGGATCAGGCTGACTCTACCTGCCTTTTTACTGCACCCGTCTAGTTAATGTAACCGGCTACCACAAGGTATATGCATCAGAAACTTCAATGACGCGACGTATAAGATTATTCTATCTACTCTAAACGCGATTATGGTCACGTTTTCCAACACCCGTCTGGGTTGATGCTGCTGTTAGATACCGGACACCACACATTACAACGTAAAACTCACAAAGTAAATGTTAGGAAGCTTATTTAGTCACTGCCTTTAAGTAAATCCAAGTAAACCACATAATTGTGCGGCGGCAAGGTGCAACAGCTTTCTAACCGAACTAAAGCTCAAAGCTGTGAAACGAAACATTATTTTATTTTATCTCCACTGAGATTCCAAGAAAATTGCTTGCTGAATGTAAACAAAAAGAACGAAAATTACTTTGAAACATTGAAAAGTCAGTTCTGTGCCGTTCTGGATCTGAATTATGTTTTTTTTTCTTGGTTATCAAATTATAATTTTATGGTTTCTTTTGTGTATGTAATCATAGAGGAAGTTAACTACTGGGCCCTGTTTAATAAACGCCACAAGTGACAATTGACAATGACAATTCAGAGTACACTGCTGAAAATGCTACGACACATGAAGCACTGCAAGTTTAGCGTCATTAGTAACCAGCAATATACTCTGAATTGTCATTGTCAATTGTCACTTGTCGCGTTTATTAATCAGGGTCCTGGAGGTAGTAGGAATCTCCCAATACAAGTGCCACTTTTCGCTCAATCCTGGGATCACATATGTGACATATGCCTCTAAGCGCATATCACATTATGTGACCACAGGATTCAGCGAAAAGTGGCAATTGTATTGTAATCTTAGTAAGTACAAGCGGGGAGTCACGTTGCAGGGTTTGCCCCGAACACTTGTCATTCGCGTGGTGTTCGCGCGGTTCGCGTTTCAGCCTGCCACGAGGCTCCGCAATCCTTCTCAGTTGTGTTCTTACTCAAAAACAAAAACCACGTGACACTGGCGGAAATGCGGTGCTAACGCACAAGCAAGAGGTTCATTAATTGTATTTAAAAAAAGTACAAGCGAAATAGGACGTTGATTTTTTATAGACAGCTTTCGCTATCCAGCGAACATATTTGAAACCACTGTCAAAACTAATGTCAATAGCAGTAAGAGATTTCACTTCTAGCCCTTCAAAGTAAATTAAAAAAATCGTTAAAACCCGTCTGCGTAAAAAGTCGGGAAACATTATTGGGAAAATTTGATCCGGTCTAGAATTATTAATGGGTCCCGACTGTTAAAATCGCATCAATATTACTTAACAGAATTGTTCTGAACTACTGCACTGTTTTTATTTTATTTTCAGTTTTATTTAAAGTTCACTTTGTACGCAGATGAGGTTTTTTTATTTTTTTATTTACATTTTATGTTAACACTTTTTAGTTTTTTCAATTTTAAACTGTTATAGATCCTAAATAATAATTAGAAATTAAAAATAAAGAGAAACCTTAAGATATCGCTTATTAGCGCTAAGACCGCCTTATTTGTACCATTATCAGTTTTGTTTCCTATTGTGTATTGTATTTTGTTTTTTGTGTAAATAAAGTATATTTCATTCACTCATTTATTCATTCATTCAAGATTTTCAAATATCGAAGTGTGTCAACTTTATTTCTTTTCCTAAATATGGCGTTTGGTTGTCGCCATATAAAATGTTGATTACTGTCATGTCTTTAGAAACTCGCAAGATTAAGACAAATAGATTAACGCATGAATCATTAAAATTAGCCCACGCGTTTGGTCTCTAGAGTGCCACAAAGGAACAAACTTACATACATAGGCTGATAAACACATTACCCTTCCTTTGCATCGCGCAGTCGGGTAAAAAAACTAAAAGATTTATTCACAGAATCCACCAAAACTCCAAGTAACGTTACGACTTTACAGTTCGGTTCCATCATGAATTTTTCTGCCAAACATCTGACCCACTTACGGGGGCACATTAAAGCGGAGCAGCTCACAAATGTATACTCATCTCTTTCTTAACCCTCATTACCGTTCAGATTTGCAAAGAGATAGCCAAGGATGTTCTCGGTCGGTGTTTATGAAGGCCCGTTTCTTAGATTTGTAGTGTAAGCTATAGGCTGATATTTAAATGATCAAAATGCTTGGGTCTGAGTGTCACTAACTGATAGTTTACTGTATGGTATCATTTATTTAATTAAATAGACTATGTATAACTATATACATAACCTTAGCTTAAGGGGATATAATTCGGAGCGCGCTCCATACAAACGTACTATGACGATATTTTCAATACTAACCAATTAAACTCAATGAAATTTTGCTGAAACAATCTTGAAATAAATATCTATGCTTGTATGGAGTCAGATTTTCGTAAAATATACAGTTTCAATGCTAGGATTAATTTAAGATTTGTATGGAAATCTTTTAGGCACTGTTACTTTAAAACTGTACATTTTAAGGAAAATCTGACACGATACAAGCATAGAGATTTGCTTCTAGATTATTTCTGCAAAATTTCATTGAGTTTATTCGGTTAGTATTGAAAATATCACCAGACTTCGTTTGTATGGAGCGCGCCAACAGTAATATACCCTTATGAATTTAATTGTACTATTCATTAAGTCGTGCTATGTTGTAGAGTTTCTGGTCGCATCTTCTCTACAGCGACAACACGTTCCGACGCGGTGGTAGCTAAGTGTGCTTCAAGCTCCTATATTGAATACATTATTTTGAATTTTGACTTTTTTGACTTTTTGATACATCAGGAGAAACAAACAACATATCAATCATATTTTGTTAAACTCAGAAGCTTGTTCAGTCAGGTCAGTATTATAGCACAGAATAAATACTAGTACTACCCGTAGAGAAGAATCACTTCGAAAACATATTTAAATAAATAGCGACTCTCTCTGCAGGGCAACAAGGTGCAAAGTTATTCGCACCCGTCCTATCGTACTATTCGCGAATAACGCGAGTCATTAGACATGAAAGCTTCCTTTACATAGTATCCCTCTTTCATTCTTTTACGTGCTGGCAGCGTGACATCGCTAGGGTTTTCAAGTCTCACACTGACTACTCACAAAATGGAGGCAAGTCTAATGAGATTTGACCAAGAAGTTTTTATAGTATACCTAACCTATTGCCAATCTCTCCTCGGTGAGGAACGGCCGTCAAGAGTACCTGACCAGTGGAGTGAGACAGGCCTCATTATAGTCAGATATACCGACTGTAACAAAAAACCCTAGTAATATTTTAAGGGGTGGTTTAGACCATCAAGCTGAACAACTTTCACTATTATGGATCGAGACAATAAAAAAAAATTAAAATATCAAGTTGGTAGGTACTGCAGTTTCTTATGAAACAGCAGATTTTTTTCGCGATTTCGATGTTGTCCCAGTAAAAATTTTTCAGTTGGATGTTCTAAACCACCCCTTTAAATATAACTAGAGTGTTTTGTTACACCCTGTATTGTACGGCGACCCTGTATTGTATAGTACACACGGCGACACATCAAGCATTGATTGCAGTTTATATGGAACAACTGATAACTTTTTTGCAATTTCACGCTTGCTCCCATAGCAAAAAGTCTTAGTTAACATGGATGCCAAAAACTCCTGTAGATGACATTTTTTCAGAATTGGATCAAATTCTTCAATTCACAAAAATGTTTACGCTTGAACATCAATTTATGCAAAATCGAACCCGATTGACTTATGTTTTTTCCATCCAAATTTATGCAAAAAGCTACCTTATCGCTTATCGATTGAACCGCAGGAACAAACCGGAACAAAAACTTGATTTATCCGTTTCTTCCCGATCCATCATGCCCGAGATAAGGGAAGGGGGATATCGTACACTTTGGAAATTCTCCTCCAATTTCGATAGAGTTTTTGTTTTCGATTGAGGCATTTGAAAAGGGAAAAGAAATAGTTTTGAGATTTGCCAATATAATCAGATTAAGCGATTATGTTATCAGAATTGTTTATTACCAATTTCGTGCTATACAACGTGTTAATGAATTAACGCAAAACTGGAAAGTAGTTTGTTTAGAATCGCGAGCAGAATCGAATTGTCATTGTTTCAACACAGGTTTTTTTTTACAAAATCTTAAATAATTTGTTTGTAAAGTTTAAAATTTACTGAACTCGATCTCAACCCACCGCAAGGGCACACTCACCCTACTTACTATCAAAACAAGATTCTTAAAATGTATCCATGAGCACGTTAGCGCTTTCATTCATTGCTGAAATGATAACAAATCATTTTTGCCTCAAAACTTAAAATGCGTATAACTTTAAATGTTAAGTATCAAAATAATGAAATTATTATTTCAATCTAATGATTTTGTTGTAAATCAGTTGGGGTGTATGAGGTTTTGCGCTTATTCATTAACACGTTGTATAGAAGAAATTCCCTGCCTATCCAGAATAGCATAATCTGGGTTGACCTATTGGCTGACGTCCAGTGGGTCGCCCTAAGTATCAGTGGAGCGACGTAGGGAATAATATACTGACCTACGTGAGTTTTAATCTATTAACTGGCGAGATGTTGCAGGATCAGGAAATGTAGTCCTCTCTCGTTTTGGAGGCCAAGACTTTGGGTTGCTGAGACTACGGAATTAGTCTAACTTAGTGATTTTTCAAGCTAGTAGGCGATTGCAACTAGATGCCAAACGTTATGAATTGAAAGCTCGAACACCAGCGGCTGCCTATACATCATCATCGAGGTGCGAGGATCTTCTCTTAGAATAGTGTTATATTTCTTTTTTTATTATTATTATTAATGGACTCTTGCTTGTTAGCACCGCATTTCCGCCAATATCAAGTAATTTTTGGGAGTATCTATCGCAATCTCAGGGATTGTTCTTTATCAAGAACAAGAAGAGATTGATCCTCGTGGCATGCAAAAACGCGACGCGCGAACACTACGCGTGACAAGTGCTCCTGTCAGAACCTGCCTGCTGCCTGATGTGACACCTATTGTTATCTTTTAATTTTATGGAAAAATAACGTACATGCTTGAAACGTTAAAACTCATTTTGCTTTGACAGAAACAAGTGTTTCGGATTTAAGACACTGTTGAAGCGAGTACAAATTTCAATATAAATCAATGCTCTAGCTTAAAGTAGCTTTAAGACTTAAACGTTAAGATAAATTGTACACATTTAAGGCGCTAACGAATGTGAAACCATCACCAGTAAAAATATTTATTTAATTATCTCAATTATATGTCATTCAATCCCTCAAGGATGATAAAATGTGTACAAACAACCTATATCTATAAAAGTATCGTTATACTTTTATTTTTATCTTGGACATTGTTACATAAATTATCTAGTCACATTTAAAGTACCAGAATCTAGCCTGGACTTGTAGTATGATGACTAGACAACGATATATAATATATATATATATATATAGATACAAAACGTCCATGACTCGGGTACAAATATTCATATTCATCATACAAATATTTATCCCTTACGGGATTCCAACCCGTAACCCTCGGCACAGCAGGTTCACTACCGACTGTGCTATCAGGAAGTCAAAACTAAAACTAGTAGTAGTTTAAAACAAATAACAAAAATGTTTGTATAATTTAATTTTTGTTTTATATATGAACAAGATTAGTAAAAGCGTGTGGTCTCAGTAGTTTGGTAATTAGTTAGCTATAAGACATAATTTTTGATACTTTTTTGTATCAGTACTTCGGGGTTAAACTGCTACCGAACCGACCATTTTGAATCTTTCCGAAAACATGTTTAAAACTCAAATCAAAAAAGTCCTCTGTAAGAAAGCATATTATAAACTGGATGATTATTTAAATGATCAAAATGCTTGGGTCTGAGGTCACTAGCTTAAAGTTTATTTACTTTACTGTATAGTATCAATTATTTTATTAAATAGACTATGTATTATTGTGTACATAACTTTAGCTTAAGAATTTATATTGTAATAGTTATTAAGTCGTGTTATGTTGTAGAGTTTCTGGCCGCATCTTCTCTACAGCGACAACACGTTCCGACGCGGTGGTAGCTTTAAAAAAGATTTGAGGTTTGATAAGTGTGCTGTAAGCTCCTATATTGAATAAATTATATTGACTTTGACTTTGACATACATGACAGTATATTTTTCACATCAATTTTTATTAATGTACTTCCCACTGAATAACACGCTGTTACCGCCTTAAGACAACGTACACATTTAAGGCCCCTCTATCGCTACCCAGACGCCCATAAAAATAATATATCGATATTACACTTTCTCCCCACTCGATAGTCCTTCTGTTGCGAACGTATTAGTTTTCTAATACCCTTCCTAATATCACTTTTAGTAGTTCACGTAACGTGTTTAAGTTTTCTTATTATTACGTGCTATCCGATCTATTGTTTTTGTGTGATATATTCGGTACCGATTTTGCTTGATAGTTCGTTTGGGTATGGAACTTGACCATGAATAATCTGTTTCTTGGCGTTATTTAGCGAATGAGTACCTAATTGACAACATTTCATTTTAAGAAAGATACCAAAATAAGAAAACCATTTGGAGATTATGTGATTCAAAGCTTATATCAAAATTATCATATATTTCTATCGATTATTTGAAAAATACTGAAAAATATAATAGAGGTTGAATAAGATTTTATTACTTTGCCTGCTTGGCTTTTCTATTGTATTTGACAGTTTTTATTTTTAATGTTATTGCGGCCAAGGTATCTTAGCCATAAATCCTACGTTTATCAGAAAATTAAAAAGTAAATTAAAAATAGAAATATAGGTCAAAAATAAAAACGGAAAAATACGTATCTCTTATTTTTTTACCTATTTTATTAAAAAAATGTAATGTTGTCAATTGTGTAAATACCAATACGCTTATACGCTAAATAACCCCAAGATGTTGTGCAAGTTTTATCCCATTTTTATCAATTTATTTTCCAAATAATGTACGAGGTGGAGTTAAAAGCCTCCATGAAAAGCGAGGCTACTCGCCTCTAGAACACCAAGGCATAGTCTTGCACTTGTGTAATTCTACAGCATTCTCTGACCAACTGTCTTCTTTCTCCAGCAGGCGTACGAGATGCCGTATCAAGATATCCAGTCCTGGTCTTCGTCCATGGAGAGAGCTACGAATGGAGCTCAGGAAACCCTTACGATGGTACCGTTCTAGCATCTCATGCTGGTTTGGTAGTCGTCACTATTAATTACAGGCTGGGGATATTGGGTAAGTGCAGTTTGTATTTATATCTGACATTTGAAGTACTTACGACGGTATAGTAACCGGCAAACAAGTTGATCAATGGGGCGGGGGCACCCCTCACGGTGTGCGCAGTAGGTAGCGGTTTTAGTGATTTTTGAAGCTAGTAGGCGATTGCAACTAGATGCCAAACGTTATGAATTGAAAGCTCGAACACCAGTGGCTATACATTATCACTACAAGACTTTGACTAATTATTATAAGGACTAGCCTTGCGGTAGCATTTCCCCTCTGCCACGGTATAAGCACAATTGATCTTTTGCATTTACATTCAATTTTACATCTTATCATTAAACGAGACAGCCTATAATTGCGAAATAATTACTTCGAATTTAGAACGTTTTGGGTTCACATGAGACTATTTTTCATGATTTTTAACATTCAAAATTAGAATCTAAAGTTATGGGGAACAAAATCCAAAGTTGCGGATTTCATGTTACCTCGCCCCCCGCAAAAAGTGGCAGAAATGTTTGTTAGTAGAATTACACGCGTAACCAGTCCACATATAAATAGTCAAAGCTATGAGAACGACTTGCTCACTTGCCTGTTATGTGCGAGGATCATCTCTTAGATCTTACATTTTCATGGAAAATTAATGTTTGGAACGTTAAAACTCATTTTGCTTTGACAGGAACAAGTGTTTCTAGATTTTTCGCATAAAAATTTCGTTTTGCGGAGTCAAGGTTTTTGTCAAGTTGTTTACCGGCTTTTATACTGTCCTAGCATCCCATGCTGGTTTTGTCGTCACTATTAACTACAGGCTGGGTATATTGGGTAAGTGCATTTTGTATCTGTATTTGACCTTTGGGGACAGTAATTTGTATTGTAACCATAGGGCATTCTTCTTCTTATCGAGTGGGCAAGCCCTGGTGTCAGAGTTTTTTCAGACAGCCTTTCGGCCTCTGACGTGGTTTTTATGTAACGACTACTACCACAAGAGATAGTAGCCGGGACCAACGGCTTAACGTGCCATCCGAAGTACGGAATCATCTTTCTTTAAGACAATCAGGTGATTCGGCCTGCAATGTCCTAACCAACTGTAGAAAAACGCACAAAGTGACATATAACTAGGTGGCCCCAGTGGGAAATCGAACCCACGACCTCCGTGTCAAGAACACAATGCTCTTAACTATTAGACCACGGAGGCAGTTCCATTAGACCATAGGGCATTAATGATGATGGTGTTTTCATATAGGTATCAACTCAGCTTTGTTTACGAAACTGTAATGTATCATGTTAAAAAGGAAATTGATGAATGTTTCTTGAACACAAAAGCTACAAAACTGTTAACCTCTGGTTTGGTAAATTGAAGTGGTATACTTCACCACACTAGACCAGTATGGATATTAGAGTAGTCAGTGATCAGGTGTTAAACGAAAGTCCAATTTTTCAATGACATTTTGAATGGATCAATTAATTATTTTATGGTTTGTATAATCCGTAAAAAGCCGTGGTGGCCCAGTGGCGAGTAACCTTGCATTCCGTGCAGGAGGCGATGATTCGATCCCCGTCTAGGCCGACTCGTACCAATGAGTTTTCGAAATTTATGTACGATTTGTAACACTACTGGCTTTTCGGTGAAGGAAAACATCGTGAGGTAACATGCATGCTTCAATTTCGAGGCAATGTATTGTACCCATTGTCCATTACAAGGGGCGATGGGCTCACCCCTCCGTCATACTGGACAGAGTTTCGGTACTAATGGTTAAACGTGGTTGTTCTGTGGTTTCAGAATATCTCTGACTACCCCCTCGGGAATATAGTCGTGAGCATATGCTTATGGATAATCGCCCTAGATAATCTCCGACCTATCAAAAGGTCACTTCATTATCGATTGGCATTCCATTAATATTTGCGGAATCTTGATTCGGAATCTCTCTTAATCCCAATCAATCGTTAGTCGGGATTGAATTTCCAATCATGGCTACGATAGACTACGATCCTGCTACAAATTTTCTATGCCTACATGTTTAGGAAATGGCAATAAAGTTTTTCCTTTACGCTAGTGTATTAAAGATAAGTATATTAAAACCATTCCAGAAGAGATAATATTTCATGTGTGAAAGTATCATCAAAATCATTCCACAAGTTTTCGAGTAATTTTCCCTATTTGCACAATCGAAAACGACGAACCATAAATTTTCAACCCAAATTTTCAGTTTGCCTTATATTTAGTACACATTTAATAAAAATTAAAAAGAGCTTACAGATGATCAGCGAAAACTTTTTGCCGGCTGTCAAGATGTCCCGATAGGTCAAAGGGTGACTGGGTTTTTATCGGGTCCTCAAACTATGACATTTCCACTGGAATATTTTTCAATGCCCAAACATATGGGTACAGAAAATATGTAACGGGGTCTTGGAATATCAGTTTAGCTCATAGTTCAACGACCGGTAAGCTACAATTTCTCATTTGATGTTCCGTAAACTTCAAGTATCATAATGATCTTCTTTTTCGTATAAGTTTTGTCATTAAACCTCTCCAAATATCCTATAATCACAATATCGCATGTCTCGAAGCTATAATCTTTGATCAATGCCATGCTATTACTTTCAAATCGATCTTTTATACACTTCCTGAGTTTCCTAATAATATAGTAGTCGTAGTTCTGTGTGATGTTTAGGTGAGATTATGTTTTTGAAATGGTTGTTACGTTTTCTTCAAACTGCAATGTACTTTCTATTTCTTTCTTTGAAGCTAGACGCTGTCGGTTCTATTCTTTGACTATTTATATGTGGACTGGTAACGCGCGTAATTCTACTAACAAACATTTCTGCCACTTTTTGCGGCGGGCGAGGTAACATTAAATCCGCAACTTTGGATTTTATTCCCCATAACTTTAGATTCTAATTTTGAATGCTAAAAATCATGAAAAGTAGTTTCGTGTGAACCCCAAACGTTCTAAGTTCGAAGTTATTGTTCCGCAATTAAAGGTTGTCTCGTTTAGTGATAAGGTATAATATTGAATGTAAATGCACATGATCAATTGTGCTTATACCGTGGCAGAGGGGGAATGATACCGCAAGGCCAGTCCTTATAATAAATAGTCAAAGGTTATATTACTATCGGACAACTGGAGTCATTTTCGGGTAGTGTCTTGAGTTCCTGGTACGACACGACATCAACCATTCCCTTCATCTGTGCAAGACAACTCTGTCTAGGTCTTCCTCTGCCTCTCTTTTCCTCTATTTTTCCTAAAATATCCGATAATTTATCCTTTCCGTTTTTCTATAGGAAACTGGATTAGCGAATATTATACTCCACCGACAAGAGCATATCTATTAAATAATATGACGATTCTATTAAATAAGATAAAGTTGTTCAGTTTGATAGTCTGATCATCCCCTTAAAAAAGTGTCAGCATATTAAGAAGGATCCTGTATATAAGGTAAGAAATGTTAACATTCCGATTGAGCTTTCCAAGATCATCTTTGAGAAATAGTAAACCAAATGTAGCTGACAAAACTGAATAAGCTAGCAAATTCAAGAGCTACTTATTTCAGGAATAAAGCAAATGGAAGTTTATCGTCTCTGAGTCTGATCATTCTTGGCGTGAATATTACGTCGACCTTTCAAGGATGACAGATTTTATATTATGTTGTAGACGTAAATGTGTTACATATTTTAGGGCGTTCTTCAGACCAATATTAAGACAGAGAAAATGGTTGTTCCATTAGAAGACGATGACTGCTCGGCCTAAATTTATGGAATAGTTGTTTTTTTTTCGCGATTTCAATGTTGGTCATATTGTTAAAGTTGTTCAGTTTGATGTTATGGATCACCTTAACTATGTAACGCATTTTTACATCCTATATAATTAAAACTAGCTGTTACCCGCGACTTCTCGTCAATTCGAATTGATAAATGAGGTGCTCGTTGGTCGATTACCGAAGTTGAGCAACGTCAGGTCCGGTGAAACTTTGGATGGGTGACCCTTCGGTACTTTAAATATTTTGTCCCAGATTAAAAATAGTAGGCTTGAAAATTCTCTAACAGCAAATTTAAATTTTCTTATTCATGAGAGGAGGCAATTGCCCTGCAATGGGATTTTACTGGCTATAAACTGTTCTTTAATATTGTACCCTAATTAAAAACGAATAAACTTTTGTTATATCTCGAGTTATTAGTAAGTACTCAAAACCCGCATCTGTTCTTGTTTCTTGGGCCACAGTCGACCAAGATGAGATCATAGGATAAAATAACGCAAGAAATATCCCATTCACTCAACAATGTTTGTAAACGTGACCGCCTTTACGATATTATAAGCGTTTTTACGATCAATTTATGTATAAGGGAACGTTATATGTTGAAATAATGACAGTTATCGCTAAGCCTACATCTTTTGGGGTAACTTGAGATGCGTGGTATATAAGTATTTTGTAGAGAGCGCCAACGTGTTGTATGGCGTGGACCCAATCATGAGGGTCCAAGTAAAATCCGCACGCACAACATGATATACAACGTGTTAATGAATTAACGCAAAACTAGAAAGTAGTTTGTTTGAATCGAGAGCAGAATCTAAATATCAAAGTTTCAACATCGTTTTTTTTTTTTCAAAATATCAAATAATTTCGACCTCATCCCATCGTTCGGGCACTCTCACCCTAATTACTACCAAAACAAAATTCATAAAATGTATCCATGAGCACGTTAGCGTTTTCATTAATTGCTGAAATGATAACAAATTTAACTATCAAAATAATTAAATTATTGTTTCAATCTAATTATATTGTTATAAATCAGTTGGGGTGTATGAGGTTTTGCGCTTATTCGTTAACGCGTTGTATTTGTCATCTGCAGCATTCAATGTAGGCGTTGCACGAAAATAAATTGCGCTATTATTGTGTTTCAAAAATGTATCTAAGGTACGATAAACACGTTAAAACTTGTCTACTTACACAATGGGTACGGAGCCCTAACATGGGCGAGTCCGACACGCTCTTGGCCGGTTTTATTCCATACAAAACAGCAAACCACCTCGATCCAAATGTTTGGCATAACAGATTTCGCGATTTTAATGTTATCATCTCTTTAAAAATCCGTCAGCATATACTGTAATTATATAGGGTCCTTCTTAATATTATTTCACGTATAATTACCGTAACATAACACGATTATACAGTCATTAATTCATTATCAACTTCATTGTCTCATCCGAAAGACGTTCACTTCTGGATGTAGGCCTCCCCTAAAGACTATAACGACCGGTCCTTCGCTGCTCCTGACTCATCCAACGGGTTTCAAAGTAGAATGTTATTTTTCCACCTTTTTAGGGTTCCGGTAGTCAACAAAGAACCGCCATATTATAATTATAGTTTCGCCATGTCCGTCCGTCGATCCGTCTGTCCGTCTGTCCATTCGAGGAAAAATCGTCCATTTTTCGATTTAAGGATCCGTTTGCGAAATATTAAACTTAAAAGTGAAAATTTTTGTTAGAGTCAAAAGCCCTCTTCTAAGTCCGTATATTGTGACGGGCAACTACGGAAGCCTACCCTGCGCGTGGCCCGACACGCACTTGGCCGGTTTTATTGAAAAATTGTCACGTAAAAAAAGCCATACCTACATTGTTATTCAAATCCCTCAATACCATTATACCAACAGATTTATAAATTGAAATAAACCCCTTCAAAAACGTCACGTCCCTTTAACACTTTCGCACAAAGTTACATGAAACAAACAACCCTCATACTTGTGTCTAAGGAATAAGAATTATGTCAGGGGAATTCTTGGAATGTGATCGTCTTATCTCAGAACCGGCGGACATTATAAACGTCGTTTTCACAAACGGCAACACGGGATGTTAGCTAAAACTGGAATAATAGGAGAATAAACATGAATTGTCTACGCTAAGTAGAAAATTATCCTTTGAGACTGTTTCAGTGAAACTCAAGTTTAGAGGTACAATGGTATGTATTAAAGGTTTTTGTAGTAGATGCTTTGGCAGGCTTGTACTTTCATTGATTTTTAGCCGCCTTAAAAAAAAGACGAGATCTTTACATCTGTGATATGGCTCATGAAACTTTGTCATAATTACCTGGAGTGCGATTTTTGAACGTCACACATTCAAATCAGCAGTAGAAAATGTCAAAATTACTATGAAGATATCAGAATATCTCTGACTGACCCCCTGACCCCCTCGGGGAATATAGTCGTGAGCATTATGCTATGCTATGCATGCATGCTACTATGAAGATTATGGCTTCATTCGATCATGATACACAAAATAACGGGAAATAGGGTGTGTTGCTGTAACGAGGTGCAAATTTCAAATCGGTTTGTCTAGCTAGTCTGACCACAAGAGCTGTACCGTTCATTACGTGGGGCAGAGCACTGGATATTTTGTCTCATGTACTTATATGACGTACTCAGTCCGGTGCAAATAAACCTAGTAACCGCTACGAAAGTCTACGATGGAATGACTGGTAGAGTAGAGCGGGTTTCTCTGCCCCCGAATCTTAGCCGTGCAGCTACCTACGGAGCGGTACAACCACAGAAAAAATACTAGTACCTACCGGTACACAAGAATCACTTCGAAAACAGAGTTAAATAAATAGCGACTCTCTCTGCACGGCAGTAAGGTGCAAAGTTATTCGCACCCGTCCTATCGTACAATTCGCGAATAACCTACGGCGGAAAACGGCGCGCGTGCAAACAAAAATGAACCGAGTCACTAGACATGAAAGCTTCCTTTACATAGTCTACCTCTTTGAATCTTTCACGTGCTAGCAGCTTGACATTGCTAGGGTTTTCAAGCTCGCATTGACTACTCACAAAATGGCGGCAAGTCTAATCAGATTTGACCAAGAAGATTACACGGTATACCTAACCTATTGCCATTCACCGGATCACCGTCAAGCGTACTTGAACTGTGGAGTGAGACGGCCTGGCACAACCCTTGTGGTTAGACTACAAAGATGCTTTTCTATTTCAATGCTCGCAAACGACTGATTTCAGTGAGATTAAATTAATTATTTTATTTAATAATAGATCTTTTCAAGCAGTCAAGCAGTTTCGTACTTCGTTCAGATGGGACGTTAACCAGTACCTCCTGGATAGTTCCGTCAGATGGCGGTGTAACTATTCGTTGAGTTAAGTCATAGGGTGGGGGCTACTAATTTGCCTCCACCAATTCGCACTGGTCCCGCGTGGGGGAGTATGGCTTACCCCCTCTCACCGTGAGAGGAGGCCTTTGCCCTGCAGAGGTATTATACAGGCTATAACTTTCCAATAGCTCTTTTTAAACAGTCAAACAAAAAGTTCTTAACTACTCTATGCTATTAAAAATCTATTAGAAAGTGTAAAGTTTGTAAAATTTACGAGGTTTTAAAAATATTCAAGCTAAAATTTTATCGCTGAAATGTTAAGTTATTTTACAAGAACTTCCGTAGTAAAACTTTCTCAACTGTGGGCTAGTTCTTCGAAAAAACGAAAACAAATTTACAGCAATAATACTAAAACCGGAAAGTCATAAACTCAAACCAGTTTGGAAGCCCTTTCAACTTATTATAATGAATATTAACAAAATTTTCTATAAAGGCGCATTTTCATCAGTCTCTCAATACTACAGGGTGTAAAGAACAGTATCAATATTTAACCTTTAAACCACATTATCTACCCATTAAAATAGATTAATCTAATGTTTCATACATTTGAGTCCTGTAGGCCATGCACTAATAGTAAACCGGTTTGCTTACATGATAAAATTGTTCAGTTTGATGGGTAGAGTAAACTGAGAAAAAATGCTACGTATACGTACCACGAAGCTTACGACGCGATACTGATTATCAGTATTTAAGTTGTCACTGTTTAAGTAGTTTAAGTTAACACTCGTAATCAGTATCGCGTCGTAAGCTACGTGGTACATAAGCTGCTACGGGCTACGTATAAACTGCTACGGGCTACGTATAAGCTGCTACGTGGTACGTAAGCAGCTAGGGGCTGCGTATAAGTTGCGACGGGCTACGTATACGAAGTATTTTTTTCTCAGTGTATGTGGGTTAAAGGTTAGTAATACAGTGTACTTTAATATTGTGTTCAATACTGGTTAGAAAATAGGTATATGATAGATAATAAATCCATTTATGTTTAGATTTAAAGATCTTTATTTTAATTTTCAAATATTATTGATTATAAATATAATTATAACAGCCTCGTTGTACCATTTCAAATCAAATGCGGGTTCAAGTCCCGCCTGAGACTTAACTTTTCAATATTTAATTTAATCTTTATTCTCAATAAAAACATACTGTTTATATGTAAACAGTTTTAACATAGTATTTTATTATCATCTTTTATCATCTTCTATCTCTTTAATGTGCAAAACCATGTTTATATGACACATTGTAATAATTTGTATGAAAATACTACGTGTACCATACATTTAGCTCAAGTAGATTTGCAGTTTAGTATAGAACAGCTGAATTTCGCGATTTCGATGTTGGTCCCATAGAGAAAGTTGTTCAGTTTGATGGTCTGAGCCATTGTAATTTCTCTGTGGTCTGAGCATCCCCTTAAAAAACTGTCATCATTTAGAAGGATCCTGTATAATATGCTTCTTGCTCTAATCATAAAACTTATATTTAGGTAATTTTTAAAGATATTTTAAAAAAAAAACTGGCGTTTGAGATACCGAACAGTCTTTAGAGAATATTAAATTATCATCATCCTTATTGTGTGGTGGTACGGAACCATCGGTTCCCTAAACCGACTCGCCCTTGACCTTGGACTTTTAATGGTCACAACTGATGCTTGAAGTGAGATCCCACCTTAACATTTGTAAAAGTTCCGCCAGCAATTAACGGGCCGTACCCAATTTATATTTATTCAAAGAAACTGTTAATTGAATAATTAAAACTTTGGCTCGTTAGTGCGTTGCTTAATTAATATAAATGACAATATTCAATTTGACTTTGTGATATTTAATGGGCGTATCTGCAAAAGGCAGATGACTATTTTATTTTAAAATCACAAAGGATGCTGGTCCAGTGTTTTAAGAAAAATAAATATTTCTTAATAGTAAACAAGTACAGTTGTCTGTAGTGAACCTGCCTGCTGTGCCGAGGGTCGCGGGTTCGAATCCCGAAAGGTACAAATATTTGTATGATGAATATGAATATTTGTACCTGAGTCATGGATGTTTGTATTTTTATATGTATTCTATATCGTTGTCTAGTCATCATAATACACGTCCAGGCTAGATTCTGGTACTTTAAATGTGACTAGATAATTTGTGTGACCATGTCCAAGATATTTATTTATTATTTACAGGATGGCCCAAAGTAGTCCAAAAAATTTTGTGGGCAGAAGACATTGTGAGGACTCATTTGGAATAAAAATTATTATTCAAAAATCTAGTTTAGAAGTTATGATTTTTTGAACTTATTTAAAATCCTCTGTTATGTATAAGATATCAATGTCCTATTACTGAATAAATTAGGCATCTCCTTTTTCTAAAGTCGGTTAAAACAGACGGTAGTTTATCAACTAACCTATTATTCTGTAATTGGTAAAAATTTCCTATAAATATGAGAAAGCTCATAAAAGCAAAGTTGACATTCTTCGGGAGGCATCCCTTTGTCAGCGACGTGTACAAACTTGACGCATAGTTGCTAATTTTCGACGTCAGCCGCATAACTTCTTAAACGTCAACGTTCCCGTCGAAGCATGTGGATACAATTTAAATTATTTCTGTATATTTTTACAAACATAATATTATACACAGAAGAGTTCTCGAGTGGCGACCGAAGCTTGGGTAGGCCCCCACACAAGGTGGACCGACTACCTGGTGAAGGCGGCGGGAACCCGTTGGATGAGGGGAGCGCGGGACCGGTCGTTATGGCGATCCTTGAGGGGAGGCCTATGTCCAGCAGTGGACGTCCATCAACAGAGATGATGATGAATTATACACAACATGAGGCACGAGCAATGTCTAGAAGAAGCTCGCATCGACCGGTCTGAGATTATTTAAAAAACCAGCCAAGTGCGTGTCGGGCCACACGCAGGGTAGGGGAAGGGAAACCCCCTTCCCGTCCCGAATACTGTGATGTTGTTTTATACTACGGTTTAACGGCTACTCTCCCACACCCACATTATTTTTAAAAGACCTATCCAACAATACTCCAAACCATAGGATAGACGAAAAAAAAAATTTCATCACCACTTTTCGCCTAGGGGCGGTATACCCATGTCAAATTACAGCTTTCTAGTACTATGCGTCTCTGAGCTAAGCCGCGGACAGAGGGACAAGGGGAAACTATAAGGGACTACGGAACCATAAAAAGGAAAAGGATAGTTGCTAGCTCTCCATCGAAGAAGTGGACTACGCCACCCGCTACTAGCGGGACAGGCAACTAGGAAGATGCTGATGATTTCACTAGAATTTCCAACGTCATGGAATTTTTTTAATAATCAATTGAAATCTCAATAATTAATTTCAGTTCACTGAACTGTGTCTCTATCGTTCTGCCCGCTGACCGCCAAAGTTTGGCCTAATACCAAAACACCCTTACTCTAAACGATTTTCACAAATTCACCGGTCAAAGCACAAACTCCTTTATAACCGTAATACCCTTAGAACTTTATCTTACCATTATGCGGCTGTTATCCTTTGATTGTTATGATAATTTCACTTCTCCGTTTATTTTTACCATCTGAAAAGGGGGTCTTTTTTAGGAGCATTCGTAAATAAGTAGGTAAGTATTACGGCTTAGAAAAGACAACAATATTCTTATAGTAAGGTTTCTTTATTTTGGAAATGACAGGACTGATCAGGTACTACTGATCTACTGCTCACTACTGCAAACAATTGGTGGAACCATGAAAGGCCAATCGAACCAAAGAATTAAGGGCACCCAAAAGAGATACGGACCTCAGAATAGCCCTGACTCTGGGACTACGGTGGATTGGGTGGTGTGGATGTGAAAAGTGGCCCTGGGATATGCTTGAAGCGTCTGTAGACGCCAGAGTCCAGACGCGGGTTCGAATCCCGTAAGGGACATATATTTGTATGATGAATATGAATATTTGTACCCGAGTAATGGATGTTTGTATCTATATATATATTCTATATCGTTTTCTAGACATCATAATACAAGTCCAGGCTAGTTTCCGGTACTTTAAATGTGACTAGATAATTTGTGTGACAACGTCCAAAAAAAAAATCTATTAGATTTTGTACCAAGCAACGAAGGAAATTGTTTCTGTTGCTGTGTTTTTTTTAGCGAAAGATAGACTTGACAAGTCGTAGTAGTTTTTCAATGTGAAAAGTGGGTGAATTCACATTGTGTGTACAACGTGTTAATGAATAAGTGCAAAACCTCATACACCCCATCTGATTTATAAAAAAATAATTAGATTGAAACAATTATTTCATTATTTTGATAGTTAAAATTTAAAGTTACTCGCATTTTAAGTTTTCAGGCAAAAATGATTTGATATCATTTCAGCAATGAATGAATGCCCTAACGTGCTCATGGATACATTTTAAGAATCTTGTTTTGGTAGTAAGTAGGGTGAGTGTGCCCGTGCGGTGGGTTGAGATCGAATTCAGTAAATTTAAAATTTTACTATCAAATTATTTAATATTTTGAAAAAAAAAATCCCATGTTGAAACCATGATAATTCGATTCTGCTCTCGATTCTAAACAAACTGCTTTCTAGTTTTGCGTTAATTCATTAACACGTTGTATAAGTAGTGCGGGGCTGCAGCGTGCAGATATAGTAGATATTCCAACATGGCAAATACAGTTGCAATATTTTAAAGTGAGTTGTTAATATGCGTCTTGATTAACGCGCGCGATGCATCCTTCATTTCTTTTATAAGTCCCATCAGGTGAAGTGAAGCCAAGCGTAAGATCATTAAAAATATTAATAAAATATATTTCAAATTATTCATTTATTATATGTTTAATTTTTAGGGTTCCGTGATCAACAAGAAACCCTTATAGTTTCGCCATGTCCGTCCGTCTGTCCGTCTGTCCGTGGCTTAGCTCAGAGACGCTTAGTACTAGAAAGCTGTAATTTGACAAAGGTGTAAAATAAAAACTTGAAAAATAAAAATTAATAGCGAGTAATAGTCGACCAACTTGCAAAATGCTTTTTTTGACTTTAATAGCCGTTAAACCGTAGTATTAAACAAAAAAAAACCCTTCTAACTACGTATATTGTGACGGACGACTACGGAACCCAACCCTGCGCGTGGTCCGACACGCACTTCGCAGTTTTTTTTTTGACTTTCGGTGACAAATAGGATTTTGAATAGTAACCTCATTGTGCTTCTGTGTAGATGGCAGTTGAGGTTAGTCTGCTCTAGAAGTCAGTCACATCAGAGATGCATTAGTCCTATTTTGAGTCACGAAAACATGTTACGCAATAATCTTACATCAAATAATTAATCTAACCTGCTGAATTTAAGCCTGTCTCTTGTAATAACATAGGAAGTACCTTCATCAAATTACAACATCCTTTAACAACAGTCTAAGCAAACTTCTGTAGCTATTCAACCCTGAAATATATTACACATAACAAGGTATTTTAATACAAAACAAACGGTTAGAATTAGCATAACAATAAGGGAGCGGGATGATGAAGAGAGGATTCTTGAATTTTGTAGAAAACATTGGATTTGACCCACCGAAATTAACCCTTTGCTAGTCGAAGATTATCAATAAATTCTGCAAGTGACGGTGTCATTTGATCGATTAATTTACTCTTCATTTCATCCAGAAACAATAAAAATATGAAACTAAGCTATGTAGTATGTTGATAATTTTATGTTCAGGGTGTATGGAAAAGTATCATTAACCTTAAACGTATCGGCTGCCGAAACGCGGATCCGAACAAAAAAATGTCAGCTGTTTTATACGTTTGAATCGAGTAGGTATTGCAGTGTAGTATGTGACAGCTTTTTTTTTTGTTCTGACAGGTTTGCTCCCATGGTAAAAGTGGTTAAGTTTGATGGGTAGAGTATGTGGTTTAAAGGTTAATGATACTTTTCCTTATACCCTGTATAAGTGAGGAGTAAATAATGTCCGTAAGAAGTGGAAGAATTTCCGATAGGCCAGTGTGATGGGCAGTGGTACCACAGTTATTTGTGATAACTTTTTTGTATGTATTTACGTAAGCGATTGTGAAAACTGCGTGATTTTGGTTTCTAAAGTTTTGCGCGATTTGATTTGCCTAACATTGTGGCGTTTCTCTTCTGCAGCTGCGAGCCTGCAATTTCAGCTGGATAAGTTTTAAAATTAACTTTACTACAAAAGAAAAATCGAAACAAGAATTTTCCATTCGTTTTATATAGACTAAAGGAACAAATCAATCTACAGGGTGAAATTGATGTAATTAGCATCCTTTTAAACTAAGAGTCTACCCATCAAACTGAACAACTTTTACTATGGGAGCAAACCGATCAGATAAAAAAGAAATCAGCTGTCGCATACATTTGAGTCGAGTAGGCATTGCAATTTAGTATGGAACAGCTGATATTATTTTGCTCCGATATGTTTGCTCCTATACTAAAAGTTGTTCAGTTTGATGGGTAGACTCTTAGTTTAAAAGCATGATAATGACATAAATTTCACCCTGTAGATACGAGTCTGTGGAAATACTAAAAACCTCAAAATAACTAAAATAAAATGAAAAATAAGATCAAAAACTCTAAATACAGAAAATTAGAATGCTAAGTATATTTGGTATCTCTTTACTTTTCCTGTATTTCCATTTTCCTTGAGTCCCACGCCTGTACGTGCCGTATCTTATTAAATAGCTAATTTATGCAATGTTTCTTAATGGACCAAAACACTAATTAAACTGATAACAATGTCACGAAAACATTAATGTCTCTTCTTAAAATGTTTGTCGACAAATAAATGAAGACTACTTTTTTAAAATGATTTTTTTCTGGCCCTCTTTTTTCAAGATCCCGTAACAAGTTTTGTACCTCTTTATGTTTAAGCAGTGATACATATTCCAGTGCAAATGTCATAGTTTAGTTTAGTTAGTTGCACCCGGCTGCCAGAGTTGCTGCGACAGGCCTATACCTGTGCGGGCAGCCGGTTGCAAAAATGTTTCTCTTGCTGATTATTTCTACGCTCATTTATTTAGTCAATAAATAACACCAAAAAAGGGTTGCCGATGTAAATGGTGGCAATACCTACATAGGGTTGTTACGTTGATTTGTATGAACTGCTAATATAAATTATGACATTTGTTCGCTTCTAGGATGGTTCTAATAATTATGTAGGTATAATACTCTACTCTACGTAGAATACAGGAACAGCATTTTTGCAATCTGCTGCCAAGGGCTTGCAACATGTATAATGTTTTTGTAGGGTTCTTTAATCTATGACATTTTAACTAGAATAAAATTATATTGTGTATCATTAATTCATTAGGTACCTGAATATATCGTCTAGTCTGAGTAGTTTCGTAATTAGTTCGGTACTGAACTAGATTTGTGTAGAAACTTGCAACGGGATCATAGTCTATTCCCTTTTATAATAACAGTAAAAATAAATGAACAAAGAGGAATAACAAATAATTTCTTAGAAAATAAACTTCTTAAGTTCTTTTTCACTTTGATGTCTATTATAACCTTAGGCTGGAAGAAAAAATAATGTTAATTAACAGAGTTTAATTAAGTGAAATTAATCTTTATGGTAGGTACTATTGAAAATTGCTTTCCTTGATTTAATTTGGTAGCTTTTATTCTTTTTATTTTAACTTAATAGAATGTTGTAATTTGGCACTTATAAATGTTATCATTGAAATTCTGAAGTTATACACTCAGTTGCAGAAACGCTCAATTAAAGTTAATCCTCCATTAAATCTCTGGCTAGCTTTTACTACGTCAACAAGACAAAAAGTGACGGCAAAAAAATTAAGGCGCGGTTTATACAGAAGAGTCGTGTGGCGGTGGCGGATAGTCAAAGTAACACAATCATAAAACCTTATAGTACGTAACATAGCGTCATTTGAAGAATTACGCGAGCGCCTCCAGGCGACTTCACCTGGAGGCGCGGGCGCGATTCCCCTTTACGACAAATACGACGCTATGCTACGTACTATAAGGTTAATATTGTCTTACTTAGATTATCCGCCACTGCCACACGTCTCTTCTGCGTAAACCGCGGCTAATGGAGGATTAACTTTAATGAGTGTTTCTGCAAGTGACAAGTAAACGTGGTCCGTTGTCACAGAATAGAAGATTCTATTCGCTCTATACAAGCGAAGTTTGGTTATATTTTTGAAATGACTTTGTGGGCGAAAGCCTAGCCGTCTATCACCATTTGATACTATATTTTGTTGTAAAACCTGTAAACATTGCATAGTACCTGTAATTTAATCTGTTACATTATTGCTATAAAGCTTTTATTCGTCATTGAAACCACAGAACATTATAAGAGGAGTTAGAAGTGCAAAGTAGGCGTGGAACGTGTCGCCACAGGTTATGCAATGATTTGCATAACACCATAAACGCGCGGCGTGGTGCGAGCGAGAGGGCATGAGTAATTGTAGCAGCGTGAGCGGGAAGACAAGACTAAGTGGCGACAGCCGTGTCCGAAGCAAAAGCACTACTTTGCATTTCCAACCCCTCTTATAATGTTCTGTGATGGAAACAATAGGTACATGAGTGACATATGTGTTACGTACGACGGATAAGATGCGGTATCTGAAATTAGTGAGGTACAGTATAGGCTACTCTATTCATTATGTAAACTTAACTGAAAAATCACGTGTAAACAAACTTCTGCTTCGGGTCTCTGACGGTGTTTTATAAGAATTCTGTTTTAAAATTTATCGAAACAAATTTTGTGAACGTGACAAAGAAGCCGATTCGAGGTTTGTTTTTGTTTAATTTACTGGAGGTAAACGCAATGGTTGCGAAATTTCTCATTTTTAGGACGGTGCTATTATGCTTTTCAAAAAAATATTTATATTGCAAAAAAATAATATGTTTACTTTTCAAAAAAATATTTGTTTACAGACAGAAATGGATGAAAGTATAAGGGTTCGTCGTTTGACTAAGGAACCCTAACAACGAAGTTCATTGCCTTTGTTTGTAGTCATAGCACTAACAAATTACTCGGTTATTTGCATAAAGTGCCAAAATTGCGCAAAACGTCGACGACGTGTTGACACGCTAGTTGCTATCGCCCCGGGATCTGTTATAAGTTCCAAGTTACAAGATTGTATCAGTACAAAGTACGGGTTTAGTTTCTGTATGTTTGTGTGAATTGTTGTTCTCCGATTCGTAGGCATACGTACCTACATATGTACAAAGTAACTTTTTCAATTAAATTAAATTCAATTATATTTTATTGCACACTAAAAAGGAACATACATTTGAATACAGACAAAGAATTAAAAGTAGGTACAAATAATGTGGTCTTATCGCTAAAAAGCGATTTCTTCCAGATAAACTTAGAGTAGAGGAATTAACATACCGAAAAAAATAGGTAGGCTGTGTAGCGCAAAGAAAAGAATTTTTTATCTCTCTTTTTCTCTAATGGTTTTTAGACTGTAATGCGTGATAGCGTCACGGACTTGTCTCTTCAAAGCAAAAATTCTGAAAATATAGTATCATATCTTTAACTATTATAAAACTGTAACAGAAGTGTGTCTTTACATTGAAGATATTTACAAAAAAAGATTATGATTTGGTTTTTAGATGTCCTTGACTCCAAATCAACCTTTTTTTGTATTTTCATCTATCTGTTTGTGTGTTTGTTAGTGCGAGCATCATGCAAAAACTAATGATCTGACTTAAAATCTGGTGTATAATTTGGGCGCACGAAGTCGCGAGTTATAATACTTACATAAAACCCAAGTAAAACAAAAGTCGAAATACAACGAAATCCGCGAGTTTCCAAACAAATCAAATTAACAACTCTTTATCAAACGTCAAAACGCGTACTTTGTATGAAATATTGTACTAAAAATTTAATAGTGACGTCATTTTTTTTTCGTCGTCGTTTTGATACTTTTTATAGTTTATTCAATTATTAAAATAGTATTTTAACAACATCATTATTGAAAATGTGAGTTTAGCGTTATTTTTAAACGGTTTATTTACTGAGCAGTTAGAACTTAAACAAATTTTATGTAGTCAACTCCCCTATTGATGAAAAAAAAAACACAAACGTTTCCGTAGCTTGAACTTCACGTAACAGTACTGTACCAATTTTACATATGCAATCGTAGCAAAGTTGATATTTTAGCATATTTAAGGCTTCGGTATGGAATGATGTGTCAAGTGGTACTAAGTAGCTTTTCACCCACAAACATTCTGCAAGAAAAGACCTTATGCTGCGCATAGATTTTACCACACTTCTTTCATCCACACTTATGAACTTTCGTTAGTTGAGGACGCAAGGCAATCGTCGTTTTCGGAGAAGATCATTGATCTATCATCATCATCATCACCATCATCTTTATCTTCTTTTCAGACCATGCCATAATAACTTAATTTATATAAGAAGCCTAAAAGCTATTTGTTCTGATTTCTGTGCTACGAATAAAGATCAAAGGGATTGCTTCATTAAAACTTGCGAGAGTTTACTTTGAATCAAAAGAAAAAACTAAATAAGATCTAAATAATACGATTCTGACTTTGCTTAATTTTTATTATAAAAGCACCTTTTACCTTTGATCTGGCAAACACTGGAAAAATTTAGTTCAAAATGTGGAAAAAAGTAATTTACCTACATGTAAAATAAAATTACAGACTGTCAAAGTTATTGCATGTCTATTTAGTTACAGGTAAAATAATGCCAACTAACTATACTATAACTATAAGATTAATGGCATTCTTATGAAGCGAATGTAGTGCTCGTGTGTGTGTGAGTGTGTTATTTTCATAGTTTCCTCTTTTATCACGTTCTTTCTCGCGCAAATACAAAGAGAGCTAAGGCGGGATAGCGCTATATCGCGTTGCCATGCTTGCTGCCCGTGCTGATGGGATGACCTAGCAAGAGCGAGTCGCGCGAGAAGGCACTGTCGCGTTATGTATCTCTGAAAGAGAATTTAAGGCATGACTATGCCGCGCGGCCATAATAGCTCAACAGGAGCAGTGATATGGTCATACTCAATCCCTGGACCACATATGTGATTATACTGACCCTGAACCTTCTTTCACAGGTTTCCTCAATCCCCGGTCAGATGAGTACCCAAGGTCACCAGCAAACTACGGCCTCATGGACCAGATAGCAGCTCTCCATTGGATAAAGGAGAATGTTGCTGTCTTCGGGGGAGACCCAACAAATGTGACTCTCATGGGTCATGGGACTGGAGCTGCTTGCGTCCATTTCTTGTTGACTTCTCTTGCTGTACCAGAAGGTAAGTTGTTTCTTCTTCTTTTCATCCACTCCTCATCAATCGTCCACTTAGTTGCTTTATATTTTATATAAGACTGTTTTGACTTGCTTCATGAATCCAGGCCTTTATAAATGTAGATGTAGCTATTTGATGATAATGCTCGTTGTCGGATTTCCACTACAACATCTTCGACATCTTCTTGCAACAGCAATTAGGTAAAATGTACATACTTCTTGAGAATTGGCCTGTGCCCTGCAGTAGGACGTACATAGACTGATGATGGTGATAAATTCAGGTAAGGAGGATATTTCATTTCATTTCATAAAAATAAAAAATAAATTATAAAATAAAATAAAAATAAAATAAATAATTTCTGTAGCAACCTAAGTTTATGCACCAAAAATAGAATTCACTCCCTTGTCTGTTTTTTCTGAATCTGATGAGACTGGATAAAACTGAGACCAAAAAGGGATCTTATGCTATTCTTAACTGAACAAAACACATTAAAATGTGCAATTGTAAATGCCCTCATATAGTTCAAAATATTGTTGCAACTTTTCTTGCTACAAAATTGCCCTACATAACTCTGTCTTACTTATCAATAATTAAATATGGACTCAACAAAAATAGCTTCACCTAGTTCTTCACACTGAGCGAAACTAACAATGCGATTTTGCTACTTCTATTATTATTGACGTCATTCTCTTAGCAAGTGGTTGTTTATTCAGAGCTTAAACAAAGCCTACTTGATCTTAGAAAAGGTAAATGTGGGCAAATTCGTAATAAGTCTGACCAACGTGACTATAAGGAGCTTCTTAATGGCTACGTGCGTGTATTTTTAGCTAACGTCATTAACCGAACCAGACGTTGACTTCCTAAGAAATATACGCTAAGAAACTCGTTACGACAGTTAGCGGTTTAAAAGAAAAACGTGACTCTAAACGATGGAGACCCGACTTCCACGACGTTCTAGAAAAAAAGCCATTCATTTTCATGACTTTATTCATTTCTTAAAAGAAATTTTGCCTTTCCACGTAAAGCGGCTATGAAAGCTTGAAATAGAACGTCGGTTGACAGTAGTTTGCAAATGCTTTCAATAGGCTAATGAAACCCAACGTAAATAGGGATTTAAGATAATACAAAGTACGTTGTTGAGATTCTAAGACGACTCTTGAAAGGAGATCTGTACTTGAATGTGCCATTGAAACAAGCTGGTGATTGTATCAGTACAATTTTAATGAGGGTAGAACCTCAAATTACTTCAAAATCTATGAAAGGTTAGGCTTGAGACATAATACAGGTTTTGAACCGATTTGGATAGGATTTGTTAGGATCTATAGCTACACCCGAACAAGGAAGAACCATTTTGGATATCTTATCTTCGCGTATTTTTTTTAGATTCACCGCATCATGTTTCATGATGCGGATCAGATCAGAAATGCATATTTCTGTGTCTAAAATAATTCTCAAGTATTTGGGACTGCTGCTGTAGTTAAGGACCCAATTAAAGGAAGCCTAGTACCAAAATTCGGTCTCGTTTTTTATCACGCCCAAGTACGCCGAAAGACAAGTCTAAGTTTTAATTCTAAAGACAACCTCAAAAATAGGCCATATTTGTACTACCGAATGTTATGTGCGGTATCATAAAAATATGGTAATAATAGTTTGCATAAACACTTTACTAAAACTTTATATTTCAACGATATATTTTGTAGTACAAACGAGATTTCTTGAGTTTCATGATGGATATTTTTGTTCAAATTGTGCAAAAATGGCGGAAAAAAGTCTGATCGGATTTAGTGGCAGGGTCGTTTATTTTGTATCGCTAACTGCGCTATTTGTAATTACTTTGCGTTGTTATAATATTACTTCGAATATTTGGAATACAAAACTACTTTATTTGGGGCTATTTTTGCAATTTTATTGTATTTCTAAAATATTCGTCTATATTATAATGCGTATAGCAAAGCTATCACATGTATATCACAACTTAGCCGAACGGCCCATACATGGACGCATGTTGTCATTTACCCTATTCGTATGTTACCATCCTTATCAAAACGCACAATTCAAATACTCCTATTTCCGGGATAATTAAGTTTGTCCCTTTCGAGAAATTATAGTTTTGTCCCCTAATTGTTCTGACACCGCTATTTTAGTCTACGATCTCGTTAATGTACGTGTCCTACTTTTATGGGTCTAAATGTTAGGCTGAAATGTACCTTCATAAACAGTCCTATGTAAACTGCCCCAAAATTAACTTTTAGCCGACTTGTTGTTGTTTATAAACAATGTAGAAGTTTGGGATTCACTGCTATGATAGTGTTTGTAGTTACGTGTTTGGTATTTAATTTAATTTCTAACAGGGATTTGTTTATATAGTTGAGTCTTCAAAATATTCTACTAAAAAGGCAAGACTAATTTTATTATTTGGCCATTAGAGAGCGCAATTTTTTTAGTAGTAGCAGCTGGTTTGAAGAACCACATAAGTCAGCCTCCGCTACGTTACTCCAGTGATACTCTTATTTACAACATATTTATTATATACTCTGAGCGACCGGCTCCTGCCAGTTGGTCGATCCAGATAATTATGATCTCCTGACATGCCAATCCTCACCTATTCTTTCGTGTCAAAGCCAACAGAGGTAGTGTGTCAATGTTGCCAATCAAAGTCAAAGTCAATATAATTTATTCAATATAGGAGCTTGCAGCATACTTATCAAACTTCAAATCTTTTTTAAAGCTACCACCGCGTTGGAATGTGTTGTCGCTGTACAGAAGATGCGGCCAGAAACTCTACAACATAACACGACTTAATAACTATTACAATATAAATAATCTTAGGGAAGGACAGGAGTTTTTCAAATTCAGCTTCCGGACCCCCAACTGCCATTCTTGTTTTATAATGGAGCCCGGATGAACAAACCAAACACAATTTTGTTGAAAATATTATAAAGAAATGTCTTGCATAAAATAGCCAGATCTCAATCACGCAAAAATAGTCTTTATAAAATTCTGCACTGCAGTTTTATTCGAACGACGTCACACTTTTCTCTTTTCCATCACCATTGTATCTCTCAAACAATACCTTTGCTGGAAACACGAAAATATCTCACCATTTTTCCTCCGACCAATCTCTTGAAACCATAGCATTTCGGGTACGGCACGGTATAAATATGCAAACTCGTTTATACTTGAAACTTTTCGTTGCCGTCGTCGAGTAGATGAAGTAATTTTGTACTCGCTGCGGTTACATGGATTCTCATTTCGCAAAGTACTCGATCATAACTCGATTTCCTATTGTTTCGTTTTTGCTGTATGCCTTTTCGAAAGTTTTGCTGCTGCAGTTTGTTTGTTGTTTTATGAACGCTTCCGTGAAACTAGATGAGGTTTATTGTGATGAATATTTTGTAAGAAAATTGGCTAATCAAGTTAATAGTTACTGTACGTTTGGAACGAAAGTTTTGCAATTAACATTGCTTTTTACGAGATTAAATAAGACCCAATGGGCAAACATTTGGGAAGAAAGTTAAACGAAGATACTGGCAAATTAGTAATTTTTGTAAATTTGGGCTGCAACTGCATGCTCAAAGGGTGGTTGGTAGTTGTAGCAAAGTTGGTAACGACCGACCAATGGGATTACAGTCTGTTTATGTATATTATATCAGCCTTCTTGTCAAAAATATATATACAAACATAACGTGTATAATATGAGCATACTTATATATAACAAACTACCTGATTGTATAAAACTGCTACAGGGAAAGTTTTTCAAAACCACATTAACGAAATGGCTGTGTGAAATGTGTTTTTATAGCGTAGAGGAATATTTGAATTATGGCAATAAGTACAAGTAGAAGATAAGTAGTTAACTATAATAGCTTTAATAAGGTTTATCGACGAACAAACTAAATTTGCACGCCTGCAAGCAGGCTAAATACAGCTACTGAACAATTTTGTAACACCCTTTTAACAAAGTATTTTGGCAAATAAACTATTTCTATTTCTATGTATGTATGTATGCTGTTACTCTCTGTCCCCAACGACCGTAGTACGATAAGGGTATATCACACTTTTTATCTTGTTCGTTCGCGCGCAAATAGAAAGAGAGCTAAAGTACGATAGCGCTATATTACGCTGCCATACTACGGCCGCAGATCGCAATAGAAAGGAACCTAATACATTCGCTGTTCGTCTCAAAATATACAATTCTCTGAGCAAACAATAAAACATTTTATTGATCCATAATTGAATTTTACACCTTGCCTGATCTTTAATGGTATTAGAATTCTTAGGTATTGCAAACATTACCTAGGTACAGTATGAAACAGTCAACAATAGATCAAATATTGTATACTTTACCTGGACGAACCGGGCATTGTTTTCGATTTTGGATTTTGATATTTTAGTATGATTTATGAATTATGCTACAGGGTATACAATTTTATAAGTCACATATTTGAGAGAGTCGCTTAGTTTAGACCATCAAACTGATCAACTTTTAGTATGGAGCAAACATACAAAAACAAATCGCGAAATAAAACACCTGTTCCAACGCTTAGGTACCTACTCGGCCCCAATGCATGGAACTTTCGAGATTGGATGTATGGAGATTTTGATGTTTACTTCATGGTAAAAAGTAGAAGTTATATGGTCTGGAGAACCCCTTAAGATATGTTATCGTATTTAATTTTAAAAGATGGAAAATGAAAGAAAAAAATATTTTTTTATGCTTACCTCAAATCAAAATATTATTACAAGAATGCTGAATGAAAAATTAGGGTAACTCTGACCCTCAAACGATAAAAACCAGATCTTGAGTCATTACTCTTCATAGTTTATAGATATAGTGTAAATTCTACTTCAACTTTGCCGGTAAAATACTAAAATATGAAATTCTAAAATCTAAAACAGTGCAAAATATAACTATCAATACGGTGTATGGTCTCATAAATAGAGTGAATATTATTCGAGTTTCAGAAACCGATAGTACCGCCGCGTACGCAGTCTATGGAAGCGAGCCGCATACCTGATGAAGGGTTCCGAACAAAACAATTTTGGGTCGGGAAATGTGCGGTATTCGAGGCCTTGTGTGCTTTTTAGTAGACTAAGGAGTAGAAAACTAATTTATAAACGGTTTTATCGAAAACCTTTACAAAATAACATTATTAAAAGGTTTTGTTATCTACCTACATAGTTACATAATTAATTAATCATGATTTTTGAGAATGAAGGTGAGATTTAGTAACCAAAGTATATATTTCAGTGCAGAAGTGTGAATGTTCTGAATATGGGCACCGCTAGTAGTAGTCGACAACTTATGCGTTACATAATTAAGAGGGTGCTACAGACCATCAAATTGAAAAAATGACACTATGTGACCAACATTTGCATCACAAAAAAAAAAATTACCAGTTCCATATATTTGACTCGAGTAGCCATTTTCTATGGAACAACCCGTATGATCGATATTGGTCCTTTAGTAAAAATTAACCCATAAACAGGCACGGAGAGACTAGATTTCGAAGAATGTCTTAGAAGCGAGGAATTCCTCTCAGAACCGTAGCAGGTTGCGAGTTATTTTCACCAGAATGTTGTCCCTGCCTACCCCAAGTCCCTAATGGAAAATAAATGGGTGTGAAAGAGTTTAAACAAATGTTCATAAAACTAGTCAATTTCTACTATTAGCATTTTCTATTCCCAAAACAACGGCCAAACTAAAAACTTTAAAAACTCGTCGAAATTTCAACTTAAAAAACGAACGTTTAAAATTGAAATTCACCGTCAGCGTTTTTTGAAAAGCTTCCCGTTTACCGTGCCGAAGCCATCCTATTATGTTTTACGATGGGAACTAATGTCACGTAAAGTTAATGGTTTTCACCTGGAACGAGCTTTTCCATTCGTTTGCGAAGTATTGGATCCTGTTCAATTAGATTGTTCATTTTCATTAAACGGCTTTCGTTCTTCATTCGTAATTGAGAAGGAAGATTGTTACCGTTACTCACACCTGTTTAAACAAAATTATACTTTGTTTATAGGAACCTAAGTGTCCTTATACTGTACTCATTACTGAGAAAGACAAAATAACTACATTCCCTGATAGATAGGCAGACTAGTAATATATTATTAATTTTATCCTGTCATCCAACTTCGCCGCCCCGTTGGAACACTTGGAATATACACAACAATAAAAATATATGATAAATACAAGGGTTTACTCATAGAATTTATGACAAAGTTTGAGATTAATTTTTTTAATTTCCATTTTTGAAATGCAAACTGAAATTGATTTACACAAACAACGTCCATACGAATAAGTTTCACACTGAACAATGCATGCATTTTGCAAACGAATTTATTTTTCAGCCGCCCATACCAATCGCCTTTGAACTCTATGAATAAATTGAAAAACAATATGAGAACGTACAAACAATACTATTTATTATTTTACACAAAATTTAAATAGATTCAGACTAAAACACATATTTTAGGTGGTAACTGCAGTCGGAATAGCGCCCGCCACTTCGAATGCATGGTATTCTTTTAAATTAATTTCTTTTATAAATCTATCAATAAAGTTATTCTTTTACGTTATAGTTTATTACAAAACTTAAAATGAAAAACCAGATGGTCTTATTATTACAAAGCCTTTTGTAACAATAACTTAATCTCTATAAAACATAAGCATATGCTCACGACTATATTCCCTGAGGAGTCAGAGATATTCTGAAACTTAGAACATCCAAGTTTCACTACGGAAAACTACACTACTTCGTTTCTAGTACGGAAACTCTGTCCAGTGTGACGGGAAGTGAGCCCGTCGCCACTTGTAATGGACAGTGGGTACAATACATGCCTCGAAATTGAAGCATGCTGGTTTCCTCACGATGTTTTACTTCACCGAAAGCCAGTGGTGTTACAAATTGTACATAAATTTCGAAAAACTCATTGGTACGAGTCAGCCTGGACGGGGATCGAACCATCGCCTCCCGCACGGCAGGTAAGGTTACTTGCCACTGGACCACCACAGTATAAAACACATAATTATTATTTCCGATTGGTCACCTTCCTAATAGTAAAGTGACCTGACAAACAAGACGGAGGCTATAAGTAGTTCTTCCACTTTAGCCAGATACTTATGTCTCCATCTGGTTTGTCTAATCCCGTTCCGTCGTAAAAACGTTTTTGAGACGTTTTAAGTTGTAGTTTAGTGCAATCTCAGCTAAACATTGTAGTACATTTATAAAAAACGGGTACATCGTTACTGTTCATGTACTTACTAAATAAGTTTAGAAAAAGATTGCCAATTAAAATAAAATAATGCTCTAAAAATATTTTGTAGATCTTACAAAGTTGTTAAAGGTTTGAAATTGAAAAGAATAAAATTGATACAATTCTTCGGCCAGCAATAAATGAAATTAAGATAAAAATTTATAGTATTCCTACTTATGTTAGTGCTATAACTATAAATTGCGTTCACAAGCAGCTGCGCGACATTAGTTTTTGTTTTATTTTCAAATGAAACATGCCACTGTAGCGGTCATTTTGAATAGTTTGGTTTGTGGTTTAGCTATGCAATGTTTCTGCATTGAAATTGTGTCGTGAAAGATCTGTATGATTTTATTATAGTTGTTTATATAAACCGCGTTTGGGATTTAATATCACTAAAACTGTCACCAATCCAAAGTCTTCTCAGACCAGAGGTTACGTCCGTATCCCCCTGACGCAAATGCGCGGATTGCGGAGTTTATAGAGTTTCCAAGACTGAATTCAACGCGTCTATGTATGGGTGCATCTCGAACAAATTGAGAAGAAGGGGCATTGAGTGAAAATTTTCAAATGGAAAAGGAATGGTTTCAGTTCGCTTACGAACGTCTCTGCTTTCTAATGGTACATAATCAAACTTAAAGAAGTAGGTACTTATATCAAGTCTATTTCGAAATCTAGTATTTTAAAGCAACAAATCCCGAACCAGGTCAAAACTCCAACTTTCATCCAATATATTGATACCGGTATATACAAAAAGTAAAACCGCTTCATACGTATAGCCGCAGAGCGGATTGGCGGAAATGACACTCCGTTTTATTATTCCGTTGGAGTACTTTCTATCTAACCCTATTCAATACTTAAGCTGAAGGGATTTATTGAAAAAAGTTCGTGTTAATTCTATACTCGGCTGTAGAGAATCGAAATAAATGTTTAGACAAATAAAACTTATGCAGAAATTGGCTGTCGTGATTCTCTTTTTTTCACCTACGTGATTTGAGTACTAGTTTGGTTTTCTACCACCTTATTTTTCTAATAAGTCCATATACATTCATTATATTAAAATTGTTACGACCGTCCCAATGCCTTCAATAGAAATATTAAACTGGTTTTTATTTCGATCACTTATTACGTTGAATTATCCAAATAAACTGTACTAGTTTTTGAGATGGAAATAGTAGAATTATAATAATAAAACCTTCAGTCGTTGTACGGTTTTAATGATGTTTTTTCTAAAGCGCCATTGCGCTTCGGAAGGCACGTTAAGCAGTTGTTTCAAATCATCTTAAATCTGTTGTAAATATGAAACATGTTTTAGTTGCAAATTGTTACGAGATTGAGAGAGTTATTATGTTACGGAGCATAATTCTTTCAAACATAATTCTAAGTGTGATGAAACAGCAAAGAAAGTAGATTGTTATTAATAAGTCCAACACATTTTAAGCTAACAGAAATAATGAAAAACGTGCTCCAGCTAAGATTTTTTTTCATTAAACTTAAAGTAGGTATACAGAACGTATAAAATAATGCTAACGCTTGCATTTTCTAGATTTTTGCTCTCAACCAGTCTTCGCTACATAAAACATGGTACTTACTCCAATTTACCTGTTTGTATGCAACGTTCTGACTGCAATTTCTCGAGACTTTCTTGGTAGCTTTACGCTTAGTTTGTCTTTTGTATAGTCAGTGAAAAGTCTTTGTCGAACATATTGTGATAGTAAAACAAAATGCTATTGTCATAAAATTTTTAACGTTGCCGTAAAAGTTTTATATCTTGTGTTGTTCAAAAAGTATTGAGAATTTTTTTGGAGTGCTGTGAAGTGTGCGGCTTAGAATAGCACCGACCTAGAAAAGTGTCGTAAAAGGTTAGTAATTCATTCAGCATCAAAATCTCTAATGTGATGACCGTGTGGCTATTGTTCAAACATACATACATAAGCTCATGCCATTGTGCCATGCGAGTAGGCAGATACCACGGACCGCCACACGCTAAGATTCAGACACACCTCTTTAACCTCATTCACATACATACATAGTTTCATACACTTCTGAGGATTGAGGGTGCTACGTATTGATCCTTTTCGGAAAAGATCATTCATTTGATCATGGTATGTTTTCCTCGGGCGGTCTCTCCCAACACTTCCGCTCACCGTTGCTTGATATATTTCATTCGCAAATTTTCTTTCATTGATTATCTCTATGTGACCGGTTCGGTCACCTTTGTAAATAGCCAGACGTGCCCTTTTTGACACTCTAAGGCTACTCTTCACGGCGTGTAGGGCATTTACCTTATTTCCCACAGTCATTTTTCGCTCTACATCTCCATCACACTTTCCATCTCTCTTTAAACAAACATCTCAAAAATACAAATTAATTTATCACTGAGAAAAAAATGCTTCGCATACGTAGCCCGTCGTAACTTACACGTAGCCCGACGCACCTTACGTACCACGTAGCTTACGACGCAATATTGATTACGAGTGTTGCATCAGTATTTAAGTTGTCTCGTACTTCATAATGAAGATTCATTCGTACGTATAAATATATTTTTTTCTCAGTGTACTTGTTCCACTCTGTCTCCTTCAACATTACAACGTTACATTCTGTAACATTGTCGTATTCACGTTCCAAAACCATTACCTTCGTCTTGCATATATTGACTTTAATTTCTTTCTTCTTTAACGACTCATTCGTCACATACAACATATTCAATCAGATTTAAACAAACATCTCAAAAATACAAATTAATTTATCACTGAGAAAAAAATGCTTCGCATACGTAGCCCGTCGTAACTTACACGTAGCCCGACGCACCTTACGTACCACGTAGCTTACGACGCAATATTGATTACGAGTGTTGCATCAGTATTTAAGTTGTCTCGTACTTCATAATGAAGATTCATTCGTACGTATAAATATAATTTTTTCTCAGTGTACTTGTTCCACTCTGTCTCCTTCAACATTACAACGTTACATTCTGTAACATTGTCGTATTCACGTTCCAAAACCATTACCTTCGTCTTGCATATATTGACTTTAATTTCTTTCTTCTTTAACGACTCATTCGTCACATACAACATATTCAATCAGATTTAAAAGACGACCGACTTTACCCAAAGACGAGAAAGGGCGTTTGTTGATAGAGTACACACTAAAAATATCGTGCATAAGTGTTAAGCATCGAAAGCCAAAATAATTGTAACGTGCTGTTTTAGTGAGGTAGTATGGTTTCTCTACTTGCTCTCGAGCTCGGCTTCTTTCCATTGTGGCTCTGGAGGAGGTCATTTTAAAAATCATATTAGACTAAAGGCGCTGGTGAGGTGCTTAGGGTAAAGCTTGAAACTAAAACAACTTTAAAATGATAGCAAATCTTAAATTACGATTAAATAATCTGTTGTTCAGTTTGAAGCACCTCTTCAAAATATGACCAAACCTTCATTTACACCCGGTAGACATTTTAGTATGACTGAAAGAGGCAGTAAACATTTTGAAATCTAGGCCAACCAGTAGCTTATCGTTTTTAAATTACAAACCCTAAATAACGAGTTTATACTTTTAGTAAAACTTTAAATAGAAAATTCTACTGTAGACGACAGGCGCCACAAAGTGTGTTTTCCCGTTTTCTATCACGTACAAAGCAAAGATTAAATTTAAGACGAGCTCTGGCACAGAAATGGAGTTCTTAGCAAAATGTTAAGGTAATTACCGTAAAATGCGGTTTTACTTATAGTATAATTATTATCTTAGTTAAATCCCCTGTTAGTTGCGGCCTTAGTTATTTGAATTTGTTGGCTAATAGGCATATGTTTTCAATAGGAGGGTAATCAATGAACGTGAAAGTTGAAAATCGTTCTATAACCTGAGTAGATCTTGAAAATGACACTGCGAAAAAATCATTATCCCATAGTTATCTCATAGGTACATCACCCAAGGATAGAAATATTGTGATCTTTTCTATACCACAACAGAACTGTACACTTCCACTAGACCATGACTACGTATTGATGATAATGACGATGTATTGATGATAATGACGATGTATGGATGATAATGACGATGTATTTATGATAATGACGATGTAGTTAAAATAGTAACAATGTAGTAATGATAATAACGATATAGTGATGATAATGACAATATAGTGGTGATAATGACGAATTTTTACAAAGTTCTTTTGTTTCAGGTCTGCTGTTCCACAGAGCGGTCCTGATGTCAGGATCTGGACTAAGTCCATGGTCTCTAGTTGCAGACCCAAATAAATATGCTGCCATCGTAGCAACACATGCCAATTGTTCACCAGGTAAGAATGACGGAGACGATCCTCTTTCTCCTGCTCCTATCCCATTATTTGAGGTCGGTGCAAAAATATATTCACCTATCTGTCATTTCTACTTCCTCTAATTCCCATACCTTTGTAAGTACATAGAGAAAGGATGATATAAGATATTATGCGTCGGACGTCAACCAACTTAAAAGAAACAAAATGTACTTCGGCAACATGCAAATAATACCTATACATACAGACATTTTTTAAGAGGATCATAAGAACATCAGACTGAACGAACTAAACGAACCACTGTCTCTAACGAACCAAAATGGAATCCCGAAAAACTGCAAACCTACTCAAGCCTCAAATGTATGGGACAGCAGATTTTGTTTTTCGCGATTTAGATGTTGGTCCCATAGTGAAAGTTGGTCAGGTTGATGGTCTGATCATCAAGTTGGACCTTGTATATAGAGTGAAATTGATACATTAGAATCATTTTAAACTAAGAGTATATCCATCAAACTGAACAACTTTTACTATAGGAGCAAACCGATTGGAGCAAAGAAATCTGCTGTTTTCTTATTTGAGTCTAGTAGGCGTTGCAGTTCAGTATGGAACAGCAGATTTTTGTTGTTGCTCCGATCGGTTTGCACCCATAGTAAAAGTTGTTCAGTTTGATGGATAGACTCTTTCTGTCAGTTGCACGTACGTTCATTAAAGTTAATCCTCCATTAACTCTCTTGCTAGCTTTTACTTCGCCCACAAGACAAAAAGTGACAATAAGAGATTTAATGAAGGATTAAATTTAATGAACGTACGTGCAACTCACTGTTAGTTCAAAAGGATGCTAATGATATCAACATCATCCTGTATTAAATACGTCATAGCAAGTCCTTCAAATGCTAATGGCAACAAAGAAAACATGTATTTCTCACTACATTATACTTTGAGAACAGGGAGATATCCCTGGTATTTGGATACGCAAATATAGATTATAGAACTTACGCAACAGTGCTTAGGGTTCAAAATTAGCATATTATGTATATGGAGTTAGAGGTCTTGTCTGTAAACCTTATCTTAGGGAGTCTCTTGGGATAACTCGAAGTTTTGCACAAAGGAAAAAAGGTATAAGAAAGATAAGAACAAATCCAATTTCTAGCCCTTCAATTTTGTTACAATAAGAGGGGAAAGTAAACGAAGAGTTTTAGCGCTTGAAGGCTGAAAAAACAGAACTTATCTAAATTATCTAGTGGAAATATTGTTTTTGTATTTTAGGTCTTAACAAATGCAAAGTGCCCTCAATCCCTCAAACGTATTTTTAGGATTCCGTACCCAAAGGGTGAAAAAGGGACCCTATTACTAAACCTACGTTGTCCGTCCGTCCGTCTGTCCATTCGTCCGTCCTACCTATTTAGGGTTGCAACTTTTGAAACGTAATAGCTAGATGGTTGAAATTTTCACAGAATATGCGTTACAGCGGTGGATTTGTTACCAAAATTTATAAAGTTAACAGTATAGGGGGTATACATAACTCATTATGGGGGTTATACCTATTTTTGACTGGCTTGTACTTCATTACGTCACTATAGTGCCTTCTAATCCAACGAAATCAAATTCGCAAAAAAAATTTCAAGTATCTAATTATCTCATTAAATATTGGACTTAACAATTTGTACTCCAAAGCATTTTTAGATCTTAAAATATCGTCTACACAATAGTGTATGTCGCAAGTAAAATTGACTTCAACTTATAAACCAGATGCACATAATATAGATTGTTTTTCATTATTTAGGCTTTCCTTTGAACATAGGTTTCGTTTGTATTTTTTATAAAAATAAGAAATATACTTCATTTTTGAAGAGATTTTGAAGATCATTGCTATATTTTTTAAAAGCAATTTTTTTTTTTTTAGTATATTTCATTCACTCATTCATTATTTTTCATTAATTTGTATATCTTTCAAATAACGAGAAGATAGCTTCTAAAAACTAGTAAACTATGGCCCGGCCCTGCGTTACCTATGAGGAGCGTCTTAAAATCGGTCTTTAATCGCACGGTACAGCCATGACATAATCTGTAGTTATTTTTAATTTTTCTGCGTGATAAATCTATTTATTACCTATTATATATTTTTGTGTGGCAATAAAGTGACTTTTTTTTTTAATTACTTTTTATTCACAGAACTGACGCCACCAGCGCTACTGCGTTGCTTGCGTGAGAGGCCGCTAGAAGCGCTGCTGTCAGCACCTGTACAAGCGCCTGACTTCGCTTACGCTTTCGGTCCGAGTGTCGACGGTGTTGTTATAGGTAAGTTCATTCACGCCTCTTTCCCAGTGGGGTAGGCAGAGACCAGAGCGCGCCATATACTAAGATCCTTACATACCTCTTTTGCCTCATTCACATCCATACATCTCTTCATACATGCCCATCGGTTTCGAGTACTCCGCACCTCCCCTTTTTTTAGGACGCAACCGATTTGATCAGAATACGTCCTACGAGGGCGCCCTCTGCCGACACTCCCACTCACTTTAGCTCCATTTATCTCTTTCGTACATCTGCTATCACTCATCCTCTCCACATGCCCAAACCAACGAAGCACACCCTTCTCTATTCTTGTCACAACATCTTCTTTCAATTGACATCGATCTCTAATCACACAATTTCTCACTCTATCTCTCAGCGTAACACCACACATATTTCTCAAGGAACGCATTTCAACAGCTTTAATTTTACTTTCATGCTTTTTCTGCCATACCCAGCACTCACTGCCATACATAAGTGTAGGCACCAACACACCATTGTGTATAGCAAGTCGCGCCTTTTTGGACACCAATTGGCTAGTCACAATGGTATGCAAAGCACCGTTCACTTTGTTTCCCGCTGTTACTCGCCTATGCACATCACCCTCACATTTCCCGTTTCTAGTACACATGCATCCCAAATAAACAAACTCTTAGAATTACAAATAAATGTAATAAGAAACCTTGATATTGGTGGGTATCAAAATGATCAGATCGGTAGAAAAAGTTAGTTATCCCTTTTTCGTAATAATGTCTTATTTTTTTTGTTCATACGTTGAAATCAGCAGTACAAAATGTCAAGATTCCTATGGAAATTATGCATAATTCAACAACTTACTATCTCTCGCTACTCTGAACATATTACTCGATGTCAGCTACGACATTTCGTAAAGCGGCGATAGAAATATAGTATTTTATATTTTTCTGTTGGTGTTATGAGAAATCGGGGGAGGCCTATGTCCAGCAGTGGATGTTTATCGACTGATATGATGATGATGCGAAATGACTAAGAGATTTTGTGCAGCATATTTTGAAAACTACACTTTTCATCAATGTTGCTCTGGAGGAATGCAATGGGAGTAAAAAAAAATCAGCTGGCAATGCAGTTTAGTATGGAACAGCTGATTTTTCTTTGCTCCGATTGGTTGTTCAGTTTGATGGGTATACTCTTAGTTTAAAAGGATGCTAATTATATCAATTTCCCTGTAAAAATGACTAGATAACGATATAGAATACATAAATACACAGGGTGTACTTAAGGGGGTGGTTTAGGCCATCAAACTGAACAACTTTCACTTTGGAGCCAACATCGAGAAAAAAAATTTGATGTCCCATACATTTTAGTCGAGCCAGTACTGCAGTTTTGTTTGGGACGGCTGTTATAGCGAAAGATGTTCAGTTTGATAGTAGTAGATTAAAGTATAACCAAGGTGTTTTTTTACACCCCATATATACAAACATCCATGAATCTGGTACAAATATTCATTATTCACTATGCAAATATTTGCCCCTTACGGGATTCGAACCCGCGATCCTCGGCACAGCCAGCTTACTATCGTAACGACTGAGCGTCTACTATCGGATAGTTGAATAGGCATGTATGAAGTGCAAAACAGATTATTTCCTGTCTTACTTATCCCTTCCATTGGTGTGAGTGATAACGATTTTCCTGTTGACGACATGAAGAGAAAGTTCACGGAATTTGCTAAAAAGGGACGGGAAATGTTTATAATTAATATTTTGAACCTGGCCATTGTCTGCGAAATTCTTCACGTGTCGTTTTTCTTTTGTCTTATTCACAGACACAGATTTAAATAGATGACGCAATTGTGATATTTTGTATGTAAACCAAGCGTGCATGTCGAATTATTTCGAACTACTAAGACCTGACCTTCGATCTTGTTGATTTAAGACATTGAAGTTAAATCTTAATCCAATTTCAGTTCTAATCAAATTGCAATCCAATTACTATTCAATTGTGCGTAATTCCATATCGCGCTAAACTTGACTTATTTACTATGTGACAAACGGTCAGTTGCACGTATGTTCATTAAAGTTAACCCTCCATTAAATCTCTTGCTGTCACTTTTTGTATCGTTGACGTAGTAAAAGCGAGCTACAGATTTAATGGAGGATTAACTTTAATGAACGTACGTGCAACTAACCGTGGCAGCCTTTAACGTCTATCAAATATATATAATATCGATAGCGATGTATCTAAATCGCTCTAACGGCGCGGCGGTCAAATGTTTAGCACGATACCGAATGTGTTAAAAGTTGTGGTTCGCACGCGGTCCAATCACGGTTCAGTAGAGATTTATTTAACGCCTTTGGCCTCCATAATGAAGACTATAACGTTAAAAGCGATATTTCATGATAAGAATTTTTCGCTTTCGACTGATAAACAATACAATAACTGCACATTATGTGTGTTGTAAAATATTTTGGTTGCGCGAAATGGGCACTTAAAGAAGCTACATGTACGTCATCTACTTCTCGAAATTACAAGTCTTCAAAATGGCAACTTCTCGAAATGACAACTTCATGAAATGACATTTTCTCGAAATGACAATTTCTCGAAATCACATCTTCTCGAAATGACAATTACTCGAGATGACAACTTCTCGAAATGACAAGTTCTCATAATGACAGTTTCTCGTAATGATAAATTTTATAATGATCTCTTCTCAAAATTATCTCGTAATACCGAAACCAAAAATAAACAATATGACTTTTGAAAATTTAAACAAAATAAGAAAAAAAAGAGTGAGTGAGTATCGATCACCCCTATCGGATTAATTACGTCATAACGTTTGAGTCGGCAGCATTGAATTTAACGTTTTATTAAGAACTTGAATTGTTCTTAGGATAAAGTAAATAAAATCTACCCACTCGTATAGAAGTCCACTTTCTACCTAACAAAACTCTATCACCCAATTTACGACCAATATGTCCTCATTTCGACAAACTTACCACCAGCATTACCTCTATATTCTATCACTCCAATAAAATCAGTAATAACCTAGACAATTTAAGATGCCTTTGTTTTCTTTCTAGTAAGTATGCGGCTGCCTTGGGACAAAACCTAGTAACTACACAGTGTAAACTTTTGAGTACAGATAAAAATGTGTTGGCTTAACCAAAAAAAGTCCGATGTTAATTAGTTTGTTATTTTAGTCGAGATGAACTATCTCTTTTGTTGCTGTATGTTTTTGGTGTGCAAATAAATAATATTTATGCTATGTTATGTTCTTCTTCGGATTCCTCTTCATTACTGGAGGTTGGCGGTTTGCAGTCGGCTTTGCTTATCCCTGCCTATCTCTCGCCAAACGAAACAGCCGATGTAGTTACGACCTACTTTATGAGAGACTACAAAAAAAGTCGTATTTGGCATAATCACTTTGTTTTGCTGATAGACATTTTTATATTTAAATTTGAAATTTAATTTTAGGCGTTCTCTTCTCAAAAAAAATATTGTAAAATGTTTTTGCTTCTATCCGATACTTTTTTTTGAAGTTTTATTTCGTTTTGAGATTCAAGTGATTGTTTAAAAATTCAACAAACATAAATTATAGTTAAGATAAGATAAGATAAATATTCTTTATTTGCACACCAAAATACACAAAAAACAACAACAATATACGCGAACCAGAAGGGTACAAAAGGCGGCCTTATCACTAAAAGTGATTTCTTCCAGACAACCAGTGGATGGAAGAAGTCTTACATGAGATAAATGCTATGGCGGTGTACTAATTGATAAATAATATTATAATTTACACAAAGTAATATATAGTTCAGAGCCAAGTTATAAATTTTTTAGTATCATAACAAATTATAATATAAGATAAGATAAATATTCTTTATTTGCACACCAAGAATAGAAAAAATACAATTTAAAACAAGAATGAGAAGGGTACAAATTATTAAAATGGCGACAATATTTTGTATTCAAGCGTGTACCTACACTGTGTTTTTTATGAACAAGATACACGAGGTTCCCGAAAATTACCTCTATACACATGTGATATTGATAATAAGTCAACATTAAATTTGAAAAACCCGACTTACTATGTTATGTCTTGGGGCAGCCGTTGTTCGATCCAATGTCTCAACTTTGCAATGTAATAACGAACTCATCGATTGGTTGTGATAAGCTCTCCCGTCGGCGACAAAATTCTCGCTAACTTCGTTTCTGTTCTGACGGAATTTGTTACAAGAAATTCTCTTCTGGACTTCTTTGAGCTAGCTTTAGGTTGATAAGCAAAGAGTGAATAATGAACGTTATTCCAGTTGCTCTGACTAGCTAAGTAAATGTTGTTTTGCTTTAGTTGTAAAAGCATCTTTTCTAGAGTCGCTTTTCCTTGACTTTTGCAAAAAAAAAATTGTCCTATTTATGTCGACCTTTTTTTATTAATAAATGCTAGCAGTTTTTAAGGGGATGATCAGACCAATAAACAGAAAATTTGTCTGTAAAGTATCATCGAAATCGGGAATTAAAAAATCTGCTGTTCCATAAATTTTGGTCAAGAACGTTTGCAGTTTTGTTACTTGATAACATTAGACCATGATTTGATATCTTTTTGGAATGGAAAACATGCCAGTTGTTCATTCCAAAAATATACTATGTGGGCAGAAATTGCAATTAGAAATCTGCACAAAAAAATTCTACCGTGTTTCCCATCATCAAGTTTTACCGTTATACTAAGTGTTACGGGGGTTGTTTAGACCATCAAACTGAACAACTTTCACCAACATAGAAATTGCGAAAAAATAAAATCTGCTGTCCCATACATTGAGATCGAGTAGATTTGTAGTTTAGTATGAAAAATCAGTAGGTCTACCATGAGTTTTAATGTACTTTACTACTGTAGTAACGTCACCAATTTTGTATTGAACTTCGTACGGCGCTCCTAGTGATTACGTCGAGAACTAATTTCGAAATTGGCGACGTAACTACAGTAGTAAAGTACTGTGAAAACTCATGGTAGGCCTACAGATTCGTTTTTCGCGATTTCCATGTCAGTCAAAAGTCAAAAGTCAATATAATTTATTCAATATAGGAGCTTACAGCACACTTATCAAACGTCAAATCTTTTTTAAAGCTACCACCGCGTCGGAACGTGTTGTCGCTGTAGAGAAGATGCGGCCAGAAACTCTACAACATAACACGACTTAATAACTATTGGTCCATTGGTACATGTTGGTCCTATAGTGAAAGTTGCTCAGTTTGATGACCTAAACCACCCCGTTAAATGTTTATTTGTATTTTTGAACACCTTGTATGTTCTAAAAAAGTTTTTCTTTTCTAATAATATCAACAATTTAAAAAAAAATGAAGTTCTTACCTATCATTGAAGTTCGTAACGTCAGGCCCATTTTCTGACATATCCAAAATGACACCCAATATCTTCCAAAACCTAACCTATTTAAACCATTCGTTTTTTTCTCTATCAATAAAAAAATTCATGTCGCCCCTATTTTTATATCGCGACATAGAACACCCAAGTTATTCAGCTGGGTTGTTGTTTCCACTTTGGCAGCATTCTTTCCGGTTGTCAGCCAGTCCGCGTCCGAGACCCGTTATTAAATTGTCCCGGGAAGTTTTCTCATCTCGCTCTTCTGTTAGCTCAGTTTGTTGTTCAACCGAGGAATTTTTTTGATTTGCTCCGGAGACACTTGTTTCTTAGGTGTCAGAGGCTATTATTGCTTGCGCTATCGTTTTGGGACGTTGTTGTGTTTTTAGACATTGTATAAGTTAACGCCTCGTTTGAAAATATAAATTTTACTAGATGTTACAAGAGTATTTTGTAATTTTTAGTTACATTCATTGATAATATACAAGGTGTTATAAAAATAAAAACTAACATTTAAGGGGGTGGTTTAGACCATCAAACTGAACAACTTTCAATATGAAACCAATATCGAAACCGTGAAAAAAAATCGGAGGTTCCATACTAAACTAAAAATCTACTCTAACTAAATGTATGGGACAGCAGATTTTTTTTTTCGCGATCTCGATGTAGGTCCCATAATATGCATACGCATGCATGCATATGCTCACGACTATATTCCCCGAGGGGTTAGTCAGAGATATTCTGAAACCTCAGAACATCCACGTTTCACCAGTCCCATAATTACAATTTTAGATGTTTATTTTTACTTTTGTAACACATCGTATACAAAAAAGTTACATCGTTGAGATCAGCGGTGAGTTACTGGGTCAAAAACTTAAAAAAAACAAATTAATTATCCATTTCTTTAATAAACCTGTATAATTCTCTCTGTATACTATGTTTTTTGGTGTAAAATAAAGTATAATTGATTGATTGAATTGTGTACCTCATAAAAGATCAATATCTTCGCATTCATACTAAGTCACTAATATTAATTTTCCAGAAGAATAGGCAGAGATAGTATCTGCTTATTGCCGCCTAAGCTACTAGGCCTTGAAATTCTTTCTTCTCTTTTCTCCCTTTTGTATTTATATTTATAGTCATACCTAATTACACAAAGTAGAGCTTATCTCCAATAAATCATCAGTGCCAACGGGACCCTTAAATCTGCGCTGTCAGTCAGTCCGTCCGTCTGTCTGTCCTACCTATAAAGGGCTGTATCTTTTGAACCATAATAGCTAGACGATAGAAATTTTATTAGACTATGTATTATTGTATACATAACTTTAGCTTAAGAATGTATATTGTAATAGTTATTAAGTCGTGTTATGTTGTAGAGTTTCTGGCCGCATCTTCTCTACAGCGACAACACGTTCTGACGCGGTGGTAGTTTCAAAAAAAGATTTGACGTTTAATAAGTGTGCTGTAAGCTCCTATATTGAATAAATTATATTTTCTTTGACTTTGGAGAATTCAACTTGTTTGAAAAATCAGGAACTTATTTGGAGATTATCATTTTCACTTCCTATCAAAGCACACTAAAATACGACTAGTCTTATTTAGTTCACGTATCCTTATTATTGGCAGGAACATAAAGGAAGCGAGAAATATACTTTTGTCGGAATCATAAAAGTCTGTTTTATGGATACAAACTATTCAGAAGAGAAGGCTAACGATAAAAGAGTACATTTGGAGTGTTGCGTAACAGACGGTATAGTGAAATACTGTCATGGGTTAACTTATAAAGATGAAAGTAAAGTACTTTCGTTGGAAGACAATAGACGTGTTATCTAGATTATTCTCTTGAATGAAAGAAACGTTGAATGCTTTTTCATCTTAATTTGATATGGCAAGTTTTTATTGGAGGGCCGAATTAAAACCGTTACGAGATAATTGTCTCAATAGCAATATTTTCTATGTCAGAGATTTTAAAAATGAAAGAATTACAGATATTTAAATAAAATAACGATGTTTTTCGGTTCTCAAAGTCAAAGTCAAAAAAGTCAAAAATTGTTTATTTAAAATAATATCACATAGATAACATTTTGATGTCATGTTTTTGAATCTTTGACTAATTATTATAAGGAATAGCCTTGCGGTAGCATTTCCCCTCTGCCACGGTATAAGCACAACTGATCTTGTGCATTTTACACCATATCACTAAACGACACAGCCTATAATTGCGAAATAATAACTTCGAACTTAGAACGTTTGGGGTTCACACGAGACTACTTTTCATGATTTTTAACATTCAAAATTAGAATCTAAAGTTATGGGGAATAAAATCCAAAGTTGCAGATTTCATGTTATCTCGCCCCCCGCAAAAAGTGGCAGAAATGTTTGTTAGTAGAATTACACGCGTAACCAGTCCACATATAAATAGTCAAAGTTTTGAATCTACCTCCGCGTCGGCAGGTGTTCCGTTGTAGAGAAGATGCGGCCAGAAACTCTACAACACATTTCTTTTAAACAAAACAAAATATACAAAGTACAATTACATATAAATTCAATATTAAATTACATAGTGTAACATTGTCAAGACCATACATTTTGGTCATTTAAATAATCATCGAGTTTATAGTAACCTTTTTTACAGAGGACTTGTTTAACATGGGACTTAAACTTTTTGTCCGTCAAGTTAATAATATTCTCTGGTATCTTATTATAATAACGTATACAGTTCTTCGATTGACGTCACTCGCAGGACCTGTAAACTCTTTTGTAAACTAAAAATCGACATAAAATAACTGGCCATTAAGAAAAATATATAGGGTATAATAAAACAACCTATTTTAGTAATGCTTCAGACCATCGAACTGAACATCTTTCATTATGGAGCCAACATCTAGAAAAAATAAAAAATCTGCTGTCCCATACATTTTGGTCGAGTCGGTACTGCATTTTTTATCGATGTTGGCTCCATAGTAAAAGTTCACGATTTCAGTTCCTTTCACTATAGGACCAATATCGAAATCGCGAAAAAAAAACTGATATAAGTTAACGCCTCGTTTGAAAATATAAATTTTACTAGATGTTACGACAGTATTTTGTAATTTTTAGTTACATTCAATGATATTATACAAGGTGTTATAAAAATAAAAACTAACATTTAAGGGGGTGGTTTAGACCATCAAACTGAACAACTTTCACTATGGAACCAATATCGAAACCGTGAAATTAAAATCTGATGTTCCATACTAAACTACAAATCTACTCGATCTAAATGTATGGGACATCTGATTTTTTTGCGCGATTTAGATGTTGGTGCTATAGAGAAACTTGTTTAGTTTCATATTCTAAACAACCCCCTTAAAAGTTAAAAATGTATTATTTTTCTTTTCTGGCCAATTCTGATTTACTATAATAATTATCCGACATATTGTGGACGTTTCTAAAGCTGTTCTAAAAATAAGTGAGAGGAAGGTTCAAATCTCATTTCTGTAATTCAAAATAGCCTTAAAATTTTGCTATTTCAAAAGGAGTATAGATGAAAAATATTTTCGTCCACAAGTGAAAAACCAATCCAAAGACAATTGAAACATAATCCAATTTTCAACAGACACCGGAGACTTGCTCGTAAATCCGGAGAGCGCGTACGAGTGGGGAGGACAGAACATAGCTCGACTGCAAGGCAAGCAGGGCCAGAATGCCATCAACATTATCAACGCTGTTCTCATGAGGAAGAGCTCCGTTGCACAGCTTACCAAGTAAGTATAGTTGATAATTTTGTAGACTGGGAACAAAGTTTTTTACAGGGTCCTTCTTAATTTGCTGACACTTTTTTAAGGGGCTGATCAGACCATCAAACTGAACAACTTTCTCTATTGGACCAATATCGAAAGTTAGTTTGCAGTTTTGTATGGAACAGCTGATTTTTTTCATGATTTCGATGTTGATGCTACAGAGAAAGTTGTTTAGTTTGACGGTCTGATATCCCTTTAAAAAGTGTCAGCATATTAAGAAGGACCCTGTATATGACCACAGAGTACTATAATTACTGACCTACAGCCATTTCACACTAGCGATTTCTGAGCATAGGTGTTTAGTAACTAGCAACACTAAACATTAATTAATAAAAACCGGTCAAGAGCGAATCGGGCTACTCGCGCGCCGAGGGTTCCGTACTACACCCCACACAACATATGAACTTACAAAAAAGTTTTGTTTTCTCCGGGACGTTTAGCGCGAGACCGACTCACACTTGGCCGGTTTTTATTATTTATTGTTATACTGCAAAGTTTGGTCTATAATCACACCAAGTTTGACGCTTGCATGTTTTACCGTTTTTACGATAGAGCGAGAAGAAAACACGTTGATAAAAACTAATTTTTCGTATTTGGACCCATTAAATGTTAACTTTTTGTCATTTTTATTAATTATTAGCAAATATACAAACGAAGTCTAGTGATATATTCAATACTAACCGATTAAACTCAATGAAATTTTGCATAAGCAATTTAGAAACAAATCTCTATGCTTGTATCGTCTCAGATTTTCCTTAAAATTGACAGTTTTAAAGTTACAGTGCCTCAAAGATATCCATACATATCTTAAATTAATCCTAGCATTGAAACTATATATTTTAACGAAAATTGAACAACATACAAGCATAGATATTTATTCCTAGATTGTTTCTGCAAAATTTTATTGAGTTTAATTGGTTAGTATTGAAAATATCACCATACTTCGTTTGTATGCAGCGCGCATTTACGCATTCGGAATAAACTTCTCTTAAGATTCTATGATATCTATTGATAACCAAAATATGACCGGGCGTTAATTGATAAAAACATTTTTCTTTAGCTTTTCCATGATTAATGTCGTGTTGTATGACACTAGCGAACAGCATTATCAGCGATTTCTCTACCGACAAGAGTATAGCTATACCTTTAGAGTGTAGAATACCTTTTGATCAATGAACAATGATCTAATGATTGATAATTCAATATTATGTAGATGAATAATTACGACTCTATTAGTGGGCAAATCAACACGAATTCCGGCGAATTCAGCGCCAAACTCATCCAACCGAAATACAACTAAATTTGCATCCAAAATCAGACAACATTGATTAGCGGCACGAAATAGTCCGATTGACTGCAAATAACTAAATTAGTGGAGGGTTTGTACTAGTTTGAGAGTTATGCGGTCGATATTTAAGCAGTAAAGCATTTCAGTTGACAACAAGTTAACTACTATTTAGCCTCCACCTATACGCAATATAATTAACTCCTCTTTCGCATATAAATTATCAAGAAATTAGGCAATACGATTTTAAAAGGCAAATTTTAATGATGATGATGATAAATACAGGGTCCTTCTTAAATGCTCACACTTTTTAAGGGGATGATCAGACCATCAAACTGAATAACTTTCTCTATTGGACCAACATCGAAATCGTGAAAAAAAATTAGCTGTCCCATACATTTGGCTAGAGTAAGTTTGCAGTTTTGTATGGAAGAGTATTTTTTTTTCGTGATTTCTATGTTGGTGCCATAGAGAAAGTAGTTCAGTTTGACGGTCTGATCATGCCCTTACGAAAGTTTCAGCTTATTAAGAAGGCCCCTATATATTGCAAGAAGTTCTGAACGCGATAGAAATTACAAGAAACCGAATACCGAACCTGAAATAATAGCAAATTTGATGAAGTATACCTCTAACCTAACGCCTGATAATAAAGATTAATTTTGTAAGGCACTTTTAAACATACTAAGTGCTCCACATAGCTCATTCCCAATAAATCTTTAATTTATCATCTAAATTAACAGCAGAAATAATTCGAAAACTACTACACAACTTTCTCTCCATCGCCTTTTACTCCAAGACTCTACAACTGAAAACTACAACTAACCATCTAATCCATTGCTTCTTCCCACAGATACGACCTCATGCTCGGCGTAACAAAAGCAGAAGCCTATTTCGCGTTCAGCGGAGACGACGTCCAATACGGCATAGAAGCAGACAGAAGGTCCAAGATCCTCAAGTCATTTGTTCGGAACACTTACAGCTACCATTTGTCTGAGATATTGGCGACTATTATTAATGAATACACCGATTGGGAGAAGCCTGTTCAGCATCCTATTAATATTAGGTATGTTTATGCCTTTTCCTTGGTGGGATGATTGTAGTAAGGTGTTGTTTGATGTTTTTGAAAAAAGACTGCGTGGAAATGAATCTTTATTTATTTGTAAACGTTTCTTAGGTTTTATGATGTCCACTGTCATATTCTTAGACGAGGTAGTAAAGTAAGATTTAGGTTTACTACCAAATCCACGGACGTGAAATGTTTTTTTTGTAGAGGAACCTGGGTTTTATTACATTCTCTACTAAAAGTTAATTTAAGGTTTTACTATATTATAATCTTACAGTAAACACTGTAAGGTAATTCTTTAAAGACCTAATCTAAACTGTAAGATAGTTCTTTAAAAACCTTAAGCCGTGGTGGTCCAGTGGCGATCAACCTTGCCTGCCGTGCAGGAGGCGATGGTTCGATCCCCGTCCAGGCCGACTCGTACCAATGAGTTTTTCGGAATGTATGTACGATTTGTAACACCACTAACTTTTCGGTGAAGGAAAACATCGTGAGGAAACCTGCATGCTTCAATTTTGAGGCATGTATTGTACCCACTATCCATTATAAGTGGTGACGGGCTCACCCCCTGTCACACTGGACAGAGTTTCGGTACTACTGGTGAAACGTGGATGCTCTGAGATTTCAGAACATCTCTGACTACCCCCTCGGGGAATATAGTCGTGAGCATATACATACATACATCCATACTTATCTAAACGTAGTCTTAAACATGCCACCCAATTGTGACCATCAGAATCGAAATAAACATCTTAGTAAGCAAATACTTATTAATTTCAACACGCGACACAACGTTTTTTTACCCGCTATAATTGAAAGGCAGTTTTCCCAAAACAGGGAAGCTTAGGAGAGTTTCTTCTTTAGAGGAGTATTTTGTTTGCAGTGGAATTACGTAGAAAATCTAAATGTTTAATATAGCCGATTCTGTGTACCACTGCTGGCCAACGGCCTCCCATCTTCTCCTCCAATCCGATCAATATGCAATGCGATCTCGAGCCAAACCTTTAGGAAAGTATTCAAGTCATCGTCTCCTGGTCATGTGAAACCCTTTCTGTAGCCATGTTGTTATACTATTTATGCGGCAGAATCCCAGAAAATCTATAGACTTAGAAAATAATAGTAATAATGTTTTACAGAGACGAGACTCTAGAAGCGCTAAGTGATGCCCAAGTTGTTGCTCCGATTGTCCTGACCGCCGACACGCATTCTGCATTACGAAGGAACTCATACCTATACGTGTTCGATTACCAGACCAAGTACGGAGATTATCCGCAGGTGAGTCGTTATTGTTACTGGATGTCATAAATTATAAGGATTTTATTGCTTTACACAAAACGTACACGAACTCACAACCGTATACCTTTTTGGACGAGACATAATCTCATATGCTTCATTTTCAAGATGGCATTAAGAATTAAAGTAGTTCATACATACGTAACTCACATTATATTCTTAACCATGTAATCTTTCAGAGAAGTCTATAATGTTGCTTCAACTACCAAGGAATAATGTAGCAAAGATAAATGTTAGTAGGTATATTTAAGATTTTAGAATGGAATGAACGTGTTAATTTGTGAAAAAAGGCTAGTCATTATGTTCATAAAACAACAATGACCACCGGTGGCTCGCCATCTTAGGGAATTTTCGTGAACATGTCTGTGTTGTTTTAGTGATTTTGCGGTAGGGTCAAGCCTTCCATAAATGATCCCTAGAGTTTTCTTACTAATTGCCATTCTTTTCCTATTGCTTTCTCCCGTTTGTAATGGGAAGTCGAATATTTATTTATCCTTCTCTTCTATGGTTAAATTCTTTACGGATTTCAAGACAGATTAGACTCATTCCCAGGATTGCTAGACTTCACTCTCTAGTATTGTAAGTGGTTGCTGTTTTTTATCCCGGTTTGCAGAAGTTACAGCGATGAGAATATGTAGTGGGCGTATGCTCAAAAAAGGTCTACTATCCTTTTGTTCACAAAAACCACAGTTATTACAGCGAGTAAGGTAACTCTCGGAAACCTTATTAAGGACATTCTCTTCAACATAAGGTACCTATAAATCTTTCTTACAGACCTACATAAAGTAACTGTAAAGTTTATTTTATTACGGCATCGTGATTGAGGTTAAGTGTACTGGTATTTACTTTAGATAGTACTTTTTCTTTATTTGTTTTTCCGTCCGTCTTCTTTACTGACCTTTTAAGAGCCACTTTCTTCTTTTCTAGAATTTTAGTGTTCAATGTAGGTACGTTGACAAATGGCTCGTCTAGATTATTTTTCTCCTCGCTATCATCTTCGTTAAACCAAATGGGATTCGTTTTCCTTGGGATTTCACAGGCTAAAACATGTATTATTTTCTGAAGTATCTTTTTTGACTTGACATCTTCAGGAAGTATTTCTTGATTACTGTTTTTTTATGACATATTCAGTTTGCTCAGGGAGCAGTCACTGCTTGTTACTGAGGACTATTGGGGGACCACACCGGTGACAGTGAAGAGCCCTGGTAGGTCTATCGAACCAGTGAATGATCTTAAGCAACCTGCCCAAGGGGTACCCATAATGGGTACGGACCTCGGTAATAGGCTTTGCTGGGGTTAATTACTGGAAGTTTTTACTTCATCAAACCCTTTTCTATCTGTTCCCAGTAGTAAAGGATAAAATTCCTATAAATTTGTCTCCATCCGTTACCAGTTGAAAGAGTGGTTCTGCGCTGGCTGTTTCAGTCACTCACTCTTTTTCTATCGCACCGTTTTCTCTTCTGGTTCCCCATCCCTAAAATAAGATATTTAAATATCAATGACCACACAAAGCATGGAATTCATGAAAGACCACGCTTTGTGTTTGCGACTGCAAACGGTTATAAGTTACAAAAATTAAATGAAAATAAAATAAACAAAACAAACTCTAATTTTCAGTACTACTAAGTGGAACTACAATACCTCATTCAACAAATTAAATAACCAAGAACTTTCGAACTATAATGAAACGTGAATATTAATCACTCGCGGTTTTAACTTTCAATAGGTTCGCAATTAACGTTTGAACAGAACAGGACTTGGGAAGTTTTTAGCTAACAATACTATACTTTAATGCAATCAATTAATACGGAATTATTTGAAACAAAAATTAGTTTTAAAATTACTCACATAATCAACTTCAGCAACATGCGTCGTCAACAAAACTGCTTCAGCAACATGCGTCGTCACAATTCCATACAAAAACTCGTTCAGCAACATGCGTCGTCAAATTTACAAAACACCATTCAGCAACATGCCTCGTCAAATACTTAATCGAATCGAATTAATACTTGAATTTAGGCATTGAGAGTAGTGCATGTATTACCTATGCTGTATACAATAGCCATAAGGCGTAAGACATAACTCTGACACGAGGGATTACTGCCCACACGATAAGAAGAATAGCCTTATACTACTATCCAGTTATCACAATATTACAAACTAGTTTCAGTAATATAATTTTACTAGCCACAACTACAATCATAATAATTAAAATTGGAAGATTATTAGTATTAGTTGAGCGAGGGGTTGGAGTTTTATTGCTTGCGTCAGTGATTTAGCCAATCATAGATTTATTCGACATCATCGATCAGCTGCTATTGATAATTTTAGTAGAATTAGTATTGTTTTGCTGGTTGTGGCTAGTAAAGTTATAATTTTATTAAAACTAGTCCGTTATCTTCTAAAGCTTGAGTCAGTTGACTCTACCGCCTACTCTCTGTTATCACCTTGACGTAATGACTGTGACGTAGGTTGTGATATTGATCATTATTGCCATAGGCCGTGAGCGTAGCTACAGAAACATTTAGAAGGGGCAAAAATTAAACAAAATTACCCCTATACAACGTGTCAATGAATAAGCGCAAAACCTCATAGTCCCCATCTGATTTATAACAAAATAATTCGATTCAAGCAATAATTTCATTATTTTGATAGTTAAAATTTAAAGTTATTCGCATTTTAAGTTTTCAGGCAAAAACGATTTGTTATCATTTCAGCAATGAATGAAAGCGCTAACGTGCTCATGGATACGTTTTAGGAATCTTGTTTTGGTAGTAAGTAAGGTGAGAGTGTCCAAGTGGTGGGTTGTGATCGAGTTCAGTAAATTTTTAATTTTACAAACAAATTATTAATTATTTTGAAAAAAAATACCTATATTGAAAACATGATAATTCGATTCTGCTCTCGATTCTGAACAAACTGCTTTCTAGTTTTGCGTTAATTCATTAACAAGTTGTTTGAACGTATGAAACCGATTTTAATTTCGATCCTGAATCAACTATTTTCTCACTTTCGATTACTCCTTTAAAACGTTGTATATTTAAAATTTCGGACCATTCCCACAATTAACATAAATTACTCGTAGGAGCATTTATATTTATAATATTTCCACGTCCATTAGAGATAAGAGTTATACCACCAATAGTCTAGGAAAAATAAGGTTTGAGATTGCATTAAAGGCACTTTAGTAAATTGTGTTTGAAATAATATTACTGTTAGTTCATAACATTTTTGTCGAGATTTCGTGGTTATATTGGGTCAGGAACCGGAGAAATACCTTAAAATCGATATAAATGTACAAAGGGCAAGCTTATTTCGAAAGATATTTCTTCCAGCATACTAACAAAAGAGACAGTTAATTATCACAAGGCAAATTTAATGTGTACAAACAAACAGTAAATAATTTAGTTTGAGGTTATTTATTTATTTATTTATTTTAACACTTTATTGTAATTGGGTGTGTTCTTTGTGTTGTGGTTATAATTTTTGAAGACTTACAAAATATTAAATATCTACTCAAATTTACGATATTAACTGGGGATTATTATTGTTATAACTAAAACGTATTGAATGAAGCCATCTTGTACAAAATCACCAGTTTTCCTTTTTTTGTTCATACCTATATTTGATGTTTTGTTAATGTTTTAATTATTCAATAATACAACATAAAAAATCGGGGATTATTGAGAATCTATGTTTTTCAGGTATGTATCTACTATATTCCAAATTATCACCTAAAGTGCAATTAATGCAACCTTCTCCATACAAAAATCCGTAGATTTCCCCGACTGCAATTAAACAAGACGAAACAACTAACGACATGGTCTAAACAACAATATTAATTAACGTCACTATACTAAGGACGACAGCCTATTTAGACTAACTATGTAGTTCACTGTAATAGTGAAGTTTAAATTACTTGTTACGCTTTTAACTGTTATGAACCTAATTATAACAGTTTGTCGGTTCTATGGTAGGGACTGCTGCTCGTTCTGGATAGGATGTCTCGTGATTCGAGCTGATTTCTTCCTTATGACGTTGGAACAAAATATCTGTCAGGAGTCTCTGTCTAGTTACCTATTACTAGTTTGCTAATATTCTGACTAAAGTTTAATAATAAAGGAGTAATATAAATACACCATTTTTGCCATACTCCGTTTTTATTACGTTGGTCATTTTTGTGGCAATAATAATGATTTTTTGTTGTTTTTGCCATCTATTTTATCGGCTGCAATTTTCAGATTTCAGAAACCTTATTTTCTTATAACTGTTTCTTGTTCCCAATAAAGCATAGAGAGAATTCAGAGGGAGTTCAATCTTTTTCACTCAAAACTGACAAAATAAGTAGGTAGAACAGCTGGCCAAAAATTGTATTCAAAATTGTTGACTGGTTAAAAAAAATGTAAATGGAACGGATGGATGGTTGAATGGTTAAAATATAATTTAAAATGTACAAGATGGTTCGCTCATACCTATGTAATTTTACTCACTTATCATGATTGAAACAATTTTTTGTGGCAATAGACTTGATACGTATCAGTTTTTAAAATAAATTCAATCTTGCATGCATATGCTCACGACTATATTCCCCGAGGGGGTAGTCAGAGATATTCTGAAACCTCAGAACATCCACGTTTCACCAGTAGTACCGAAACTCTGTCCAGTGTGACGATACATGCCTCGAAATTGAAGCATGCAGGTTTCCTTACGATGTTTTCGTTCACCGAAAAGCCAGTGGTGTTACAAATCGTACATAAATTCCGAAAAACTCATTGGTACGAGTCGGTCTGGACGGGGATCGAACCATCGCCTCCTGCACGGCAGGAAAGGTTACTCGCCACTGGATCACCACGGCATCTTCAATCTTTAAACCCTAAAAACCCGTAACAATTAACTTACCACCGGAACCACACAATGTTTAATATTGTTAGTTTACGTACAAAGTGTAAGCTAAAGAAAATGTTATAAAAAACATCTAAAGCTGTAAAAATGTCGTCACGAAGAAATAGCAAGCAATTTACAAAATGGCAAAGTTCATTCTAAAAATATAAGTATGCATCAAAAACCACAACAAGATAAATATCCGCCATGTTTAATTAAAGCTCTGCATGATTCCAGAAATTTACATTTATAAGATCTCCACAAATGAAACGCATTCATACAAAACGTTGGAGAGATGTAATATTTTTTTTTTATGAGAGAAATCCTTTTCACGAGTCACACTTTTACATTTGAATACCGTGAATGGTACAACTCAGGTTTTTAATATTGCCAGTGCGATTGAAACGGGAGGTTAAATATTGCTATGAAATTGAATCTCAATTGAAAAGGTATTTGCTTATAAATTCTGAAGGATTTATTTTTACTGTTAGACCTATTAGATTTAGATCAGTGAAATGTTAGTTATTACCATTTAACGAAATTTAAATTGAAAGTAAAACATAATTTTTAAATTAAACTATAATCTAATAAGACAAATGGTAAAAATACACCGTTGAATTTCCTTTTAAGGATAGTCCCTCGTTCAGTGCCACCCAGTATAAGGTCCTTCTTAATATGCTGAAACTTTTGTAAGGGGATGATCAGACCATCAAACTGATCACCAACGGCACCAACATCATAATCACGAAAAAAAAATCTGCTGTCCCATACAAAACTGCAAACATACTTGAGCCAAATGTATGCCACAGCCGAATTTTTTTTGCCATTTCAATGTTGGTGCCATAGAGAAAGTTGTTCAGTTTGATGGTCTGATCATCCCATAAAAGTGTCTGCATATTAAGACGGACTGTATACACCGTGGAATCAGGTTTATTTTTGAAGCCGGAACAGGGTGTTTTAGACCATTAAACTGAACAACTTTCACTTTGGACCCAATATCGAATTCTGTATACTAATATTTAATTTAATTACAGTTTAAAAAAAATGGTTTGAGTTTAGCATTTAGATATGAAGCCCTATTCGTCTGTGCAAAACGTCGATAACTTTAGCGTTTACTGAAATAATATATTGTGACAGACAGACACGGAGTGACGACACTGCCAGATAGCTTATAAAACTTATTGGTATGAAACCGTGACATCATCAGTGAAAAATACAATACCTCATTTTGAATATTTTAGAATTACACAAACATGAAATAATTTATTTTATAAAAGAGTATGACACCATTTCGTGTACACATACAGAAACATACATTTGGAGGAAAAGGGAAGATCTTCCACGTGCTAGTTGGTTGCCCGGGACCGCAGTCCACTTGTTCTTAGTCGGATCTTGTATTTATGCAAAGTATCTTACTAACTTTGATAGTGCGATTTAGGACTCTCCATATGATTGGTTAATATTCGTAACGTGCTGTGGCGTCTTTGCCATCATTATTGGCTTATTAAATGCGTTGAACAGATTCTTCTTCTGATTGGCCGTCATACGTGTGACGGGCTGGGTCGCATGCGCTGACCTAAATCTGTTGTTTACATCGACTGAATGGGGAACTTGCAGCAAAATTTTAATGAGAAATTATCTTAATAATTCAATAATAATAGTTGTAAATAGAATATATTATTTTCTATTCATATGATAGAGCATTACTGAAAGATTTGATCTAAAATTTAAATTTTTACTAAATATTCAATTATAATTTACGTGGATCGGACCGTAATTTCAAACAACAATCAGCGCAAAGCTTTGACTAATTATTATAAGGACTTGCCTTGCGGTAGCATTTCCCCTCTGCCACGGTATAAGCACAATTGATCTTGTACATTTACATTCAATTTTACACCTTATCAATAAACGAGACAGCCTAAAATTGCGAAATAATTACTTCGAACTTAGAACGTTTGGGGTTCACACGAGACTACTTTTCATGATTTTTAACATTCAAAATTAGAATCTAAAGTTATGGGGAATAAAATCCAAAGTTGCGGATTTCATGTTACCTCGCCCCCCGCAAAAAGTGGCAGAAATGTTTGTTAGTAGAATTACACGCGTAACCAGTCCACATATAAATAGTCAAAGGCGCAAAGTAACGAAGCGATTAGCAACGTGCGTGAGTTAGAAGAGTACGGCAACATATTATAGCGGATGATTTGTGATGAGCTTCACGCGTCATAAAAAGGTGTGACGTCACGTCATTTCAGTTAGCGTTCGGCGCGGAATTTGAAAAGTCAACTTTTGATTTGCAATAAATAAATGATTGCATTTTTTACCATTTTCGTTTTTGCTATTTTATATAATCTTTATGATACACTAATAATATAAAACTGTGCAAGTTCCCCATTTATGTCTCGGCATTATTGTTCTCTCGTAGTTCCACTGCATACACATAAACATCAGTTTAAATACAAACTAGATATTATTTATTGTAACGAGACTTAGTAAATCTGATACAGATAGCAAATGCTTGAAATGCAATAACCGCAATGCTTAAATTGGATATAGACAATACACCGTTCCAGATCGAACTAGGTTACCTGATTTTACGTCCAGCCTTTAGCACCTAGAGTTTCTGTCTCAATTTCCATCTTAGCTCTCAATAGCGAGTAATTTGCGAAAAGGTTTCTGACTCCTGACCACATTATTGGCGTACTATCTTGTTAGCTTCAACATTCATCCAAGCGAACGAGCCAACTTGAGAGTTTGCTGTATTAATAACAGACCAGGCTTTCCTAACTACATCCTCACCGTTTTAACAAGATCCTCCAATAACATGCAAAGTTAAAACTACAAGGTGTCTCACTAAAATGGGTAGTTGATAATTACTTGGCTCAAAATGAAGTTAGTTGATGGGGTCGAAAATCGTATGGGTGCGGAAATTGCGTCAATTAAACACAAATTGTGAGCTCGAGTGACGTTAATCAGTGGCTTAATATGGGATAATGAGACGCTTTAATACGATGTGTCATGAAAACCAGTACTTACTGGCACAAAGTTACATTTTCTATCAGAAACTGTAGGTATAAGGGAATATAATTCGGAGAACGCTCCATACAAACGAAGTCTGGTGATATTTATCTATATATATATCAATGAACTTTTTCCGAAACAATCTAGAAACTAATTTATATGGTTACATAGTTTTAGTATAGTTTTAAAGTTACAGTACCTCAAAGATTTACATACAAATCTTAAATCAATCCTAGCACTGAAACTGTATATTTAAACGAAAATATGGCTTCATACAAACATAGAGATTAGTTTCTAGATTGTTTTTGCAAAATTTCATTGACTTTAATTGGTTAGTCTTGAAAATATCACCAGACTTCGTTTGTATGCAGCGCGCATTTACGAATTCGGAATAAACTTCTCTTAAGTATGTAATGACACTATAGTCATTTTGGTCTCAGACTTAGTACGTTATCTAAATTTCAAGATATCTGTTAATTACTGTGTTTTTCCGGCGTAGAATGGACAACTCAATTTCCTAGAAGGCGACTAAGGAATAAAGTTCTCATATGCAGTGTATGGTGGGTAAAGGCTAGCCATCTATCACCGCTTTACATGTAATTCCATATTGAAACCTTCAATTTAAATTTTTGTTTAGTGGCATCCGATGTGTTATCATAATTCAGTCAATGTCTCGTTATGTGGATAGTATAAGAAGAAAATGATCAGTAGTATTTATTAAGTCAAGAGTGGCAGTTTTGCCAATGTAAGTAGGTTATAATCTCAAGTGATTGTTTTAAGGTTAAAACACAAAAGAGTTCACAAAATGGTGGAGCCACGTGCAATCCCAACCCGCCGATACGCACGCGTCCGTACTCCGCCAGAATTGCAGCGCGACTCATATTGAAACCTTCAATATTCTGAAGCGTTGCTACAACTGTCTGCATTATAGTTGTAGCAATATTTCTGACCACCCCGAAAGGGATTATGGTCGGGAGTTTATGTACACACGGCGACACATCAAGCTATGCAAAACCAAAATAAGCTGGCCTCGCGTAGATTGAATAACGTATAGTGTCGCGTGGCCAGCTTATGTTAGTTTTGTGTAGCTTGATGTGTCGCCGTGTGTATGTAATGTGTTTTTCTTTTAGAATATTATTATGGGTGTAAGGAATTGACATAAATACTATAGGTATAGACTGCAAGTCTCATACAAAATCTTAGGAAATTGTCTAAGAGGAAGGATCTCCATAGAGTCCGCATAAATTTACGATTGTAGTTGGTCTCTTTTGTCTTATGACGTACCTTTAATACTAGAAGGAGATGGAACTATAGATATTTGTTTATGCGGCTGTCCACTTTTTTTTGAGCTAGTGTGTGAAAAGTGACCGTAAATATAAGGCCATATGTCACTTGGTGCCTTTTGTCCATACTACTTGACACCACACACTCAAACCTAAACGTCAAAAAAAGTGGACACTTTACTATTGGTATGGCTCACTCTAGTCTTAAAGAGAGATCCTTCCTCTTAGGAAATTGTTGTCCAAATATGACATATAACCCACACAAATCAAGTATGTATGCTGTTGGGTGGCACGAATAATTAGTTTTTAATTCATAAACTTAGTCGTATTTGGCATGTTTACTGTCAGCTAGTACAACAAAGAGATCTTATGAACTCTTTTTTTTCTGCCATTTTTCGAACGTTAATTGTGAATCTAATTTAGTAATATAATATCTTTGACTATTTATATGTGGACTGGTTACGCGTGTAATTCTACTAACAAATATTTCTGCCACTTTTTGCGGGGGGCGAGGTAACATGAAATCCGCAACTTTGGATTTTACTCCCCATAACTTTAGATTCTAATTTTGAATGTTAAAAATCATGAAAAGTAGTCTCGTGTGAACCCCAAACGTTCTAAGTTCGAAGTTATTACTTCGCAATTATAGGCTGTCTCGTTTAGTGATAAGGTGTAAAATTGAATGTAAATGCACAAGATCAATTGTGCTTATACCGTGGCAGAGGGGAAATGCTTCCGCAAGGGTAGTCCTTATTATAATTAGTCAAAGTATAATATATCAATCGTGTAAGGCTTACCTATTCCTTTGATCCGAATGCTAAAAGCAATAGAAAGAAAAACAAATTACTAAGGTATTTCAAGATTTATAGTGTACAATAGCAATCAGGTTTTTAGATCCGACTAAAGCCCGTGGGTGTCAATGCAGATGATGAGGATAAACAAGGATTAATTATAGTTTCTTTTGATGAATTTTCTACCCTGCTATTACAAATAGGTATGCTAGCGTAGCCCTTACCTATTTTTAAAAACCAGCCTAGATCATGTCGGTCTCGCCCATGATAGGGCTCCGAAGCCATTGCATTTGAATAAGGAAATATTAGTAATGGCGATTCTCTTACGTAAAAGAAAATTTTGAACCTAACGATAACTATTTATTTTCTATGGGTGAGTTCTGTTCCATTGGACAAGACCTATCCAACAACTCCTTACACGAGTTATAAAAAAAAACATTTTTTTTCCAACCCCTCTTTCGATGTATCGGGGGGGTGTCAAAATACATTGTTTCTTCATAACTATTACATTTCTGTTTTTGGGTTACTGTTATCTGTCTTCAAGCCAAATTTCGATTCAATAGGTGCAAAAATGTGCGAGTTATTGAGGCGGGACATACAGACAGACAGAGAGACAGAGAGACAGACTGGACGAAAGTATAAGGCTTCCTTTTCGACTACGGAACCCTGGAAAGACTGCGCCTTTGGCTTGTCCAGCCAATACTCTAATATCATAAAACGAGTTCTTGCTTTCATGCAAGATTTAATTTACAATTGTTGTTGACTTGTAATGAAAATCATTAATAAATATATGTATATGTATATGCTAAAAGAGATCAACGATATAACTGCACTCGTGGTTGTAGCAAAATTTTTGTAGAAAATGATATACGGTTGTGAGTTTTTATGTACGATGTATGTGTGCGTGTGTGCAAATTCTTATTTCAAAGGTGTACACAAAGATTTAACATTTCGAACAAGCATTCTAAACCACAATAAAAATGTAATCACATGCAATGCAAATCACACGAACTTTACTGAACTGAAAGAATCCCGAGCCAAAGTTGTACAATTTTTCACACATAACTGAAATTCTTGCACAGCGGCAAGGCTGCATTCACGGCGAAGAGCTGCCCTACATATTTGGCGCGCCTCTAGTGGGCGGCCTAGCACACTTCCCTCGAAACTATACGAAGGCCGAGGTCGCTTTGTCCGAGTCTATCATGCTGTACTGGGGCAACTTCGCTAAGACTGGGTAAGAAAATTTGTTTTTTTTACGGTGAGTATTCAAATGTGTTGATTGAAATGGAAATAAGAAGTTGTGGCAGCGTTTGTATATTAGTTATGTTGTTATGGACCTTTAGTTTAGTTACTGATAGTCTGACGAAGCTTGCATGAGGATTATATCTTGTATGTTGCCATTAACGAAGCTTGTAGCTGATATACAGAGTGAAATTGTTATCATTAGCATCTCTTTAAACGAAGAGTCTGCCCATCATACTGGACAACTTTTACTATGGGTGCAAACTGATCGGAACAAAAAAAGAAGAATGGAATGGAAGAAATAGCTTTTTAGCGATAAGACTTCCTGTTTTTGTTCCTTTTGTATTTCCTGTTTGTTTGCTCTCTGTATACTTTTTTTTGGTATAAAATATAGTATAATTGATTGATTATTTTTGCTCCCATAGTAACAGTTGTTCAGTTTGATGGGTAGAATCTTAGTTTAAAAGGATGTTAATGATATATCAATTTCACCCTGTAGTTGAATGTGATTAAGGTTTGACGAAGCCTCGGTTGCGGGTTAGATTTTTGGATATTGTTTAAATTTGAATTAATGATTTTTTGACTTAAAAGTTATTAATTTAATATCTATTAGAGGTGAAGAGACGTGTTTATTTTAATTGCATTATTAAAAAGTAAAAATAAATCTTGTATATTATGCTGTATTCATCTGTATTTCCGTGTGTACAATAAAGTGTTAAATAAAATAAACAAATTAATAAATAAAAATTCTGCAATGCCTACTCGATTGAAATGTATGAAACAACAGTTTTTTTTAGATTTCAGTTGAATGGTCTGAACCACCCCTAAAAACCAGTTAAAATTTTTAACTTTAGCAAAGTCAAAGTCAATATAATTTATTCAATATAGGAGCTTGCAGCACACTTATGAAACGTCAAATCTTTTTTAATGCTACCATCGCGTCGGAATGTGTTGTCGCTGTAGAGAAGATGCGGCCAAAAACTCTACAACACAACACGACTTAATAACTATTACAATATAAATTCTTAAGCTAAAGTTATGTAAACAATAATACATAGTCTATTTAATAAAATAATTGATACTATACAGTAAAGTAAATAAACTATAAGCTAGTGACCTCAGACCCAAGCATTTTGATCATTTAAATAATCATCCAGTTTATAATATGCTTTTTTACTTTTAGCTTAATTAATAACCGCGTAACTCTCAAAAACTGTATTAATTTGGAGTGTTTAAAAATCACCTAGTACAACTGCTAGCCCAGTTTATTATGAGCTATTGTGTTGAAAGGTGAAGAAAATTGTTTTAAAACGAATATCTAACAATTACAAATGTTTCTGGAATGTTTCTGGAAATAATTCTGCTTTTGAAAATCACAACGATCTGGTTTGAGTGTTAAGTATCACGCTGGACTGGCAAAGGTCTTGGGATCGAATACCGATTCAATAATAGATCGGCATCATCTTCATCAGTTTATACAATGTGTAACAAAACAACGTAGTAATATTTAAAGGGATTTGAGTCGAGTAGGTAGGTACTGCAGTTTGGTATGAAACAGCAGATTTTTTTCCTCGATAGTGAACTCCTTTAAATATTACTAGGGTGTTTTGTTCCACTTTACATACGTCCTAGTGCAAGGTAAATTTCAATCTCATGAATATGCGTGAGATCACATTCAGTCATGGATAACGTTGTGTAAGTGACATAAGCAAATAGTGAAACGGTGAACTCAGACCATCAAACTGAACAACTTTTACTATGGAGCCTACCTCAGGAGACGCCAAAAAAAACAGTTGTCCCATTCAAAACTGTAGCATCTACCCGCCTCAAATGGGATAGCAGATTTTTTTTCGCGTTTCCTGACGCGGGCTCCATAGTGAATGTTGTTCAGTTTGATGGTCTGAGTTCACCGTTTCAGTAATTGCTAGGCTGTCACTTACACCCTATATAGGGTCTTTCTTAATATTTTGACACTTTTTAAGGGGATGATCAGACCGTCAAACTGAACGACTTTGTTTGTTTGATGGTCTTATCATCCCTTAAAAAAGTTTTAGCATATTAAGAAGGACCCTGTATAATTGTGTTCCGCTGTTGCAGTCTGTTTCTGGTTCCCAAAATAAATGCCTCGTTTTTCTACGAGCGTGGCTTATTTCTCTTAGATTAATTTTATTTTTTTACACAGGAACCCAAACGAAGCACAGGAGAGCGATCCAATCAGAGCTGGTAGACAAGAGCGTGTTCGTTTGAAGAATTCAGAATGGACGGCGTACGAAGCCGTGCATAAGAAGTACTTGAACATCGATATCAAATTCAAATTGAAGAATCATTACAGAGCACACAGGTAAAAAGCAAAAGTCAGAAGTCAAAAAGTCAAAATTGTTTATTCAAAATAATATCACATAGATAACTTTTTGACGTCATGTTTTTGAATCTACTACCACGTCGGACGGTGTTCCGTTGTAGAGAAGATGCGGCCAGAAATTCTACAACACACTTCTTTTGAACAAAACAAAATATACAAAGTACAATTACATAAATTCAATATTAAATTACATAGTGTAATATTGTCAAGACCAGACATTTTGGTCATTCAAATAATCATCGAGTTTATAGTAACATTTTTTACAGAGGACTTGTTTAACGAAATTTTTTTTTAATTGTTTTGTTAAGCGAATTAATATAGCCAATTGCTTTACTTATATTTTTTAGCATCACATTCTAGTGACGCCAACGTTTTTTTTTTTGCTGTAGGCAGTTTTAGTTTGTTTGTTTTTGCGTAGGCCTGAGTCAAAGAATAGGTAGGAAGGAATAGGTAGGAATAGGGAATTTTTTTTTTCTTAAATATTAAGCAGCCATATATCTTCCGTTATAAGCGGAATACCGTATATAACTGTCTTCGTGGTCCAATGGTTAAGAGCATTGGGCTCTTGACACGGAGGTCGTGGGTTCGATTCCCACGGAGGACACCCATGTCACTTTGTGTCTTTTCTCCAGTTCCTTTGGACATTGCGGGCCGATTCACCTGATTGTCTGAAAGAAAGATGATTCCGTGCTTCGGATGGCACGTTAAGCCGTTGGTCCCGGCTACTATCTCTCGCGATAGTAGTTGTTACATAAAACCACGTCAGATGTCGTAAGGCGGTCTGAAAAAACTCTAACACTAGGGCTTGCTGCCCACACGATAAGAAGAAGAGCGGAATAAAAAAAGGTGAAATTTGTGTTGACCGACATTTTTGTATATTACATACAGAATAAAACTTGGATGGGCAGTACTGTAGGTACCTTACTGTGCCTAATATTGATCCTGCAATGTTCATTCTTACGAGGCGTAGGCGATAACAGTTCTGCCTACGCGAGTTTATTTCTGTGTTAAACACATTTCTTTTTAAATTTACTCAGTAATATATTTTAACCTACGTAATTTGTTCACAGACTGTCATTCTGGTTAAACCTAGTACCAGATCTCCACCGTCCGGGTGGTGACGACGTACCACCATCTCACCACCAACTGGAACACGAGGATTCGTCGCCACAACCTCCTCTCAAAACTTTCACTCCACAGTTCAAGAAGACCACAGACATGGTTCTGCCCGACACTGGTCTTGCAACCAAAGTTCCCATACTGAGTGCTATAAACATCACATCTCCTCTAAACTTTAATATAATTGGTCTGAACCCAGTTACTCAAACAACTGTTAGTACTGAAGTCTTAAAACCGGAGACTTCCACATCATCAACACCTGAAGATGGTTTTGCTGCTTATTCTACAGCACTTAGCGTCACAATAGCTATAGGTTGCTCTCTACTTATACTCAACGTTTTAATTTTCGCCGGAGTTTATTACCAGCGAGATAAAACAAGAATGAACGGCCAAGACGGACACGCTAATGGCTCTCATTTGAAGAAGCGAGTAGAAAATGGACAGATGCCAAATAACATCTGCGGAGACCTGGAAGGCGCATTAACGTATCAGACGAGCCTCAAAAATGATCCTGCGACGATTCTGAGTCATCATCACACACATTCTCACCATCAGTTGCCGCCGCCTGAGTTCGCAGATTTACCTAGTAATAACGTCTCAGCTATGGCGACGTTGCCTCGAGCACCGCCGCCTCCTAAATTAGGGAAGACTAACATAAACACGTTAGCGAGTGGACAGTTGCAGGAGAATCAGCCTCTGTTGTCGACGCATCAAATGCAGATGATAAACACGAGTACGCTGACGAAGAAGAACACGCAACTGAACGCAAAGTCGAACGTGACGATGGAGGAGCTGAGAGTGTGACGTCAGAGGGCCTGACTGCAACGTACCGGCAGTTGCAGTGATGTGGTACACCACGACGAGATCGTGTGACTTGAGCCGGACCTTCTCAGGTGCGTCACAGATTACATATAGACTAATAGACTTTATCTGTGCCCACTTGATCCTAGAAGGCTTTAAACTTAGTGAATGGTGACGTTAATAAACAGTGAAATCATATCCTTTAAATAGAAACAATGAGAGAAAAGTGTTTAAAATTTTCATTCTAGCGGACGATATTAAATTATGTAATTTCGGTGTATATTATGGTTGTAAATATAGTGATATTATTGAATTGAATATTATGTAAATAGTTCAGCAGCTCAGCCGCATATCCATCCTAATTACAGTTAAAATAATCTTGAAGATAGATAAATAAATAACTACGAATACTTATTGATTCTGTTGATCGAATAAACTGTTTGATTCGATCAACTGTTAAATTAGATTAATAATAACATCTGTATAGTATAGAATCGATTTTAATAGACGACTGAGATTCAATAACGATTAAAATTGAATTGAATTATAAAATAAGATGTAAATTCGAAACTAGGACATTAAAATATGAGACACCAATTTTTTGTCACCAAAAAGTTATGAAAATAGAAGCAATACAATTTTCATGTTATATTGAAGTTCAGTTATGTTTTATTTTTAATGCATATGAAAATACTGTTCCAGTTTATACAATGGTTATTTCATAAACAAGAAAACAATCAAACTTATGTGTTTACGAATATTACTTTCACAATAAACGACATTATTGATTTCCGTGGCTATATAGGTAGTATTCCATTAACAATTAACTGTAATTCTCGTACTTAAAACCTTTTATCTACTTCAGTCTCTTTCTGTAACAAACGGTGTCACCAAACGATTTTGTTCTTTAATTTCTAACATAGAAGGACCAATAGTGAATTTTGTATATATGTAAAAAGTTAGAACGGTATAACAGGTTGTAATGTTCCCTCACCTATTTAATTCGAATGACTGAAAATGTTTTACTAAAGTTATTGTTTCATTCATTAAAGCAATAATACTGTAATTGTATTTAATGTTTTCGTTCCGTATTCGGTCGGACCTTTCTGCTGATGGGTTGTGTAAGCATGGTATTGAATTTCACGAAACTTTGAGTCATTAGGGTTTGTTATTTTGAATTCATATTATTGTTGTACCTAGGAGAAGTTACAAAATAGTTTGAACTTCACCATTTATCATGTAAAATAAATTCTTCTTCTTGTGATTTTCAGTTTAATTCCATTACAATTTTACTATCTACACAGAAATATTGGACGATTTGATTGTAAAAGATCTATTCGAAAAAAATTACAGCGATTGGTACAATAGTTCTGAAAATGCATAATCTTATCTCGTCCATATCGATTACAGGCATAGCATAGCATATGCTCACGACTATATTTTCCCCGAGGGAGTAAACAGAGATTATCTGAAAACTCAGAACATCTATGTTTCACTAGTAGTACTGAAACTCTGTCCTTTGCCCTTGTTCCTTTTTGTTTTGAATGACTCTTGTCATTATGTATAGCTACATGAACAAACTATAAACTTCATTTCAAATGAAGACTAAAAGATTTTCCAATTCCTATGTAGCTTTCTGGCCAATTCTAATTTGCAATCACATTTTATTTATTAGAAAAATATACTTCCAACTTCTCTTGTACGTTACTAAAGCTGTTCTAAGAATAAGTTAGAGGAAGTGTTCCAAATCTCTGCTTCTGTAATTCAAAACAGCCTTAAAATTTCGTTGCTCTTTTTTTGTAAACATTTTAATCATACTTAGATTATTCAAACATGAATTGATGTCCAGTTCTATCAATTTTGTATCATTGCCATTAACTACCATTTCTAATTTCTTGTCAGAATGGTTTTTTATAAAGTTATTCAACCTTTAATTCAAATTCAAGTCCTTCGTAGGAGGGTCACAAAGGTTAATCAAAGTTTCGTGAGAATTTCCACACATGCTTGATGACTGTCCATTATTATTTTTCCAATCTTTTGTATAAGTTTCTTGTTAATTTCTAATTAAGTAATGATAATTTGGAAATGCACAAACTTTTGTTACAATGTTAGCGTATTTATAAATAAAAATATCGATACTGTCTGTATGGAGACTTCATAATAAAGTACTTACTGAAATAAAACAGACTAAAAATTTTAATAAAATAATAATAAATATTTGGATTTGTTTTATTTTAATTAGCTCTCTTGTTTTTGCTATCATACTTGAATTTTTCTAGCAATAATAAGCAAAGACTTCCCTTCGCTAGAAGGCTAAAAGGTCAACTTCTCCATCATTGGTTTTTTTTTTAAATAATTAATGGACTTCTTGCTTGTGCGTTAGCACCACATTTCTGCCAGTGTCAAGTGGTTTGAGGGAGTATCTTTCCAATCTCGAGGATTGTTATTGAGTAAGAACACAACTGAGAAGGATTGCGGAGCCTAATGGCAGGCTGAAACGTGAACCGCGAGAACACCACGCGAAAGACAAGTGTTCGGGGCAAACCCTGCAACGTGACTTCCATCATTGGGTTGTTGTCCAGTGTCACTTAGTGTCACGTAGAGGGGGTAAAAGTCACATGACATATTGCAATTTATTAACTGTACCTACTTAAAGTCATAATTCTAATAGAAAAATGAGTTAATAGGACCTAATAATGTAGTCAGAAATTCCTTGGTTAATGAATTTTTTCGCCTTTTTAAATTCTCATGATAAAACATTCAGACACACAAACAAACAGACATTGGGGGAAGAACGGAGAGGTCAAAATCACGTGATTTATGGATGATATATGGATTCACACAATATAAAAATTCTATAAATTACTAGAGTTTACCCGCGACTTCGCTTGCACAAATTTTATAGGGTCCTTCTTCCCTGGACCCTGTATACCGGATTTTAAGTCAATTCATAGCTATCAAACAAAAAAGTTTCATCAAAATCGATCAAAAGTGTGTCTGTATATTGAAGACATTTACAAAAAATGACGATATGGTTTTTGGATGTCCCTGACACCAAATCAACCTTTTTTAAAATTTTTGTCTGTTAGTGTGTTGGTTTGTGCGACTATCACGCAAAAACTACTAAACCGATTTTGTTCAAACTTTTTTGTTTGATAGCTTACGATTTGACTTAAAATCTGGTATATAATTTTTACGGAAGAAGTCGCGGGTTAGCTCTAGTAAAATTTTGAGTCGAGTGTAGTCATTGAGTTTGACATCATGGTGAAGAGTCAATCAGCATTAGCTTGCTAATTGCATACCGGGGGTTCACTAAGCATGTCACTCCATACGGGCAGGAGGGTAAATATTCATGACTTGAATATACAGGGTGTAAAACTGGATAAATTTTATTTACAACAAAAGAGATACAAATATACATATTAACCCAGTTATTTTACGGTTTGAGCCAGGACTAATAAAGAATTTTTATTTTTTCGGTGTAAAAATACAGGGTCCTTCTTAATGCTGACACTTTTTAAGGGGATGATCAGACCATCAAACTGAACAACTTTCTCTATGGTACCACTAACGATATCGCGAAAAAAAATCAGCTGTCTCATACATTTGGCTCAAGTAGGTTTGCAGTTCTCAAGTAGGTTTGTAGTATCACGAAAAAAAGACAATTCCTTACAAGTAGATCGATTTTCCATTGACGTTTCTATGACACCGATGTTTTTTTTTCGGGATAAGGTTATTAAGAGGATATAATACAAACGCGTGCTCCATACAAACGTACTATGGTGATATTTTCAATACTAACCAATTAAACTCAATGAAATTTTTCAGAATCAATGTAAAAACAAATTTCTTTGCTTGTATTGAGTCAGATTTTCGTTAAAATGTATAGTTTTAAAGTTACAGTGCCTCAAAGATTTCCATACAAATCTTAAATTAATCCCAGCATTAAAACTGTATATTTTAACGAAAATCTAACAAGCATAGATATTTGTTTCAAGATTGTTTCAGAAAATGTCATTGACTTTAATTGGTTAGTATTGAAAATATCACCATAGTACGTTTGTATGGAGCGCGCTCCGAATTATATCCCTTAAATTTAACCTTAAGTGTAACGCATTTAATTGTATGCTTATTCGTAAAAGTCCATGTTGCATTAGTACTATCTAAAGCTGATGATGATGGGTACAGATATTCCAATTCACCACACATTATTATCCTTCCTGGATAAAATCGATTTTTGACCCGCTGGCAGATTTTACAACCCAAAAACTTGAAAGAAGAAAACCACATAAAATACAACATGCAAACAAGAACATCAAAACCCTGTTTACCCCTTTATTCTGTGTCAAGGCTTAAATAAAAGAGCAGCTTTAAAAATGCAAAACCATCTGTATTTTTAATCTCATTACGTTCAAATTGCCAAAGCAGTAAATCTTTCTAAATGTACAATACACACAGCTATACGTGTAGGGTTGTCAGATGTCCAACTTAGTATAACCTAACATTTTTCGTCTTTAATTCTTGTACAAAATTTCAAGGCCGTATTCGTTTCCCTAAAAGTGGATGTTTCTCTCTACTGTAGTCCAAGGCAAAAGTCATTATGTATCTTTTAAGATAGCTTGGTCCACCTTCGGCCCTGCAATCAATGTTTGGAAACGGACATAAGCCTACCAAGCATTTCCAGGTTCCACTCCTATAAACTAGGATCAACACCGGCAACCACTCACAATAATAGAATCTATCTCATTATCTCGCCATTGCTTCTTTAGAACTGTGCCGTAGCACTAGACACTGGTTAGTTTCAGCAATGACCTTCGGGATACTATTGCCATTACCCCAAATCCGGCGCAACACTGATTTGATGCTGTTAAAGCCAAACTTTAGAAAGCTTTTCTTTTTTGGATCTGGCAACCCTAAACGTAGGTACTTAGACTTTTACAGCCGCCCTAGATTCTCGAACAAACAAATTATTCATTCCTCTCAATTCTTAAAGTTTCGTCTTTGCTGGACTTGACAAATAAATAATTTAACAGTCAGTCGAATGTTAACAATATTCCTGTCCGAGTCAGCGTTAAGCGGGGGCAAGTCACATTAATTTCCTTTTGCTGGTCTATGGTAAACGTTATGAGTTTGTAGCGGATCTCTTTAGTTCACTATTATTTTCTGTGATCACAGAGCGCGCGCGTGTTTCCGCTTTCTGTGACGGCTGGCAAGTCGGCACGCAACTTACCCCACTATGCGCTCGCCGTCTGCCGCCGCTCGCAGATACATTACAGAATAATTTAGTACAGATTTGCTATTTACAAATGCAGTCATTTATTAACTCCTTCACTGGACCAACAACCATTTTAGAGTTTCGGTACTACTGGTGAAACGTGGATGTTCTGAGGATTTAGATATCTCTGACTACTCCCTTCGGGAATATAGTCGTGAGCATATGCTTATGCTTCAATAGACCATCTTCCCCATTGATTTCGTGTTATTCTCGTTGTTTATAACAACTATAGTGACAGGTACGCAGAGTGTGCGCTAAACACAGATTCACTCTCTTCTCGTCATGGCATCTTCTTCTTCTGTCGTGTCGATGGCATGTCATTAAGTTCGACTTGTCATCGGGAGCCTCCTGAATAGTGGGCATCAGATCTATTGTCGATTCCTGACAGGAGGCGCTTCGTTCGTCCGTCTGAGTTGGCTTCAGCTACAGATTTCAGAAACTCTTATCCATTTTTGGTAAGTCACGCTACAATTTTGTATCTATCAATGATAATGATAACGTTTATATGACAATCTTTGTCCTTTTGTATCTTATACCACAATTTCAAGATTTACTAACAGATACATCATTCTACTACGATGCGCCTTAAGTTTATGTGCTCATTTCGGTACCTACACTTTGGCGCATTGTAAGCGACGCGCTTGCTTGATTTCTGCCACTCGCTCCAAACGGTAATGTCACGTAGGTCACGCACTGTACGAAGTAATAACGCTGTGACAAGCTTGACTAGGTCCATTTTTTCGCGTACCGTCTGCCAGTAGGTAATTAAAGCATGAGAATTTGTCTAAGGACGTTCATTAATACGAGTGTCACTAATAGTTAAGATGTTAATGTCAATGGTCAATTAATCCTCTCGTCAATCACTCGTAACTTAAACCGAACATCAAAGAGGCTTGCTAACAGAAAATTACATCGTTAACCGTAATGGCTTAACATTTGTTTACAGCACGCGAACTGCTCAAGTTTCATTAATTATCACAATAACCGGAGATAGTTTCGACTTCATAAGTGAAGGGTTTATTTGGATTGATTGGGGATGTTAATTGTAATTATTGGTAGTGAGTATATTTTCAAGCTACGATCGGATACCTACAGAGTATTGCGAAACTGCCCTCTATGTCAGTAATCAGGCTAATATAATTATGTACATGACTATTATTGTACTCGTATTTCAGTAACATATAGGTAGTTTTAAGTAACACCACTAGTTTAAAATTACTAACATAACTGTAAGGGTGTATTCAGACAATGAAACTAAACAACTTTCCGGAAGTTACATGGGTGGAAAAACGAGAAAAACTTTGGTTCTCCTATAGAAAATCGATCGGCAAATCTACACTTTTGTATGGAGGGTCGAAAAAAAAATCATTTTTCGACCGATGGTCCTCAGGGAAAGTACACCCTTAAAGTTATGTTAGTAATTAAATAAAACTAGTGGTGTATACTAACAATCTATGGACTCTGTCTGAAATAAAATTATTTTGATTTTGATTCGATGAAAGTGCCAGTCTCAGTATAAACAGAGAAAATGCTATGTAAAATTAAATTCTTTACACACTGAACGGGGTGCTTAAGACCATCAAACTGAACAACTTTCACTTAGGAGCAAACATCGAAATTGGATTGGAGCAGTTCACTTTTTTCTCAATTTCGATGTTGGCTCCATAGAGAAAGTTGTTCAGTTTGATGGTCTGATGCACCCCCTTGGGTATTTTAACGCTTTAATTTTACACCCTGTATAGTTTAAAATCTTACGTACAATTAACATTAAAGTTATCAACAAACAGTCTGTTTTTATAAACCTGGTACCTGGAAGTGGTTTCCCTAAAAAATTTCATCTCACAAAAACCTCTGTTCTTCACACACTAAACTAAAAGTTACAATCCATTTTACATATAATTTTCATTCATCATAAACTTATAACAGTTAATTCCATGTAAGGCCTCCGTCAGTATTCCTATTCTAACGTCATAAGTATAAAAATTGGTTGTTTTACAAGACTTCATAAGTTGGACAAAATTTAAGGTTCTGCGTCCACTAAAGCGGAGATTTGTGAAACGGAGAGGATATTCTGTTTATGATGAGTCTTTTTTTATATATATATAATAAATGGACTCTTGCTTGTGCACTGCATTTCCGCTAATGTCAAGTAGTTTGTGAGAGTATCTATCCCAATCTCAGGGATGGTTTTTGATCAAGAACAAGAAGAGATTGCGGATTGCTGCGCCTCGTGGCAGGCAAAAACGCGAAGTGAACACCACGCAAGACAAATGCTCGTTTCAGAAAAAGTCAGTTTTATAAAAGCGGTCATGTAAAGATTCAGTTCAATTCAATTATACTTTATTACCAAAACAAAATATAATATATATATGAAAGATACGAGCAGAGCGAGGCAAATAAACAACATGGGAGTGCAGGCACGAGGAGAAAGATCAGCGAAGTTATTCAGAGGATGGTGTGATCATCATCATTATTATCCATAGCCGAAATCCACCCAATGCTGGAATAAGCCTCCATTTGGTTTACATTACCTTACTCTGTCCTGATATGAGCATTTGTCACTATTGTATTGTTCCTGTCGGTGAATATTTTCTAGTTCACTTCTTCGCTTCGTCATTCAGTTTCAGTGGACAGGTAGCCTAACCCTCAGCCACACAGTACACATGTGCTACTTTGGGTTGAAATTAAAATTTTCGGCAGCACCCATGGCGAGCCGCGTAACCCAAGTGACGTTAATTTCCGGCTTCAGTCTACATCGTAGGACAGTTTTTCCTTTGGAAGTAACGTTTTGCAGGCTTTTCCTAACGGAAGAAAAACCTTCATTTTTCATAACTGAAAAATGTGAAGATAGTTTTTTCACGTTATATGAAATAGAGAAGATTTTTGTATATTCTATGAGTAGTATTTAGTTTCATTAAATAAAATAAGCAAGCTCCTAGGTATAACAACTGACATTCTTTTGGGATGTTATAAGTAAAATTTGAATATAGGCTTGAAAACACCTAGAATTAATCTTCCATGGGCTGTTGGAATACCCGAGAACGCGGTCCAACTGTTCTTAGTCGGACTTTGTATTTTTGGACTTGATAAATTTGATGTAATAATGCGATTAATGCGATTTAAATCTCGCCATATGATTGGTTAATATTCATACCGTGCTGTGTCGCCATCTGATTGGCTGATTACTTGAGACGCGCTATGACGCGTTGGACAGATTCATCTTCTGATTGGCTGGCATACGTGTGACGAGCTGTGTCACATGCGCTGACATAGATCTGTTGTTCACATTGACTTGATCGTTGCCTCGGCATTGTTGCTGCTATCGCGTAGCTCCGCTTCAAGCTGCTTTTTTTACCACGCAAGTCGTAAAATGTCGACTGAAGGAACGACCAATAGTGTTACAAATTACAGGTGATAGGCTGACAAACATGTCACTAAATAATAAATCCGGTCAAGTGCGAATCGGGGTACTCGCGCACCGAGGGTTTCGTACCATGCCACCACACAAAGTAGGTAGGTACTATACAACGTGTTAATGAATTAACGCAAAACTAGAATGTAGTTTGTTTGGAATCGAGAGCAGAATCGAATTATCATGTTTTTAACACAGGTTATTTTTTTCAAAATATTAAATAATTTGAAAGTAAAATTTAAAATTTACTGATCTCGATCTCAACCCACCGCACGGGCATACTCACCCTAATTACTGCCAAAACAAGATTCTTTAAATGTATACACTAGCACGTTAGCGCTTTCATTCATTGCTGAAATGATAACAAATTATTTTTGCCTGAAAACTTAAAATGCGAATAACTCAAAATTTTAACTGTTAAAATAATTAAATTATTGTTTGAATCTAATTATTTTGTTATAAATCATTTGGGGTGTATGAGGTTTTGCGCTTATTCATTAACACGTTGTATGTCTCCATGTTCTGAAATCGTATCAAGCACTCATACAACAATACACAACAAGGTGAGGTACGCAAAATAAATCTATAGACAGCACGAAAGCTTGTAACTAAGTGACTCGAATTTTCTTATTCGATACAATTTCTGCTTTCCTAGTAAATAAAATTACCAATCAACCAAAAATCTTGTTCAATAAAAATACACGTACACAAGTTCATCGACCTTCCTTCAAAAAGGTACAATACAATACAATACTTCGGCAACAAATAAATCAATGCACAAACTTTGTCCCCCTCCACGCATTATTTTACTTGTAAATTGACTCACGTACAAGTTATGTTGTCCCAGTTACGTACAGAATGGGAACATTCCAATTACAGGTAGATGGTTGAGGGCTCTTGAATTGATAATGATTGTTACGTACTGAAAAGAATTGTAGAGAAATATTTTCTTTAGAATTTTCAAGAGCACGTGGAACTGTTTCAACTTTACTTTGTGATCGGAGAACTGAGACATTTTTAAATAGTTTTCAGTTTTTATTTTAAATTACTTTTTAAAATAAGGATATGCTCACGATCATGGCTCCTGAGATGGCGTCTAAATATACCATATTCAGTATAATTTCACTTGCCCAAACTCTTTGCAGCATGATAGGAGCATGATAGGGACAGTGATCCCGGTCGCCAATACCGCATACTCAAAGGGTGAAAACGGGACCATATTACTAAGCCTACGTTGTCCGTCCATCCGTCCGTCTTACCTATTCAGGGCTGTAACTTTAGAACCGTAATAGCTAGACAGTTGAAATTTTCACTGAATATGCGTCGATGGCGGACGGCTCCCCATACTAAATGACATTTTTGTATGGGCCATGTGTCTCAACCCTTATTGGCTCATAATTCCTTGGCAGAAATCTTTAGTTTTATCAAGTGTTTGCCCTTAATAGAAGATATTAATTTAAAAGGCTCTTCATATAGAAAATTATATTTAAAGGGCCTTTCTTAAATGCTGACAGTTTTTTAAGAGGATGACCAGACCATCAAACTGAACAACTATCCCACATCGAAATCGCGAAAAAAAGCTACATTTGGCTCGAGTAGGTTTGCAGTCTTGTTTGGAACAGCAGATTTTTTTTCGTGATTTAGATGTTGGTGCCATAGAGAAAGTGGTTCAGTTTGACGGTCTGATCATCCCTTTAAAAAGTGTCAGCATAATAAGAAGGACCCTATATAATACATAAAACCGATGTATTTCTGTTATTCACATAATATAAATTACATACATAACTTTAAACACATACGACGTCAAACGTAAAATTCCGGACGATTTATCTCAAAAACACAGAACGTTACGAACTTCACCCTTATCTACGGCTCAAACATTCGAAATTCTCGCAAAAACAATATACGTCTTGCCTTCATCACGAATATAGAGTCATTCACAGTCGGAAATCATTTATTCACCCCGTTTAGGGCCGCAATATTTGACGACTGAGCTGAAATGAGAATAGATAAGAAGTTTGACTAGTCTAAAAATAGACGTGTAAAGATTGTACATAGAATGTCGCCTCTTAGCGTCGGTGCCGGTGGCGCGGTGCGGAGAGCTATGGAAACTCAATCTTGAGGCCCGGGTTCGAATCCGCACGGACCACATGCCATGTACCAATGAGTTTTTCTAACTTATGTACGTAATATCGACTGCTCTCAAACAGTGAAGGAAAACATCGTGAGGAAACCTGCATACGCCGAAGAAATCACCAAAAAAAAGTCTGTCTACCCTTCTGAAAAATTGACAACGAATCTTTTTTAGGACTACGAACTATTGTTCGTATGTTTTCTTAGTAGCATAGCATAGCATATGCTCACGACTATATTCCCTAAGGAACCCCTCAGTCAGAGATATTCTGAATCCTCAGAACATCCACGTTTCACCAGTAGTACAGAAACTCTGTCCAGTGTGACGGGGGGTGAGCCCATCGCCACTTATAGTGGACAGTGGGTCCAATACATGCCTCGAAATTGAAGCATGCAGGTTTCCTCACGATGTTTTCCTTCACCGAAAAACCAGTGGTGTTACAAATCGTACATAAATTCCGAAAAACTCATTGGTACGAGTCGGCCTGGACGGGGATCGAACCATCGCCTCCTGCACGGCAGGCAAGGTTACTCGCCACTGGACGGCTACCTATGTTTTCTTAGTATACCTAAATAAAGTACATTTGGAAATTAATTTAGTACAGTATTTAATGCCGCCACGGATGTTAGCTCCTATATTTCTTATTTATGTTTTTAGACCGAGCAACCATCGTTAAGTTTGAATCCATCCTAAACAAAACAATGATTTTTCAATACCAACACCGCGTATCCTACAAAAACATGCAAATATTGAGAGGATGAAAGCTTTCATGGGCTTTTGTAACCCTTTAATGGCTAAGCAAATACTGAAAGAGCTTCTGTTCTTATTCTGTTGACTTTGGAACCTGTTGAAATGAAACTCGCATGTCATTGGAATAAAACGCACAAAGAAAAATATAAAATATTTATGGCAAAGTTGAAGTTTGAATGGATTCGTCTAATTGCTCATCAGAAGAGTTTTAGAAAATGTTACATCGAAAGTTATTTGAGTGAATATTTTTGTTGCTGAAATCATGTAAATGTCAGTTACTTGTTACTTGATACAACATTTTTTCCATTTTGATGTTGTTCGGTCTTGCGTATTTAAAGAGCTCGTCTAAAATATTGTTACGTTTGAGTTGAAGAAAAACGTTGAAGATTCATTGGAAAGTAAAATAATTATTTATGTAGGTGTTACTTCTATTCTACATATTAACTTCTCACAAAAGTAGAATTAAGTCTACTCGAATGTCCTGATCCTGCGCTGCCCTCATCCAATGGCATTTTGGCGGTCGTTATGGCGATCCTTGGGGGAGGCCTATGTCCAGCAGTGGACGTTCATCGGCTGAGATGATGATGATAATTTCCTGATGGTCTAGTGGCAAGTAGCCTTGCCTTTATTCAGCTGCATTGAATGAATCTTTAAAACGAAATGATTATTCTCTTTAAATGAAGAAAAAATATGGCTGACTTTTTTGTTACTGAATAAAATCTGCCGAGATGCGCCAGCAGACCAAATTTTAGGCTTGCTAATTGTCTACTTTAACTACGAATTATTATCATCCGGTAACTCCGATCAGGTGAAAACCTTCCGAAGCGGCTCTCGTATTATATGGGTTGCCATGTTAACTATCTACAATTACCGGACTGCAAAATAATAATTCCGTTTTGGGCCTTGCCCCCACATACGCCCCGTATGATTGACCTGTCGCGACAGTCAAGTTTTGGAACTGTACAGGGTGTCACAAAAGTAAAAATAAAAATTTTGAACTTTTAAGGGGGTGGCTTAGACCATCAAACTGAACAACTTTCACTATAGGACCAACATCGAAATCGCGAAAAAAAAATCAGTTATCCCATACATTTAGCTCGAGGTGATTTGTAGTTTAGTATGGAAAATCAGTTTTTTTTTTCGCGATTTTGATACTGGTCCCATAGTGAAAGTTGTTCAGTTTGATGGTCTAAACCACCCGCTTAAATGTTTATTTAAACTGATGCTAACCCTTGAAACATTATGTACTACATACTAGAACTAAGACAACATACAAACGCACCACATGAAGGTACGGCAAGCGCAGGCGGGTGAAAACTAAGAAACTAATATAAGAAACTTCGCATCTTCCTTCAAACTTACTTCTTCTTCTTTTCTTAGTGAACTAAGAAAGTGTGGTGATACCACCACAAAGAATGGGGTAGCGGTGTGACGTGCAGCATTATTTATAAGACGCAATACATAATATAATTGTTCAATGGTGTTAACACAGTCCCAGACTAGGCAAAAAAAATTAAAAAGAAAACAAAAAAAAAACATTTATATCCAAAAATCACAAAGAATGAATCATCATTATTACTACAATAATTAAGGATCTCGTTTCCTCAAACATTCAAAAATCGTCCGTCCATCATTTTAAACAGTCAATTTTATGTCCTATTTCATACTACCCTCGATCATAAGTCCATTATCCCGTCCTTGACTTCCTCAAACCCTGGGGCTATTGTTGATTACAAATGAGTTCGATTCCGCCATCTTTCCTTTCAACTTTTTTCCCATCTAACCGTCTCTTGTCACGGAATGTATTGTAATTTTCTTTTATTGCTTTCAGACTTGTATCTTTGATATTAGACTGATGATTGACTGGATGAAAGGAGGTGGAATTAAATTGAAATATATGAAAAAGTGGTCTTTTAAGGCTACGCTACGTCAAAATAAGGGAGTGGAGAGCATGTCAATGTACCTACTCAGAACCACCACTCAGAGGTAACTTAATTATGGTGTTCATACACAGCCATCCACGCAACGCCTATGCCACGACACGACGCATTCGGCTTTTAGTAAAAGGTACGTAGGAGTTCAAACTTGTGCACACGCGCTTTCAACGCACATGCACGCGTGGATAATAGTGTATAACTAAATGAGTTGAATTTGTATCGGATTTGTCCACTCATGCGTCATCCAAACCAACCACGTACCATCCACGCCGTCCACGAAGTCCTATTTACAATGAATTTCCACTTATTTTTATAGATGCTGGCGAGAGGAGATACATGTCAGAAACGTAGCATTTGTGGCGATCATTCTATGGTCGCTGCTGACACCACTGGGGGACATAGGCGTGTACATTTATGTATACATGAGTTATGTCAGGAAAGGGAAACGTGGGGGGTTGTGTATTTGCTGAATTGTTGTCATGAAGGTCCAGCTTAAAATATGCGCGCACGACATGCCAAATGCCAATGAATTCGAACCTTAGAATTCTAACGTATTAAAGAATTATCTAAATTATATTTATAAAAACATACTTCGTCAGAAATTCAACAACTAAACTCCGTTCAGTTAGACAAAGCTCGTCCGTAAACCGTCACCGTCAAAATGTTTAACACTCTATCCGAAAAAGCGTTTAAAATATCTAAAAGAATTTCACTGAGCTCCTAAATTTTGCCGTTTTACCCATAAATCACAATAGCTGCGTTATTAAAATGAGTCGTGTTCCAAAAGCCTAAACTCTCAACACATATCCAAAATGAAACTGTCTGACTGTCTACACACATTAATGAAATGGGTATCTTTTTCATTTATGGTTGGTTCTCTTGAGCATTTTTATGCATTTTTGAGATGAAATCAAAGTGAGTAAATGTTATTCCATCAAAACATTTCATGTTAAAAAGTAGCGAAGAATCACAACCTTCTCTCTTAAAAAGTTATAAGATCTAATTTTAAGCCAAGTCTTGGTCGTGCTCTGTTTTATTTCTGTTACTTGGTCTTTCGCAGTCGTATTGTTTACTAACGGAGTGACGTCACGAGCAGAAACAGCATGGCGGCTAGCGTTTCAGCGCGAAAATTCAAAATCATAAATAAAAAATATTGTCAAGTCATTTTTCAGCTTTATGATATAAAACAAAAATTCTACCCGTTCATTACGATCTCAGAATTACTTTAAAACAGTTTTCAAAAAAAGGTGTTTGCTAACCTAGGTTAAAAATGGGGCAAATGGGGCTTAAAAGGTTAGCCTTAATTTTTACATACACACTTTGCGAGGTCATTTTTAGCCAAGCAAAGCCAGCGGTAACCAGCTAACTAAATATAAGCCGTGTTCCACGAGCCGGCAGTAATATATTAATATGTAAATGCAACGTCACATACATCAATCTGCGAGATAGGAGCGTTACGCACGATGAGTTTTTTTTTACCAAGTGTTAATGGTTGGCTGCATATTGATGGATTAAGGGTATATTACTGTTGGTGCGCTCCATAGAAACGAAGTCTGGTTATATTTTCAATACTAACCAATTAAAGTACATGATTTTTTCCAGAAACAATCTATAAACTAATCTCTATGCTTGTAACATACAAGCCGAAAAAAAAAATTGATGTCATACATTTGAGTCGAGTATGCATTGTAGTTTAGTTTGGAATGTGCCTAAAAATCACCCTATAAAGCCATCAAAGCTCATCTCTCTGATTGTCCGTGTCTTGTTCCATCACAATCAGGAGGGTAAGGAAGAGAAATTACATGTGTTTAGCGCACACACTTATACTTTTTCTTCAGTGAATGTACCGCGAGTCGAACACCACACGACGAATGATAATTAAGGCGCTCTCCGTACTTAAACGTAGGGCCGGGCCATATTTTCCTGGTTTTTAGAAGGTATCTTCTCTTTATTTAAAAGACATACAAAATAATGAAAAATATAGCAATGACCTTCACCATCTCGACTTTATTTGCTATGAAGTATATTTCTTATTTTTCTAAAAAATACATTTATGCAACCTATGTGCAAAGGAAAGCCTGAATATTGGAAAAAATCTGTATTATGTGCATCTAATTTATAAGTTGAAGTCACTTTTACTAGCGACACACACCATGGACAATATTAAGATCTAAAAATGCTATGAATTAATTTTTTTAAGACCAATATATAATGAGTTAATTAAATAATTGCAAAATTTGGTGCGAATTCTTATGATTTTCGATTTATGATGATTTTTGATTTCCTTGGATTAGAAGTCAACATAGTGACATAATGAAGTACAAGCCTGTCAAAAATAGGTATACCTACTAAAATGACGTAGTTTAGTAAATTGACGGCTCTGAAAGGTTCAAGGTCGCTCGGTCAGGGAAACTGCTTAACAAAGATAAAGTATAGGGGTAGATAAATAATATAAAGCAAGACATAAGAACGCTTTTTGACATCCATTCACGCTTATGACAATCGTCTATTAGAATAAGCGAGATGTCAATAGTAAACAGATTCCATCTTGAAACATTTTGTCACCAGGCCTCCAGCTGGAGGACTACGCTATTTCCTTTCTAATAGAGTGAGCCATACCAATTGTAAAGTGTCCACTTTTTTGACGTTTAGGTTTGAGTGTGTGGTGTCAAGTAGTATGGACAAAAGGCACCAAGTGACATATGACCTTATGTTTACGGTCACTTTTTACACACACTAGCTAAAAAAAAAGTGGACAGCCGCATAAACAAATATCTATAGTTCCATCTCCTTCTACTATTAAAGGTACGTCATAAGACAAAAGAGACTAACTACAATCGTAAATTTATGCGGACTCTATGGAGATCCTTCCTCTGAGGGTAGACCTGATAATTAATATTACGGGTAAATAAGTGGAGGTCCTAAGTAGTAAACAACTAATACAAATTACTATCCAAGCAATTTCAAGTAACGTCGTCAAGTAATAAGTTAATACCTTTAGCATTACATCGTAACTCAAAGTGACAGCATCTGGAGTAATTAACGTTGTCGCTGCAAGGTGACGCTGTTATGTCTTTACTTACAATATATTACGTGTATATCGGTGTTGTAATAAGAGGTATTTGACGTGTAAATTTGCGAACGCGGTATGAAGGACACTATACAAGTACAGACAAGCTATAACCACACAGTGGACAGTCCATACAAACAGGCTTGCACTGACTCATCATCATCATTCTCTAGCCCATTTCCCATTATTTGGGGTCGGCGCAATATGTCATCCTCTTCCATTCATCTCTCTTAGCCGTCATTTCAGCACTCACTCCTTTCTTACGCATATCATCTTTCACACAATCCATCCATCTTTTCTTCGGCCTTCCTCTCCACTGCCAGAACTCCATGCTCGCACTGACTAGAGGCAAGTTTTTTTTTTTTTTTTGAATGACATATACAGTTTGCTCAGGGAGCATTTACTGCTTTTTACTGCGGGCTTTTGGGGGTGGCCATACCAGTGACGGCGAAACGCCCTGGTAGGTCACCGAACCAGTGAGTTAAGCAACCTGCCCAAGGGGCATCCCAGGGGGGTACGGACCTCGGCAATGGGCGTTGCTGGGATTACGCGACGGGTTGGGAAGCGGGGATCGGTGAGATAGAGGCTAGTACAGTGTATGTCGAGTGAGTGCGAGTGAAAGAGGAATAGGTACACCATGATGGCTGTCTTCCATGTTCCGTGCCATCGAGAGAGGGGAGTGAGGTCTATATTATATGAAGGATACATACTATATTTTTCGTTCCTTGCCTGAACCACAGGTCCGGCACTTCAAACAACGTTTTGGATTTGATATGATGGCGTTAGCACTTGGTGCAAATTGTCCTTGACATATGTGTAGGGTTGACTTACCACGCATCATAAGAAGCCGTCTGAGCTAAAGAATTACTGAAAATATGAATTTAGCGTTATTTTTCAACATTTTTATGCACTGAAAAGACTCAATTTTATGTAGTCGAATCCAACGGGTGCGCGCGCCTGACTGCATTCCCTTGCTCGGTTCCCCTCAAGTTTCCCAGAAAGTGGTGGGGTAATTGAAGTCAGAGGGGGACGGGGAGTAGCCGTTCTGTATGTAGAACTATATACTATTCTGTGCCTGAACCCTTTTTAATGCTACCTCGTCCCCCGCAAGAAGTGTCAGAAAAGTAGATTTAGACGCGTCACTCGTCCATAGTTAAATGGTCTAAGCCTGAACCCCTCCCGGTATGCCATAATAGTATAGGGATACATTTTTTTCTTTCCTTTTTGGTTCTCCATCAAGTAACAATACTCTCTTACAAAAAAACAAAGTCTCAAAAATCTATCTATTTTCACGTTTATGTCAATCACAGGAAAGTATCCCCCAAGCATTTCTTAAGCCTGTGCTCTAAAAGCAAACAGCGTGAAATAGTTCAATGAATATTACCGAAGCCCATTGGCCATTGCCATACATCAATGGATGACCTAGTCGGGGAGCGGTTAAATATAGACTCAACGTCGATATTGATATCCGGGGCTGTGGTCAATAGGGTGAAGGTCCAATCTTGGCTTATTATGGAAACAAACATACATATTTTGTGGTCAACCAGCCTTCGACGTTCGTCTGGTTTCGCACATTTGCTACTAGAGACTATCGCCGGACTATAGTCCCGATTACGGCAGTACGTGTGAGACTAGGGCCGTGGAGGGAGAGCAGCTGTCTTGAGAGCGGGGCAGCAGAAGCGGGGGGGGTTCTTCCAATAAAAGAATTCTTCAGTTGATTTTCGCTAGCTTTCTTCCGGTTTTGCTGTGAGGACTCTTGTTGCGACTGATTATCGAACTGAGCGATCGAATTTACTGAGCTACCTCACGGCAATACCGTAGGGACGGCCTTGTTTTATTTTCTAATTTTGTTTTGGTTTTACATCAATTTCACTTAGGTTTACACACATATTTGACAATTTCTCTTAAACTACAAGATTTAGATACAAAACTTTTTGGTTGGTAAAAGAACTTATAAGTCCCCGTATTTTGATATATAACAGTCTATTCTAGTTAGGATGGCCAGGTGACTAAGACAGAGTGAGGCGGAAAAATATACAAATTTTTACCGCACCGATTCAAACTTTTTCATGTCCAAACAATTATAGGCATTCTGTCTATAGCCTAGGTTTCTGTCTTAGTGCACCTGGACCGTATGCATTTAGTGCATCTATTTCTATGGCTCTATGTATGTGTTTACTACGCAAAATACGGGGGCAAAGTGTTAAGTGTGAAAGCAATCTTTAAAAACGTTATAATTTCTTATTTATCTTAACTGAACTGTTATTTTAGTTAAATTATGATAAAGTTCGTTAACTACCATCTATTCAATTTATCAGTTAAAATCTATCTATACTGTGACTCGAAAAATAAGGGGTTAAAACTTGGGATTCAAAAAAACACGATATAAGCAATTCTATACAATGTAAAACTTAACCTAGCCTATCCTAACTGTAAAAAATGTAAAACTTTATTAAAAACACTTAACAACTAAACTTACACCTATAAATAACTAAAGAAAAACAATAAAAACTTAAAACTACGATCGATATGCATGAAATACATGACAAATACAAGACAAAAACTATAAAAAACGATTAGAAATTTGCATAAACATGATATACCCAACGTGATCAGTGCATTCTTTGAGTAAATAGTATAAAAATGACGGAAAATTCTAATTAGAATTTGCACTGATAACGTTGGGTGTCTCACTTCGCGCGGAGGAATCGTAGCAGCACCGCCGCGAAATGCGTAGACGCTCGAAGGCCAGCGAGGGGTGCCTCGGCCCCCGCAACCGCGGTGAGGGGAAGCGGGAGCCGAGGTAGACGTGGATACTCGCTGTCGTGAACATATTCTCCCGCCGCAGCTCTCGTAGCTGGAACTTTTCGTGTGAGCGGCAGCAGGCAGTCCCGTGGTCATCAGGACGACTCGTTGGCAGTGGGCAGGATCACCAGCTTCTTCGTGGGCCGCCGCAAGACTCCCTTGTTGGTGCGCACGTCGACAGCTCGTATCTCGCCGTCGGGGCCGGGGAAGGTGGCGACCACGACGCCTCGCGGCCAGATGTTGCGAGGCAGAGTCCCGTCTGCGATGAGGACCAGATCGCCCAGCTGAATGGCGCCTCCAGTGGCGCGGGGCTCCCGCCGGTGTTGCAGCTCGGGGAGGTACTCGCGCACCCAGCGCGCCCAGAAGTAGTCGGCCAGCCGCTGACTGACTCGCCACTCCCTGCGCCCGCTGATGTCGCCGTCGGTGAACGTCCCGGGTTGTGGGACGCGTGATGGCCCGCCCAGGAGGAAGTGGTTGGGCGTGAGGGCTTCCTCGTCGTCCGGGGCCGTCGACAGGTGTGTGAGGGGGCGGCTGTTTACTGTGTGCTCCGCCTCGACGAGCAGTGTAGCGAGCACCTCTTCCTTGGGCGCGCGCTCGTTCAGTGTGGTGTATAGTGCGGTTTTGATGCTCCGCACCATACGCTCCCATGCGCCCCCCATGAATGGGGCGCTCGGCGGTATGAAGCGCCACCGGATGGCGCGTAGCGACGCCTCTTCTTGCGTCGCCCCGTCGACTGCGCGGCGAAGCTCGACGTCGGCGCCGCGCAGGTTGGTGCCCTGGTCCGACCAGAGCTCTGTAGGGCAGCCACGTCGTCCGATGAACCTCCTCAGCGCCATCACCGCAGAGTCCGTGCTGAGACTACCCGCGAGCTCTATGTGTACAGCTCGGGTAGTGAGGCACGTGTAGAGCACGCCGTACCTCTTTTGATGAGTACGGCCGACGGTCACGGTGAGGGGCCCGAAATAATCGAGGGCCGCGAAAGTGAAGGCCCGCTGATGATGAGCAAGGCGACTCGGTGGGTGGTTGCCCGTTGACGGTTGCGCCGGCTTCGCCTTAGCGATGCGGCACCGTAGGCACTGTGTCACGGCGCTACGAACGGCGTAGCGCAGGCGTAGCACCCAGTAGTGTTGTCGTACCTCGTTCGCTGTAGTCTCGAACCCGCCGTGGTGTAGTTGTGTGTGAACGTGTGCGATGTAAAGCTGTGTCCACGGGTGGCCGCCCTCTATTATCGCAGGCTCTCGTTGGCTGTAACAAATGTCCGTAGCGGCGTCTATGCGTGACCGTAGTCGTATCACGCTGTCTTGTCCGTAGGTGACGGACAGCTGTTTGAGTCTGCTATCTGTAGGTAGGGGGCGCCCCAGGCGCAGGGCGGTCACGTCGTCAGCAAAAACTATTTCTTGTTGGGCTCGAATCCACAGGAGCTGTGCACGGTGTATGTGATGTACTTCAATAGGTTTGTACGGCGATGTAGTCACGTCGCTCGTCGCCGTTTTCTTGACAATTTTCTTACGATTTTCATTGTTGTTTCTCCACGTCGCGTCGCTGTCTGTACTTTTCTTTGTTCGTTTGTAGGCCGCGTTACATTGTTGCGGCGCGCGTAGTAACTCGATGAATTGTAGAACTCGTGCGGTCGATCGTAGCAGACGATTGAAGTTAGAGAAACGTTTCACATCGGGTAGGGCTTCGGTGAGTCGTGTTGTTGACCTCGTCACATGCAGGCGCTCTTCGGTGGTGTCGACGTCGTCCGTAGTACTATCTGTCTCGGCCGGCCATTCACTTTCCTGTGTGTGTAGGAAAGGCGGCCCCGTGAACCAGCGATGTGTCGACTCGAAGTTTCCCGGCGCCTCTCTCGTCGCGTCGTCCGCGACGTTTGTATTTGTTCGTTCGAGGCGGCGGAGGTCACTATCAGGTGGCGTGAAGTCGTCACGTCGCTCCAGTTGTTCGATCTCGACGCCTCCCGCCGGTTGTCCCTTAGTCGTGTCGTCCTTTTCTTTAAGATCGAGGCGGCGGAGGTCAGTGGAGCCACTATTGGGCGGCGTGAAGTCGTCACCGCGCCCCTGGAGTTCGGTCTCGATGCTCTCGGTGCCTCCTCCCGCCGGTAAACTCATAGTTTTCTCGTTCAATGGAGATAACTCACGCTTCTCACTATTGTTGTAACTTCGTCGCGGCTCGTCGCACAGTGGGTCGGGTACAAATTCATCTATTTCGTCTATAGAGTCGAGCCGAGGTGTTGACAAGTAGCTGATGCGGTTATGAACCTTCTCTCGTGGTCGATGTCTCACGCCGTGGAGGACCCACCCCAGGTCGGTCAGGGAGGCGACGGGTTGGTCGTTGGCCCCACGACGCACGGCGTGAGATAACAATAACTGCCAGTTGTCCTGTCCGATAAGTACCGTCGGCTTGCCTTCATAAGTAACCTCTGCTGCTATGTCCTTAAGGTGTTCTAGGCCGGAGATGAGCTCCGGCGGGACCCGCTGTGGCGACAGGTGAAGCTTGTCCATTGTGCGCGCTGTTACTTCAAATTCTTCCAAACTATATTTGCCGCCAATTTTCAAACGCACGCGCGTCGACTCACTTGCGTCGATCCGCGCGCCCGCCACGCCCTCTATAGTGAACGGTGATGCTGTCCCTTTCGCACCCACCTTGTTAGCGATTTCCCGTTCCACTATAGTGCATGTAGAGCCGTCGTCCAACAGTGCGTAGGTTTCTATTTGCGACGTAGGACCGCTCACTATCACTGGCACGATTTTCAATAGCGCCGTTCTTACTGTATTTCGCGCCGACGACACTGTTTCTTCTGGCTCTGGCTTGGGCGGCGGCCTCGGCTGCGGCGTGCTATGGAGGAGCGGGTGGTGGTTGTGCTGACACCCATTGATTTCACACCGGTGTGTCTTACAGCTGTGTTGACTGCGACGAACACGAAGACACTTGAAGCACAGGCGCTTTTCTTTCGCGATGTCCCAGCGCGCCGACACAGTTTCTTTTTTAAACAGTTCACAATTATTTACCTTGTGATCGCCTTTCCTGCAGACTGGACAGGGCTCTGGCTTCGGCTGCTGTCCTCCGGCGTGGTAGGCGCGCGCTGGTCCTCTTTGATGTTGCTCCCGCCGCTCGAACTGCGGCACGTGTTCGAGGGGAGCAAAGTTACCGCACCGTTCAGCGGTATAGTCTAAAAACTTTGTCAACGTTACCAAGTCTGGTTGGAAGGCAGGCTGTTCCGGAGCGAAGTCGTAGTAACGGAAGCGTAGCGTAGGCGGGAACTTGTCGATGACGGCGCGCACTATCTCTGGGTTGTATAGATAGTGCGATCGGCCCAGCGCCTTGACCGTCGCGGTGATGTTGGCCACACGCGACGCGAACACACACACATCTTTCGGGTTTTCGGTGAGGCGCGGCAGGTCCCGTAGCTTCTTCATTTCAGCCATGACGAGCGCATCGGGTCGTCCAAATCTTGCTTGAAGAAGCTGCATTACCTCCAATGTTGTTGTGTGGCCCACGAACAAACAGTGGGCCGCGTCCCGCGCCGGCCCGCGCAGGCTCCGTCGTAGTCTCGCTATCGTTTCTTGTTCTGTCAGCTGTGCCATTGATTCTTCCACTGCTATTTTGAATGGTAACCACTCCGCCGACTGGCCACTGAAGAAGGGTAGGTCAGGAACCCTTGACGCGATTGCGGGCTGTCCCGCGGACCGCGCGGCGAGAGTGATGGCGCTGGCGAGCTCTTGTATCGCCAACTCGTTCGGTTTGCTGTCTTGTCGCGGAGGCTGCTGGAGCGGCGCGACAAGGTGATGCGGATCTCCGGCGACGTCCCCACCCGGGGGCCTCTGCGCCGCGTCCCATCTTCTATCTTCTATATGTTTTCGTATTTCCTGTAGCGTAGGCGGCTGTTGCGGCGCTACAGGCTGGCGTGGCTCCCCGGTGCTCTCCCAGGGCTCCCGCGCCAGGGCCGCGCTTCTATCTATAATCAGTCTTGGTTCTCCCTGTCGTGGCGGCGGCTCCAGCAACGCGGCAGGGTGGCGGTGGTCCACGGGGAGGCCCTCCCAATAGGGCCTCGCCTCCGTAGTTTTCGTCGGTTGACTATTAATGGGGCCTCGTGCTTCGGCGTCCACGCGACACCCGGGCTCGACGTCACACGGCACTGGTGGCGGCAGAGCGGCGGGCGGTGGTTCCGAACAAGGTTCTGGCACGTTGTGAGGCTCCATCGTGAGGGCGAGAGTGCTTCTGTCTACCCATTCCGACGTCCTTTCTTCTCGGACCGTTTCATCTATTGAGTCCTCTTCATCTGAAGTTTCTTCTAGTACGCTGACTTTGGCCTCGGCTAGTTCGACGCGAGCTCGTAAGAGCTCTAGCCGGGCCTGCGCCAGCTCCCGTTGTTTTCTGCTGGATGCTTTCGATGCTCTGGATCGTGGTGACTTCTGTGGTGCGGTGGTTTTCGTGGCGTCAGTCGACGTGGCTGATGTGTCTGGGGCTGTGGTGGCGGTACGCGACTCCGTGGTCGTCGCGGACGACGCCGTGGGCTCGGAGTCGGCCGCGGTGCCCGACGCAGACACACCAGGACGTGACGTGGACTCCTCTTCACGGAGCGGGAGTCCGTCGCGACGCGGCACAGACTTCATACTTCTTGTCACGGGCATTTTCTATACAGCAGGTCTTCCAAGTCTTCACCCAGGTCTCACAGTACGCTCAGGACGGAATCCGGCTCGAAGGACCATAAAATGTGGTCAACCAGCCTTCGACGTTCGTCTGGTTTCGCACATTTGCTACTAGAGACTATCGCCGGACTATAGTCCCGATTACGGCAGTACGTGTGAGACTAGGGCCGTGGAGGGAGAGCAGCTGTCTTGAGAGCGGGGCAGCAGAAGCGGGGGGGGTTCTTCCAATAAAAGAATTCTTCAGTTGATTTTCGCTAGCTTTCTTCCGGTTTTGCTGTGAGGACTCTTGTTGCGACTGATTATCGAACTGAGCGATCGAATTTACTGAGCTACCTCACGGCAATACCGTAGGGACGGCCTTGTTTTATTTTCTAATTTTGTTTTGGTTTTACATCAATTTCACTTAGGTTTACACACATATTTGACAATTTCTCTTAAACTACAAGATTTAGATACAAAACTTTTTGGTTGGTAAAAGAACTTATAAGTCCCCGTATTTTGATATATAACAGTCTATTCTAGTTAGGATGGCCAGGTGACTAAGACAGAGTGAGGCGGAAAAATATACAAATTTTTACCGCACCGATTCAAACTTTTTCATGTCCAAACAATTATAGGCATTCTGTCTATAGCCTAGGTTTCTGTCTTAGTGCACCTGGACCGTATGCATTTAGTGCATCTATTTCTATGGCTCTATGTATGTGTTTACTACGCAAAATACGGGGGCAAAGTGTTAAGTGTGAAAGCAATCTTTAAAAACGTTATAATTTCTTATTTATCTTAACTGAACTGTTATTTTAGTTAAATTATGATAAAGTTCGTTAACTACCATCTATTCAATTTATCAGTTAAAATCTATCTATACTGTGACTCGAAAAATAAGGGGTTAAAACTTGGGATTCAAAAAAACACGATATAAGCAATTCTATACAATGTAAAACTTAACCTAGCCTATCCTAACTGTAAAAAATGTAAAACTTTATTAAAAACACTTAACAACTAAACTTACACCTATAAATAACTAAAGAAAAACAATAAAAACTTAAAACTACGATCGATATGCATGAAATACATGACAAATACAAGACAAAAACTATAAAAAACGATTAGAAATTTGCATAAACATGATATACCCAACGTGATCAGTGCATTCTTTGAGTAAATAGTATAAAAATGACGGAAAATTCTAATTAGAATTTGCACTGATAACGTTGGGTGTCTCACTTCGCGCGGAGGAATCGTAGCAGCACCGCCGCGAAATGCGTAGACGCTCGAAGGCCAGCGAGGGGTGCCTCGGCCCCCGCAACCGCGGTGAGGGGAAGCGGGAGCCGAGGTAGACGTGGATACTCGCTGTCGTGAACATATTTATAGAACGATTCAATCCCTATTATTTCCAGAAACATTGCTGCGTTTCTATTTCTTCGGAGTTTCTTTTGCAGTGATTTTCTGGTCGAAAGGCTGGCCATCTATTTGTACAATTTGATACGCTATCCTATCTTCAAACTTTGGATTCGCTAAAAGTGAATTGGGATACAATTACACGCCTAAAAAGTCGTTGGTAGTTGTTGCAACTACGAAAGTAAATTTGGACCTCGATTCATGTTTCCAACTTAATCTTAATCTTATGAATCTTAACTATTATAATACTGTAACGGAAGTGTGACATTTAAGATATTTACATGAAAAAGATTACGATATGGTTTTTGGGTATCCCGGACCCCAAATCAGAATCTTTGTCTATCTGTTTATCTGTTCGTTTGTTTGTATGTTTGTAACAGCATCACGAAAAACTACTGAACCGATTTTGATGAAACTTTTTGTTTGATAGCTTAAAATCTGGTTTATAATTTGTGCGGACGAAGTTGCGGGTAAACTCTAGTTTATTCTAAACTTGATATCGCACGTGTCTGTGTTCACACGGAAACGATGCTTTAACTGACCAATCCTAGGAAAATTCAGGAATTGAATATAGAGATTTACCGGCATGGATTTTCATTTTCTGACCAGTCAATGGCATATCATTGAGTTTGACTTGTCACCGTGGTGAAGAGATTATTTTCCAATCAGAATTAGAGGCCCAGGGAGTGCTGCTTGTATCAGGCGTCCAGTAGCACCGACAAGGTTTCTAGGATCGTATCATATTCGATAAAGTCTTATCGGCTCAGCAGTTTTTGCGTAATAGTGCATAGTGGAGATAAACAGACTTCTCTATGCACTACTATAAATATGTTTTGACCTTTAACCTCAAATATACTTACAGACCGTTCTATTACAGTCTTATAACACAACTGAAAGATGACATCAATTCTTCATTCCCAGTATCAAATTCCCACTCGCACCGTCCGCGTCCCATCCGATCCTAAGTGCAAACGTTCCCTACATTTAGGGAAATGTAAATCTTCAACATTGCTGACCCACTGGTTCACGCCAATTCAAGTAACAAATCCTATTATTATTCAAACGTTAGTCTAACATTTGCGTCGATAAGACGACAGATTTGCATATCCGAACGTAATAGAGAGTGCAGCTAAAATATAGTTACGGAACCGGTCGTTGAATGCTAATTATGGGTCGTTTGCTGTTTGCCATTGCTCGTAAAGGTTTCGAATGGTAACCACCATTTGAAACCTTCGATCTTTGATGAAAGAAGAATTGTTTTATGTTTCTGTTTGTTTGGATCAAATGATAACATGCGTCCATGTATGGACCTCGGCTAAATTGTAATATGCATGTGATAGCTTTGCTATACGCATTATAATATAGACGAATACGATATAAATATAATGAAATTCAAGAAATCTCGTTTGTACGACGAAATATATCGTTGAAATGTAAAGTATTAGCAACATGTTTATGCGAAATATTATGACCATATTTTTATTACGCCGCACATAACAATCGCATATAAGCATAAGCATATGCTCACGACTATATTCCCCGAGGGGGTAGTCAGAGATATTCTGCACCCTCAGAACATCCAAGTTTCACCAGTAGTAACGAAACTCTGTCCAGTGTGGCGGGGAGTGAGCCCGTCGCCACTTGTAATGGACAGTGGGTACAATACATGCCTCGAAATTGAAGCATGCAGGTTTTCTCACGATGTTTTCCTTCACCGAAAAGCCAGTGGTGTTACAAATCGTACATAAATTCCGAAAAACTCATTGGTACGAGTCGGTCTGTTTTGGAGGTAGTCTTTTTATTTTGAAGGTTGTTATCTATCTAACATCCGTGTTTGTTTAGAATTATTTGAGGTAAGGGTAATTTCCTGTATGGGTGAACAGGGAACTTTATTCCTTCGTAGCTTCCTACGACACCCGTGTGAAGAAATGGAGTCTACTCTAAACCGGAAAACACACGGTCACGTGTTTAGGTATAGGTTCTATTGCGAATTATGGTTCTAAATCCAGCGCACGCGGCATGGTGCTTCGATAAACGTTCCATCGCGCCTGCTAACTCGTTCGTTCGCGCCGAAAAGAAAGGTAGCTAGGGCGTGATAGCGCTTTATTGCGCCATCATGCCGCGGGCGCTGATTATGTAATTTATTGACTAAGAGCGTCAGTGGCGCTTTGCGGTGAGCTATGGAAATTTAATCTTGAGGTCTAGGTTCGAATCAGCATGGACGACATGATATGTACCAATGAGTTTTTCTAACTTATGTACGTAATACCGACTGCTCTCAAACGGTGAAGGAAAACATCGTGAGGAAACCTGCATACGCTGAAGAAGAAATTCCGATGCGTATGTGAAGTCTACCAATCCGCATTGAGCACGCGTGGTAGACTAACGCCCAAACACCCTCCCTGAGGGTAGGCCTGTGCCCTGCAGTGGGACGTATATAGGCTGTGATGATGATGATTGTATTTTAATGAAAATTGTGACAAACTGACTGCATCTGGAGGCAAGGCAGACCCACCAAAAGAGCCATGTCTATAGCCATAACACCCTACAAAGCGGAGGTACGAGTAGATTCAGACTCATAAAATTGTAAATACTTTGAATAAATCATTTTGAATTTGAGTTTGGAGTTGCCAATATTGTATTTCATCAAATGAACGACGTGATTAATTTTCCCTGTCACAGAGACCTACAATTTTTCAACATTATAAATCAACCTGTACGTAACAGATAAAGCTGATTAATATTCACAGGGTGTAGCCGATCGTACCGAATCGGAATGATTGGAGATGACTTTAAATAGAAGGGTTATCGAATCAGCCACGGATTTGCACTCGGAATATCGATTCAGATTAAACTATTTCGATTGGATGTAGCTGTTGAGTTTAATAATAATGCTGACCGCTCTATCTATTACTATTTCCTCCGGAATGTAGAGCATGACTGTTGATAATTGAAAAGCATACTGCTGTCTTTGCGATTTCAATGTTGGCTTCGTAGTAAAATTGCCCATTTTTATGGTCTGAAGTTCACTAATCACTTTAAAATAAGCACCGCATTTTAGTATTTCACACCATGTATACGTGTTAATAAATAAGCGCGAAACCAAATACACCCCAACTGATTTATAACAAAATAATTAGATTTAAACAATAATTTCGTTATTTTAATGATTAAAAATTCAAGTTATTCGCATTTTAAATGCTTTTTATCATTTCAGCAGCAAAAATGATTTGTTATCATTTCAGCAGTTAATGAAAGCGCTAATGTGCTCATGGATACATTTTAAGAATCTTGTTTTGGCAGTAAGTAGCGTGAGAGTGCCCGAGCGGTGGGTTGAGATCGAGTTTAGCAAATGTACAATTTTACAAACAAATTATTTAATATTTTGAAAAAAATGATCTGTGTTGAAACAACGATAATTCGATTCTACTCTCGATTCCAAGCAAACTACTTTCTAGTTTTGCGTTAATTCATTAACACGATAACTGTTTCAGTGAACGTATTATATAGAGTGTTACTATCAGAACTTTTGTAATTTTATGTTTGTTTGGGCACTTTTGACCCAGGTATGACTATAGGGGCAGTCTTTTTAATGAAGTTGTTGATGTCGTTTGTTGCTAAACAGTGCTCTATTTACTTGACGTCTTCTTCTCTAATCTCTCTTGCAAAAACAGATTTTTTTGCTATTAAGTTCATTGAACGACGTATTTTGCTAAAGTGAATTCTGTAAGTAATTTTGTGATTAATTAAATTAATAAATAATTTTGTATTTTTATTTGTATACCTAGCCCTGATTTATAAACAGACAACGTATACTACCGACTCCCCAGTAGTTCTATGATTGAGACGTTTATAATATCATTGTGGCGCGTCACAGCCTGTCGAGGCCAACTGACGTTATGACGTCACAACGTAATCTCAATATTGTAGGTGTATAACAGATGATGTAGACAAAGAGGCGTGATGGATTGATTGTTTGAACAAGGGATGTTTCGGATCGTGTAAAGTATAACCAGGTTAGAAGAAAACTTGTTATAGAGGAGCCATAGCCGGTTTTTTGGGACATCTAAATCGAATGTCATGTCGTCGTTATTAATCTATAGCTGAGAATAGTGATTATAAGTAGGTATATATTTAGAGTCCATCGCATTCCGAGCGTTAAGTATGGCAAATCATCATCATCATCAGCCGTTGGTCCGGAGTACTATCTCTTGTGGTAGTAGTCGTTACATAAAAACCATGTCAGAGGCCGTAAGGCGGTCTGAAAAAACTCTGACACTGGAGCTTGCTGCCCACACGATAAGAAAGAAGATCATCATCAGCCGCACATCTGGCCCATTCCAGGGCAAAGGCCTACCCTCAAGGAAGATCTAGGGGTTTTAGTCGACCAAGCGTGCACTATTCCAATGGGAATACTTTACATACGCATCAGAATTGCTTCTTGAGCGTATGCAGGTTTCTTCACGATTTGAGATCAGTTGATATTATGTAGGTATCATTTTGCTTGGCAAGATTGACCGCCTATTTTTGTACCTTCTGTATTTCCTGTTTGGTTACTCTATGTATACTATGTTTTTGGTGTAAAATAAAGTATAATTGATTGATTGACGTACTTATACATTCTATGAATTAAAGAAGACCACAGATTAGAAAACTGAAATTTGCGCGTATTATGCGTACGTGCATGCACGCTTAAGCTATGTGTGGAGGAACTACTGTGGAAGGTTCCTCCGGTGAAAAGGGAAGATCTTCCACCAGGCTAGGTGTGAAGCCTGGGGACCGGCCGTGATCCCACAGATCTTAGTTGGACCTTGTATATATATTGAATCTCTGTGATTATTTCTCTTGCGCGATTCATGTCTTGTATACGATTGTGAACCTTATGTGTAGCGGCTAACGGGTTACCAATGTGACGTCCCAAGTTGTCTGACGTACACATTTGCGAGTGCGACTGTAGCGCCATCTGTTAGCTTCGTTGCTATAACTTGTTGACATCTGTGACAAGTCCCCACATATGGAATAATCTTATGGGAAATAGCGTAGATGTCGAAAAGCTTTTTACACTACAAGGTGTGTTAGGATTTTAGTAAATATTATTACGAGACGTCACGTCACGTAATAGTGTGGCAGAAAAATACTTCGTGAAGTAGGTCATAAATGAGCTGAAAATCTTTATCACCAGTAAGCAACGTGGGGAATTGGTGCAGTGAAAGTGAAGTCAAACGCTTATTGGGTTTCGGCAATTAGCCATAAACCTCTTGCGTCTGAGCGTTTGGTGTGAGTTACAGGAGATTGGAAAATAGAATCATATTTGTAAATAACAGATATAACTTAACTTGCACTATCTTCTTCTTCTTATCGTGTGGGCAAGCCCTGGCGTCAGAGTTTTTCTAGACCGCCTTACGGCCTCTGAAGTGGTTTTTATGTAACGACTACTACAACGAGAGATAGTAGCCGGGACCAACGGCTTAACGTGCCATCTGAAGCACGGAATCATTTTTGTTTCAGAAAATCAGGAGATTCGGCCTGCAATGTCCTAACCAACTGGGGAAAAACGCATAAAGGGACATATCACTAGGTGTCTGAAAGAAATGTCAAATGAGGATTCATCATCAACTCCACGATGGAGCCACTGAATTCTAGAATCCATAATCTATCTGTTGTGGCTAAAGAGGTATGTCAGAGTCGTACCGTGTGGAGGTCCGTGGTCTCTGCCTACCCCCATGGGACAATGGCGTGAGCTTATGTATGTATGTATGTGTCTATCTGTAACAATTTCTAGAAAACAATGTTTCAGTTTGATGTGTCTGTCCGATGTTTGTTTCTGTTTATGTTCTTATTTGTTGTTTTATTAAAAATATGCAACGTAAAATCGCTTGTAACTCAAGGCAATAAGGACTAACATGGCACCGAAGCGGAAAGGTGCGCAGCACGGTTTCAATTAGTCGCCAGCCCATCCCTCAGGTGCTGTCTCGATTGAAAAGTGTGCTTTTGAAAATATACCTAAATACAGTATCTCTATTAAAAAACCGGTCAAGAGCGTGTCGGACTCGCCCGTAATAGGGATCCGTTGTCATTATACAGGGTCCTTTTTAATATGCTGACACTTTTATAAGGGGATGATCAGACCAACAAACTGAACAACTTTCTCTATGGGACCAACATAGAAATCGCGAAAAAAAAAGCAACGGCTCCATACAAAACTGCAAACATACTTTAGCCAAATGTATGGGATTGGGACAGCAGTTTTTTTTACGCGATTTCGATGTTGGTCCCATAGAGAAAGTTGTTCAGTTTGATGATTTGATCATCCCCTTAAAAAAGTGTCAGCATATTAAGTTGGACCCTGTATGTGGGCGTCCCCGCAAAAAGCGTCCAGTTGTTGGATTCGGCATCTAGATCAACCACATGATCATATGGCATAATAATAATTTCGACGGCCCGATAGCACAGTCGGTAGTGAACCTGCCTGCTGTGCCGAGGGTCGCGGGTTCGAATCCCGTAAGGGACATACATTTGTATGATGAATATGAATATTTGTACCCGAGTCATGGACGTTTGTATCTATTTATGTATTCTATATCGTTGTCTAGTCATCATAATACAAGTCCAGGCTAGATTCTGGTACTTTAAATGTGACTAGATAATTTGTGTGACAATAACCAAGATATTTATTAATAATAAAAAACCGGCCAAGTGCGTGTCGGGCCACGCACAGGGTAGGGTTCCGTAGTTGCCCGTCTTAATATACGGACTTAGAAAAGGGCTTTTTGTTTTATACTACTACGTTTTAACGGCTTATAAAGTCTACAAAGTACATTTTGCAAGTTGGTCGACTATTACTCGTTAACTTGTAAAGCCTACTTAGCGGTGATAGTTTTCCTTTTAACTTCGTAATATACACTACTGCCGTGAATTTTGTACTAAGCGTCTGTGAGCTAAGCCGCGGACAGACGGACAGACGGGCAGACAGACGGAAAAGGTGAAACTATAAGGGTTCCTTGTTGACTACGGAACCCTGAAAAGGAGGGGTAAAGGTGAAAAAAGGGAAAAAGGTGGACGCTCTGTTTTTGACTTTGAGCGCATATCTCGAGATACAAGCATTGTAACGAACTAAGTTTGTATGGGTGTTTTGTTCCACGTTACAAGAGCTATAAACGACACCTCACACGATTTATTTAAAACAAAAACCGACCGACGTCCACAGCTGGACCTAAACCTCCCCCAAGGATAGCCTCGTGTACCAAAAACTACCAGCAACATCAAAAACCGGTTAAGTGCGAGTCGGGCTACTCGCGCACCGATGGTTCTGTACCACTCCACCACACAACATAATCAACTTATAAAATGTTTTGTTTTTTCGGGACATTTAACACGAGACCGACTCACACATAGCCGGTTTTTTTTTGTTATACTGTAAGATTTGCTCTATAATCACACCAAGTTTGACGCTAGTATGTATTACCGTTTTTACGATAGAGTGAAAAGAAATAACGTTGATAAAATTAGTTTCTTGTATACCCCCCTTCATTTTTAATTATTTGTCATTTTTATAATTTGTTAGCAAATCCGCCATAATAACACACATTCTGTGAAAATTTCCACTGTCTAGCTATTACGGTTCAATATTTACAGCCCTGAATAGGTAAGACAGACAGACAGCGTAGTCTTATGAATAGGGTCCTGTTTTCACACTTTGGGTACGAAACCCTAAAAACTACGAATGTCCATTCGCGCTAATATCCGTTCGCGTTAATGTCCATTCGGGCAAAAGTATTTCGCTCAAATGTCTCTTCGCGCAAGTGTTTGCCGCTCAAATGTCCTATACTCAAAATACCAGCGAAATTTTAAGACTGTTTTGCATTACAGAAACAGAGATTTGAAACACTTCCTCTCACTTATTCTTAAAACAGCTTTAGTAACGTTCAAGATATGTCGGATAGTATACAACGTGTTTATGATTAAGCGCAAATTCTCATACACCCCAACTGATTTATAACAACATAATTAGATTGAAACAATAATTTCATTATTTTGATAGTTAAAATTTAAAGTTAACCGCATTTTAAGTTTTCAGGCATAAATGATTTGTTATTATTTCAGCAATGAATGAAAGCATTAACGTGCTCATAAATACATTCTAAGAATCTTGTTTTGGTAGTAAGTATTTTTTTTTTTTCAAAGACTTATACAGTTTGCTCAGGGAGCATTTACTGCTTTTTACAGCGGGCTTTTGGGGGTGGCCTTACCAGTGACGGCGAAGCGCCCTGGTAGGTCACCGAACCAGTGATTTAAGCAACCTGCCCAGGGGGGTACGGACCTCGGCAATGGGCGTTGCTGGGATTACGCGACGAGTTGGGAAGCGGGGATCGGTGAGAGGAAGCGGGGATCGGTGAGATTGGTAGTAAGTAGGGTGTGAGTGCCCGTGCGGTGGGTAGAGATCACGATAAGAAAATTTTAAATTTTACGAACAAATTATTTCATATTTTGAAAAAAAATACCTTTGTCGAAAACATGATAATTCGATTCTGCTCTCGATTCTAAACAAACTACTTTCTAGTTTTGCGTTAATTCATTAACACGTTGTATATATCCAATAAATTAATTAAATTTGGTAATCAGAATTGGAAAGAAAGCTAAATAGGAATCGGAAAATCTCGTCGTCCTTATTTGGAATGAAGTATAGATAGGATTGATGATGATCCAAAATAATCGTCCATAAATACTAACTGTCAGTCTACTGTCTATTATACCAATACATCAAACAATACATCAACCAGATTATAAATACATTCACACCCGTAGATAAAACCAATAGGAGAAGACGCTGTACCTATTCACACCGAATTGATTTAATTGCATAGCATTATACAGGATCCTTCTTAATATGTTGAAACTTTTTAAAGAGGGTGATCAGGATACCAAACTGAACAACTTTCTCTATGGGACCAAAATCGAAATCGCGAAAAAAATATCAGCGGTCCCATGCATTTTGGCTCAAGTAGGTTTGCAGTTTTGTATGGAAAAGCTGTTTTTTGTTTCGCAATTTCGATGTTAGTGCCAAAGAGAAAGTTGTTCAGTTTGACGGTCTGATCATCTCCTTATCAATAGAGAGCCAAGTGAGTAGAGTCAGACTCGCGCTTGTTTTGTAGGGTTCCGTACCCAAAGGGTGAAAACTAGACCCCATTACTAAGCATTGCTACGACAGACGGACACCGTAGGTCTAGTATTAGGGTCCCGTTGGCACCCGTTCGTACGGAACCCTAAAAATAACGATCACAACATTATTGTTATAAATTAAAGACCCCAGCACGTTTTTCTGTCGTCCTGTTTGTCGCAATAGGTTAATTAAAAAAAAAAAAAAGGTTTTCACTAACAGACGAGATTTATTTCTCTCACTGTTTCACTATGAAGGTTTGTGTTATTTGTGGTACCCATGCGAAGCCGGGAGGGTCGCTAGTATCGTATATTTCTCAACTCGACCCAATTAGAGGTACCAATGTGGCTAATTGGCTATGTCCAATTAGTACGTCTTAGCAATGTGTACTAAATGTTTCTTCTATTAATGAACCCTGTTTTTTGTTTTTTTATTTTTATTTAATACAACGTGTTAATGAATTAACGCAGAACTAGAAAGCAGTTTGTTTAGAATCGAGAGCAGAATCGAATTATCATGTTTTCAACATAGGATTTTTTTCAAAATATTAATTTGTAAAATTTAAAATTTACAGACCTCGATCTCAACCCACCGCTCGGGCACATTCACCTTACTTACTACCAAAACAAGGTTCTTAAAATGTATTGAAGAGAATGCTAGCGCTTTCATTCATTGCTGAAATGATAACAAATCTTTTTTGCCTGACAACTTAAAATGCGAATAACTTTCAATTTTAAGTATAAAAATAACTTTAACCGACAAGTTCACCTACACGCCGCCAGAGGACAAAATTGACTCGTTCAGTGGATAAATATATGGGTGAGTGCGTCACGTAATAATTTTGTGTGCTTCTTAGAAGCTTTGTCTCTGTGGGGTATTTACTCATGTGCTTTAAATTAAGTTCTTCCTTTGGTTTTTATCTAAGTTAATACACGAACAGGAGCGTGTTGTATAAGTAACGCTAGATTTCAATTTCCTTCAAGTGATAGGTGAGCATATGGTTAGCAGTTATGTTCCATGTATTGCCTATTAATACAGGAAAAATATGATATTTTGGAGGCAAAAGTTGTACATCAATGAAATTTTGTTTTTAAACTTTATCTTAGCATTAGAAATGAGGATCTGCAGACCTCACTATGGAGCCTACCTTAGGAAATGGGAAAAAAAATCAGCTGTCCCATACAAAACCTACCCGACTCAAATGTATGGGACAGCTGATATTTTTTCGCGTTTCAGGAGATAGGCCCCATTGTGAAAGTTGTTCAGTTTGATGGTCTGAGTTCACCGTTTCAGATTGCGGAGGGCTTTCCCTTACACCCAGAACTGAAATTGATAATTTTTTGTGATGAAACCATTATAATTACAGTACCTAGTAGACTTTTTAAATCCTATATAATACAACTTGTACGATACTAAAAGCACAGGTTCGGCACTTCAAACATCGTTTTGGATTTGGCATAATGGCGTTCGCACATGCGCACTTCGTGCAAATTGTCTTTGACATATGTTTAGGGTTGACTTACCACGCATAGTATGAAAATCATTTACATATCGCTACTTTGTCTTTTTCGTTCTGTTATTAAAAATAGTATTTGAACTTAAGAATTACTGAAAATGTGAATTTAGCGTTGTTTTTCAACGTTTTTATGCACTGAAAAAGCTCAATTTTATGTAGTCAAATACTACGGGTGCGCGCGCCTGACTGCATTCCCTTGCTCGGTTTCCCTCAAGTTTCCCAGAAAGTGTGAGGAGAGGTGGGGAATCAGAAGTCAGAGGGGGCGGGGAGTGGCCATTTTGTGTATAGAAGTTAAGCTGTTGAAAACTCCGAAAGCATTTTGTCGTGAGTTAAAAACAAACTAAAGACCTGTTTCACTACTTCCGTATAAGTCCTTGTTACCTTATCCGACAGCTTTTTTCTCATATTTTGTATGAAGAATATGTCAAATTAACTGTCGGATAAGCTAACAAAAACTTATAAAGTGGTTAAACAGGGCCTTAGTGTGTTTGATTTGATAATAAAGTATCATAATTTTAATGAGGTGACCTGTCTTTGACAGACTGAAAGGAGATTAGTCCGTCTTCAATTAACAATGGACCGCGTTTGCGATAATGATGATAATACCTAAACGAGATGGGATAAACTATGAAATTTCTAATCCCTTTTGGAGCCCTTTATTGTAATATCTAGACATCTAGCATCTTTAGTCTTCATCCCAAGAGATAAGGTGAAAGCGAACGTCGAAATTATAATAAAACGCGGACAAAATTTAGTTATTTCATCGTAGCTTATTTTTAAATACAAAACTTTGTGATCATCTAAGGATATGGGTAAGAATAGGGTTCGGGATATCGCAAAAAAAAAAATTGGATACTTATCTTTCCTGTTTGTATGTGTATAACTACAACGATCCCTTAAGGCGGAAAGGGTTGAAGAATTTCCTTCTCTGACGTAGTAGGCTTGATAGATTAATTGGACGAAAGCGCGTCCTCGGTTTGGTAGGTTGCGGGTTCAAATCAAATCTCCGACTTAATTTTTAAATTTTTAATTGGTTTTACAAAGATGCGGTTTATACTGTTGAAAAACCTGTTCCTTTAAATGCAGTCTAATTTTAAAACAAGGCCTTGATTTCTGTATTATACGCATGTGATGTGTTCATCCATCTTCGTATAATATAGAAAATAAGGCCTTGTTTTAAATTAGATGTGCATTTAAAGGAACTGGTTTTTGAACAGTTCAAACCGCGATAGGTAATTTGTTTTCAAAATATTAAATATTTTGTTTGTAAAATTTAAAATTTACTGAACTCGATCTCAACCCACCGCACAGGTACACTCACCCTAATTACTACCAAAACAAGGTTGTTAAAATGTATACATGAGCATGCTAGCGCTTTCATTCATTGCTGAAATGATAACAAATCATTTTTGCCTGAAATCTTAAAATACAAATAACTTTAAATTATGACTATCATAATAATGAAATTATTGTTTCAATCGAATTATTTTGTTAAAAATCATTTGGGGTATATGTTGTTTTGCGTGTAGTTATTAAGACGTTGTATATCATAAGAGGCAATTATCAACTGAGTCAATGAATATTGGAAATTTTTCGCTATACCGCAACACCGAACTATGTCATTGGCATCAATATTTTCAACAATATTGAATCTCCTTTGCATAACGTTCTATATCGCTGCATCAAAGTAATTGCAAGGTGATACAATTTTGAGACGTTCCATTTCCGTAAAAGCCCCTTCTGATGTTAGAAATTTCCACTGCCCAAAGCCATAAAACACGTACATCAGGAGTGGTATTTTTGAAAGTCATACGCTGTCCTACACTATGCACTATGGAGATAAATGCATCTTTTTACTGCTGATTTGTCTTTCAAAGATCACAAATTTTTGAAAATCAATTCAGCAGTAGAAAGATGCATATCTCCATAGTAATTATGACATTTTCCACTGCTGAGTTCAACGTATGACTTACAAAAATACCACTCCAAATCAGTTGCTAACTTCCACCAAAACCTTAAACACATAACCTACCCACCTTTATATTGAGAAATTCAATCAATCGGCGTGAAGGCCAGGCTTTATCCTTAAAAGGGTTTGAAGGATATTCCTGTCTAATGGGTCGGAATTGTCGGATGATAGCAACCCAACTTGTCTCGTCCCTACTTAATGGATTGTCTGAAGTGCAATCCATCGGAAGCGATAATTTGACTTTAGTTTCATTGCACTTCGTCTTTGATCGAGGTTTTCAAGTGTAGGTAAGTAATATTATATTATAATTAGATATATAGGGTCCTTCTTAATATGCTGACACTTTTTTAAGGGCATGATCAGACCGTCAAACTGAACAACTTTCTCTATGGCACCAACATCAAATTCACGAAAAAAAAATCTGCTCTTCCATACTAAACTGCAAACTCAATCGCCAAAGGCCAAATGTATGGGACGGCACATGTTTTTTTTTTGCAATATCGATGTTGGTCCCATAGAGAAAGTTGTTCAGTTTGATGGTCTGATCATCCCATTAAAAAAAGGGTCAGCATATTAAGAAGGACCCTGTATAGTAACGGCGCTACCGTTTTGTTGATGATTTGCTTATAATATAATATAAACATTTTGTTAGTTCATCATCATCATCATCATCTCAGCCGATGGTCGTCTACTGCTGGGCATAGGCCTTCCCAAAGGGTCGCCATAACGACCGGTCCTGCGCTGCCCTCATCCAACGGGTTCCCGCCGCCTTCACCAGGTCGTCGGTCCACCGTGTGGGGGGCCTACCCACGCTGCGCTTTTCGGTACGCGGTCGCCACTCGAGAACTTTTCGGCCCCATCGGCCATCGGTTCTGCGAGCAATGTGCCCCGCTCACTGCCTTTTAGTTTAGCAATTCTTTGGGGTATGTCGATGTATTATGTTAGTTAGCTTCTTTAATTTATCTTGGTAGAGTATATATGGTCTTCATCAAAAATACTGAATTTTTAATGCAGATACCAAAGAAAGTGAAAGTCTTCTTTTTCTTAGTCGTATCCTCATGGCTGAGAGACGGGACAACCGTAGGTCGCTTGTGTCACCACAGCTCTTCAGGCTACTCGATCTTGGGCCTGTAGTGTTGTCTCAGTAATTTCTTTGACCGTATCGGTCCATCTCGTAGGCATGCGTCCTCTACCTCTCTTTCCCTCCTTACGGCCGGTGATCATGAGTTTTGTGAAGAGCCTCGTGTTGATATTCAACTCGTCGAGGATGGACTCTAGTATAATTAGCCAGTGCTATACCAAGGTAACCATCATCAAGGGTCCTTCAATATGCTGACACTTTTTAAGGGGATGATCAGACCGTCACACTGAACAACTTTTTCACCAACATCGAAATCGCGAAAAAAAAGAACAGCTGGCTGTTCCATACAAAACAGCAAACCTACTCGAGCCAAATGTATGGGACAGCAGACTTTTTTCCCAATTTCGATGTTGGTGCCAAGTTGTTCAGTTTGACTTTTTAATCATCCTCTTAAAAAAAGTGTCAGCATATTAAGAAGGACCCTGTATACGCCCCATAACACGTCTTGTAATAAATACTACAATTGACATAAACCAGACTGAGTAAAACCAAGTTTCCATCGATTTGCGGTGCAATCGGCTCAATACTTAGTTTAATAGTACAAACCACACACGTGCAGAAAGTTCCCTACGTAGCTCAAGTTAGTCCTAATGTAAACTCTATGTACTTAAGGATAAAGTTTACACGATAGCCGTTGCTAACGATTTGTCTGTGGAGTAACTGATAAAGCTTGAACGATTAATTCACGTTCGGTTTGATCACTTAGGTCTTTTTGCATGTCCATATCTAGGCATGGTGAATTACTTTTCCCTTGAAGTCAGACGGAAGTTGGCCTTATTGGGATATTTCATTAGGATGATTCGCGGTGAAATTACTAATCCCTTTCTTCTGGCCTACGTCCCACTAAACGTACCTACCCATGGCATAAAGACATGCCCTTCGTCCACGCCAACACCCATTTTTTGCGGTACCTAAAACAAGAACTGTATCCATGTTACATACACCACTATACGAGGCCTTGAAGCTCATGAACGCTATCGTATACCTTGATCTGGTGGACATTTTTGCGGACTCGGAATCTAGGCTCCTACTATCAGCCGGACGATATTTAGGCTCAGTATCAGCTAGAAGCTCTGTGGTAGATATTTTCCCCATGGCTCTGAACTATGATTAATATTTTGACATGTATAATTATGAAACTGACTATAAATGTAATCTAATATTCTTTGACATACATGTCTAATTCTAAATGTTATAAAGTTTTATTAATTTAATAATATACCGCTCGAAATATTAATATTATAAAATAATGTAATTTTACTTATCAAATAACTAAAACTTACATGTGGAGTGTTTGTACTGTTAGTGTAAGTTGTTGAATAAATAATAATTGAATTGAATTGAATTTATAGTTTACGTGAAAAAAAGTTTCTATAAATGTTACAAAAACAACGAATCGACTTTTTGAAATACGAGTAGGAAATAAGATAAAGATAAGATAAGATAAATATTCTTTATTTGCACACCAAGAATAGAAAAATACAACATTCTTGCAAAAATTTTAGTAAAAATGAAACAGTTTGATTACCATACAAAATGTCGCAACTGCAAAACCATACCTGTTTCAGATTTTTTCCATTGCACGTCAAGTGATGATGTCACGAACGAAAATATAGCGTTAAATTAATTTGATAAAAGGTTTCAAACATTTATCGAAAAACATAGTCATGAGCATGCTTGTATTAAATAATGGGATAGCAACAGCTGACATAATAATAATATGTCGTCTCTTCATAATTACCGTTCAAGTCCAACTAAAATAAACGATCTCACGATGAAAAATAAATATAAATCGACTGTGTCAGTTCATCCCAATGATTACAGTATAAACAAGAGAGCTTAAATTGACATACAATATCACCACGCGTCACCGACATTGACAGCTTGGTTCACTTCGAAAGTGTTATTTTAAAGCCAAATAAAGTGATATCAAATAAAAGTTGACAAAACCGTGTTATTGGCTCAACCAATAGCGGGGTGGCTTACATTGGAGCTTCTGTACACTCCGTGTTTCGTATTGGCTATGTTCCAATCGTGATTAAAAAAATAAAATTGTGTTTTTTTTAGTGTATGTACGATATATTTTGCTGTGCTAATTAAATGTTTTATGGTTTGTCGGCTTTTGTTAAAAGTTTGTGTCACGGCGAAAGAACTTTTGTTAATCGAAATTTCTAGCAGAAAATTTATTGGGAAATAAATATGCTGTATTGTTTTAATTAACCCGCACTTACAGTATAACAAAGTGACTCATACCTAACCTACTTCACAGAATAGATTATAGTATATAGTTCTACACAGAACGGTCATTCTCCGCCCCCCTCTGTCTTCAGATCCCCACCTCACCTCACACTTTTTGGGAAACTTGAGGGAAACCGAGCAAGGGAATGCAGTCAGCCGTGCGCACCCGTAGTATTTGACTACATAAAAATTTAATCTTTTCATCCTACATATAGGGTCCTTCTTAATAAATGCTGACACTTTTTTAAGGGAATGATCAGATCGTCAAACTGAACAACTTTCTCTATGGGACCAACATCGAAATCGCGAAAAAAAAAACCATCTATTCGATACAAAAATGGAAAACTACTCGAGCCAAATGTATGGGACAGCTGATTTTTTTTTCGCGATTTCGATGTTGGTCCCATAGAGAAATATGTTTAGTTTGATGGTCTGAACATCTTCTTAAAAAACTATCAGCATGTTAAGTTGGTCCCTGTATAGTACAAACACTCCCTGCACCCACAAATTTTGATCTCATCCCTTCTCGGTGGTACGGGAGTGGAGGTGGACGGGCAGTAGGTAAGCAGTGGTGTATTTCTGTCTCACACACACTAATTTCCTAGTCTCTTCTTTCAATGCAAATCCGTTTGTATAAAGTGACCAGGATGTGAGATCCTCAAAAGAAATTGGTAGGATTCGACCAAACCCTCTAGCATAATTTCTCTACTTGCTCGCGACTCTGTTTTTTCCCATACTACATGCCGCGGCGTGCGAGAACAGGTTATTTTCTATGCAGCAAAGGCGTGTCGCGCGCGTGTAGAGAAATCATACTAGACGTGCAGGAGTACTATTTTTGAGTGTCATACATCCTAATTTGTGCTCGAAAGTGACATAAATTCAATAGAGTTTGGCATCACTTTCGTTTTCGAATTAGGATGTGTGACTTTCAAATTAACACTCCTGGGCGAAGATGGAACCGTCGTTGTTCGAAAGTTCAAACGGAAGGCGACGCTATTGGTCACTATATCACTTATTGGTAAGAACAAGTTATATAAAACAATAACTTGTTTATACTTTAGTAAACAAGATACACTTGACATTGATTGTCCATGCTAGACTAACTTCAAACAAAGGGGCGACATTTCTAAGAAGCCTCTTCACAAAAACAGTCTGGATCCAGACTAAAACAGCAAGAACATAAAAAGGGAAATCTCAGAGAAGTACCCACTCCGTTGTCCCAAGTTCGAAAGAAAAGGCAGTCACTAGCACAATGAGTAAGCAAACAACACAGAATTAGATAAAGTATAAGGGTACGAATGAACGGAGCGAAAATGTGACGCTTGTGGAAATAGGATGACGTCCTTTGCCACCTGTGTAAGCCACGGTTTATACAGAAGAGATGTGTTGCGGTGGCGGATAATCTAAGTAACACAATATAAACCTTATAGTACGTAGCATAGCGTCGTTTTTGTCAAAGTATTTTTTTTATAGATTTGTGGGAACTTGCCACAGATGTCAATACCCACAAGTTATAGCAACGAAGCTAACAGATGGCGCTACGGTCGCACTCGCAAATGTGTACGTAAGACAACTTGCGACGTCACATTAGTAACCCGTTAGACGCTACACATAAGGTTCACAATCGTATACAAGACATGAATCGCGTAAGAGAAATAATCACAAAGATTCGATATAGTATATACAAGGTCCAACTAAGATCTGTTGAACCACGGCCGGTCCCCAGGCTTCACACCTAGCCTGGCGGAAGATCTTCCCTTTTCACCGGAGGAACCTTCCACAGTAGTTCCTCCACAGATTAGTACCGTTTTATTCCATACAAACGTGTTCCACTGTTTCCTCCCTGGATAATGACACTAGAGCAAACATAATTTTACCATACAATCTATGTTACCTCTGCTTTGTCCCTATGTTTGCTTTTTTGCATAAATTAATTACTAAAAGAACTAGGGATATTCGAAAATACCTGAATATACCGCCCGTTTTCAGATATCCTGCAAATTTTGACGAACATAAACAAAAAAAATCAAAACATACAGACATAGCCAACGTTTTTCTAATATACGAATAATACTAATCTAGGTAACACTAATCTAAAAAATATAGGAACACGCAATGCAGATTTATTTTATGCAGATGAAATCAGTTTGAGCTGCAGTTGTCTCTTTCGCACTCTAGTCGGCGGGGTGTATGGGAGGGGCGGATCGGACAAATACGTATACAGTCGAAAAAGAGACCTATTCTCTAAATTTCTTCAAGAGCCCGCCTATCCTCTTAAGGGTATATTACTGTTTGCGCGTTCCATACAAAAGAAGTCTGATGATATTTTCAATACTAACCGATTAAACTCAATGAAATTTTACAGAAATAATCTAAAAACAAATCTCTATGCTTGTATCGTGTCAGATTTTACTTAAAATGTACAGTTTTAAAGTTACAGTGCCTCAAATATTTCCATACAAATCTTAGATTAATCCTAGCAATGAAACCGGACACGATACAAGCATAGATATTTGTTCCTAGATTGTTTCTGCAATATTTAATTGAGTTTAATCGGTTAGTATTGAAAATATCACCAGACTTCGTTTGTATGCAGCGCGCATTTACGCATTCGGAATAAACGTGTCTTAAGTGTGCTATAAATAAAAGCAAAATACGACAAAAATATAGATTATTTTACTTAAAGGTATAATATAAATGTAACAAATATAAATATGTGGAACAAATAAATAAAAAAAGTAATATGTAAAGTCTCTAAACAGTTGTACAAACGGACCCTTAGATCGGGAAGCTTATTTTTACGGGAACACAGGCCATTGTTACACTAAATTACCGGGCCGTTTCTTTGTCAGTGGAAATTAGTTCCATTCCGCTCCTTCGAAAGGATTGTACTCGTTTGCGACGGAAAAGAAAATCCGTAAAGTACTTGATTTCTTATCCTTTTACCAGAATGAGATGAGGGGGATATAAATTGTTCAAACTATTATTGGAAAAACGTATTTTAATCTATTGGTATTGTGTCGTTCTTGGTTTAGAATAGATCGTGGATGTCTTTATAAAGTGACTTAGGGATAAGGTTTCTTTTGAAGTGTTTTTGTGGGCAAAAGCTAGTTACTTTTCGCTGCTTGACGTGCATTTTTGGGTTTTAACTCAATATAAAAAAAACTGTTACAACTGCAAGCTTAAAAAGGTGGTTGTAGCAATGTTTATAGTGTGAGTCTATCACAAATGTTAATATTCAATTTTTACATAGTTCAGGAGAGTCACGTTGCAGGTTCTGAGCCGAGAAATTGTCTCGCGTGTTGTCCGCGCGTCGCGTCTTTGCCTGCCACGAGGCTCCGCATTCCTTAATCTCTTTTTGTTCTTTATCAAAAACAATCCCTGAGATTGGGATAGATACTCCCACAAACTACTTGACATTGGCGGAAATGCGGTGCTAAAGCACAAGCAAAAAGTCCATTAATTATAAATAAAAAAATAAAAAAAAATACATAGTTTGTTGGTTAATCTCTTTAGAGATAAGCTCGCCCTTCGTACATGTCTACTTTAATTGTTTTTTCTGTAATGTTATGTGTACAATAAAGTGTTAAATAAATAAATAGTTAACTCTCTTAAGAGAGTTTTTTTAATTGTATACAATTTCTTCGAATTTTACATGATTTTTTTGAATTTGTTTTAATTATTTTATAATGAATAAAAAAAAATAGGTTGGATTTTCAATTTTAATGATAACTAGAATTATAATCTAAAGTACAAAAGAAACCTGCATGCTATAATTTCGAGGCATGTATTGTACCCACTGTCCATTACAAAATATCGACGGGCTCACTCCTCGTCATACTGGATAAAGTATCGGTATTACTAGTGAAACGTGGATGTTTAAAATATAATATCTCTAACTACCCCTTCGGAGAATATAGTCGTGAGCATATGCTTATGCTTAGTACAAAAGAAAATAAAACACCTGTTATAAATTATTCACTTTCACCTTACAAGCGCGCCGTAACTGGGCTATTTGAATTGAAACAATGTCAAACAGTATAACTTAGAACATTAAAGGGCCGGATATTGGAACACCTATTCCAATAAGATTAAAGAGAATATTAATTAAACTTCACCAAACCAAACAGACCAGCTGTTTCAACAACCAATTAACAGTTCATATTTAAACAAAACTCTCAATTAATTGCAGTTTTGTCTCGTTAAATACAATCCGAGTTCGCCATTGTCTCCATTTTGAACCAGTTAAATTAATTTATTGCGCGAAAAATCATTTTCAGGAAATAAAGGGGACATTAAACCGCTTCATTGTACGGCTGATGACAGAGTTATGTCAATTTTGTTTTAATTTATTATCCGAATTTGTCACCTGGTCGGCTGTGAAGGAAAAACCTACATGCTTAAATTTCGAGGCATGTTATCTACTACTAAGAATAGTTGGAATGGGTCGCCCTAGACCATCTATCTATACAGGGTGTAAAATTTAATGTGTCACATATCACAGAGTGTTCTTTTGTTTAGACTATCATACTGAAGAACTTTCACTCCCATCATCAGAACGTATGATATTTTGCTTGGATTCGAGAATTTTCAATGTACAACTCAACACAAATATTCGATTTGGGCTCCGTAGTGATACTCGTAGTTGTTAAATTTTATGGTATGAAGCGTTGTGATCAATATCTCACGTATTTATTTAAACACCCAGTATAGAATACATAGTATATGGTTAAAAAAATCTGATAATTACTGCAACCTAATTTCAATGATGATTTATTCGTAATACCAAAATAAATAACCATATGTCATTTAATTTTATTTATTTAATTTTATTTCTTTAGGATCGCTACAAAAGGCGTGAGCCACCTCAATTAAAGGCAACCACGGCATACAATACACATAAGCAGGTATGAGGTTAGATACTACAAAAAATATATAACGTGTTAATGAATATGCGCAAAACCTCATACACCCCAACTGATTTATAACAAAATAATTCGATTGAAACAATAATTTCATTATTTTGATAGTTAAAATTTAAAGTTATTCGCATTTTAAGTTTTCAGGCAGAAATGATTTGTTATCATTTCAGCAATGAATGAAAGCGCTAGCCTACTCGTGGATACGTTTTAAGAATCTAGTTTTGGTAGTAAGTAGGGTGAGTGTGTCCGTGCGATGGATTGAGATCAAATTCAGTAAATTTTTAATTTTACAAACAAAAAATTTATTATTTTGAAAAATTCGATTTTGCTCTCAATTCTAAACAAACTACTTTCTAGTTTTGCGTTAATTCATTAACACGTTGTATATCCAATTGTAAGAAAAAAAATTAATAAAATGAAAGAGGAAAAAACATCATTAACATTATTCGTAATTAGAATGGTTAATTAATATTAACACAGAAATCTTCTCCTTTTTTTCCCTCTTCCATTCCCTTCTCTTTCCCAAAAGATATCATCGGGTTTGGTCCAAAATGTGAATTTCAACAAATAAATATTGCAGACCTTGAAAGTTACACCGTGTTGGCAACACCAACATAAAATTTAGTAATTAAAAAGTTGTATTTCCGTTTTCCGCCTTGCATATTGGTACGGTGCTTGTGCGTGTAACTAACTCTGGTGTAAAAATCACTAAAATAAACCTTTCTTTTCCATGGAACCAGTCCTGCCACCTCAAGAAAAACTACAGTCCACTAAAACTTCTCCAGAGGAGCCGAATAAAACACCGGTAGGCCACGTTCCCTACACACCTTGTACGTTTATTATTACTATTCATGTAAGGTAGGTATTTAATAACATACATGTCTCAACTCTCAATGGACTGGTTACATTACAAACTACTCAACCCACAGCTGCCAACCTGACGGCATCAACGTGCATGTACTCATTAATGCATGAAGATGCATGCATGAATAATGTCCACTAATGACTGACTACATTTAGATTATTATCTGCCAGGTGATTGGTGCCTAATGGGCCAATCAAAACACTGTTTACCTAACTACTGTTTGTAACCTATCAATTTGAGATCGAAGATAGAGCAGGTGCAAGCGCCAATTTATAAGCTCCATAAAGTCTGCTCTTTTTCTCAACTTTAGTGAATAAAGGGTTAATCATTTTAACGGGTTCTTACCATTTCATTTAGTTTCTAAAATGTATACAACGTGTTAATGAATAAGCGCAAAACCTCATACACCCCAACTGATTTATAACAAAATAATTCGATTATACAATAATTTCATTATTTTGGTAGTTGAAATTTAAAGTTATTCTCATTTTAAGTTTTGAGGAAAAAATTATTTGTTATCATTTCAGCAATGAATAAAAGCGCTAACATGCTCATGGATACATTTTAAGAATCTTGTTTTGGTAGGAAGTAGGTTGAGTGTGCCCTTGCGGTGGGTTGAGATCGAGTTCAGTAAATTCTACATTTTACGAATAAAAAATTTAATATTTTGAAAAAAATTACCTATGTTGAAACCATGATAATTCGATTCTGCTCTCGATTCTAAACAAACTACTTTCTAGTTTTGCGTTAATTCATTAACACGTTGTATACTTACATAGGTATAACCTAGCACTTTATTAAAACATAATACAATATTTCCATGCTATGCACAGTTGCCACCGAGCTAGTTGGATCTATTAATTCGTATTCCTACCTTGTCATTGCGCAAAATTTAATAACACTAAAATAAAATAAACACGAGAAACGCTATACCAATAACTACCTCGCAGCGACAGCTGGGTTATACAGGGTGTTAGGGTAAACAGTTGCATTAATTTAAGGAGTGATTTCGCCCATGATACTGAACAACTTTCCCTAAGAAAACTATGGAAACATATAGGAAATTCTCCAATAAAATTGTGGTCTTTCCATAGATATTAAATGCACCAATGCAATGATCAAACAGTGGTATAAAAAGGCGAATAAGATTTTGCAAATTTCAGTTTGTTCCTTTAGGGAAGCTGTTCAATATCATGGTTAAAATCACTCTTCTTCCTGCATGCTTCAATTTCGAGGCATGTATTGTACCCACTGTCCAATATGTGGCGACGGGCTTACCCCCCGTCACACTGGACAGAGTTTCGGTACTACTGGTGAAACGTGGATGTTCTTTGGTTTCAGAATATCTCTGACTACCCCTTCGGGGAATATAGTCGTGAGCTTATGTTTATGTAAAATCACCCTTTAAAGTACTTCAACTGTTGACCCTAATCTACACTAATATTATAAAGAGGAAAGATTTGTACCTATTTTTGTATGTTTGTAATGAATAGGCTCAAAAAGTACTGGGCCGATTTAAAAAATTCTTTCACCAATAGAATGCTACATTCTTCCAATTTGACATAGGCTACATTTCATTTTGAAAAAAATTAGGGATCCTTGGTCAAATTTGAACAATGTAACCGAAGGTGTAGAAAAATGAGTCTTAAAATGTCTTTTATATCCAAATTTCCAAAAGTAAATAATGCGAAGCCGGGACGGGCTGCTAGTACCCTATATAGAAAGAGGCAGCACATAATGGCATACGAACTGAACTTAGATAGAATTTGTTATATTCTCTCAGTGCTAGAAATACAAATACTCACGGATTTTCGTAATATTTGATTTATCCGATCTTACAACCGATCCAATCGTACCCGATTATACCTTATGCCAAAACTTTGTGGCAAACCGACTGAATTAAAGAGTCTATAGCGTGTATACGTGGACCATAAATCGCCATGTGTGCCATAAAAGTTGATTACACCCCAACCTTGCCCGCGGATTAATGACTTATTGATCGAATCATAAACCTACAAGGTCAAGTTGTCTTAAATCTGTGAGAGGACCTTGAAGCTTTTTGGAATAAGATTTTAAGCAGTTGCGGATCCAGAACCCAAAAAAGTTGTGGTCACGGCCACTCGAAAATCGGCCAAGTGCGAGTCGGGGTACGGACTAAATTAATAAACTGTAAAATGTTTTAGTTTGCCCACGAAAATTCCAAAAGTAGAATGTGTGTTTGTTTGCACATCACATATATCACATCTAGACTAAACTACTGAACCGATTTTGATGAAACTTATACAGCTTGAAAGCCTTTCGACTTCAATCAGGGTAATTGGTTAGTATTGAAAATATCACAAAACTTCGTTTGTATGCAGCGCACATTTATGCATTCGGAATAAACTTCTCTTAAGTATATTGAATCGTCTTATCTCAGTGTAGATAAACATTAAATTTGCTATGTATCATTTTTAGAGCACCTTGTATCATTGCATGGATAAAACCAACAGCCTGATATAAATAGGGTCCTTCTTAATATGCTGACACTTTTTTAAGAGATTGATCAGACAATGAAACTGAAAAACTTTTTCTATAGGACCAACATCGAAATCTCGAAAAAAAATCAGCTGTCCCATACATTTGGCTCAAGTAGGTTTGCAGTCTTGTATGGAACATCTGTTTTTTTTTCGCGCTTTCGTCGTTGGTCCTACAGTGAAAGGTGTTCAGTTTGACGGTCTGATCATCTCCTTAAAAAGTGTCAGCATATTAAGAAGAACCCTATATTTACTCCTTTTTTCTCCGAGGCTTTCCCTACGAAAAAGTAGCTCTAAAATCTCGCATCTCTTTCACGCACGCAATGGTAAACCGGAAGCAGTCACAATGCGTAGGTAAAATGTGAATTAATCAAAAGTGATGGCAAGCCATATTTATACCTGTGCATAAATTACTTACATCGCTGTTCCCGTAACAAGCCCTTTCCATGTACAGAGTGTTTTAAATTATTTCATTTGAAGGATCCAAGGTGTTTAAATCCGCTACTATTAAAAAATTTGATAATACTAATGTTAAAAAGTCTTATTAACCGTTCACCAAATTCTTAAGAGGACGGTTCTATTTTCAATGCTAACCAATTAAAGTCGATGAAATTTTTAAAATACTATATCTCTTCGCCTCTGATTCGTCAGAATTCCTTTGAATTATACAGTTTCAAGACTAGAATTAATCTAATTTAAAATAAAAAAAACCGGCCAAGAGCGTGTCGGACCCGCCCATGATAGGGTTCCGTAGTCGTTGCATTAGTAGAATAATAAAAACTAGTAATGTCGATTGTCTTACCTAAAAGAAAATTTGTAACCTAACGATAGCGCGATATATTTTCCTACCACGCCATCTAGTTTGACATTAGAGAACAAATCTATTGTACTGGTTTTTTCCGAAACTGATTGAGCTATAGCATCCATTAAAATTTTCACTAAAATTACCTTAAGTTATAATTTATAACATTTTAAGATTTTTGGAAATTGAGAACATCTTCATAACTACTGCATATCTGTTTTTGGATTACTGTTAACTGTCTTCATGCCAAATTTAGATTCAACAGGTACAAAAATCTGCGAGTAATTGAGGCGGGGCATACAGACAGACAGACAGACAGAATGGACGAAAGTATGAGAGTTCCTTGTTTGACTACGGATCCCTAAAAAGAATCTTAGCAAAGAAGTCAAAATGGTGAATTTTTTATATTGATTTCATAATTCCGGTTGCATTTGTTCTAATCTTTCGTCCGATCACTATAATAAATTAAATTATGTTTTTAGAGTGTTATACTATCAATAAACGTTACCGTTTTTGGGCCTAAAAGAAATTGACTCAAGATGATATGCCCTCTTGCGTGGTCCATACCAACCAAGTATGATTAGCATAAGCATATGCCCACGACAATATATTCCCCGAGGGGGTAGTCAGTGATATTCTGAAACCTCAGAACCACGTTTCACCACCGTTTCAAGTATGATTATATTTTGGATATTAATCAATTATAGACAATGAAATGTTTTAAACAGAATCTAGAAACTAATCTGTGTGCGTGTGTTTTGTCAGAATTTCATTAAAATATGTTATATAAGTATGTATGTATATGCTCACGACTATATTCCCCGAGGGGGTAGTCAGAGATGTTCTGAAACCTACGAGCATCCACGTTTCACCAGTAGTACCGAAACTCTGTCCAGTGAGCCCGTCGCCACTTATAATGAAGCATGCAGGTTTCCTCACGATGTTTTCCTTCACCGAAAACCCAGTGGTGTTACAAATCGTTATTAATATGGTGGTGTTATATAAGGTCTAACAAAATTAGCTGAAACTATTTTAAGGGGAGTATCAGACCATAAAACTGAACAACTTTCTCAATGGGACCAATATCGAAAGCGCGAAAAAAAAATCGGTTCGAGTAAGGTTTGGCAGTTTTGTATGGGACTGCTGATTTTTTTTTTGCGATTTCGACATTGGTTTCTAAGTTATATAGTTTCAGCACTCCAAGACACAGACTCTATACAAATCTTAAAATAATCCTAGCATCGAAATTTTATATTTTCACGAAAATTTTACAAACCACATAGAAAAATTTTCATTTACTGGTTACTATTGGAAATAGGATCTATGTTCGTTTGTATGCAGCGCGCTCGGGCGCTCCTCACACTTTCTCAAGCTATACCAAATCAATGAATTACAAACTAATTAATTTTACAATAGGTACATTTAAGTATAGTTAATATTCGACATTCGAATAAATTCAACTGTACCGCACTACTCGAAATAATCATTTGATTTCTGTCAGCAAAGATAAAAATGTTTACTAAAACATAATGTCTTATTCCACCCTGTACACAAGCAAAGCAAAATGAGCAGCAATTCCTGCTTATGTTAGTAATTTATTTCTTTTGTCAACCGGTATGAATATATACTTGGAGCTAAATTTGTTTGCGCCCAAAAGTGCGGGACAAATTTACCGAACGGCGATAAGTGAGTATTCAGCTTTGTTATCAAAACGTTTTCTTTGTTTTATAGGTTTTTTACTGTTTTCAGGTTGAATGGTTTTAGCAGTTGATCTTTTTCCTTTAATCTAATGTTTATTGATATTCTTTGACTATTTATATGTGGACTGGTTACGCGTGTAATTCTACTAACAAAAATTTCTGCCAGTTTTTGCGGGGGGCGAGGTAACATGAAATCCGCAACTTTGGATTTTTTTCCCCATAACTTTAGATTCTAATTTTGAATGTTAAAAATCATGAAAAGTAGTCTCGTGTGAACCCCAAACGTTCTAAGTTCGAAGTTATTATTTCGCAATTATAGGCTGTCTCGTTTAGTGATAAGGTGTAAAATTGAATGTAAATGCACAAGATCAATTGTACTTATACCGTGGCAGAGGGGAAATGCTACTGCAAGGCTAGTCCTTATAATAATTAGTCAAAGTTGATATTTAGATTAAGCGTGTCTTCGATAGAAGTAAAATAAATGGATAGGACCAAAGCACAATTGACAATATTTAATTATTTTAACCACCTGTTTTTAATAAAAATATAAAAATAGGTTAAAAAATAAGAGATACTTACGTATTTTTCCGATTTTATTTTTGACCGATATTTCTGTTTTTAGTTTAATTTTGAATTTTCTGAAAAACGTAGGATTTCTGGCTAAGATACCTTGGCCGCAATAACATTAAAAATAAAAACTGTCAAATACAATAGAAAAGTCAAGCAGGCAAAGGAATAAAATCTCATTCAACCCCTATTATATTTTTCAGTATTTTTCAAATAACTCGAGAAATAATGGATAGAAAAATCTGATAATTTTGATATAAGATTTGAATCACATAATCTCCAAATGGTTTTCTTATTTTGGTACCTTTCTTAAAATGAAATGTTGTCGATTTAGTTGTAGCTTGCAAAGTAGGCGCCGGCGTGAAATTGATTTGTCCATGTCATTGTCATGTCCTTTGATTAAATTAAAATAAGAAGATAGATAACGTTCTTGCATTACGTAGTCGAACAATGGATCTGCTTTTCATGTACTGGTTATAAGTGAAAAGTAATGCCGTATGATTAGTTTTTTCTTTTTGAATAATTTGTACACCAAGTAAAAGCACACAACGGCATTGTGGTACCTTTATTCCGCCTAAAATAAAAAAAGTATCTTAATAACGCAATGCCGCTCGTATTGCGAGTAAGTAAATTAAGCGACGAGGGCTCAATTTATGCGGTCCATGCGCGCATGCTAGTCACCTATCTTCCGCTATTTTAATTTAATCAAAGGTCATGTCGCAACGTTTTTGAAGTACGTTTCGTAAAATGAAAGGCAATATTGGCTAGCAATAGAAGATGCCACGATGCCAGTATTATTATTGAAGTCGGATTAAGATTCTAGAATGTGATTTATCACAGCTATGAAATGGCGTATGTAATGATTACAACTAACACATTAGCATGTATCTTAACTATTATAAAACTGTAACAAAAGTGTTTCTGTACATTGAAGATATTTACATGAAAAAGATTACGATATGGTTTTTAGGTTTCCCGGACTCCAAATCAACCTTTTATAAAATTTTTGTCTGTTTGTTTGTTTGTATGTTTGTAAGAGCATCACGCAAAAGCTTCTAAACCGATTTTGGTGATTTTTTTTTGTTTGATAGCTTATGATCTGACTTAAAATCTGGTATATAATTTGTGCGGACGAAGTCGCGGGTAAACTCTAATTACTTAAAAACTACTGAAATTAATAAGATTTCACAAAAAAGCATTGCCTTAGGGCTTAGTTTGGATTAAAGATTATTTTCATCGCAATCTATTCAGTCAGCTAATAGTTATGAGGTTATAATATTGAATTTGACAACTATCCATTTTGGAAGACCTATAAATAGCCGTGTGGTTCCGGCTTAGAATGGACCACCCTAATTCTTCCCGTGGGTGTCGTACGAGGCGTCTAAGGGATTCAAGGTTTCTTATGCAGTGTCTTTGCGGGCGAAAGGCTAGCCACCTCTCACCACTTGACACGTTCGAAAGATATTTCTTCCAGCATACTAGCAAAATAGGCAGTTAATTAAAACAAGGCAAATTTTATGTGTACAAACAAACAGTAAATTATGTGGTTTTGAGGTTATAATTTTTGAAAATATACAAAATATTAAATATCTACTCAAATTTACGATATTAACCGGAGATTATTATTGTTATAAATAAAACGTACCTATTGAATGAAGCCATCCTGTACAAAATCACCAGTTTTCCATTTTTTGTTTATACCTAAATTTAATGTTTTGTAAACGTCTTAATTATTCAATAATACGCATTAGAATATCGGGGATTATTGAGAATTTATGTTTTTCTGGTATTTATCTACTATATTCCAAATTATCACAAAAAGTGCAATTAATGCAACCTTCTCCATACAAAAATCCGTAGATTTCCCCGACTATAAACAGAAAGTTAATTGTTGTAGTAATGTTTCCTACCACCCCGGAAGGAATTACGGTCGTGAGTTTATGTATGTATGTATGTAAAAAATATATTTTTATAAGTAAAATTTTGGTAGACGTGACTAGAATCTGTTTTTCTAAACTAGAATTATAGCAACAACACAACCATATCAATATTTTTACCATTTTTTTCTCTGTGTAGAACGTTTTGTACATAAATATGTATACAGGGTCCTTCTTAATATGCTGACACTTTTTTAAGGGGATGATCAGACCATCAAACTGAACAACTTTCTCTATGGGACCAACATCGAAATCGCGAAAAAAATATCCACTGTCCCATAAATTTGGCTCGAGTAGTTTGCAGTTTTGTATGGAAGAGCTGTTTTTTTTCGCGATTTCGATGTTGTGGTTCCATTTAGAAAGTTGTTTAGTTGGATGGTCTGATCACCCCCTTTAAAAAGTGTCAGCATATTAAGAAGAACCCTATACACGGTGTTACAAAAGTAAAAAAAAACATTTAAAACTGTTAAGGGGGTTGTTTAGATCATCAAACTGAACAACTTTCTCTATGGGACCAACATCGAAATCGCGAAAAAAAATATCCACTGTCCCATAAATTTGGCTCGAGTAGTTTGCAGTTTTGAATGGAAGAGCAGATTTTTTCGCGATTTCGATGTTTGTGCCATAGAGAAAGTTGTTCAGTTTGATGGTCTGATCATCCCCTTTAAAAAGTGTCAGCATATTAAGAAGGACCCTGTATATAAGTGTATCTATCGTAGTGTATTCGAAGCTTTGATTCTGTGGGGTATTTGCTCATGTGCTTTAACTTAACTTCTTCTTTTTGGTTTGTCTAAGTTAATACACGAACAGGAGAGTATTGTTTAGTTAACGCTAGTTTTCAATTTCCTTCGTGGTGAGCATATTGTTAGCAGCTATTTTTCATGTATTGCCTATCAATACAGGAGAAATAGGATATTTTGGAGGCAAAAGTTGTCATCATCGCTACATACAATATAGCTAGTAATGTATAGGATTAGTGGTAGTATAGTAACGAACGTCACTGTACCTATATAAGTACCTTATCGGAACCCGTAGTAAATACCTTGACAACAGTATCTTAGTACGTTCCTTTATGCGACGTCTGGTTAATGAACAATGAACTAGCATTACCGAGGCTTCCACGCTTTAATCTAGTCTCTATCATTTGCCCGAAATTAATTATACCTAAGTAATATTCCTTAGACACCTTTGTCGCATCTTATAATGAACAGATATATAACCCGTTATAGGAATTAGTAGCGTAAATGGCTGTGTTAGGAAAATTCTGGCTGTAAGGAAAAGTATCATTAACTTTTAAACCACATACTCTACCCATCGAACTGAGCAACTTTTACTATGGGAGCAAACCTGTCGGAACAAAAAAAATCTGCTGTCTATACTAATCCCATACTAACATAGCAGAGCATAGTGGTCACCCGTTGCGTAATCCCAGCAACGCCCATTGCTGAGGTCCGTACCCCCCTGGGGTGCCTCTTGGGCAGGTTGCTTAACTCACTGGTTCGGTGACCTACCAGGGCGCTTCGCCGTCACTGGTATGGCCACCCCCAAAAGCCCGCAGTAAAAATCAGTAAATGCTCCCTGAGCAAACTGTATACGACATTCAAAAAAAATATATATATATAATAGTGGTCACGACTTTATTCCCCGAAAGGGTAGTCAGAGGTATTTTGGACACTCGGAGCATCCATTTTGCATTGGTAGAACCGAAACTCTGTCCATTGTGTGTGACGGATGGATTTAATCTTACAGAATCAAATTAAATTAATATCCTCTGGTATTTCTATTTAATTACTTTAACGCTAAACAACTAACAATTGAGCTGTAATACTAATTGGTATACTGATTAATATTTGACACTAGGCTGACTACATTTACCAAATTGAAAGCACATTGATTTCATCAATTACATATCGTAACAGAAGCCACCAAGGTCCACTGTTGCATGGCCTGGTGTTCATCAATAATAGGTCGTAATTGTGAAATGTAATTGGGTACAGTATTTACTATTATTACAAATGGATTAGGTTCAATACATTGTTAGTAATATAGCTGTAATATAACCATATCACGCACATGCATTGTTAACATTATCTGATATAGTTTTTATATTCAAAATAAGATACAAAATACAGTTCTACTGAGCGACCACCTGCTTATTACGGGTTACTTACGTGACTTCTAAAGCCGTTTCGACGATTTTACTTTCACCGAACACGTTTCATATAAACAACTGTTGTACGATGTTTAGTTCCGTCTAAGTTATTTTTCAACTATTTAACGTTTCTTCTGATTTTGTTACATCGAAGTAGTTTACAGCTATGTAACGTTACACCGAATTTGCAATTTCAAGGTGTTGGGTGATAAGGGAGGATAAAAATAGGGAGGTAAGATCACGCCACTAAAAACCTCGCAACAAGGGCACAGGAGCCCGACTGCGCTAAGATAAATCATCGAAGTTCTGTTCTTATCCAATTTCAATTCTAATGACAATGAAAAGGGATGAAATGGAAATAAATACTGATTTATTAGTTAAATGTGCACACTATACCTGCCTCACTTTGTTTACTCTCTCTCTGTCACGGGTTTGCTGGAAGAAATCTCTTTAGAGATAAGCTCGCCCTTTGTAATTGTCTAATATGCTGTTTTCATATATATTTCCGTGTGTACAATAAAGAGTTAAAATAAAATAAGTAAATAAATAAATAAAAGGGGGGTAATGAGAAACAATGATTTAAATAAATTCATTTATTTGTTTCGTTTTATAGCATTTATGCTTTTACCATACAGCGTCAGGAGGGTAATTTTTGTCGTTTAAGGGTATATTACTGTTGGCGCGTTCCATACAAACGAAGTCTGATGATATTTTCAATACTAACCGATCAAACTCAATGAACTCAATGAATGATTAGTTTTTTCGCGATTTTGATGTTGGTCCGATAGTGAAAGTTGTTCAATGTGATGGTCTAATCATCCCCTTAAAAAAGTGTCAGCATATTAAGTTGGATCCTGTACACCTACTTTTTCTAAGATTGGCCCCATAGCGAAAGTTTTTCAGTTTGACAGTCTGAAGCAACCCCTTAGTACGTAGTACTTCCTATCTCTATGCCCCCTTAAGGGTATATTACTGTTGGCGCGCTCCATACAAACGAAGTCTGGTGATATTTTCAATACTAACCGCTTAAACTCAATGAAATTTTGCAGAAACAATCTAGAAACAAATCTCTATGCTTGTATCGTGTCAGATTTTCCTTAAAATGTACAGTTTTAAAGTTACAGTGCCTCAAAGATTTCCATACAAATCTTAAATTAATCCTAGCATTGAAACTGTATATTTTAACGAAAATCGGACACGATGTAAGCGTAGAGATTTGTTCCTAGATTGTTTCTGCAAAATTTCATTGAGTTTAATTGGTTAGTATTGAAAATATCACCAGACTTCGTTTGTATGCAGCTTGCATTTATGCACCTGGAATAAACTTCTCTTAACGTAAGTAACGTATTTAGGATTACACCCTGTATTCTGCGTACATTATTGCTTTTGCAAATACGCAGTCGCTGCTGTCAAAATTGCAACCCTATCACGCACATCACGCACAATAAACGCTTCTATAGTACTTATAGATTATAATTAAATTTTGTTTCAAAATATTTTTGTACATTTCCCTAAAATAAACATGCACGACCATTCATCTATCCAAATGGACCACACAAACATTGAAAGATCATAAGTCAAAATTCAAAAACACATATAAATAACAATTTCAATCATGAGATTGACAGTTTTACGCCGGCCATTTTGGTTGGGTTGTTTTACGTTCCGCCGAGGCTTTCAACCTATTTGTTTTAACGAGCTATGTGGATCATCTTGCTGAGGCTGTATTTACTGGTGATACGATAAAAGAACACTTATTGTTTACTTAATTAGGTCCATTTTAAGTGGCAGACTATACAAATCTGACTAGACAAATTCGTAACAGTCCCAGCGCCCAGGCGCTTTTAAAAGATCTTAAAAGCGCCTGGTAGACTCGACCAGGGATCCGAGGGCTGGCGCTTTCCTCGTTTATCTCATCGGATCAGTTTAGTCGTTCAGCGAGAATACGCTGTAAGCATCTTGGCTTCCCTTGCGCGCGGTTCAAACCTTCAATATATTTTAGGCTCTTAGGTTTTAAGTTCTTAATATTTTTAGTTATTTTTAATGTACCTACACCTACCTTTATTTGTTCTGACTTGATGAAAGTTCCTTATGTTGCATGCATGCAATTATGCTCGTTCCTTTTGTTTATAATGCAAAATAAGGTTAACCTTCCTTGGGTATATGTATATGAATAAATTTATTATCGTGTGGTGTTCTGATTAGTATAGCATCAATCTAGAAAATCGACCAAGTGAGAGCGAACTCACTCAACGACGATTCCGTACCTTCGCATAACATATTTGTTTTATTAATTTCCTAAAAAAATTGTTTCAATTCAGAATCTCTAGTACGAGATCGACTCACTCTTGGCCGGTTTTTATTGTTATTATAGAACTGGTATAGTGATATTCTGTTCAGCTACCTCAAATGCCAATCAGTTAGTTTGAAGTTATTGTTCCGCAATTGTAGGCTGTCTCGTTTAATGATAAGGTATAAAATTGTACGTAAATTCACATGATTGATTGATCTTATAACGTGTCAGAGAGGAAATGCTACCGCAAGTCAGGTCCCTAGTTATACAACGTGTTAATGAATAAGCGCAAAACCTCATATACCCCAACTGATTTATAACAAAATAATTAGATTGAAACAATAATTTCATTATTTTGACAGTTAACATTTAAAGTTATTCACATTTTAAGTTTTGAGGCAAAAATGATTTGTTATCATTTCAGCAATGAATGAAAGCGCTAACGTGCTCATGGATACTTTTTGAGAATCTTGTTTTAGTAGTAAGTAGGGTGAGAGTGCCCGAACGGTGAGTTGAGATCGAGTTCAGTAGATTTTAAACTTTACAAACAAATTATTTAATATTTAAAAAAAAATCCTATCTTGAAAACCTGATAATTTGATTCAGCTCTCGAATCTAAACAAACTGCTTTCTAGTTTTGCGTTAATTCATTAACACTTTGTATATTAGGTCTAAGAAAATTAGTTGAAACTATTTTAAGGGGAGTATCAGACATCAAACTGAACAACTTTCTCTATGGGACCAATATCGAAATCGCGAAAAAAAAATCTCAAGTCCCATACATTCGGGTCGAGTTTGGTTGGCAGTTTTGTATGGGACTTCAGATTTTTTTCGCGATTTCTATATTAGTCCCATAGAGAAAGTTGTTCAGTTTGATGGTCTGATACTCCCCTAAAAATTTCAGCGAATTTTGATAGACCTTATATACAGGGTGTAAGGAAAAGTATAATTAACCTTTAAACCACATACTCTACCCATCAAACTGAACATAATAAAATGATACTTTTCCTTACACCCCGTATACATACATACATATATTTTTAGATAAACACATAAGTACATAAGTGACTATTACACACAACACGGAAGCAACATTAAGAGGAGAAAATGAAAAGTTAAAAAGAAATCCGAGGTCAAGGATATTAATAGTGTGTTATAAAAATTACGTGCGTGTAAATGATACTAGGCATGTACACAAATAGTCCTTTGTGTAAACGTGGCACCCAAGAGCTTCCTTTCGAGTGTACGTTAAGGTTTATTAAATTTGTAGACCTTACAGCCGACGTAGGTACTATAAGGTTCATACACAATGGACCTCCTTAGGACGCGGTAACTCTTGTTATACAAAACCCTTTTTTCCAAACAAAGATTTGGCATGCGTAAAAAGTCTACCAAAGTGTGAATTGTGAGGTAAGAATTAAGTTATTTTTTGGGCCGAAATGTAGGTATTGCAACATTTTCTGTGACTTTATCTGCGTGAATGGTAATTCAGTGATTCCGAAAAGGGTTACCTGATTTGTATTATTACTTGGAAAAAACATTTTCAGTTGAAGCATCGACCGTGATGTAGACCGTTGAATGGGAGAAAATTATTTTTTCACTGCAAAGTCAAGTTAGTCCTTCATAATTAATTTTGTACGGAATCCTGAAGGCGGAGCTTCCGAATCGCTCTTGACCAGTTTTTTTTTCAATGAATTAATTACCGTTTCCTAAGGCGTTAGTCAACTTGCTGTCCAAGTACTATCTTAAAAATTTGTTTAGAGAATACAGTATACTATTATTGTTATTATCCTAAGTCGTGACTAAGATTCGGAGTTAGGCTGCGGAGCGGAGAAACGAGGGAATATCAACCAATAGGATTGCAAAAACTCTCGGAGCGGAGATTGCCACTGGCAAACATTCCCTCGTTTCTCCGCTCCGCAACAGTGGATAGTCAGCCTTAAAGACCAATAAAATTATACAAAATCGACGTCAGTTATAGCTCATCGGCCAAGATTTCCCACTTTACAGCCGTCCTAATAGCTGGCATGTTCCGTGTAATTAATTGGGCCACTGTTTGCATCATAAACCGACCAATTTAAACAAGCACGGATTAGCGGGGTAATTGAATGAAATGCATTTACAGATGATGTATTTTATTTAATTGGGTTTTCTGGTGTGGTCTGAGTTTAAATATTGTATGTAGGTAGGTTTTCTTTGAGGTACCTATACTTAATTTCAAAGAGCAATGAAATTTTAAAGTTATTTTGAATTACAGAAACAGAGATTTGAAACAATTCCTCTCACTTATACTTAGAACAGCTTAAGTAACGTCCAAGATATGTGGGATAGTATATCTTTCTGATAAATAAACTATATTTGCAAATCAGAATTGGCCAGAAAGCTATACAGGGTCCTTCGTAATATGCTGACACTTTTTTAAGGGGATGATCAGACCATCAAACTGAACAACTTTCTCTATGGGACCAACATCGAAATCGCGAAAAAATATCAACTGCTCCATACAAAACTGCAATCCTACTTTAGCCAAATATAGGACAGGTGATTTTTTTTTCGTGATTTCGATGTTGGTCCGATAGTCCATCAAACTGAACAACTTTCGTTCAGTTTGATGGTCTGATCATCCCCTTAAAAAAGTGTCAGCATATTAAGTTAGACCCTGTATAGGAATGGGAAAATCTTGTCGTCCTTATTTAGAATGAACTATAATTATGTTTGGATAGGTTTTAGACCTGCCACCCACATACGGAATTCCGAATCAGGATTGAGATATTGTATAGGATTTGATATCGAACGGAATTGTGGAGGAGGAAAATTCATACGAAATCGTAATCCTGATTCGCAATTCCAGTTCGGAATTCCGTATGTATGTGGCGGACCTTAGAATCGAATAGAAATCTTTATTTTCGATCACAATTTTGTTGGTAACAAACTTAGCCTATTGTTAGTTTATAGTTTACTAGCAGCCCGTCCCGGCTTCGCACGGGGTAGACAAATAAATTTTAAGACTCATTTTTCTACACCTTCGGTTACATTGTTCAAATTTTACCAAGGATCCCTAATTTTTTTCAAAATGAAATGTAGCCTATGTCAAATTGGAAGAATGTAGCATTCTATTGGTGAAAGAATTTTTTAAATCGGCCCAGTACTTTTTGAGCCTATTCATTACAAACATACAAAAATAGGTACAAATCTTTCCTCTTTATAATATTAGTGTAGATATACAACAATTTATTCTACAAAGACACAAATACAATTGGTCCTACCTTATTAGGTGACGTAATATTGCGAATGAATTACCTACATTGGCGTAAGATGTGCGAAACTGCGAAGATTGACAGGATACGTTATACATATTTCTATTTAAAGAAAGGAATGGTTTGAGTGTGGTATGATAAATACTTTTGCAGGACACCCTGATAATATATTTTTTTTGCAACAAAACACTCTGATAATATTTAAAGAGGTGGTTTAGATTTATACCACCAAACTGAACAACTTTAACTAAGGAGACATAGCCAAAAAAAATACTCTCCCATCATTTTAGTTGAGGAGGTACTACAGTTTTGTATGAAACGACGGATCTTTTTTTTGAAAGTTGTTCAGTGACTAGGGTGTTTTTTGCACCTAGTGTGAGGATTATTGTGTACTTATTACCTGTATGTGCATGCTTTTAATTGGCCTTTAGCTGACTAAATTTCTTAACTATTGGCTTTATAGCTGCAAGCTTCCTAAATAAAATTAAATTAAATTATCTCATCTTGTTGTGGGGGCTGGCGAGCCAGCAACACTTCGACCCAGTGGGATCTTTTTTGTTAGCCCCAATACTTTTTGCTTTCTTCACCCTTCAAATACATGATCAATGAAGGAGAATACCATTGAGGGGAAGAAACCTAAGATCTCCCGATTTTGGAGGTTCATGCGTTTTGCCGCCAACACAGTCAAAAAGGATATGTTCCATGGTCTCCTCATCCTCTCCGCATGCTCGGCAGCTGGGGTCTAGGGTGAGTTTCATTTTGTGCGTCATCGTGCCTGTGGCGTAGTTCCCGGTGAGGGCTTGGACGATGGCACGAGCCTTGCTCCTGCAGTATGAAATTTGAAACACGAGTTGTCACATTGTTGATTTTCTTAGAATTCGGAGCGCAGTCCATACAAACGTACTATGGTGATATTTTCAATACTAACCAATTAAAGTCAATGAAATTTTGCTGAAACAGTCTTGAAACAAATATCTACTCGTATGCTTATATGGAGTTCGATTTTCGATAAAATATACAGTTTCAGTACTAGGATTAATTTAAGATTTGTATGGAAATCTTTGAGGCACTGTAACTTTAAAACCATACATTTTAACGAAAATCTGACTCTATACAAGCATAGAAATTTGTTTTTAGATTGATTCTGAAAAATGTCATTGATTTTAATTGAAAATATCACCATAGTACGTTTGTATGGAGCACGCTCCGAATTATATCCTCTTAATAACACCACTGGCTTTTCGGTGAAAGAAAACATCGTGAGGTAACCTGAATGCTTCTATTTCGAAGCATATATTGTACCCACTGTCCATTACAAGTGGCGACGGGCTCACCCCCCGTCACCGACAGAGTTTCGGTACTACTGGTTAAACGTGAATGTTCTGAGGTTTCAGAATATCTCTGACTACACCCTCGGGGAATATAGTCGTGAGCATATGCTTATGTGTTAATCACATCCAAAGTTTTCTCACATCCACGTCCAAACCTAACATAGTAACCCAAGTAAAATTTTCGTTTATTCAGATCACACCTGCTGAGCATACGTCAACAACTTCGCAGCGCTCTGAACCATAACTAAATCAGATTAAAGGCGTTCACCGTGTCTAATTAATCCTTTGAGATGAGATGCCTCAAAGAGGTTCTTCGCATATTAATACACTTGAGCTGCATTTCTATTTGTAATCAAATTTCCTTGTCTATTGATTGATACGTGTTTGAGTTATGGATGCTAGTGGTGTAATGAACCATGGAGTTATGGAAATATTGAGAATCGTGTGAATAATTTTAAGGGTATATTACTGTTGGCGTGCTCCATACAAACGTAGTCTGGTTATATTTTTAATACTAACGAATTAAAGTCAGTGAAATTTTTCAAAAACAATCTAGAAGGTAATTTCTATGCTTGTATCTTGTAAGATTTTCGTTAAAATGTATAGTTTTAAAGTTACAGTGCCTCAAAGATTTCCATACAAATCTTAAATTAATCCTAGCATTGAATCTGTATATTTTAACGAAAATCGGACAAGATACAAGCATAGAGATTTATTTCTAGATTGTTTGTGCAAAATTTAATTGATTTTAATTGATTATTATTGAAAATATCACCAGACTTCGTTTGTGTGCAGCGCGCATTTACGCATTCGGAATAAACTTCTCTTAATCACATGATTATTACCAGCTCTCGCCTTCGAGTTCGTTTGCGTGGAATCTATCCGTCCTGTCCCGGAAAAATCTGTATCGCAGTTAGTCGGTAGTTAGTTAGTTGGACTATCATGGGCTTTAGTAAACCTGCATGAAAAACCACTACCTATTTCATAACAGTAAGTATTAGGGCAGGTTTAGACAATGACAATTTTGCAACGCCAATTTGTTCGCCCGAAAAAAAGCACGGCACGCGGTCGTTTACACGGTGCTAATTTTCAGCGCCAATCTTGCTCGCATGCGTACTATACGGATTTGCTTGAGAAAACAGTGCCAGCGATTAGCACGACGTGTTTACACGAGTCGATAAATTAGCGCGGGGGATGCGAGGGACGCGGGCGGAGGTCACTAGCACCGAAAAATTGACGCGTGCTCTATTCCTTGCTAACGTTCGGATGCCGTGAAAAAATCGAGCGAAAAGTGTTTATATGTTTTTTTTTTGGCGCAGCAGAATTCGCAACGCAAAATTGTCATCGTACAAACCTGCTTTTACCCCCATGGGACAATGGCGGGCGTGAGCTTATGTAAGTATGTAAGTTTTAGCCCAAATGCGACGTGTGGGATGGTAATGTAATTTCGAATGGGAAAATCTTGTCGTCCTTATTTGGAATGAACTATAGTTAAGTTTGGGTAGGTTTTAGACCTGCCACACACATACGGAATTCCGAATCAGGATTGAGGTATTGTATAGGATTTGATATCGAACGGAATTGTGGAGGAGGAAAATTCATACGAACCCGTAATCCTGATTCGGAATTCCAGTTCGGAATTCCGTATGTATGTGGCCGACCTTAGAATCGAATAGAAAACTTTATTTTCGATCTCAATTTATATATAGTAACAAGCTTAGCCTTTTTTTAGTTTATAGTTTATACACAACAATTTATTCTACAAAGACAGACCATCAAACTGAACAACTTTCTCTATAGGACCAACATAGAAATCTCGAAAAAAAAATCAGCTGTCCCATACATTTGGCTCAAGTAGGTTTGCAGTTTTGTACGGAGGAGCTGATTTTTGTTGGTGCCATAGAAAAAGTTGTTCAGTTTGACGGTCTGATCATCCCCTTAAAAAAGTGTCAGCATATTAAGAAGGACTCTGTATTTACCTACTTCAACAATTAATGTCCATGAATGAAACCATTTCTAAAGTCATAACACAGAGTACTATAATTACTACCTCATAATAAGCAGTGTGTTTGCAAAATAAAAATAATCGAGCGGGGCAATTCCGTCAGCGGGGTAATTACGTCAAATGGCTTTTGTTCTATGAGCTCCTATGAGGAAGGATCTCTCTTTAAGACTAGAGTGAGCCATACCAATTGTAAAGTGTCCACTTTTTTTGACGTTTAGGTTTGAGTGTGTGGTGTCAAGTAGTATGGACAAAAGGCACCAAGTGACATATGGCCTTATATTTACGGTCACTTTTCACACACACTAACTCAAAAAAAAGTGGACTGCCGCATAAACAAATATCTATAGTTCCATCTCCTTCTACTATTAAAGGTACGTCATAAGATAAAAGACACCAACTACAATCGCAAATTTATGCGGACTCTATGGAGATCCTTCCTCTTAGATGAGCTCTTATTTAGCAGCGAAGACTAGTGCAGGTAGGTATTTATCGAAAAATATACGTTTTTTCTCAACCTTATGGATACGAGCTTTTAGAACACTAGCCGCCCGGCTTCGCACGGGTACATATAAAATATAGCTTATGTTTATCACGGATAATGTAGCAATCAAATGTTGAAAGAATTATTCACATTAGACCAGTAGTTTCGGAGATTATTCAATACAAACAAACAAACAAAAAATCAAATCTTTTCTCTTTATAATATTAGTGTAGAAAAGTTATAGCCATTTGACGTATTTAACCCGCTGACGGAATTTCCCCGCTAGAATACATATTTTCTCATATTTTTGGTTATTCAAACCAAACATTATGAAAATAAACAAAATTAATGCCGTTAAAAATGAGATTTTTTATGTCTGGGCGACTTACCATTATATTTTTTTAGATTTTTAAGTTTTGTGAATTAACCTGATACTTTCAAAAACACCATATACAATTGAAGATTGCATTAAAACTAAGAGCTATAACAAAGGAGCAGGCAGTCCAAACATTGACATTCGATCCCGAATAAATTCATTCAACGACCAGCGAAGCCAGACAAAACCCCTCAATCTACTCACAATGAAGCCATCATCCCTCGCCACCTTTATCATAAAAAAGTCGTGTAACATAGGAAATGATGCGCAATTTAGCTCCTCGTAAAACCGTATCCATACTTAATAGCGTAAAACCTTCAAACAATCGATAAAACAAACCTTAGGTATACAGGGTGACTAGTAGACAAAAGAACTTTAGTGTATACAGTTTTATTTGGTATTGGTTAAGGTTGGTGACAATCTAGATTATGAACTATCACGTCTATTCAGGAACTTTTTATCATATTCCGCGTGAAAGAATGAAGACAGAAAAATGATCTTCATTTCGATCTCCGAAACACAAACAATCTTTTACAATTGCATGTGAATTCAATCATCGATGTGAGAGTAGTATTGGACAAAACTATCACAGGAATTTCTGCACGTGTTATAGAAATCTTTATAATATATACAAAATATCTAATTATCTAAATATAATTAGCTATTTTGTATATTTTATTACATCCAGCAGACACTGTTCTAGTGTAATAATTATAATAACTGAAACATAACTTTGTAAAACGTGGATGTTCTGAGTTTTCAGAATAATTCTGACCTTCGGCGAATATAGTCGTGAGCATATCCTTAAGCTTATGCATGTCTTATAACTTTGAAGTTATTTCAATAGGGCTACGTAGTATAAACACGTTATTACTAATCAGCGTTCGATATTGAAACGAGATAAATGTATATTGTTGAAAGTTCAAGGTGACTCTAAAGAGCTGAACTTTTTTCCAATTAACATAACCATAACACCTAAAATACAATTTGTATTAAAAATATTAAGTACCAGAGTCAAAAACAGGGCACACATATCTTCCAAAATTAAAATGAGTAATGTACTGGTTGTTCCTTCACCTCTTTTCATAAGTGCCTCAACAAGTCACCCTGTATAACTATAATAATATAATACGGGAATATCTTTTTGTTATGTAAATGGAATGGTTCTATTAAGGTTCGACCGTAAAGGGCAGATATATTTAACTATTCAAGCTCTAGTGGTCTATAAAGCTGGCCTAAATTTGGTGGTAAAGTGTTCTAGCCTAAATCTCGTCTTAACCTCTTGAGAATTTGATAAGCACTTTCCATTACCGAAACTAGTACATCAGCAGTTTAAGGGTTAGAGATCGATTTTATTAGCACGATACATTGATTTCGACGCTCGATTGAAAAATAGATTTAAGAGACGGCCGAACGACCTTGACCCTTTCAGAGCAGACCTTTTAGTAGATATATCTATTTTTGAGTGGTTTGTCCTTCATTATGTCTCTGTGGTGCCTTCTAATCCAAGGAAATCAAATTCGAAAATCATAAGAATTCGAATCAAATTTTGAATTTATCTAATTTATTTAAAAAAATTTACTTCATAGAATTTATAGATCTTAATATTGTCTACACAATAGTGTGTGTCGCAAGTTAAAGTGACTTCAACTTATAAAGTACGAGTAGATTCACATTAAACAGATTTTTTCCTTAGGCTTTCCTTTGAACACAGGTTTCATGTGTATCTTAACAATTACAAAACTGTAACAGTGTCTATACATTGGAGATATTTACATGAAATAGATTACGATATGGTTTTTAGGTATCCCGGACTCCAAATTAATCTTTTTTAGAATGTGACCCGATTTTGATGAAACTTTTTTTGTTTGATTGACTTAAAATCTGGTATAATTATTATTTGTGCCGACAAAGTCGCGGGTTAATTGTAGTTTTATATATACTTAAGAAATATACATCATAGCAAATAAAGCCGAGATATTGAAGATCATTCCTATATTTTTCATTAATTTGTATGTCTTTTAAATAACGAGAAGATAGCTTCTAAAAACCAGCAAAATTTGGCAGCGTTTACCTATGGGAAGCATCTTAAGGCGCTTATGATAACAGCGATAACAGTGCTTGTGGCAGTCGCATACGACACTAGTCGTTTAGTGAAATTAGGCGATTAAAATAAAATATACAACAAAATAAAATACAGTACTAAACATGAACGAATACTACTTTAACTACTTTGGACAGATTTACTATAACTAAAAAATCTATCGATGTTTGATGATTTTTTTCTGCGGGATCTCTTCTTGTACCTAATAGGTGATTACCATCCTTAAGAGGATATTATTCGAAGCGCGCCCCATACAAACGTACTATGGTGATATTTTCAATACAAACAAATTAAACTCAATGAATTTTTTCAGAATCAATCTAAAAATAAATTTCTATGCTTGTTTAGAGTCAGATTTTCGTTAAAATGATTAGTTTTAAAATTATAGTGCCTCAAAGATTACCATACAAATCTGAAATTAATCCTAGCAATGAAACTGTATATTTTAACGAAAATCTGACTCCATACAAGCATAGATATTTGTTTCAAGATTGTTTCAGCAAAATTTCATTGACTTTAATTGGTTAGTATTGAAAATATCACCATAGTACGTTTGTATGGAGCGCGCTCCGAATTATATCCCCTTAAGGCATGTGCCCTGCAGTGGGATGTATACAGGGTGAAATTGATATCATTAGCCTCCTTTTTACCCGACTGCGCCAGAAGGAGGGTTATGTTTTTCGAGCGTATGTATGTATGTATGTTTGTATTTATGTTAGTATGTCTATTTCTTTGGCACGGCCTACAGCCTAAACGGCTTGATGGATTTCAACGTGTAAGGTGTCATTGGATTTATAAAAATCGTGAGAGTGACATAAGGTATATTATTTCAAGATGGAGTCTACGAATTAAAAAAGAGAGGGGGAATAAACAATTTTTTTTTTGTTAAAAATTACAATATGGGTATCAAATGAAAGCTAGTAATTCGACGATTCCGAAAATATAGATATAATATATAATAAATATTATAGTACTTTTATGTTTTCGTTCGACATAGGAATAAAAAGTATGAAATAAACTAAATTATTAAGATAAACAATAAACCCGACTGCATAAAAACCTATTAACTGAAAAGAGAAAAACAAGCTCTATAATCACTAATCAGCTAAAACAACTTTGTTTGAGCAAATATAATTTGATTCTTATAAGGTAGGTATTGCAGGCGGGGATAAAACAATCAATGACCAACCAAAAATATTCTATGTCCCCGTTTGCGATACCTACCTTTTAAGAATCAAATTATATTTGCTCAAACAAAGTTTTTAGCTGATTAGTGATTATAGAGCTTGTTTTTCTCTTTTCAGTTAATAGGTTTTAAACTAAGAGTCTACCCATCAAACTGAAAAACTCTTACAATGGGCGCAAACCGAACGGAGCAAAAAAAAATCTGCTGTTACATATATTTGAGTCGACTAGGCATTGCAGTTTAGTATGGAACAGCATATTTTTTTTTGCTCCATTTGGTTTATTCCCATAGTAAAAGTTGTTCAGTTCTATAGGTAGACTCTTAGTTTAAAAGGATGCTAATGATATCAATGTCACCCTGTATACGCTGATGATATGCTATATTAAAAATTAAAAACAAAGAATGATTCATTACACAAAGCACTAAGCAGTAAGGTCTTAGCGTCACACAGGTAACATTAAAGGGTGAATAAAAAAAATATTTACGTAACATGGGGAATATCGGCGTAACCGCCATTACATAAGCCTTCCCATATCAGAAAAATGACGTCTAAATTTAAAGCTTATATTAGCGAAAACTTTATGAACACTCCATTAAGCTGGACGCATAAGCGTTAGTATCTTTTACAATGTTATCTCATGCTCTAATGCTTTTCCATTTTGATCTTTATGTTTAAGCTCACTAGAGACTATGGTGTTTCATTCTGAAAGTTTGGTGAATATTTATTTTGATCGGAGAATGTATTTTTACGACATGTTTTTATAATCTCGCTCGATAGTTACGACTGTGTTGCTTAGGCTCCTCTCTATTCGTATTTGTTTTGTTTCATGATGAATAACAACGTTTTTTACTGTATTCAGGTTTCGGTAGGAATAAAGAAATATTTCCAGGTAGGAAACTGACGTTGAAAACGAAAAACCGGCTAAGTGCTAGTTGGACTCGCGCACCGAGACACGCAATATAGTTACAAAAAAAATGGTTTCTTTCGAGATCATTAGCGCAAGCCCAACACACCCTTGACCGGTTTTATGTACTATAATCACACCAAGTTTGACGCTTGTATATATTATAGTTTTTACGATACAGCAAAAACAAAAAAACCTAGAAAACCAATTACGGTTCAAAAGATGGATGGACTGGATGGATGGATGGATTGCGTAGGCTTATAGGGTCCCGTTGGCACCCTTTGGGTACGGAACCTTAAAAACGAAAAGTAAAAATTATAGGGGATACAAGAAACTTATGTTTAAATTTGATTGTTTTTACTCTATACCTACATAAAAGCATTAACCCTAATTTGATTATAATGCATACTCTAAAGTAAAGCTACAAATAATAAACATGGCTAAAGATCCCGGGAAAAAAATGTTTTTGTTAAAATTATATTGAACCCTCCTTGCGCAAGTCCGATTCGCACTTACCCGGTTTTTTACGATCTGTTTACACCTTACACTCCACAGAACATGCACTAGTAAGCAAAATACACCTTCACAGCGTACACTAACTCAAACATCGAAGCTCCCACCATAAACCTCATAAATCGTCAGTGTTTGTGTAGGTAACTCTACATCATCTAACTCTAGACGCTGGCAAACATAGGACAACACATAAAACCTACAGTATAGTGTGTGTATAGGCTTATGATATACTCTGTTATTAACCATTAGCAACTCATGTTAACATAGGTCGTGCGGGATAGGAAGAGCGGGTAGCGAGTTTTGACTAGAATCTCAAAGAATAGAGACGGGGTAAAGATATTATGAGATACCTACAGACTCTCAACGTTTGTGGTATAAATCTTCGGCTAAAAGGCCGCGTTCAGACGACCCGCGTCCGCCCCGCGCCCGCTATTTCGTGTCATAATCATAAGACTCAAAAACATGAGCAATGTATTTTTCATGTGGGTACGACGGGGGTGCCGCGAGAGAAGCGTGCGCGGGTGCGGGGCGGGTGCGGATGATCTGAACGCGGCCTTAGGCCCGGAATTTATTAAAGCGGAGCGGATAAAATCGACCAACAAAATAGCACGATTCTGACAAGCGAGGAAAATTAAGTAATTCGATTGGTTGATTTTCCACAGCTCCGCTCCACTTTATTGGATACCAGGTCTCTGTGTTATGCACCTTAGTACATGAATTACCTCCGACTTATACACGTTACGTGCAATGACCGCAAAGCGCATTGTTAGCAATGTCCGTCAATTGACGACATTGTACAGGCAGCTATAGCAAACACCATCGAGATCTTTAATTGCGAAATTTGTACGGATCATAGTGGACATTGTCAGCACTGCTTAGTTGTCGTTGTACAAAGATTATTCGTTCTATTTATTACGGACTTCGACTAACCTTCGCTATACATTGTTGACAACGCACGGAACGGCACTGGGCAGTGTAGGTACGCTTTGCTAAACAAACATTGTGTTAAATTTTTTTGATTATCAAAAACAACGGACAGTAAAGAACATTTTAGTTACCAACTGAAATTATAATCTGAAAAGATTCTGCACGTCGAAGATACAGTCTACCGTCGCGGCACCGCAGCGGCGCCGATTGAGTGTGACGTACATTCTGTTAATAAAAATCTGCCGCGCAAACAACTCAGTGGCACCGCTTCAGCGCTGCACCGTTTTCATCCCTCCCCGCCTCGTCTTGTACATTGCAAGTCCGGCGTGCGTGCGGCGCCGCACCGTGTGGCATACCATAGATTTTTATATGCAGGACACCGCAGCGGGACCGCTCAGGCGCCGCACCGCTGCCACACCGCGCCGTTGTGTGATTCGGCTAACCTAACCCTGTTGTGACGTAACACCGCTTAGTCTTTGGCCTTTCTTCCACTACATCTCAGCATCAATATAAGAGAGTGCTTACGGCAGCTGCAGCGAGCGTGTTAGGTATACTCAGTCAGTTTGCGCAGGGGTCGAGTGGGCTAGCTTATTCAGCGAGCGAGCTTACAGCTGATTGTTAACGTGTAGGTAATATGCTGGCTGTTTTGTATATTTTGGACTTTATGTACTAAGGCAATGACGTTCTACAGTGTGTTAGGGTAAACAGTTGAATTACTTTAAGGGATGATTGTACCCATATTACTGATCAACTTTCTCAAAGAAAGCTATAAGAAATTCGCAAAAGAGTTGTCGACTTTTCATACTAACGTTCGATCAGCTGTTTGTATTTAGTATGGAATGATTTTGGAATTCGCATCAGTGCGCTATTAACGGGACCGCTAAATTGTGCTAAATAGTTTTACATTACTACTATTTACTACTATGTGACGGAGGATATTTGAAAGGACTGGAATGTCAACGGCAATGTATCACAGGCATACTAAGGTGACATTAGAGACATGTGTCATTTTTTAGGATTCCGTAGTCAACAAGGAACCTTTATAGTTTCGCCATGTCCGTACGTCTGTCCGTCTGTCCGCGGCTTAGCTTAGAGACTTTGATTTAGGGATCCGTTAGCGAAATATTAAGCTTTAAACTGAACATTTTTGTTAGAGTGGCTTCCCTGCCAGCTAAACGGTTGTTTCTAGATACGGGAAAAAATTCACGGTTGTAGTGTATATAACGAATTTAAAAGGAAAACTATCCCCGCTAAGTAGGCGTTACAAGTTATCGAGTAATAGTCGACCAACTTGTAAAATGTACTTTTTAGACTTTATTAGCCGTTAAACCGTAGTATAAAACAAAAAGCCCCCTTCTAAGTCTTCCAAGTTGTGACGGGCAACTACGGAACCCTACCCTGCGCGTGGCCCGACACGCACTTGGCCGGTTTTTTGGTTTTGTTATTGTATGACGTGGTGAGTCTATGTGTACCTATAGAATGTCATTGTACTATGGTTAAGGAATAATACATTAGTATTTGAATAGGATTAAACGTGTAAAGATGAATGCGGTGTGATTGTTATTCACCAACGTTATCGCCGATCAAGATTATGTCTATTCCTTCTCCACCATCTTTATCGACAATATTTTCACATGTTTTTGAGAGTTACGCGGTTATTATTTAATCTGGAATTAAACAACAAATGAAAAGCCGTGGTGGTCCAGTGGCGAGTAACCTTGCCTGCCGTGCAGGAGGTGATGGTTTTATCCCCGTCCAAGCCGATTCGTACCAATAAATTTTTCGGAATTTATGTACGATTTGTAACACCACTGGCATTTCGATGAAGGAAAACATCGTGAGGGAACCTGCATGCTTCAATTTCGAGGCATGTATTGTACCCACTGTCCATTATGTGGCGACGGGCTCACCCTCCATCACACTGGACAGAGTTTCGGTACTACTGGTGAAATGTGGATGTTCTGCTTATGCTTATGCTATGCATGCATGCATGCATGCTTATGCTTATGCTATGCATGCATGCATGCATGCTTATGCTTATGCTATGCATGCATGCATGCTTATGCTTATGCTATGCATGCATGCATGCATGCTTATGCTAGAATTAAACATTTTAACGGGTTCATACCGCAACAAAAGTGACAATGACAATCGAGTGAGTTCCCATAGTAGTGGTCGGAGAAAACAACGAAGAGTGAGGGTATACAGATATGTCTGCTCTTAAAAATCTACCTGCAGCTCCTCAGTCACCCCGTGATCATGGCAGTTGTAATACTGCCGAAATATCGGGAACTCAAATATACCTAAACGCGGTAAGAACACGTTAAAATGTTTAATTCTAGATTATTTTCACTTGATCATATTTCACTATCATTGTATTAAATCAATTGATCTAATTACCGTATTTGACCTGTCTGAAGGGTTCCGGATCAGATTACCGGACAAATGTATTTGTTTAGGGTTCTTGGACGGTCGTGACCTCCGCTTTAGGTTTCGGGCTATCTTTAGTGCAGATTATGTGTTGATTTGTTATTATGTTGGTAAGCGGTGGAAAGGGTGTTTTATTTTAATAAATAGCGGTGTAGGTAATGGAAAACATTGCATTTTATGAATGGTACCAAAAATTTAAGCTATTATGATAGTATAGGAGATAATGTAAATTTTTTCTTTCATTAAAAAAAAAAATTATGAGGTTTTTCTATCTATTTCTTTTTAAAGCTGTTGCAAAAGCATATGCTCACGACTATATTCCCCGAAGGGGTAGTCAGAGATATTCTGTAACCTCAGAACATCCACCTGTAGTACCGAAACTCTGTCCAGTGTGATGGGGGTGAGCTCGTCGCCACTTATAATGGACTCTGGGTACAACACATGCGTCGAAATTGAAGCATGTAGGTTTCCTCACGATGTTTTCCTTCACCGAAAAGCCAGTGGTGTTACAAATCGTACATACATTCCGAAAAACTTATTGGTTGAGTCGGTCTGGATGGGGATCGAACCATCGCCTACTGCACGGCAGGCAAGGCTACTCGCCACTGGATCACCACGTTTTTTTTTTGTTTTTGTTATTTATTTTTTTTGCTGATTTTGCAAAAATACAGAAACAGGACTACTGAGATGGAATTCTTCGCAAAGCTGCCTTTTCTACTGACTGACAGGTTTTTTTAAAGTACCAACCACTGTTTTCAGACAATTCACAATTACATTTAAAATTAAAATGTTGATCAAACATTAAATCTGAATAAATAATATTCTCTTGCCAGAGTTGCCAGGCGTAGAAAATGATTCCTCGTAGAAAAGCAAGTCTCGCCATTAACATCTGATAGTCTGTGATGGTTTGGATATTCATTTATTGCCAAAACGTTGCCAGCAATGGAAAATCCTGCCATAATTTGCCTAAAAGTCAAAACCTCGTAATCGTCAGTACCTCGTACGAGGGACCCCAAATCTCTAATTTGTACGAGGAACCTCGTACGTCTGGCAACCCTGTCTCTTTCATTTTATAAAATTTATTAGAGCTGGCATCCTGAAGATTGACGTAAATATTAAAATTAGTCTAGCATATTACACCAACATACTATCCACATTTCATAAGCAGTGTCCAAACTAATCAAAAAGATTATAAATAACAATAACAGTAATAACAATAACATACCTTCTGACATATCACTTATACTCTGCAACACCTAACACTGAAATCCAAAATTTCCATGAAAATATACTCACATGACGGAATTTAATTATGACCAACTTTTGTGCCAGAGGAAGAGACTGAACCCCAAAACTCAGGGTATAACAGTATTTTTAAAATACTTATACTTTATCTTGGGGTTCAGGGCTTCATTATCACTTTCTGTAATTTTTTTTGTTCAATAAACAGTGACGGGCCAGGAGTGGGCGTACTGAATGTAATACCATAATATTTCTTATGCTGGCACTTCATATGGCCTATTTGTAAAGTGAAATAGGCAAAGATGAAACCAAAACTTCTACTGAGATCCACGTTTTTGTTATAGTTGTATTGCCTATTTTCACGTAGAAACGCGTATTTTCCATGTGTTTTATTTATCAAATAGGCCATTTTAAGTACCAGCATTATATTGGTGTATTATGCTATCTATATCTTGTAACCATTGACATTAATACTATAGACTCCCAGTTTCATACAAAATCTTAGCAAATTTTTGTCCGACTCTGACACATAATCCACACAATTCAAGCATGCATGCTGTTAGGTGTCACGAATATGTTGTATTTGATTCATAAACTTAGTCGTATTTGGCATGGTGACTGTCAGCTAGTACAAAAAAGAGCTCTTATGAGCTCTTTTGTTATTTCGGATCGTTGATTGTGAATTTAGTTCTGATATAATATAATAATGCTTGTAACAGACATTTTGAAGATTCTACATGACACTTTGTATCAAATTCTTTGGTTCTAAGATACTTTTTTGAGTAGCGTTTATTTGTTAAATTTCGTAATATCGAGTCTCAGAGGAAGGATCTCCATAGAGTCCGCATAAATTTACGATTGTAGTTAGTCTCTTTTGTCTTATGACGTACCTTTAATAGTAGAAGGAGATGGAACTATAGATATTTGTTTATGCGGCTGTCCACTTTTTTTTGAGCTATTGTGTCTGAAAAGTGACCGTAAACATAAGGCTATATGTCACTTGGAGCCTTTTGTCCATACTACTTGACACCACACACTCAAACCTAAACACTGGACACTTTACAATTGGTTTGTATCGAGTTAAATATAATTCTCAAAACAAATTGAAGCTTATTTCAAGAAGGAGGCCATCTTGCCGCCTCTCTCCCTCGCCGAACTAGGTCGGAAGTCAACTCAAAACTTGCTCGTGAGCTGACGTGTCGTTATCAGCGTATTAATCAACGTGTTATACTCATAAGATGCTTAGGCTTAGAACCTCCGATTTTTGAATCGATAAAAAATAGATTTAAAGATTTGTAGCCTATGATCTTTTGAGACATCCTGAATTTTCATAAAAGTGGTGCCGCAGTTTGAAACGATATTATCGATAGGGGGGAAAACTAGTTGATAAAAAGTGAAGGGTAATTTTGTCACCACCGATTATAAAGATATTCCTAATGAATTTTGGTGATCTACATAATTAAACGTTTAAACGGAAACCAAATTAATGCAATACTTTTATATTTTGTGATCATCTGAGTGTCTTATAGCGATGTATAGAGGTACAAAGTGCGACACCGAATTTGGATAATAATCCAGTTGGCGGCTAGGACATCTTCCATACTAAAATCTTCAAGCTTAGCATGGCATGCATCGTATATGCTCACGCCTAAATTCCCAGAGGGGTAGTCAGAGATATTCTGAAATCTCAGAACATCCACGTTTCACTAGTACCGAAACCCCTTTTAAAATTATTCCTGTAGTCATAATTGGGATGATGACTGATCCTGGAAATTTATATCGTATAACGAATTTAAAAATAAAGCTAAATTTAATAACAAAATGTTCTAAACTAAATTACAATAGAATAGAAAACAAAAAAGATACAAGCGATTGAAAAACGTTGTTTTATCAATTTCTATCTCTTTCATGCAAAACAGGTGTATGACACGTTGTCATGATTTGTATGCAAATACGAGGTTATGACGTCACTTCTCTTATAAATGCCTCTAGCTCGAATCGTAAATTTTAAACACTTATATTTCAGTTATTTTTAAAGATATTCAAAAATTCATTTTACTTTAGTGTTAAGATATCAAAATAGGTTTTAAAAAAAATGCTTATTAGTGATTATAGAGCTTGTTTTTCTCTTTTCAGTTAATAGGTTTTTTATGCAGTCGGGTTTTTTGTTTATCTTAATAATTTAGTTTATTTCATACTTTTTCGTCTTGTGTCGAAACGGTAACATAAAAGTACTATAACTTTTCTGTCTGTTTGCTTACTAGCTTTCATTTCATACCCATATTGTAATGTTTAACAAAACAGACGCGATTTTATAATAATATAGCCTATGTCACTGTCACAATTTTTACGAATGTAATGACACCTCATACTTTAAAATCTATCAAGCTATTTAGGATGTTCAAACATACATACATACATACATACATACATACATACATACATACATACATACATACATACATACATACATACATAAATACATACATACGCTCGAAAAACATAACCCTCCTTCTGGCGCAGTCGGGTAAAAATAAACCCCTAGGTATAATTTTCTGGACGCCATTTCAAAATCAACCATTCCATTGCCACCCCCTTCAATATTTAACTTATTTAAGTTTATACTATGTATAATATGACTTATGATGATTTTTAATTATAATTTTAATTTAATTTTAATACTATTATTGGAATCGTCAGACCATTAGCTTTCATTTGATACCCATATTGTAATTTAAATGAAAAAATAAATTGTTATCCTCCCTCTCTTTTTTATTTCGCAGACGCCATATTAAAATAATGTAGCCTATGTCACTCTCACAATTTTACAAATCTAATGATACCTCAAACGTTAAAATCCATCAAGCCGTTTAGGCTGTAGGCCGTGCCAAAGAAATAGACATACAAACATACATACATACAAAATTCAAATTGTTTCAGTCATTTTAATAAGAGGGTTTGTGATGCCAGATCATTACCCCATCTACTTAAATACGTTTCAAGCAGTAAAGTACTTCACAAAGTGCTTAGTGTTCGCGCCACAGTTCGCCCATTCCAACTGCAGTTTTAACTTGATCCCCCGTTCTGCGCAGAGTTGTGTGACTTCATTGTAGCGCAATCTTTTAGTGCTTTGCCTTACGTTTAGCACTGGTTTGTTGTTAACCGAAGTTTGCTACCACAGCGTCTTCTTAATATCGGGTTTTTCTCTTCTTGTACAGAAGATTATATCGTTATTAGGTGTTGTAGCACAGATTACTTTAGCTTGAGTCACTGTGCTGAACGACCCTTTATCGTTTAAGGGTTAAACATGGAACCCTTATGCTTTCGTTCATTCTGTCTGTCTGTCTGTATGTATGCCCCACCTCAATAACTCCTATAGACTATAGATACATCTATAGACTATAGAGGGTAGTCTAAACCAGATGGACATTCAATTTTAGATTACTCCAGACTTAACAACCGCCAGGAAAAAAGTCGGTTCCGATTACAAAATGTCTTGAACAACATACGTTTTTTTTTTAATTTTGGTATTTACAATTATTGAAAAAAAAAAAACTTTTAGTTACTTATTAACTGTATTTTGTCAACAACAAAAACTGGTCCTATTGCTTGATTTTGAGTGCACAACATTTTAAATTAATCCAAACAAAAAGATTTCTGATTTTTTACCCGACTGCGCCAGAAGGAGGGTTATGTTTTTCGAGCGTATGTATGTATGTATGTATGTAAGTATTTATGTATGTATGTATGTATGTATGTATGTATGTATGTATGTATGTATGTTTGTATGTCTATTTCTTTGGCACGGCCTACAGCCCAAACAGCTTGATGGATTTTAGCGTATGAGGTGTAATTGGATTCGTAAAAATCGTGAGAGAGACATAGGGTATATTGTTTCAAGATGGCGTCTATGAATTAAAAAAGAGAGGGGGAATAAAAAATTTTTTTTTGCTAAAAATTACAATATGGGTATCAAATGAAAGCTAGTAATCAGACGATTCCAAATATATAAATATTATAGTACTTTTATGTTACCGTTTCGACACAAGACTAAAAAGTATGAAATAAACTAAATTATTAAGATAAACAAAAAACCCGACTGCATAAAAAACCTATTAACTGAAAAGAGAAAATCAAGCTCTATTATCACTAATCATCTATAACAACTTTGTTTGAACAAATATAATTTGATTCTTATTAGGTAGGTATTGCAGGCGGGGACAAACCCATCAATAACAAAACAAAAATTGTCTTTGTCCCCGTTTGCGATACCTACATAATAAGAATCAAATTATATTTGCTCAAACAAAGTTGTTTTAGCTGATTAGTGACGATAGAGCTTGTTTTTCTCTTTTCAGTTAATAGGTTTTTTATGCAGTCGGGTTTTTTGTTTATCTTAATTTTCCTAGTATGTCCCCAGCCCCATCTAGTCTGGATCACCCTGTATACAGTCTCGTCTAATGAAATTTTAGTGCAAATACCCCAGACATTAATTGACAAAGTTTTACAATAAACGTAGACAGAAATATACTTCATAAACTGCAATAAAAGGCAAACAAAAACTCGCCCACGCGAAAACGCCTACTCGCAACGCAACTTTAACTTCGTAGATATTAATATCTTGCACTTTCGTGCCAAAGCAATACGCATCTCCATTACAACACTTCTGTCCCAACTTGAAATAAGTACATACAGGATCCAACTTAATATGCTGACACTTTTTTAAGTCAAAGTCAAAGTCAAGTCAAAGTCAAAATTGTTTATTCAAAATAATATCACATAGATAACTTTTTGACGTCATGTTTTTGAATCTACCACCGCGTCGGAAGGTGTTCCGTTGTAGAGAAGATGCGGCCAGAAACTCTACAACTCAAGGGGATGGTCATCACTGGACAACTTTCACTATTGGACCAACATCGAAATCGTGAAAAAACAGCTGTCCCATACAATTGGCTAAAGTAGGTTTGCAGTTTTATATGGAACAGTTGATATTTTTTTCGCGATTTCGATGTTGGTCCCATAGAGAAAGTGGTTCAGTTTGATGGTCTGATCCCCTTATAAAACTGTCAGCATATTAAGAAGGACTCTGTATATACATAAGCTGACGCCTTTTTCCCGAAGAGGTAGGACAGAGAATATGGATTTCCACTTTGGGCGGTTTTGACCATTGATATCTTATTATAACTGAGCTAGATTCACAATCAACGTTCGAAAAATGGCAGACAGAACTATATGAGTTTTTTTTTTGTACTAGCTGACAGTAAACATGCCAAATACGAATCATGTTACGGCGATAGTTTATGAATCAAAAACAACATATTCGTTACAGCCAACAACATGCATACTTAATTTGTGTGGGCTATGTGTCAGATTCGGAATCTCTCTCGCTTCCTCTAGGTCCATACATTCCCGTCGATTTCGACTGCTTTTAAGATAACATTTTAATGACGTCCCGAATCTGCTCTAGGTACGTCCTCCTAGGTCTGTCTCTACCAATATTTCCTTCCATGAAATAGCCCAAAATCGCGAAAATCTGTTGAGTCGCGTAGGCTTGTTGTGGGTGAAAAAAGATGTTTAGTTTAATGATCTGCTCCTCATTGACACCGTCAGCATCTTAAGAAGGTTCTTGTATGTTTTAAGCATAAGCATAAGCATATGCTCACGACTATATTCCCCGAGGGGGTTAGTCAGAGATATTCTGAAACCTCAGAACATCCACGTTTCACCAGTAGTACCGAAACTCTATCCAGTGTGACGGGGGGTGAGCCCGTCGCCCGTCGTCGTCGTCGTTGTATGTTTTGTTCCGATTATAATAATAGTAATATAAATATTGATTCTAGTAACCAGGACTTCTTGCCAGGACCTCACGATGCCACATAAAAAATAAAATACCCATTTAACAGGAAAGCAGAACTCGAATTTCTCAAAATGTATTTAAAACTTATAAGAGTGTTGTAGGCTAGTAGAGGTGCTATATGAAGTTATAATTCAACGGGTATTTCATTGAGTCTATTTGACACGTGATCTTACCGTACAATGGCAACCAAACGGCTTATATCAAAGAGCTTTGGCATTCGATTGTCATCGAGAAGCTTAAGGTTTCTACTGGCGGGCGATTGTGCGATTTGTTCAATTGTTAAGGTTACTGAGAAATGTAGTTGGATATGAATTGGATTTTTGTTACAATTTGTCATTTTTGTTACCCGTGAAGGACTTGCAGTGGAACGTGTATAGGCTGATGATGATTTCATATAGGCACATAAAATCTGTTTATAAACAGAAGTGACAAGAGGCTAGGCCCATCAGTCGCAGAAATGTTGACCTGTGGAGTAAACGGATTCTAAGATGGAGTCGGTGTAGACCGCTACTAGGCAGAAATTTTGTGAGGCGACCGCGACCCTCTGATAGATGACGCGACGATATACGCAAGATGGCTGGAAAGGACCCTATATTGTTGTCTAGTTAACGTAATACAAGTGCGGGCTTTATTTTGGCTATAAAATATTATGTGTGATAATGTCCAAGGGACTGGATGCAAGAAGCAACCATCTGCATAAGCATAAGTATTTGCTCATGACTATATTCCCCGATAGGGAAGTCAGAGATATTCTGAAACCCCAGAACATCCACGTTTCACCAGTAGTACCGAAACTCTGTCCAGTGTGACGGGGGCTGACCCCGTCGCCACATAATGGACAGTGGGTACAATGCATGCCTCGAAATTGAAGAATGCAGGTTTCCTCACGTTTGGAAGCGATTGTAAAATGCAATAAATAAGTAAGTACGTTATAGCCTGTAGAATCCCACTGCAGGGCAAAGGCCTCCTCTCACGAATAAGGGTGAGAGGGGTAAAATGCAATAAATACTTATGTTAAAATAAACGGTGAAAGGGATCCGTCCACAAAAATACTGCAAATTAAACCTTATCCCTATGTCCTCTTATACAACATCCATGGAAAAAGAATGGGGGTTTATTGTAGGGAACTACACAGAAGCAAAAAACATTTGAAACGAAAAGTCTCAAAGCCTCGGTGTAAAGCCTGCCAGCATTAAAATCTACTTATTACAACATTTGGAATCTCAGTGCCACTTTTGCACAAACGTTTCAAACGTTCTCATTTTCTACAATAATGGTCACGAGTAGTCACAACGAGTAATTTCTCGATCCTAACAATACTGTAGAGACATTACAGGCAGTGCTTCCGTGCCGCAGTGTCCTACACAATAACTAGTCTCAGTAATATTAGCTGCGATGCGAACGAGCAAATGCTTGATATTCCGTACACTTCAGTTCTGTCTCAACAATCATGTATTTTTGCATTTGTCAAATAGTCGTTAGATCATTGAAACAAGGTTATACTGGGTGGAACGTAACGAGGAACTTTCCCTTTAAGGGTGTATTCTGACAATGAAACTAAACAACTTTCCCTGTGGAACATGGGTCGAAAAACGGTAACAAATTTTGGACCTCCAATACAAAAGTGCGGATCAGCCGATCTATTTTCTATGGGAGGTCCAAATTTTTTTTTCGTTTTTCGACCCATGTTCCTTAGTAGAAAGTTGTTTAGTTTCATTGTCTGAATCCACCCTTAAAAGGAAAGACACTCGTACTTTCCACCCAATATACAGGGTCCGTCTTAATATATGCTGACACTTTTTTAAGGGGATGACCCGACCATCATACTACAGCTGTCCCATACATTTGGCTAGAGTAGGTTTGCAGTTTTGTATGGGACAGCTGAGTTTTTTTTTGCGATTTCGATTTTCGTCCCGTAGAGAAAGTTGTTCAGTTTGATGGTCGGATCATCCCCTTAAAAAGTGTCAGTATATTAAGAAAGACCCTGTATACATTTTAGAACTGAACTTGGGTGCAGGCAGCGACTTAATGCCTCAAGCTGAAAGATCTATTAAAAGAGAGTGAGTGGTTATTTAGTGGCCATCATTTTACAGAATAACTCCAATAAGAATGAAAATTGTACTGTTAATCTTGTCACTATCCGACCTCATCCTAATCTAGTATGACTATGACCATTCGATAAAACAAATCTAATTCGGAGCAATCTTTTTTCCATTACAACTATTAAACCTCACGATCTTGAACCTTACTCCATAGACATAGGAGTGTAAGTCCAACCAAATAAATATCTACTTACGTTCATACATATCTGAATGGTCGTAATTTCCAGGTAAATAATCCATCACTCCAGCTTAGACAAACTTAATTAGTGAATATCTTTTTTAGGTCACAGAAGACCGCAGGAAAAAAGTCAGAAGCACTATCTTCTAGTGCCCTATTTGTAACAATTACTTTCAACTTGTGTTCTTAAGACAAACTACTTAATTAGACGAAGTAGACTTTGCACAATTAACTAATGTACTTTAGTACGGAACCGGAGGAATAAAAAGTGAAGATATTTTATAGTCGACATTACCTTACACAATTCATACTAACAATAATAAATATAATCGTCCCTTCTGTCGAGTCTATAACATGTAAATAAGTAATGTAATATGTAAATAGACATAACAGGCATAATTTTGTTAACTGCCATCAAATTAACAATTTGGTCCCCCTTTTGGACCACCCGATTTCTTCCTATGGGTTCGTATGAGGCGACTAAGAAATAAGGGTTTCTTATGCCGTGTTTTTGTGGGCCAAAAAGTATATTATGTCATTCCATCCAAATTGTCATTCCTGACTAACCCGGAAGGAATTTTGCCCTGCTTATTAAGACTAGACTGCAAATGCTTGGGTCTGAGTGTCACTAACTTATACTCGTAGTACTGTATAGTATATACCAATTATTATATTAAATAGACTATGTAGGTACTATTGTATACATAACCTTAGCTTAAGAATTTATATTGAAAAAGTTATTAAGACGTGTTATGTTGTAGAGTTTCTGGCCGCATCTTCTCTACAGCGACAACACGTTCCGACGCGCTATTAGCTCTAAAAAAAGGTTTGACGTTTAATAAGTACGCTTCAAGCTCCTTTATTGAATAAATTATTCTGACTTTGACTTTTAGTATTATATTTGTTGGCAAAATTGAGCCACATAATTCGGTATGTAAAGTAAAACTAAAAGCTTAAGTTTTATGTTCTGTTATCGTATCGTATTTGAGATTTCTGTTACGTCGGTCGCTTTACGTAACTTTTTAGTACACAATCCGCACGAAATTATGTCACAAATACCACTAAAACCAATTTTTAACGAATTTCAAATACGACGAAACACTGCAAGAGCAATAGCGCCAAGCAAACACCTAAACGTCAATATCAACGAAAGGGTTGTCGGATTTGAACATTTTTCTGCGATTATGGGGAAATATTTGGTCTCTTGCGAAATGAAATCGTGGGGAAGAAATGATCAAAGTGGAGAATTTAGAGTGTTATCTCAATCAACTTTATCATCATAAAATCAACATAATTAAGGTGTTCTGTTATTAATGGCTTGACTTACTATCATGGTTCAATACAGCTGTGCCTATCAGCAGGTACGCAAAGTGATGTCTATGGTTTGTGGAGATTTGGCGAGAAAGTCAAAACATATCATTTTGGGAAATAAAATTATGATTGTGTGGAAATTTCCGGAATCACTTCTGGCAGCACTGGTTTCAAGTGTCAACTGTATCTGTGTGTAACTTTATCTTTTAAATTATTTTACGTCAAAAATAGGGCGTAATCTTTTCTACTTATACAATGGCTACGGAACCCTATCATGGTCGAGTCGGACACGCTCTTGGCTGGTTTTTTGAAGATTATATGCTTGTCTGACTTTTGAAGAAAATCTATTTATGTATTACTTGTTCATTCAATTAATTCATTCATTCATCAAGATAGGATGAAGATAGGATAATATCAAGTTCCATTGTTTGGTTAACGATTAAACTACTAGTTACTGTTCGATTGTTTACACTTTCTAGTTTTACTTAATACTAAATCTATATGTCTTAGGAAATCACTTTATCTACTTCATAGTTTTATTTGTGTTTGAAAATTGTTAGGCCCATGGAGGAAAGAGAAAACGTACAACGACATCGAACATTCTGTTGTTAGTTTTCTCTTTCCTCACCTCGTAAGCGTATATCGTAATAAGCGGAGCGCGCTCTATACAAACGAAGTCTGGTGATATTTTCAATACTAACCAATTAAAGGCAATGCAATTTTTCAGACACAATCTAACTAATCTCTAAAAACTAAAAGTCAGATTTTCGTGTCTTAATAATTTCCATACAAATCTTAAATTAATCTTAGCACTAAAACTGTATATTTTAACGAAAATCTGACTTCATACAAAACATAGAGATTAGTTTTTAGATTAGATTAGAGAAGACTTGATTTAAAAAAAGAGATTGTTATTTTATAGAGTTTGATTAGAGTAGAATTGAACTTACATAAATAGTACAATTAAATTAAGTTTGTTTTACGCTTGCGTCATTTCAGGCGCCCGCGCCGGCCCATCTCTCTTTCTCGCATCAGGCAGTAATATAAGCTATCACACGCCCATTTCGATTCAATTATTTTTCGACATAGGCCCTTAACGTCTGCATTTCAATAAAAAATTTTTCGTTCTGTTATTAAAAATAGTAACTTAAACTGTTATTAAAAATAGTAAAGTAAACTTTTCAGTGCATAATTAACGATTTTTATGCACTGAAAAGACATAATTTTATGTAGTCAAATACAACGGGTGCGCGCGCCTGACTGCACTCCCAAGTGTCCCTAGAAAGTGTGAAGTGAGGTGGGGTATGTGAAGTCAGAGCGCGGGGAGTGGCCATTCTGTACGGAAAACTATTTCCCTATTCTGTGATACAAGATTAAAAGGTCACCGAGTAACGAAACCAATTTTTTCTGAAACAAAATTGATTAAATCGAACAACCCAATCCAACTTTACAAACACCTAATCGCGACACCCGTAGGAATCAAACTAAAACGTATTTTGTCCTGGACGCTGTTACGGTAAGTGCTGTCTGGGTTAAGTTTCCAAGTCCGGGTATCGGTCCCTTGGGAGGCCGGATGCCGGATGCCGGACCTCCTTGAGATAACACGCCCGAGGGACCACTATACTGACAAATGGATTTTATTTAAAACATTTGCTTTGTTAACCTGCCTTGACATTTTTCGTTTGAACATAGATTTTTTTCTTGGATGTGACATCTTCAAAACTTCAGAAGGGGATCTTGTTCACTAGCTGTTGCCCGCGATTAAGTCTGTGTGGACCTTAAAAATGTATTCTATGTGTTAATCCCGAACATAATGTATCTGCGTGCCAAGTTTCATCCAAATCCGTTTATGCGTGATTGCGCCACAAACATACAATCTTACAAACATCCAAACATCGTCACAAACTTTCACATTATTAATTTTGTTTTTGTATTTATAATTAATTGACTTTTGCTTGTGCGTAAGCACTGCATTTCCACCAGTGTCAAGTTGTTTATGGGAGTGTCTATCCCAATCTCAGGGATTGTTTTTGATAAAAAACAAGCAGAGATTGAGGATTGCGGAGCCTCGTGGCAGGCAAAAACGCGACGCGCGAACACCACGCGAGACAATTGATCGGGTCCTGTTGCGGTCCATTGCGAGAACTTGCAACGTGTCTCATTTATAATATTAGTGAGATCATAAAATAGTCCGTGACTGACTGACTGACAGACAACGCACAGACAAAACCAGTGAAGATAGAAACATATTTGGAATACACAATATCTACGGAGGATGTAGGGGTGCAATGAGAAAGGATTTTTGAAAAATCTACACCTAAACACGCGGGCCAAAGCTAGTCTTTCATAAGGTTATTTCATCATTATCGTCCCTATCAAATCAGGAGTTATGAAGACCACCAAACTAAATTCCAACTGTAGGTTCAATATCGAAATCGAGTAATTGCAACGGGGCCATAGAAATAACTTTATTACCTTATACAGAGTGAAATTGATATCATTAGCATCCTTTTAAACTAAGAGTCTACTCATCCAACTGAATAACTTTTACTATTTGAGCAAACCGATCGGGTTTTTATTTTTTTATTTTTTATTTATTTGCTCCTAAGCCGTGATGGTCCAGGGGCGAGTAACCTTGCCTGCCGTGCAGGAGGCGATGGTTCGATCCCCGTCCAAGCCGACTCGTACCAATGAGTTTTTCGGAATTTATGTGCGATTTGTAACACCACTGGCTTTTCGGTGAAGGAAAACATCGTGAGGAAACCTACATGCTTCAATTTCGAGGCATGTATTGTACCCACTGTCCATCATGTGGCGACGGGCTCACCCCCCGTCACACTGGACAGAGTTTCAGTACTACTGGTGAAACGTTGATGTTCTGAGGTTTCAGAATATCTCTGACTACCCCCTCGGGGAATATAGTCGTGAGCATATGCATATGCTTATTTGCTCCTATAGTAAGAATTGTTCAGTTTGATGGGTAGACTCTTAATTTAAAGGATGCTAATGATATCAATGTCACCCTACAGCAGGTTCTTCTTCTAATCGTGTGGGCAGCGAAGCAAGCCCTGTCAGACAGAGAGTCAAAGTTAGAGATTTTTCAGACCGCCTTACGGCCTCTGACTCGGTTTTATGTCACGATTACTACCACCAGAGATAGTATCCGGGGCCAACGGCCATCCGAAGCACGGAATCATCTTTCTTTTTAGACAATCCGGTGATCCAGCCTGTAATGTCCTAGCCAACTGGGGAAAAACGCACATCGTGACATAGTCCCGTGGGTAAGAGCATTGAGCTTTTGACACGTCTCACGTGGGAATTGTACCCACGACCTCCGTGTCAAAAGCTCAATGCTCTTAACCATTAGACCACGGAGGCAGTTATTAGTAGGTCAAGGTCGGGGAAAAGATATTCTGACCTTAATCGTCATCAAAACCGATATTAATAAAAATGATGGATCTATACCTGTTCCAATATTTGGTGTATAAAGATTATGGTCTGGATTTAAATAAAATCATCTTAATTTGGTAACTATTTTCCTTCGGTATACCAACAGGGTGAAATTGATATCATTGGCACCCTTTTAAACTAAGAGTCTACCCATCAAACTGAACAACTTTTACTATAGGAGCAAACCGATCGGAACAACAAAAATTCTGCTGTTGTATATATTTTGTCTAGAACACGCGTTGCAGTTTAGTATGCAAAAGCAGTTGTTGACCCGTCAGTTTGCTCCCATAGTAAAAGTTGTTCAGTTTGATGGACAGACACTTAATTTAAAATGCTGCTAAGAATATCAATCAATTTCACCCTGTATAAACATGGAAGTTTCTTAGAAATGAGTAACACTCAAAAGGTATGGAAACTCACAATTGATTCCAGGAATGTAAATCAAGTACCCGAGCCCGTTGGGAAGCCGGACACGCGACCCCTTTAGATATCACACCTTCGGGACAAATTCACCAGCAAATGCTCTCTAATATATTACTCGTGTGATCGTTTTCACAAGATATTTTTTACAAACTCTTGCAGAGAACCTATTCGGATATTGGAAACTATTTGGGTATACAAATATACATAAATTTAGGAAAGGCCGTATTTGTTTTTGGGGATGGAAAATACTTTGCTTCAACTTAATTTTGAGTGATTTAATACACATTGGTGGCTGGTCTTTGTTATATAATGTACTTATTAAATTTTACACCCTGTACATTAGTAGTTCGATGACTTTTACCTTCTAAAGGACATTACGTCAGTTTGGTCCTCACGAAATACCCAAGATATTTTTTTTTTGGTGATAGGTCCATAACACATCATCATCATCATCATCAGCTCATCATCGTCCACTGCTGAACATAGGCCTCTCCCAAGGCGGGCCACAAAACTCTGTCTTTGGCCTTCCTCATCCAATCGCTCTCCGCTACTTTTTTTAGGTCATTTGTCCAGCGGGCAGCAGGGCGTCCCACACTACGCCTACCAGTTCGCGGTCTCCACTCTAGAACTCTGACACCCCACCGGTTGTCAGTTCTTTGGCAGATATGATCAGCCCATTGCCACTTCAGCTTGCTGATTTTCTGCGCTATGTCAACTACTTTAATTCTCTGACGTATCACTTCATTTCTGATGTGTTCTCTCTCTCTGTGAGAGAAACACCGAGCATAGCTCCCATAACACATACCTACCTATAAATAAATAAATTAAAAAATATAAAAACAGCCGTCTTCATGTATCGTCACGTCTAACAGCTTTATTTATTTCAGTGATGTATTTGTTTTTTTAATTATAATAACTTAATAATATTAAACACACAAATACAGTTTTTAGTACTAATAGGAGAGTATAGAGGGTGTAAGGAAAAGTATCATTCACCTTTAAACCACATACTCTACCCATCAAACTGAACAACTGTTACTATGGCAGCAAAACAGTGAGATCAAAAAAAATATATCAGCTATTGGGATAGCTGATAATATATATTTTTTTATTTGAATACCTACTCGATTCAAACGTATGGGACAGCTGATATTATTTTTGTTCTGATACTAAAATGCAACCACCCCCATCAAGTTTTAGAACAGAATTTGGAAAGCTTCAATAAAGTTCTGAATTTTGAAAGAGAGTTTAGCTTAGTCTATATTTTTCGGATGAAAACACCAAAGTTTACGATTTCGAACAAACGTGATGTATTTTCCATGAATCCAATGCACTAACAACAAACTATCTTTTCAGCTTTGGACATGACGTAAACGTAACATATTCCAATATACTTTATCTTTAAACATGTCTTTAAATAAAGAATAGGTATCTTATTTATCTTATCTTCAATTCCGTGGTAATTTGGAGTGGGCATTCTGCCACCACGCTGGCCCAGCGTTGGTGGTAGAATCCTACAAACTATAACTTTAACTTTTAAATAATGTGACTTTGATTCTTTTTAGGGTTCCGTAGTCAAACAAGGAACCCTTATACTGTCTGTCTGTCTGTCTGTATACCCCGCCTCAATAACTCGGTCATAAATATAGCTATCGGTAATTACTTTCAGTGAAAATTATAACGGATGCTGTAGCCCAACCAGTTTTTGAAAAAACCTATAACATAAATACATTTTCTAATTACCAACTAGATGGTGTTGCAGGAAATTAAATCACGCTATCGTTAAGAATCAAAATTTTCTTTAAGTACGATAATCGATTTTATTACATTTTTCTTATTCTACTTATGCAATGGCTACGGAACCCGAACTCGGAACCGGTTTTGATTGAATGAACCTATTGTGATGAAACCCTATCGTGGGCGAGTCCGACACGCTCTTGGCCGGTTATAAATTTATTTTAGTGGTATTTTATCTCGACACAGAAGTAGCATGCAGGTGTAGCCCGATAGTGGAAAAATCATATCTATTCATACATTTCGTTCATAATAATGTCATAAGTCACTATGAAAATTTGACGAAGATTCAGTCATAAGACTTATGAAGATAAGGTTCAATTTAATCTGATTAGTGTTTTTGGTCACGCTAGTTCTCTAACTAAGTAATAGTCCTAATGCTATTTCTACCAGTTCTCTTTTCTGGGTCTAGAACGTATCCGTGTTTCGAAAAGCACGCTAAGCAACGGGTCTAAGTTAGATTCGATGGCGGGGTACCTAAACCATTCGTCAGCTTATTGAGGCAGCTTGATAATCAATTTCTCAGCAAGTTGATCACTAATTACAGGCTGTAATTGAAATGAGCTAGAATTGAATGAGAACCACTTTTTATTACTATGGAAGCAAACCGGAAATAGCAAAAAAAACAGCTGTTCATTCATTTTGAGTCGAGTAGGCATTATAGTTTAGTATGGAACAGCTGATTTTATTTATGATTTTAGGTTTGGTCTCGTGCAAAAAATTGTTCAGTTTGATGGTCTGAACCACCCCAGAAAATATGTCGACTCATTTTAGGACCTAGTTAGTAGTTGTAGAAAAGGAATTATAATCGTGAGCTTAGCATAGCATATGCTCACGACTATATTCCCTAAGGGGGTAGTCAGAGATATTCTGAAATCTCAGAACATCCACGTTTCACTAGTAGTACCGAAACTGCCCAGTGTGATGGGGAGTGAGCCCGTCGCCACTTATAATGGACAGTGGGTACAATACATGCCTCGAAATTGAAGACTGCAGGTTTCCTCAAGATGTTTTCCTTCACCGAAAAGCCTTGTATGATGTAATCCTACAAAATACAGTCTCCAAAAACTAAACATACCTACTTACGTATTTATATAGCGTCAGCTAGTCCATTCGGAACTTCAACTGCTCGTCCAACGTTTCCGGACCCACTTGCTTCTTGTTTCCTGTCTGTACTCGTATAGTTACACTTGATATGGGTATATGACATAGGTACCTATGCTCACGACTACAGGGTGTAATAAAACACCATAGTAATACTAAGGGGATGCTTTAGACCATCAAACTGAACAACTTTCACTATGGAGTCAAAACCGAGAAAAAAAAAATCTGCTGTCCAATACATTTGAGTCGAGCCGTTACTGCAGTTTTGTACGAAACAGCAGATTTTTTCACGCGATTTCGAAGTTGGCTCCATAGTGAAAGTTGTTCAGTTTGATGGTCTGAAGCACCCCCTTAAGTATCACTAGGATGTTTTTTTAGACCTTGCTTATCCCCACTTGTAAAGGAGAGTGTGTACGATACATTGCTCTAAAATTAAAGCATGCAGGTTTCCTTACGATGTTTTTTTTTCAAAGAAAAGCCACTAAGTGTTCCAAATCAACATTAATACCGAATACGTCATTGATTCGAGTTGGTTTGACGGGTATCGAACCATCGCATCATGCACGGCATGCATGGTTACTCGCCAGTAGACCACCACGACGACTGCTACTGAATTTGGAGATTTAATTATAATTTAACTGAAATTAGTCCGTAATACTGTAAGAACTGAAATCGATTGACAATAAGGGTTGAAACACATTACCCGACGGCGACCGACGGCCGGCCCATACCTATACAATAATGACATTTAGTATGGGAAGCCATCCGCCGTCGACGCGGCGACGACGGCGGACGGCTTTCCATACTAAAGGTGCACTTCCGATGCCAGCGGCTGATGTGACTGACGCGCGCGTCTGACGCGTGGTTCTGTCATATGCCATAAATGTCTATCGCATCGGCCGCGCGTGTCTGACGCACGCGCCATACGTTTGCATAGTAACTAGTATAGATGATCATGACATGAAAATCAGAACCAAGGTGTACCTACGATTACCAACTATAACGTTTCCTGCACGTCTAGCATGATTTCTCTACTTGCGCGCGACTCGGCTTTTTCCCATACTAAAAGTCGCGGCAAGCGCGGCTTTCGCTCTCCGAAAAGCGCAGGAACAGGTTATTTTCTATGCAGCGAAGGCGCATCGCACGCGTGTAGAGAAATCATGCTAGACGTGCTGGTCTTCTTGGCTTTAAAAACAATACTTTAATCTCAAAACTTTAGGGATTTGTCGACTAGATCTATCGGTTCAACGCGAAAAAAATACCTAAACAATAGCCTAGCTATTCCGTAAAACCAAAGACCGCAAACAAAGCGGTTTGACACAGAATTGCGCCAGTTTTTTCGTAAAACAAATCAAAGTTTAACAAACAAAATTAATTAAAAAACACAAAGCCCGCGGGCGATAAAGCACAAAAACATAAAAACGACCACAATAAGGTCGAGCACATAGTTGTGTGGAGCAGGAATTAAATCGTAAAACTAGACTAACATTGTATTTTTAGTTGTCTGCCATTACATTTGTTTATGGAAATGTTTGGGGAACGGGGTTTTTTATTTTTTGAAGCAAACCATTTATTTTATGCTTTACTTGATTCCTTATATAAATAAAAAGATATTTTGTATCATAAGCCGTGGTGGTCCAGTGGCGAGTAACCTTGTCTGCCGTGCAGGAGGCGATGGTTCGATCCCCGTCCAGGCCAACTCGTACCAATGAATTTTTCGGAATTTATGTACGATTTGTAACACCACTGGCTTTTCGGTGAAGTAAAACATCGTGAGGAAACCTGCATGCTTCAATCTCGAGGTATGTATTGTACCCACTGTTCATTATAAGTGGCGACGGGCTCACCCCCCGTCACACTGGAAAGAGATTCGGTACTTCGGTGAAACGTGGATGTTCTGAGTTTTCAGAATATCTCCGACTTCAAGACTATATTCCCTGAGGGGGTACAACATAAAAAATCGGGGATTATTGAGAATTTATGTTTTTCAGGAATGTATCTACTATATTCCAAAATTACTGCAACCTACTCCATACAAAAATCCGTAGATTTTCCCGACTAGGGATTGAACCATTGCCTCCTGCACGGCAGGCAAGGTTACTCGCCACTGGACCACCACGGCTTGTATGCAAACCGTTTATTTTATGTATTTTACACTTTACTGGATTCCTTATATAAATAGAAAGTTATTTTGTATCATCAAGCTGACATACTCGTATTAAACACTTTTACGGTCTCATATACCGCGTTTTTAAAATCGATACACAATAAGTGACGGATAAAAACAGTTAAAAGCCGCTTGGCGAGGACTGTCTTCATGTAGCACTGTTGCGTTGGTTTCCCAATAAAGAAAATTAAAAATTAGGTCATCATATGACTTGACCAATTGTGTAATAAATCCGTTTTAAAATGCTGTTTAATTTTGGTTAAATTAATAACCGCGTCACTCACTGTAGACCAAAGACTGTATTTCCGTTCTTTTTTTTTTGGCCTATTTCAAAAAGACGACGCTGCTCGTCACCTTGAGAACTAAACATTTTTGTTAAGTTAAAAACTCTTTGACTTAGATAAAGTATATATGTCTAGATGGAGCCTCACGCTTTCTTATAAAACAAAAGTAGCCAACTTTCTTAGGTTGGTGTGCGTGAGGCGGCATACAACCTATATCTGTGCGCGTGTACACTACACGGTTTATCAACCAAATAGTTCATTTTTTAGACGCGTTCGTAGATTCGACTGACTAACTTGATATATAACTTATCAAAGCTCTTTAGGTATTATGTAATGGTAAAAAAATACTATTTAAATTTAATGTCAAGAGATGAAAAGATGGTATTTCCATCTTTGCTGTCAACGATCTTTATCTTCTCTATTTCATTAAAAGTGTCAGCAATAAACTCGGTGTGATTTTATTAAAATACTAGGTACCAACAAACTGGAGCAAAAACAAAAGCTTTTGAAATCTTATCTACTCGCGAGTGCATTTGCAAAATTAAATCTAGAGAGCGAACTTGATTCTTAAATGAAATCTTCTTCATTCGCATTGTGTTGACATTATTTAAACTTACGACCTTCATTCTGTTCAGGGGTCATCTGAAAAACCAGTTTAGAAGAATATACAACGTGTTAATAAATTAACACAAAACTAGAAGGTAGTTTGTTTAGAATCGAGAGCAGAATCGAATTATCACGTTTTCAACATAGGTAATTTTTTTTTAAATTATTATAATTTGTTAAAATCTAATTATTTTGTTCTAAATCAGTTGGGGTGTATTAGGCTTATTCATTAACACGTTGTATAAGGTCTAACAAAATTTGCTGAAACTATTTTAAGGGGATGATCAGACCATCAAACTGAACAAGTTTCTCTATGGGACCAATGTCGAAATCGCGAAAAAAAAATCAGCTGTCCCATACAAAACTGCAAATATAACTCGACTCAAATATATCGAACAGCAGTTTTTTTTCGCGTTTCGATAGTGTCCTATAGAAAAAGTTGTTCAGTTTGATGGTCTGATCATCCCCATAAAATAGTTTCAAGCTAATTTTGTTAGACCTTATAGAGGTGGCTTGAAAAAATTAAGACCGCAACACAACAATATGATGAATTTACGCTATCCATTTTATACAAGAGCTGCAAAAATCAGTTATATAGTGAAAATATTTGAATTCACCAAACTGACCCCTTCCCAAAACTATTAATAACTATCATAAGAGCTCAAATTCAAACCCACATGCTGAATGCAAATGCCTTTCACTTAGTAAAGAGTAATAGCGCAGATAAGTAGCCCCTGACTTAGCACATTTACCGGGTTTGATAGAACCTACAACCGATGTTTCCGGAGCAACCACTTCATTTAGACCTCTCACTTCCCTTTCAACTTCATTTAGGACGTCCTCTTTTGTTTGGTGAAAGGGGAGATGTGAAGGTAGAGTTATGTTGGCAGCGTCGGAAGAGATGGTAGGAATTATGGGCGAGCATTTGTCAAAGTCCTGCTTGCAACGATCGTAATGTATAGGTTATGTATGTAGTTAGTGCATTGTGATGTTGGGTGGGGATGTTTAGTCTGAATTGCAGCGGTTCATTTTGAAATGCAGACGTAATAAATTTCATTATTATTTGAAAGGTAATATGATTTATTTAAACTATCAAGTTAGCTCGAAATAAATTGAAAATACTACATTATAATACAAGTGAGCGAAGTTGGTCATTACAGGGCGAGATTGCAGCACGAGCCGCAGACTAGTGCTGTATGTACTGGCCGAGGCTGTAATGACCAAGGCTCACGCGGAAAAAAATAATAAAATTTCGTAAAACCAACTATTTTAGACAAATATTTGTAGAAAATAGCGCTGGCTTCTTTTATTTTTTTGCGGTCCGTGCCTTTGGTTAAGATAACTATGAGCGCAGGTCGAAGAAAAGGCAATGACTTAGCCGACATTAAACCCGACATTTTGTTGCAAATAACCTATAATTAAAAACTTTATACATAAACTTAATATTTATGTATTTATGACTCAAATTAATGTTAATTTGTTAACTATTATTAAATTTTTTTTACTTAAAAGATCTTTGTCGAGATTTAAAAACAAACTTTAGAAAAAAGCCGTGGTGGTCCGCGAGTAACCTTGCCTGCCGTGCAGGAGGCGATGGTTCGATCCCCGTCTAGGCCGACTCGTACCAATGAGTTTTTCGGAATTTATGTACGATTTGTAACACCACTGGCTTTTCGGTGAAGGAAAACATCGTGAGGAAACCTGCATGCTTCAATTTCGAGGCATGTATTGTACCCACTGTTCATTATAAGTGTCGACGGGCTCACCCCCCGTCACACTGGACAGAGTTTCGGTACTACTGGTGAAACGAGGATGCTCTGAGGTTTCAGAACATCTCTGACTACCCCCTCGGGGAATATAGTCGTGAGCATATACATACATACATACTTTAGAAAAAAAAAACTTACATTACCGCACTAGAGCGATAAAATTTTTGCACGCGTGTTCTATGTCCCGCGCTGTATTATGTACCTAAAAGCTGTCTAATAAGAGGCACTTTACGAGCAAGTGTGTTGAAAAGTTTATTTAAGTTTAAGCCAAAATATCACGGTCCGTCAAGAGATGTAAGGGTTTTGACAGTTCAATCCGAGACATAATTAATTACGGATGAGATTGTCAAAATTCGTAAACTATCCAATGATCCGTGTTTTCTCGTTTATGCTCATTAATGGCTTGGAATGGCAAACCAAATGTGTTCTATTACAATTACAGAACAAAATACCTAAACAAAAAATGTTAAGTAAGAAAGTAGTACACATAAATATTTTCGAAGCAAAATAAGAAAGTTGGTAACTACTCCAAGATTGCAGGAGATACTTAAAGGACATGAAGAAGCCTATTACGAGTATAAGAACATAGTTAATGAGAAAAGTTTTTAACGACTATTCGTGTATTCAACGTCAGGTACAAATAATAAATTCTCTTGAATTTTTTGCAGTCTTGAAAACAAGTAGAAAATCGAAATAACAGAGAGAAAGATATACCACTTAGTAACGAATCGCAATAACTTAGTAAAAAGCCGCAATAACCTACCTATTAACCGGAGGGTCGCGGGTTCGAATCCTTTAAAGGAATGTTGATTATGTAAATATTTAATTTTACAAGTAGTGCCCAAAATCTGTCCAAGTGTTTTGAAACTGACATTTAAAGGATTTTCCGCAATTTAAGGACTTTGCACACGTTGTTACACTTTTAGTTACGATGTTTATTCCAGATAAAGATTATCTAACTCCATTTATAGTACCAGACTTATATAATGATGACTACAAATTAGACAACGATTAAGAATACATTTATACGTATCGATACCTTAGAGTGAATAACTAAGTAAGTATGTGCAAAAGAGTATTTTAGTCAGGAGGAAGAAAAAACTGTGTCCTATAACTTTCTTGCAAGTTAGGGAGTATTTGCGAGGTTCTTATTACACGCTATAGATGGCATTACGAGTAACAGATTATTTTTTGAGTGAAATCAGGACACGGTTTGTGAGATTTTCATTCCACAAACGTACTAAAAAAAAAAAAAAAAAAATTTCATTCCCGAGGTCTTCACTCTAAGGCGACGGTATACATATAAACATCTATGACTCGAGTGCAAACATTAATATTCATCATACATAATTATATTTGCTCCTTGCGGGATTCAAAACTGCGACCCTCGGATCAGCACGCAGGTTCACTACCATCTGAACTGCCTCTGCCACAGATAGGTATACTTACACAATTTTTTTACTTAACATAATTCTCATTATAGTTTGTAGGTTTAACAAAATAAGATAGTAATAATCTACAATTAAATATTTTAACGGGTTCTTACCGCGTTTTGGTATATTTCAGTTCCCGATATTTCGGCAGTGTTACAACTGCCATGATCACGGGGTGACTGAGGAACTGCAGGTAGATTTTTAGAGCAGATAAATCTGTCTACCCTCACTACTACTGTCACTCTGATGTTTGTTCGACACAGTCAGTGTATTTTGTCGGGCTGGACCAAGTGACAAAAGTGACAATGACAATCGACTGAGTTCCGATAATAGTGGTCGGAGCAAACGACGAAGAGTGAGGGTAGACAGATTTGTCTGCTCTTAAAAATTTACCTTCAGTTCCTCAGTCATCCCGTGTTCATGGTGGTTGTAACACTGACAAAATATCGGGAATTCAAATATACCAAAACGCGCCAAGAACCCGTTAAAATGTTTAATTCTAGATTAAATACCTATAATAACCGCGTAACTCTCTAAAAGTTAGTTATAGCCTGTAAGGTTCCACTGCAGGGAAAAAGCATCCTCTTACAAAATAAACATTAAGTACCTATATTATTTTATCAACACTTCCAATCATCGCAGCTCAATTAACGAGGCAAAAACTACAAACAAATTATTCTTTTGAAACGAAAAATCTGAATGACGAATGTGATTGGAGGAAAAACATGAAAGTAAATAATAATGCCGTGCCAATTTATAGTTGTTCTCATTAATTAATGGCATCTACTCGACAATGTAGATCATGTTTCACCTATTCTGGACACATTAATTTTGTTTGTATCGTTTTGGTGTCGAGACGATTTTTTTGGATTAATTATGACCAATTAACATAATAATGTGCAAAAGGTACTACTACTAATGAGATGACCCTATAAGAGTTTGTGACATATATCAGGCACAAAATCAAGCAGAAACATTCGAATTTTTTTCATAGTAGCATTCGCTGTAGTAGCATTTCTTCTCTACAGCGACAACACGTTCCGACGCGGTGGTAGCTTTAAAAAAGATTTGACGTTTGATAAGTGTGCTGTAAGCTCCTATATTGAATACAATTATATTGAATTGAATTGAATTGAATTGCTGTAGTCGAAATATGCGAGAAGAGATTCTTCAATCTAGATTATAATAGAAAGCGCAACCTAGTTTTTGCATAGTGGTGTTTTTGAAATTATCAGTGACACTCATTGTGCGATATTTGACGCATAATTATATGCGGTCTGGGTACCGCCATAAAGTCCTTAAAAGACGCATAATATACCTAAGACAAAGTTCAAAGTTTATAAATTCAAATGACGGAAATTATTGAACATTAATGTCCCTGCTATTAGTATCTTCAAAGCACGCGTTCTTCGAAAGTCAGAGTCACTTTGCGTCACATAATACAAGTTAGAAAATAATTAAACGTTAACAGAATGCGTCGTAAACGGAAACAATTTACTATAGTTAACTAGTGCGGTGAGGGTTTGTAATAGCGTGAAATCAGAAGCAGTCCTAAGTAACTAAACGAACACATTTGTCTCAAGAGTCTGTTCAGATTTCCTGAAAGCTCCGTTATCTTTAACACGTCCAATTGTAAAGCTAAGTAAAGTGAACAATTTTATTGTTCATTTGTGATAGTTATAGATTTGGTATAGATGTATTGGCTGGTTAAGTTTTTACTTATAAATCTAAAATAAAATCATTAGTTTACAAATTTGGTTTAAAATTGCATTTATTATAGTCGACTTCAACGTGTATCATTATATTTTTCTGAAGGTATCCCCACTAGTAACTTACTACTAATCGTTACAGAAGATCTGATATTAAACTTTATGTTCACCTATTTAGATGACTTTCTTAACGCAATTCGTGACCTTACAAGCAAACATCACAAATAAGGTAACCCAATCTTCTAAATATCCGTTTATCAAGAAGCAATCACATTTTCAGCGTACAGAAACCCAACTATCCGAGCAACATCGCTTCACAATCGCAGCCTCAATCCATAATTCTCTCTCTCCCATAGGGCCTTACCTCCCTTGGGCCTCGTAATTGACAAATTGCGGGCCTAGCGCAGTTGTCAGAGATTATTTTATCATGTTACCGTTCTGCTCATGTTACCTAATTAAGATGGACTTACTTGATTAACTATCGACTTTTTTCGAAAAAAAATAATTTTGGATACTGCCAGTTTATCTGCTGCAATCCAAGTAATTGAAGTACTAGAATCTATTCTACTTATATTGTTACTATTATGGTGACGAGATAACGATATACCCATAATATAATAAATTATGTATTAGATTGGTAGACGACCTTGATTGTATTAGACACTGGACAGAGTTTCGGTACTAGTGAAACGTGGATGTTCTGAGGTTTCAGAATATCTCTGACTACCCCCTCGGCGAATATAGTCGTTAGCTTATGCTGCTTATGTTATGCTATGTATTATATAGATACAAACGTCCACAGCTAAAATAAAATCATAAGTTTTTATATGATTTGGTTCAAAGTTTCGCTGGCACATTGCGGAGAGGTATGGAAACTCCATCAAGAGGCTCCGGGTTTTAATCCGTACGGACGATGCCATGTACCAATGAGTTTTTCTAACTAACGTAATTTTTATTTACTTAATACCGACTGCTCTCAAACGTTGAAGGAAAACATCGTGAGGAATCCAGCATACCCTGAAGATGAAATTTTGATGCGTATACATGTGAAGCCTTCCAATCCACATTGGGCACGCGTGGTGAACTAACGCCCATTCTCCCTCCCTGAGAGTAGGCCTGTTCCATGCAGTGGGACGTAAGCTGATGATTGATTATCTAGAAAAGAGGTTCTGTCCTGCTAAGTTTGATTGACTTGCATTTACATTGTGTTTATTGTAATGGATTTTAATCTTATTCAACCAGTTCCCAAAAAAGGTATACCTTTTAGCTCCATTCACATTACGACGTTTTTGTGACCACTAGTTTAATTACATTATTATGATATGACTATGTCGTACGACGAATAGGTAAAAGCTCTATTCACATTACGACGGGCGGGCATGGATGGGCGCGGAGGGTGCAATGTAAAATCAAACCTATTTCAACACACTGATAGAGTTCACAAAGAAAGCTCCGTCCTCTGCCGGTCCGTCCCACGAAATAGGTTTTATTTTATATTGCACCCTCCGCGCCCATCAGTGCCCGCCCGTCGAAATATGAATAGAACCTTTACCTATTCGTAGCACGACTTAGGCCGAGATTCAGAGACGATTTTTAAGTCAGAGTTCGAACTCCCGTATGTCAAAATCCATATATTTTCATCCTACTTAGTTCGAACTAAGACTAAAAAAATCGTCTCTGAATCTCGGCCATAGTCATATAGTATAATAAAACAAGCGGTTACACTCGGCGCGGCGACAGGTCAATCGAGCGCGGTGAGCGGGGCCGTGGGGAGCGTGTCCCAGTACGTGCCGGTACCGACTTATCTGCGCGCGCGGTACCGACTTTGCCGGTGTCCCGCCCCCCGTAAACCGCGCGAGCTATGAGCACACCCACTATTACTATAATAACGCTATGGTCATATACATCATTAATTGAAATTCGTAGCGCCACTTGCATTACAGGCATAACTTAAGGCGTTAAGTATTTATTAAGTTGAGACTCAATTGGGTTGTGTAACGAACTAGTGCGAGGTTGTACTCATTAAAACTAATGAGGGGAACGCTCTTGGCCCAGAACTAGAGGACCTGGCATTTTGTACGGAGCATTTATTTTTTAATCTGAAATTAAGAAACATCAAACAACCATTAATCCGCACTCGACCCGTGTGGAGACAAAGTTAAAATAATTTATTCAATATTCAGGGTCATAGTGTAATTAAACTAGTGGTTACGCTCGGAGGTCGCGACATGTCAATCGTGCGCGGCTCGCGGGGGGCAGGGGTATCGTGCCGGTACAGTAGTACCAGATTTATAAGTTCCCCCGATGTACCTGCGCAAACTAATTTTAATAGCGCGCGAAATTATATTGACTTCGAAAAATAGTTAAAATATCGAAAGCACTATCGATAGTATCAATATTTTGATCGATATTTTCGATAGTTTGTATAGTTTTTATTTCCAGACTTATAGGTACTATCGATTGCTATCGATAGAATCGGTGTTATCGCACTTCAATACTATCGATGGTATCAAAATTGTTTTAAAGAAATACTATCGATATTTTTCTTTTTTTCAAAGCCAACTATCGATAGTTAGGCAACACTACTAAACAGTCAAAATGCAGTACACATTTTGATCAAAATCATCTCAATGTTAACTCTAGACCAGTGAAATTGTCGAACTATAATTCCTAAAACACAAACGGCTCAATTAGACCAAAGTACATGAGTATTTACAGTTCGGATTCACAGAGATTGAAGCCAAATTCTTCCTCTGTGAACTCCAAGTTTCTATTCAACCGAGACCGTAGCTAGCGTAGTGAGAATTTGAACTGAATGTAAAATATCTCTCGCTTATGTATATCTGATGAAGGAAACCGCTTGAGAAGGTAATTTTGAGCGAAACGTTTGAGCTATTAACCGGCTTAAATCCAAAAGATTAGGTTTGAAATAGGCTAAAAAAATTGGGACTTTTTCACCACTTCTTCTTAGTAATAAGTTCTTGAAAGATTTAAAAGTGCACATGCCAAGCACATGGGAAGGTTTATGAAAGAAAAAAAAATCTACCAAGTGTGCGTGAGAGTGTGTGTGTGTGTGTGTGTGTGTGTGTGTGTGTGTGTGTGTGTGTGTGTGTGTGTGTGTGTGTGTATGTATGTGTGTGTGTCAACACATGCCAGGCCCAGCCCAAATATAATTTTATTATTAACTGTAACAGAATCATGTAGGTGTTTTATGGTCGTTTTAATAAAAACCCATTAGGTTTTCAAAATTCTTCCCTCTTATATAATTTTAAAAGCACAAATCCTTCAGAGCATAAGCCACTAAAATAAACAAGTTCAGAGATTTATTTAAAGCAGGTGGATCGCAGAGCCAGACAGGTTTGTTGGACTTTCTATTAAATATCCAAAGTTTCACACGTTCAACAAATATAAATTGTGCAAACTCTTCTCTCTGCGCTTCTGGCACGATTTTAACATTAGATTTCATTGCTTCTAGACTCACTACGTATGATAGTTACGATGTGATAGATTTGTTTATTCAGTACCTCTATTTCAACTGTATTAATCTGAAAGTTCATGAAAATGAAATGACAATTTAATGGCATTTTAAGATGAAATTTCTTTCTAACCCGATCGATATTCTAAAATAAACGTTTCGTATGCAGTCAAGAGGTGTTCTAAAATATAAGGTCTACAAAAATTAGGTGAAACTATTTTAAGAGGATGATCAGACCATCAAACTGAACAACTTTCTCTATTGGACCAATATCGAAATCGCGAAAAAAAATCTGTGGTCCCATAAATTTAGGTTGAGTAGGTTTGCCTGGAACAGGTGATTTTTTTTCGCAAATTTGATATTGGTCCAATAGAGAAAGTTGTTCAGTTTGATGATCTGATCATCCCCTTAAAATAGTTTCAATAATTTTGTTAGACCTTATTTAACATATTCAGAATAGAGACGACCCTATAACGCATTTGGTAGTGAACCTGTCAGCTGATCGTAGAGTCGCGGGTTCGAATCACGCAAGGGTCGAATACTTTTTCATGGGAGTAAACCTGAAATCCCGAAATCCAAAAAAAAGTCTTCTAGAGTGCGAATTTTGAAACTCAGCAGTTTGAAAATATCAAAATTACTATGGAGATATGCATCTTTCTCTTAGACTACTTATATGTGGACCCGCCTCGCCTTAGCATTTCCCCTCTGCCAACGTGCAAGATCAAAAAATCTTACGCATTTACATTCAATTTTATACCTTATCACTAAACGCGACAGCCTATAATTGCGGAACAATAATTTCGAACTTATGACGTTTATTGTTCACACGACACTGTTTTTCATGATTTTTAACATTCAAAATTAGAATCTAAACTAATGGAATAAAATTCAAAGTTGCGTATCTCGTGCTACCTCGCCCCCCGCAAATAGTGGCAGAAAATTTTGTTACTAGAATTACATGCGTACTTGTCCTCATATAAGGAGTCTAAGATCTTTCTACTGCTGATTCGACTTTCAAAAATCGCACTCCTGGATTGTGATTTTTGAAGCCAAATCAGCAATAGAAAACTGCCTCCGTGGTCTAATGGTTAAGAGCATTGGGCTCTTGACACGGAGGTCGTGGGTTCGATTCCCACGGGGGACACCTAGTGATATGTCACTTTGTGAGTTTTTCCCCAGTTGGTTAGGACATTGCAGGACGAATCACCTGATTGTCTGAAAAGAAAGACGATTCCGTGCTTCGGATGGCACGTTAAGCCGTTGGTCCCGGCTACTCGTGGTAGTAGTCGTTACATAAAAGCCACGTCAGAGGCCGTAAGGCGGTCTGCAAATACTCTGATACCAGGGCTTGCCCACACGATAAGAAGAAGCAGTAGAAAGATGCATATCTTCATAGTAATTTCTAGCTATAGCATAGCATAGCATAGCATAACAACTTGAACATAGGAAGAGATAGATTTCGTCACGATGTTTAGCTCCACGGAGAAACAAGTGAACCAGTCTGAATTAGTGAGATCATATCTCTGCTTCCTATACGAAATGCAAAACTACTAGGCACTAGCGAGATCACCAAGACATTAAAGAAAATGAGTATAATAAAGAAACAAACAAGAAGAATATACAAGGTGTTACAAAAGTAAAAATAAAAATTTAAAACTTTTAAGGGGGTGGTTTAGACCATCAAACTGAACAACTTTCACTATGAGACCAACAACGAAATCGTGAAAAAATATATCTGCTGTCCCATACATTTAGCTCGAGTAGATTTGTAGTTTAGTATGGAAGAGCAAATTTTTTTTTCCCTATTTCGATATTGCTCCCATAGTGAAAGTTGTTTAGTTTGATGGTCTAAACCACCCCCTTAAATGTTTATTTGTATTTTTGTAACACCTTGTATAGTGCTTGTTTTTAAAATGCCACCGTTTCATAGATAGGAGCGTCGTAGTAACGTAGTAACGATGAAAGATGACTACCTCAGCTCGCCACCGAAACTATTAATTTTCATTTTTCTCCGCTCACGGCAGCAGTAAAAAATGATTGTAAATACAGACATTAAACTGATCAAAACATTGTTGAAATTACATTAAAGACAACAACATAAATAAAAAATTGTCTTATTCTAAAATGGCTTAAAGAAAGGTAGTACATTTTACTTTTGTAAATTTTTTCTAACTTGTTAATGAATGAAAGTAGAGACATTTTTCTGATAGAAAAAGTAGAAACATTGTTGAAATTCACTTTCATACTGAAGATATCAATTAAAATGTGTTCCATTCCTATAACCAATTCAGAAGTTATTTTTAACTTAGAACAATTAGTACATTTTTGTAAATCTAGTTTCCTTTTTCTAGCATGTTTGTGTTGAATATGGTAAAAAAATCATGATTCAAGAGGCAACTAATCCCTTCAAGCATCATCAATATCTCAGATACCTACCAATACCGAGGCTACGGGCTATAGTCACTGAATCTGATACCGCTCGGTGTCTCGTTCCAACAGATTCAGGAGGGTAAGGACCATCATACAAAATCTTAGCAAATTTTTGTCCTAATCTGACACATAATCCACAAAAATTAAGTATGCATGCTTTTGGGTGGCACGAATAAGTTTGTTTTTGATTCATAAACTTAGTCGCATTTGTCATGTTTACTCTTAGCTAGTACAAAAAAGAGCTCTTACATGCTCTTTTGGTTCTGCCATTTCTCGAACGTTGATTGTGAATCTAGTTCAGTTACAGGGTCGTTATTAATATGCTGACATTTTTTTAAGGGGATCACACCATCAAACTGAACAACTTTATCTATGAGACCAACATCGAAATCGCGAAAAAAAATCAGCAGCAGCAATACATTTCGCTCGAGTACGTTTGCGGTTTTGCATGGAAGAGCGGATTTTTTTTTCGCTATTTCGATGTTGGTGCCATCGAGAAAGTTGTTCAGTATGACGGTCTGATCATGATCATCCTCTTAAAAAGTGTCAGATATTAAGAAGGACCCTATATAAGATATCAATGGTAAGGACAAAAACATGCATCTGTGTTCAGCGCACACAACACGTTTCCACTTGAAAATTATAATAGGTATAAAAGTCTACCAAAATTAGCTGAAACCGTTTTAAGGGGATGAACAGACCATCAAACTGAATAACTTTCTCTATGGAACCAATATCGAAATCGCGAAAAAAAATATTTGCCGTCCCATACACAACTTCAAACATAACTAGACTCAAATGTATGATTTTGTATTCAAGGAGTCACTGTAGTCACTTTAGCTATAAAATATCATCTACTTTGACGTGTAGAAAACTCGTATAGAGAAAAGTTTCAATAAAAAAACCAATCGATTTTAATCATAAAAATTCATGAAAAGTAATCTCACTCAATATTCCTAACCCATCTTCACAATGAGACTCGGAAATCTCTCGGATGTAGTGCAAACAATTTCCTGGTTCATATGAATTGTGTAGCCAGTTGACCATACTATTGTGACCTTTGACTTCCCTCCTTAACATCTAACTTACCGTCATATAGAGGTCTAGTTTCGCTGGCTGTTTGCCGACAAATTTGATTTTGCTGCCGCGTAACTGCTATTGCCAAGACCTCCGTCTCCATTTATGAGTATTGTGAACGCAATGTAAGTTTGCTAGTTGTTCATGTAACCGGATATTACAGTTTCTCCTCAGGTCTGCCTTAGAATTAATAATAGTGGTAAGACGATATTGTGATCCTTTTGAAATATCAAGTTGTAATTTCGTTTGTACGAATAGTTGCTTTGAAAGATTCGAATGGTTACAGTTGCTGAGTTTTACTGTTGTCGTGTTTTTATTGGTTTTATAATATGGGTATTTTTAAATTTTGCGTATATTTTTGTGCAAATAATGACCATGTTCCCAGAAAGGCATTCAGGTTATCGCTATCTCACTATAGAGAGGATTAGAGATTGAGAAAGGAGACCTTTGCCCAGCAGTGGCCAGTGCCGGTTTCCTGGCAGCGCAGTGTATGGACACGTGTGTGAGCTTACACACGTATCGCAAGCCCATGTTTTTGCAGGTACCTAGAACGGGTAAGAAGGCAGCTTCTAATCTATCCATGGTCATTTTCATTTCTTTCGGTCAACTGGTTTATACAGGGTGTAACAAAACACCCTAGTAATACTTAAGGGGTGCTGCATGCTACTGGTGTGTGTGCAGACCATCAAACTTTCACTATGGAGCCAACATAGAAAAAAATAAAAAAAATCTGGTGTTCCATACAAAACTGCAGTTTCGACTCGCCTAAAATGTATGGGACTGCAGTTTTTTTTATTTCTTCTCGATGTTGACTCTATAGTAAAAGTTGTTCAGTTTGAGGGTCTTAAGTATTACTAGGGTGTTTTGTTCCACCCTGTATACACATTATATCTATATGTAATATATATAACCGCTGGAGATAGAAACATGAGCGAAATGCATATTATACAGAGGATGTAGGGGTTCACTACCATATTTTTTTTTGAAAATCAACCCTGTAAGGTGTGCGAGACACGTTATAGATGTACGAGTATATGTAATATACGCGAACGAAGTCTCGGGCAAAAGCTAGTACCTAAATATAACGTTTAATCTAACCCAAAGACTTTTTTCATTCATTTCTCACAAGAAAGAAAGAAAAAATTCGTTTTTTTTTGCATCAAAGCCGATGGCGCGTAATTACAGATAGCCATAGTCCCTTGCGTGTCGTCGCCGAGATCGGCATTTCGATAACAATTCACTTATTACACGAATTTTCTTTCCTTTGTTAGGAAGTTTTATCTAAGTACTCGTATATCTGAATTGAACAGTAGTCCTTCGAGTTTTCTTGCAATCATCATTCATCCAACTACTGAAGTGCTGTGTGGTATCCCAGTTTAATTAGCACAAGCCCAGACGGATTGGTAACTAACATCGAGCTACGCAAAACAAACATAATAGTTCACTCCTGAAGGATGAGGTCAACGGCCCGCAGAAACTATGACAGATAGGGTTATGGACCTAAAAAAATTATATAGAGGGCCCTGGTCAGATTTGGTAGGCGTTAAAAAAATAACAAAATAGCGAAATCCAATATGGCTGCCATGGAAATTTCAAACGCCAAAGCAGCTATTAAAGGTACACTGAATCGACTAAAAATCTGTATCCGGGGGTTTTCGGGGTCGCTCGTTAAGAATATGAAATAATTTTCTTTTTATCTTCAACTTTCATGAGGGTCGCCATACAAATTTCATAATTTTTAAAATGCTGTAACTTTCTCGGCCCTGTAGCTCTCAAAGGTTAAGTCCTATGACAAAAGTACATATGACTTGTTTTGTATTAAATTTTATCTGGTTTAATTTTGTACCATTAAAAACTTTTCGATACTACTTATAGATTTCGAGATGTAAGCAAAAAACCAAAAAACGGGACCTTCTTTGTGCAGAACCAATAAGTACCAGAATCCAAGCTGGACTTGTATTATGATGACTTGACAATGATATAGAATACAGATATACAGAGTGTTAGGGTAAACAGTTGCATTACTTTTAGTGGTGATTGTACTCATGATACTGAACAACTTTCCCTAAGAAACCTTAAGGAAATTCACAAAAAAAAAATATTTTTATACAAACTGATCAGAACAGATCAGACGATTGGATTTAGTATGGAAAGTCCAAAAAATGTTTTGCGAATTTCGTATGGATTCATTAGGAGAAGTTGTTCAGTATCATGGGTATCATCATACAGTATCATGGTAATCACCCCTTAAAGGAATGCAACTGTTTACCCTAACATCCTGTAGATACAAATGTCGATGACTCGGGTACAAATATTCATATTCATCATACAAATATTAGTCCCTTACGAACCAACGATTCGAACCCGCAAACCTCGGCACAGCAGGCAGATTCACTACTGTGCTATCGTGCCGATATTCTATTTATTTATCTCGTAGTGGTTTGTTTTAGTTCACCACGCGTAACCAATGCGGATTGTTGCACTTGGTATACTCATCAAAATTTCTTCCTCACGAAGTTTTCCACGACACATCGCAACGCGCTACCGATTTGAAATATAATTTCCATGTGAACAAAGAATAGAAATATTCAAATAACTTTAAAAACATCTTTATTTTTAAGCTGGTTCAAGGAAGAAAACAGTTAACGTCAGACTTCATAAGATAAACTTCAACGATAAAACACAGTCGCAGAAAAACTTAAAAATCGCCGACACCGCCGCAAACTCCGTCCCCTTAACATCCATTAGTCAAGTCACACGAAAACATTTTAATTGTCCCACCCCGAAGGACCCAAATTTAAAGTTTAAAATCGTAACGGAATCATTTATTTGCCTAATCAAAATCCAATCCTATTAATTACGGAGAGTGGAAGTGTAGGGATGTCACTAATCCCGGGGTTTGGGGACATTTAAAAATTAAACTCATTAAAAATTATTACCCGTTTATAAATTTATCGAGTTTGTTTTACTTAGATACTTGTTTTACCTTACCGCTTTGTTTGCTTTAATTTATTTTGTTTTCTTGTAAATTGTTGCTCAGAACTTAACCGTTTCAACTTTAAACTAAAAAGTAAACGCGGTAATTTTTTTTTTTCATTACGTCTCTTTAGTTGACAATATAGATCAAACGTAAGATTATGGAGACAATTTTCAGTGGAGTTGTATTAATACACAAGGTGTAACAAAACACACTAATAATATTTAAAGACTACCAAATTAAACAACTTTCAAAGTGGACACAACGACAAAAAAAAAATTGCTTTCACATCCGTAGGTACTGCAGTTGTGTATGAGGCAACAGAGTTTTATAATTTTTTCTAGATGTTGTATCCAGTGACAGTTTTTCAATTTGGTGGTATCAACCACCCCTTTAAATAATACAAGGGTGTTTTTACACCCTGTATAAATTACGATCATTTAACACCTTCTACCTATATCCCATATAAAAAAACAGAATTACTACTATTATTATTACGTTATTTTCTGCACGTAGGTACCTAGTTAATACAAGCTCAATAAAATAACTTATATATTTATATGACAAAGTTATTAGGCAATAACACTCAGAGTAACAAATCATTTGTCCATTTACTACGGCTATCTTATTCGTTTTTATTTTCTTGTTTTCGTAACAAAGGTACGGTGAACGCATGAAGTAACCTAACTTTTCTCATGCAATGTACGGTTTATGCTTCTGTTTGTTAGCTTATGCATTTAACTTGGCATGATTTTTCTGTTACGGTATAACCTCTGGTATTTGGTAAATTCCTAATAGTCAAACGAGTCGCATCACTATAATAACATTATAGACAAGATACCTACTTAGTATTTAAAAAGAAAGAAAAAAAATCATTTATTGAAATAAAATTAGATTTAAAATACCTACCTACCTACTTTGTTTTAATTGGAAACGTTAATAGACATTTTTGAACGTTTACAAAGACTACAAAATAAAAATTATTTTATTTAATTCAAAGTCTCAATCATCATAATTTTTACAATTCATATTTCAACTAGAAATAATATGTAAGGCCGCGTGATTCCAGCGTAAATAAATCCCATGGTTAGAGTTTTTGGAGGCAAAAGGTCCACCTATCATAATTTATAGATATCCAACGCTAGTTATATTTATTTATGTTAAAAGTGAGCTTTACAAAAATGCGGTCTGAAAAAACGGTGACACCAGGGCTTGCTGCCCACACGATAAGAAGCAGAAGACTACAAATTTGGGGTTCAAAACATGCTTGGTAGTTATATCGATCATTCTCACCACAGAAAGTGGTCTTTAGTTTATTTTGGTAGTTACTTGTGTATATTTGCAACAAATTCGTAAAGATTTTCATCTAAAACCTCTGTAATTCAAGCAACCTTTGAGTTTCATTTTATCGAAGCTACACTTTAACTGCAACAATTTAGAAACAATTTCTGTAGGAACTCGTCCGTTTAACCGGGATGCACCACTTGGCTATGCACCAAACATGAGCCACTTAAAAAACCCGTATGAAAATAAAATAAATTACCTACAACATTATAATGTTTAAAAAGCATTTTCCGGCACATTTGTAGGCGACACGAATTAATCCCGGGGTCCCGGGATTAGAGGATAAGAAAAGGACAACACTAGTGGAATCTTGGTCTAACTTTGCGACGTTCAAGAAATTATTGCCTAAGTTTCCATCGATATAGCGTTATTTAATTTCTCATATAACTCAGTTTTATAAATTGGGAAAGTTCACGGCAAGGTCGGGGGATCGAGAAATTTTGGAACTTGTAGCCCCATGGAACGTTTGTAAATTGTACTTAATTGCCTTTTGCATAGATTAAATAAGGAGAACGATTAGCGGATCGTTTAGAACAAATTTATTGATGTTAAGAACGAAGGAGAACATTTTTACTTTACTTTAGCATTAATTGTACGTATACGGTTTACAATTTGGCACCTGATTTAACTTTACGTAGGCCTGCAGTAGGTCGTATACATGATCCTTCTTTATATGCTGACAGTTTTTAAGGGGATGACCAGACCATCAAACTGAACAACTTTCTCTTTGGGAACAACATCGAAATCACGAAAAAAATCTGCTGTACCCATCCCCCATCCTATACATTTGGCTCGAGTAGGTTTTTAGTTTTGTATGGAACTGCATATTTTTTTTTGCGTTTATGATGTTGGTGCCATCGATAAAATTGGTCAGATTGACGGTCTGATAATGCCCTTTAAAAGTGTCACCATATTAAGAAGGACCCTATATAGGCTGATGATGATATTATCCAGTATCAGAAGCCTTTACATAAATCTGGTTTCATAATTGATCCTATCAACACATCCAATCGAAACATTCCTTTTTTTTCTTTTTCAACACTACAATATTCATTCATACCGCAAACACAGACAATATTTATTTATCTATTCAATCAATCAATTACACCAAAAACAGAATACAGATAAAAGCACAGACAGATAATACAGAAGGTACAAAACAAAAGGATTTACTGAAATAACACTTTATTGTACATACAATAAAAATCCTAATCGAATAAATTGGACCCAATCGCCCTTATCTGATCGTTGTAGAACTTCGGTATAGAAAAATACTACTGAAGGCTTGACGTCGAATACTATAGACGCCGAATCTAGTACAAAATTCTCGAAAAAAGTGTCCGAAACTAAACTACACAAACCTAAGTACGGCTAGTAATATAAACCAACTAAAAACATTGATAATGCTGAAATTCTTTTCCATCACACTCCCCCATCGCAGCACGGTGTGACTGTCGCGTAATTGATTCTCTTTTGGTTCGGACACTTTTGAGCGCGGACCCTTCGTCCAGTTGGTAAGTCAATGACTGAAGGTGACTGAAGCTAAGCAACCGTGCTCGTGTTATAGTGCTATTTCATTCCGAAAGCCAAGCATCCAGGATCTTTAGAAGTTTTAAAATCAAAACCTCAAGTCCAGCGAAAAAATTATCACAACGGCAGTTGAGGCCATCAAACTTTTCCGTGATAATATTCCTGTCTATCGTAAAAGTAGGTACGTTGGAACACGGCTGCCGGCGTCCGATACGGCTCGATCGCTATTCAAACAAATCCCTTTTGTTTCTTTCATTCGAGAGAGGATTTTTTCTATAAAATAGTAGCACTGGATTGGAAATTTTCAGCAGAAAATGCGCTGGAAAGTAAGTTTTCATCTTCTGCACAATGGTCATCTTTCTTTCAAAAAATTTGTCAGATATTCCTTTTCTGGATAATTACCATCGTCATTATAATCAGTGTATACGGCAACTAATTCCTATACACGGTGTTACAAAAATAGAAATAAACATTTATACCACAAAACTGAACATACTTTCACTATGCCTATGGGACCAATATCGAAATCTCGAAAAAAAAATCGATGTTCCATACTAAACTACATAACTACTCGAGCTAAATGTATGGGACAGCAGATTTTTCTTTTCGCGATTTAGATATTGGTCCCACAGTGAAAGATGTTCAGTTTAATGGTCAAAACCACCCCCTTAAATGTTTATTAGTATTTTTGTAACACCTTGTATTTAAACCTATAAGAAACCTAAATTGTATAAAATAGTTGTATATTGAAGTAACACTTTTTTAAATTATTATTTTTCTATTGAGAAATCTTTAATCATATGATGAGGGCGCCACTGAACTGAAAAATACACCTCTTAACTACAGCCTGAATATTTTTTCAGTCTCCAGTAATTTGAATCTGTTGTATTTTTATGTCTGGATGTAATACATACATATGTTTGGGAATCTTATCAAGATGAGAATTGTGATTTGCATTTATAGTGGTTGTTACGGATTTTCGCGTGAAGTACAATTTTTTCACATCACGAAAATTTATTTCGAAATTACCTAAACATAAAAAGAAATGTAAACTTGAAATAATTATATTCAGGGTCGTAGAATCGCTTTTTCAGAAAATGGCTCCCTCCGGCATGGTAGCTCTATAGAAAACCCGACTGCGTAAATCAAACCGGTCAAGTGCGAGTCGGGCTACTCGCGCACCGAGGGATCCGTACCACACCACACAACATATTAACATACAAATAGTTTTGTTTTCTCCAGGACCTATAGCGGACCCGACTCACACTTGGCCGGTTTTAGTTATTTGTTGTTATACTGTAGAGTTTTCGCTATAATCACACCAAGTTTGACGCTTGTATGTATTACCGTTTTTACGATAGAGCGAGAAGAAAAAACGTTGATAAAAAACTAGTGCATTGTATGAGGACCGCTCTTAATTTTTAACTTTTTGTAATTTTTTTCAAATTAAAATGGTATTATATTAAGAGCGATTTTCTACTACTAAAGAAAAGATTTCTCAAACCTTCAATATTTTAAAATCCTGTAGCCTGCTACAACTGCACGCTTCAAGATAAAGTTGGTAATTGTAGCAAAGAATCTGGCCACACCGAAAATGATAATGTACAGGGTCCTTCTTAATATGCTGACGGTTTATAAGGGAATGATCAGTGTCAGACAATATGTGTTACATAGACAAAACATGCTAGCATTTGATAGTAACTGTTTGAGTTACGTGAAAGACTGACAAAATGTTACCACAACTTAATTACAGTTTGCTGTATTCATCTTAGAAAAAGTATATGTCTAGAATGAGAATTATATTGGTGTGCATGAGGCGTCATACAAATTATGTCTGTGTGCGTATATATGGATAGGGTTTAGAGGTCAGTACCGGTTGCAATGTTTTTCGACGCTTTCTTAGCTTCGACTGTCAATCTTGACATATTATAACTTTTCGTGTTTTATTGATTTTATATTTTGGTAGAAAAAAGTTACTGATATTTTTGAAACATTAAAACGAAAACAGTGTTGGTAATTGGTTAATAATATAACTTCATTTAACTTCCTTTCCTACCAATCACTTCATATTAATTAAACGACCTATCAGTAACATATAAATTTCATAACAATTATTTTGGTTAACTAACTTAATGGGTACTTTAAACAAATCTGAAATTCATTTACTGAATGCTTTGGCAAAATGAATTTCAGTATCCCTTACGATTTGTCTTTAAACTCACTTAAAACTCGCACCAACTTTTCGATCGTTAGTTTTAAAACTTTTCAAAGTGAGACGGAAGCTATTCAGAGACCATGTCTTTCCGTGGAAGACCTACAACGCTTAGGTTTGTTCCCTAGAAGTGGGAAGGATAGAAACTGATGATGATGAAGAAAGTAATGAACTACTGATAGAAATGATTAGAAACAGATGAGATGCTCCACTGATCTCAAATAATGAGAAGGTCATAATGAGAATGTGGACACCGTAGATCAGTATTGGCATTAATCGATTTATGTTTTAATTAATAAAACACAGATACACACACCACCCACTACATTCAATTTTTAATCATTATTCATAATAACTTTGACAAGAATTTTCCACAAAAATAGTGTCATTTATTTACAATAACCACAGTCTATAAAATGTTTTACTACATCGTTAATCTTCAGGTTATTTAAAAATGTATTTCGAACAATTTAAGCGCCTACGATGCTTTTCAAAGGCTCGTTCTTTGAGGCCACTGAAACTTGAAAGAAAGTGAGTAAATACAAACCAATAGTACTAGAAACGAGCACAATAATGGAATATTTAATAACTATGCCTGAGTAATCAGTGAAGTTGTAAACAAATTAAAACTGTACCTGACACATCCAGTTGATTTCGACGTCAGGTCGCTACCCACCCATGCATGAAGTTGATAACCAATTTCATTAAAATTTTAACAAGAGCGAAACGTTGTTTTGTTGCGTACTAGGAAATTAATGGCTCGTTTTGTTTTCATCGGAAACAAAAGACTAGTGAACGAAATGATAAACAGAAGATTTCCCAAAATCGTTTAATTTTATTTCGTATATAATACTGGGTCCAACTTAATATCCTGATGGTTTTTAAGAGGGTAATCAGACCATCAAACTGAACCACTCTCTCTATGGGATCAACATGGCCGTATCTTCCCTACAGCGATAACACGTTCAGACGCGGTGGTAGCTTCAAGTGTGCTTCAAGCTGCTATATTGAATAAATTATGTTGACATTGATTTTGAACCAACGTAATCGCGAAACGACAACGACCGGTTTTGCGCTGCTCTCATTAAATGGGTTCCCGTCGCTTTCAGCAGGTCGTCGGTCCTCCTTGTGGGGAACCTACTAATGCTACGTTTTCTAGTACGTGGTCGCCACTCGAGAACTCCTCGGCCCCATCGGCCATCGGTACTGCGAGAAAAATTCCCCGCACATTGCCACATTAGTTTAGCAATTCTTTGGGATATGTCGCGTACTCTGGTTTTTCTGCGAATCTTGTCATTTCTGATTTGACCTCGCTCGGAAACTCCGAGCATAGTCCTCTCCATTGCCCTTTGTTTTAGCCTTTTTGTGAGGCTTTGAGTGAGCGACGACGTCTCTGTTCCGTATGTCATCACTGGCAGTACACAATGGTCAAACACTTTTGTCTTGAGACACTGCGGTATTTTTAAAAAGAGAAGAAAAGCGAACAGTTCGAGGCATGACAGAACATTACGGTCTGGTCTTTCCAACATCTCATGACACAAAATCTCAGCCAAAATTCCTGCTACCAAAAAATCTTATTAAAACCCAACCATAAACCTGACGTCAACTGAAAATTTTAATGTTTTATACTAACGACAAAATGTCGCCGGAGACCGCAGGCAGCGTGTGCACATAATTACCATTTTAATAACTAAACGTGTGTGGCTTCGTACGACGCGGTTCATTTAAACCCTGTCACTGATAACTTGCTGGCGTTTAGTAGGACAAACGTTGCGTGCTTTTTTACGCTCGTGTAAAAGTTATGGCTGATAAGGTTGTTTTTAGTTTGAAATGGGTTATAAATAGAAAATAATGGATAGTAGACTGAAATAATTCATCTTAAGCATGGAAAGTCACGTCATGCTTTAAATGGTAATGTGACTGCTTTCAAACGCTGATGAAAAATATGGAAAATTTCATGAGGAAGTCTGTATACGCTGAAGAAGAAATTCTGCCATGAGCACTACCTATTGCACTAGGCAAGCGTGCTGGACTAAGGGCCATACATCTTTGAGAGAAGATAAGATAAGATAAATAAAGAATATTTATCTTATCTTATCTTATAAATATTCTTTATTTGCACACCAAATACACAAAAAACAACAACAATATACACTAACAAAAAGGGTACAAAAGGCGGCCTTATCACTAAAAGTTATTTCTTCCAGACAACCAGTAGATGGAAGAAGTCTTACATGAGATAAATGCTATGGCGGTGTACTAATTGATACATAATATTATAATTTACACAGAAGACCTGTGTCTTAAGTATATAGGCTGATGATGATCATGATAGTGGTATAGCCAAGCTATAAGAGTGTTAAGGCGTCTCGAAAATTGTCATACAGCAGATTTTCCATTGGGTACACCTACCTACGTTGCCGAAAATTAGATAGTCTGATGATTTAAGCATGTTTTATAGGTGCTCAAGAATACGAAACTCATATTTTTACAATAGGCGACCGCTCGCAAATGCACGTAGGTAATGTGCCCGCTCAAAAAATCGTAGGTACGAAATACGTAGAATTAAAGTAGAGTCTCAAGAGAAGTGTTTTTGCATAAAAGTGACCCGACTAATAATCATTTCACGGAATTTATTCTGTCTACAAAATTGATAGCTAAAATAGCCTTATTAAACCGAAACGTCAATATCAATTAAAACAAAATTAATCTGAGAGATTGATCCAAAATTAGCCGTTTGAAACGGACATTGTGAAATTGATGAATAGCTTGTTTAAAAATGGCGAAAGGAGGGTAAAAGTAAAAAGAAATGATGCGAAATACAAAATAGAATATAAATCTACCGTCCCAAATTGGGTTACCTTCGAAAATTTTCGTAAAATGCGTTTTATGAGATCGTAGCGTCGAAGCACTACGGTTACTCGCTTTATTGAGTTTAGAGGGAAAATGTTGGAGAAACAATAATAGTAACACTTCTTGAACTGACATTTTGTTCACGGCAATACATACATCAGATTTCGGAGGGAGAGCAAGAGAGAGTCCAAAACGCACGCTTAGCGCACACACTTATTCGTACGGTGCTCCATACAAAACGAAGTTATGTGACAGAATAGGTAATAGTATATCGTTCTATATACAGAACGGCCACTCCCCACCCCCTTCTGACTTCTGATGCCCCACCTCACATCACACTTTCTGGGAAACTTGAGGGAAACCGAGCAAGGGAATGCAGTCAGCCGCGCGCACCCGTTGGATTTGACTACTTAAAATTGTGTCTTTTCAGTGCATAAAAACGTTGAAAAATAACGCTAAAATCACATTTTCAATAATTCTTTAGCTCAAATACTATTTTTAATAATAGAACGAACAATTAAAAGTATTGAAATGTCGATGACGTTAAATTCAAACTAAGGCTTTCATCCCTACACGCAATGTCATGGACAGTTTGCAGAAAGTAAATAAATAAATATCTTGGACATTGTCACACAAATTATCTAGTCACATTTAAAGTACCAGAATCTAGTCTGGACTTGTATTATGATGAATAGACAACGATATAGAATACATATATAGATACAAACGTCCATGACTCGGGTACAAATATTCATATTCATGATACAAATATTTGTCCCTTACGGGATTCGAACTCCGACCCTCGGCACAGCAGGCAGGTTCACTACCGACTGTGCTATCGGGCCGTCGAAAGTGCGCGTGTGCAGATGCTATTTCGAAATTCAAAAACGTTCTTTAGAGTGCCGGACCTGTGGTTATGTCCTAGTTTGAACATTTAGAAATTAAATAAAAAAGTTTTGTTAACACAATCTAGAAACCAATATATGTGTCGGCACTTTGTCAGATTTCCGTCAAAATATATAGTTTCAATGTTATCGTGGCATTAATCCTAGCATTTTTTAACGGAAATCTAACAAGGTACCGACACAGATATTAGTTTCTAGATTTCATTGACTTCAATTGGATAATATCGAAAATAGACGGAACTTCGTTTTTATATGTTTAGTTTTAATTAAATACTCTGCAAAAATAATGTAAACCTATGATTCACAATAAAGAATATTTCTATTTCTAATATCCTGCATACCTGACTGCTTTTCTAAAGCAGCCGTTGAAACTGAAATCAGCTTCAAGAACTATTCTTAATATTGTGTACCTCCGTCGACGGTCCAGTTAACTTCAACTTCATTCAAAAGCAACAAAGAACATAAAAAAAGCACTTCGCTATTTCATCTCTTCGGCTGCCGTCTTAGGGCTTTCGTCTACGACGACTTTATGCAGCGATCCAGTCGCCATAGCACATGGTGTAACAAAACACCATAGTAATAATTAAGGGGGTGCTTCAGACCATCAAACTGAACAACTTTCATCGAGAATACATAAAAAAACAGCTGTCATTAGAGTCGAGATTGTATCTGCAGTTTTGTATGAAAGAGCAGATTTTTTTTTTCGCAATTTAGATTTTTGCTCCATAGTGAAAGTTGTTCAGTTTGATGGTCTGAAGTACCCCCTTAAGTATTACTAGGGTGTTATGTGACACCCTAGTAACAGTCGTAGTACAGTCGCGATGCCGTCGCTGGCCGCTTAGGCATGCAGACACGATTCTGTATCGCTATGACAGACGTGATGCAGACAGGCCACCTCTGGTCGCGCGTTCTTCTTCTTGTCGTTTGGGCAGCAAGTTCTTTTTCAGATCGCCTTACGTCCTAATAGTAGTAGCCGCGCGTTTATATAAATACAGTAGCAATTTTAACGCGACTGTATCACTTCCGTCAATGCGACGAGCGCGATACAGTCTGTAAAAAGTCGTCGTGGGCGATGTCCCTTACAGCCTAGTTCGTATCAAGAATGCATGAGCTGAGAACAATCTCCACGAACAAAATATCATTTCTTTTCATCACTACCTGGGGTACAAACAGCCACGGATATTTATAGCAGCAACATAACATAATTTGTAGTCGTTTATTTTTCTATTTCTTCATTCTCTATTAACTTGTTTTTGTAATTCATAATATAAAGTCTGTGACCCTACACAAAGGAAAAAACCCACAGAGCGACATGGCCTCAGGCCAAGCTCTTTAGTATAGATTCAAAAAAAAAAAAAAAAAAAACATAACATAACATAAATATTCTTTATTTACACACCAATGAAAACGCAGAGAGCTGTTCATGTTATAAATGAAACTTAGCAATACAATAAATAAAATTAACAAAAAAGTCTATTGGTTCTAATGTATAGAAATTTGAGGAAAGGTATTTCTCCCCTTACTTTTGAATCAAGTGTGTGAACCTAATAATCATTTTCATTAGATAGTTCACTAAATCTTCTATATATTAACGGTTTCGATTTGTATGAAAATTCACGAAAACCGAATGTTATGATAATCGAAGAAAACACTATCATTTCAACGAAACCAAAGTTCCGTGACGACCAAAAACACCTCACTGATAATGTTCGATTAAAATATCCTGTCATTGTTGCGTTTTGCTGCTGCTTTTTTGAAAATTTTTCCATTTTACTATACTTCATTAAAAATAAGGATGACGAGATTTTCCGATCCCTATTTAGCTTTCTGGCTAATTCTGATTACCAAATGTAATTAATTTATTGGATACATATACTATCCGACATATCTTGGACGGTACAAAAGCTGTTCTAAGAATAAGTGAGATTAAGTGTTTCAAATCTCTGTTTCTGTAATGCAAAATAGCCTTAAAATTTCGTTGCTATTTTTAATGGAGTATAGTAAGTAAGTAGTAAGTAGAGCCGTAAGAATTTCCTGAAGTGTGTCGACCCAATTCAAAGTGAGGCTTCTCAGGCTGGACTCGCTCTTTGGCGGGAAGCTCCGCACTTCGTGACCCGTTTCTTCCTCTCATGGAAAGCCTACCCCCAGGACAGGAGATGCCCAGGCGGATTTGGAGGTGCTTGAATAGACTCCGAACTCAGGTTGGCCGGAGTAAAGGCAATCTGTTTAAGTGGGGTTACACAGATGGGGCAGACCTTAGGTGTGAATGCGGTGTTATCCTTCAGACTATGGCCCATCTATTATCGTACCCTTCCTGCCCGGACACATGCACGCGAACGGAGCTTATGAACGCTGCCGAAAATGCTATCGGTGTGGTGAGATTCTGGGCTTCCAGCCCAGTTTAGATTTAGGATGACATGCTATCGACTCGATTGAAGAAGATTTTAATAGTAATTTCTACTTCAAAAATATGGAAGTTTTTGCATCTACAGATTCTTAACACCCCGAAATGGAAAACGATCCAGAGTTTATGCATGTACTTCACAACTTTGAGCCAACATAATCCATACATGTCCTCGACTGTACCTACTCGATACAAGGCGAACGCAATATCGAGCAAGAAGCGAGCGATAGAAAAATATTCAGTTTATTCAATTCCCTCCTATCTCACCCACGATAAAATTGTTGCTTCGCGTTGCTTTCTAATAAATCCGCTTATCTCATTCCGTTCCTTCAGATTTGCACGATGACAGGTATGTCATGGTAAAAAGTTCAGCGAAAAAAAAAGTCAATTTTATTTTGCTTTTGGAGAAATATTTCAGGGGAGAGAAAATAGCATTTTCCGAATCTCGTAAATATAAGTTTACTTTTAGGGAATTATCGGATTTGTCAATATCAGGTTTACCTGGTAAAATAATTATACTTGTTTCGACTCGACCAAACGCGGGTAAATTTTATTCTTAGATTAAGTCACCGGTTACTCTAAAATCAACAGATTTTACCAATCTATGAATAAGTTGATTGACGCCAGAGTAAATTTTACACGGCTAATGTTGACGGCGCGTTAAGCTTTTTTTTTATTTATAATCAATGGACTTCTTGCTTGTGCGTTAGCACCGCATTTCTGCCAGTGTCAAGTGGTTTGATCAGTATCTATCAAATCTCGAGGATTGTTTTTGTGTAAGAACACAACTGAGAAGGATTGCGGAGCCTCGTGTCAAGCTGAGACGCGAACCACGCGAACACCACGCGAAAGACAAGTGTTCGGGGCAAATCCTGCAATGTGACTCCGCGTAAAGCTTTTACTGAAACTAATGAAATGTCAATGTCACGTGTGTTGATTTGATTTTAAAACCAAAAGTAACGTATAAATCTAATAAATTAAAAATGTATAACCTCACATTGCAATAATTACGGATACAACCACCTCTTTGTTTAGGTGAATTATACATTCGTTCATTACATTCATTCGAGAATACCTTTAGTCGGGGTTTAATGTGGAAGTACTACGTGCGGTAAAACACAAATGAAGTGATTTCAGAGTAAATACTAAAAGTAAAAACTGTTTCTTGTAAAGTTACTCTTGGAAAAATCAAAGTTTGGTCAAATCTAGCCTTAGTCACATTAAACTCTGTCTGTTTTTCTGTCAATATAGGGTCCTTCTTAATATGCTGACACTTTTTAAGGGGATGATCAGACCGTCAAACTGAACATCTTTCTCTATGACAACAACATGAAAACCACAAAAAAAAGACCTGTTCCAAACAAAAATGGAAACCTAATCGAGCCAAGTGTACGGGACAGCTGATTTGAGATATTGAGAAAGTTGTTCAGTTTGACGGTCTGATCAATCCAAATTGGGCACGCATGGTGGAGTAACGCCCTTGTGGGTAGGAATGTGCCCTGCAGAGGGACAAATATAAGCTGATGGTAAGAATGATTCTCCTTTGAATTATGACAAATAATATTTGACCTAAATTCAAATCGAAAACATTCAAAGTTAAAGCAACTATCCAAATCAATGGAATCGCTTCGGAAATAATCACAATGCAGGAACTTTCTCCCTCTAAATTATTACTCAAGTTATATATTTGCCGCTTTTCCCATCTCCTTCCGAGAATCAATGCTTTAATTAAAACGATTGAATCGAACTCCCGGAAGGCAAAGAAAATAGAAAATGTTCGTGTTAAGAATTTTAAATAAGGAAAGTGGATAGTTGCATCTGTGTAATGGACCGTTTAGGCACAGTATAAGAAAGAGTATCTAATACTACATAGTTTACGCTAAGTTACTGGTTCGGTAGACCTACCAGGCCGCTTTGCTCTGGTGTGGTCCCCCCGTAGTCCGCAGTAACAAGCAGTCACTGCTCCCTGAGCAAACAGTATAAGTCAGTCAAAAAAAAAAATTACTCTGAGTATCTATCTATGCTCTTGGGTGAAGCAAAGAATGAAAGATGCTAAGGAGTCAATTTCTCCGGCTATGGGGAATAGGCCACCAAAAAATTTTAGCGTATAGTTTACGTATTGTTATGGAACTCATGTCCATTTGTTTCTCATAATCTATAAAGTATAGTGGTAATATAAGCAATCTAAACTATATCAGTGTCGCATAATCGCAGTTAGCCTTTGACTAATTATTATAAGCCTTGCGGTAGCATTTCCCCTCTGCCACGGTATAAGCACTATTGATCTTGTTCATTTACATTCAATTTTACACCTTATCACTAAACGAGACACCCTATAATTGCGAAATAATAACTTCGAACTTAAAACGTTTGGGGTTCACACGAGACTACTTTTCATGATTTTTAACATTCAAAATTATAATCTATAGTTATGGGGAATAAAATCCAAAGTTGCGGATTTCATGTTACCTCGCCCCCCGCAAAAAGTGGCAGAAATGTTTGTTAGTAGAATTACACGCGTAACCAGTCCACATATAAATAGTCAAAGCAGTTAGCGCACATCTTGCCTCGGTAAATTTATATTTAATTTCGTATGAACATCTAAGACGTTCCTATCCACGCATTTTTACATGTGCCGTTTAAACAGGAAAAAATCTTAGCAAAATAGTCAAAACGGTGCATTTTTACCTAATCTTTCGTCCGATTACTATAATAAAATTAAATTATGTTTTTACAGTGTCACACCATCAATAAACGTTACCGTTTCTAGGCCTAAAAGAAATTGACTCATTTGTGGAAGCCATTTTGGATGTCGCGTTTCGTATTTTAGCTTTTAAGCATTTTGTTTTGGTAAAGGAAATCATAAAGAAAACTACCAACGTGATAAAACCTACGAAACATGTTTCAATTTCGAAGCGAATTAATGCGGTTTTTTCATTCGTGTCTAGGCATATCACCGATCCCAGCTACCCAATCCGCCGCGTAGCCCCAGCAACGTCCTATGCCGAGGTCCTACCCCCCTGGGGTACCCCTAGGTCGGTTGCTTATGTTCATTCAATTGGCTCGGTGACCCTTCTGGTCCCTCCAATAGTCCGCAGTAAAAAGTAAAAAGCAGTAAATGCTAAAAAAAAATAAAAAAAAAGTGTCTAGGCAGTCCAGTAAATATATCCATTGTCTACGTTGCCTACGTAAAGCTTGACTATTATTATAATAAATATCTCGGAAATTGTCACACAGATTATCTAGACCCATTGGAAGTACTAGAATCTAGTCCGGCCTTGCATAATGAAGACTAGACATTGTATACGAGTATAATACATACTTTATAATAGATTAGAGTAACTCGCGTCTTCGTCCGCACAAATTATTTACCAGATTTTAAGTCAGATAATAAGATAATTCATAAAAAATTTCATCAAAATCGGTTCAGTAGTTTTTGCGTGATGCTCGCATAAACAAATACACAAACAAACAGAATAGACAAAAATTGTGAAAAAGTTTGATTTGGAGTCAGGGACACCTAAAAACCATATCGTCATCTTTTTTTGTAAATATCATCAATGTATAAACACGCTTCTGTTACAGTTTTATATAATATTTATAAGCTAAGATAAGATATAAGATATAAACATCCATAAATAACTCGGGTACAAATATACATATTCATCATACAAATATTTGCCCCTAACGCTTACCGGAGTCGAACCCGCGACTCTCGGATCAGCAGGCAGATTCTCTAACAACTGAACTATACCTGAAACCCAAATCAATGATAAAAGTGAGACATACTACTACAGCATTTAAGAAAAGATAGTCGGTATTTGTAGAAACGTTTCTGCCCACCCCGAAAGAGATAGTCGTGAGTTTATCGCATGAATATCTGTTGTTACGTTACTGTTTCCCTAAAATCGATCAGTAGCTATATTTAGATGTGTGAGGGATTGCTTTTCATAAATTGATGGAATTAGGTTCCCGATTCGGCCAAATTGAATTTCACGAAGTTTGATTTATGGGTGCAGTCTAATAAACATTGCACGCGTTTTGTATAAACTGTTCCAATAGAAAAGTCTTACAAATACAAAATTTTATTGAGAAAAAGTTTCAGGACACATTATGATATTAACGACATTAGATTAAGTATACATAGCACATTCGATAGATAATACATGTAAAGTTTTAAGAGAAGTTTAAGAGAAACGAAATCTGCTGATATTTTCAATACTAACCAATTAAAGGCAATGAACGAAGTCTGCTGATATTTTCAATACTAACCTATTAAAGTCAATGAAATTTTTCATAAACAATCTAGAAACTAATCTCTATGTTTGTGTGAAGTCAGATTTTCGTTAAAATGTACAGTTTTAGTGCTAGGATTATTTTAAGATTTGTATGGAAATCTTTGAGGCACTGTCATTTTAAAATTACACATTTTAACAAAAAATCTGACTTCATACAAACATAGAGATTAGTTTCTAGATTGTTTCTGAAAAATTTCATTGACTTTAATTGGTTAGTATTGAAAATATCACCAGAGTTTGTTTGTATGGAGCGCTCTCCGAATTATATTCCCTTAAGCTGTAATCCCACACTAGACTCAGGGCCTGGTCGGTGAGGATCAGCATTAGTTTTAACATTTAGATACAAAATGAGCGGCAGCTATTTATAATAAATAGTCATGACTTTATATCTAAGTAGTTTATATGGTTACTTAAACGTTAACTCGGGAAGAAAGTGGAATTTTACAAGGGAAGTTGTGTGAATCCTATTGAAAGATCCGCCCATGATAGAGTTCCGTAGCCATTGTATAATGCTACAGCATCCGTTATAATTTTCATAATTCCAGTTGACGGAATAGAATGACCGTTCGGCCACTACACCCCTTTATGTTCCTTGTTGGCAACACCAACATAAAATGTAGTAATTAAAAAAGTTGTATTACCGTTTCCGCCTTCCATATTGGTACGGTGCTGGTGCGTGTAACTAGCTATGGTGTAAAAATCACTAAAATAAACCTCCAGTGCTGCAAACATGACTTTCCTTTACATCGAACCACTCCTGCCACCGGAAGAAAAACTACAGTCCACTAAAACCTCTCCAGCGGAGCCGAATAAAACATCGGTAGGCCACGTTCCCTACATTCCTTACAAACTACTATTTGGCACAAAATGGGTGAATTCAAGTTTTGAGGTTAGATTTAGTTTATACTTTATGATTATCGGATTGGAAAGAACTGTAGATTAGAAAGCATAATGCTATGGTTATGAGAGTTGAGTGTCAGTTGCTTAGCGAATATGATCCTTGTACAATCGTGTGCAAAGATAAAAATAAGTTGGTTATGTCCCTAACAACATTAAGGCAACTTCTAATTTCATTAAGCTTTAGTAAATCTTCAAAATTTAGTATTTATATCTAATAGGTTTATTTTGTATACTTGTATTTAGTTTTTTTTACTAATAAATGCTCCTTTTTGACAATTTTTCTGGAAACACCGCCTTCCTCTTTTTTCGTTCACCGTTTCCTCTACCCTAAGGTTGTCTGGAAGAAATCGCTTCTCAGCGTTAAGACTTCCTTATTTTGTGCCTCTTGTATTCTCTGTATTTTACTGTTTATTTTTTGTGTAGAATAAAGAATATTTGATTGATTGATTGATCATCATCAGTTCTAACAGGCCTCCTTCCACAAAAAGCTTGAAGGATTTGCCCATACTCTACAAGAATGATGGACTACGGGCATAGAGCAGTACCACAGTATAAGAAAGAGTATCTAGTATTAAATACACTACGAACAGTCCCTGCCCCCCACCAATTTTAACCTCACTCCCGCTTGGTAGGAAGCTTGGCGGAAAATGAAGGCAGTGGCGTAATCGTGTCTCGTTAGCACCTTAGTTTAGCACATGCGTACCTCTTCTTGTAAATTTATCTAATTTGTATGAAATGACAGTGGCAGTGACAGTCCTTTTGCGAAACTGTTTTATATGTAAGTGTAGATAATAAGATTTCAAATCTTTCTTTTCTTCGTTTCCGTTCCGTCTTTACTACCCTGTAACCTAAAAAAACAAAACGCAACGCAAATAATAAAACAGCCACAGACTTAAGAAGTCTACGCGCGAAAATCCCAACAGACCTTCTGATAAAAACCTCTAACAGAGAGAAAACTTATCCTCATCGGCAGTGAGCCAAAAAAATAAAATTAAAAACTTAACAGAGGCGGGATGGGAAAAAATCCCGACCTCCGATCGCCTTCGCACGAGAAACTCTTAGCTTATTTTTTAATCTACGGGTACAACATCTACCCAGAATACATTATTTTGTCTACCAAGCATGACGCCTATGGAAGCTCCAAGAATACCAATGAGACGAACGGATCTTCGATAAACTCGCAGAGAAAAATCTACCTTAGAGGATTACGATAAAGATGATAATCTGAAAGTCTTAGACATGTATTTGGAAGGGAGTCATCATCGTTAAAACGTAATCGTGTACAGAAAGGCTCATTATGCAAAACACTCGACGTCTCCATTTAGAAAGTCACCGCATAGTAAGGGTCCCGTGGAGTAAGGCTTTTTTTCGGAAAACAAATTGAAATTCGCAAGGGGACGCTGTTGTTAGACCGACAAAATAACGCTTAATCTAAGAGTGCTTGTTTAATTATGGACTTATTAAATGCCACTTATACTCCATCAGAGAAGGAGGAAATTTTACAAAAGGCATGCTTTGGAAAATAGAAAGAGAATCAATAAAACTCACGCACAGCACATGCTATTTTATAGGAGTTCGATAGCACAAGACAAGATAACAGAACAGTACCTGAATTCTTTACTTGTTCAGCTTTTTCATCGCAATAGGCCAATTCAATCAAAAATTGAGAGAATTTAAAGTTTTCTGGTAGTAATAGCTTCGAGAAAAGGTACGGCTGTGCATCCGTTTAGTGGGGGCACTAAACATGGCTCCATATTTTCAGTTGCCTGGCGCTAGTGCTTACAATTTTTCGAGGTTAGTCGCACTCTAATTTCTAGCCTACCCTTTACAAGCTAATACTTTCGTCATAATGCAGCCAAAACATACAAAAGAGACCTCTCTTTCGTAGCTTGTATCTACGGAACAAGCAAGATTTTCACCAATGTCCTTTGTCGCTGACTCATAGCGGCATCCCTCGGGACCGATCACGTCCGATCCGCTTCTCATTAACTACACTTTATCTGCTATTATATCACTTACTCTCGCTCGTGTCTACATTTTTATTTATGACTTCATTGCAACGCGGAATCGTATCATGTTATTTAGAAAGCTTCCCAAGCTTATCACCCACTCTAGATCCTGAAATCCTGAATATAATCAGAGAGAGAAGCTTCTTCCTACTTCCTGCGTCACTGGCGCTACGGGCGCAATGGTCCGATTCCCACGGGGGACACCTAGTGATAAAGTCAAAGTCAAAGTCAATATAATTTATTCAATATAGGAGCTTACAGCACACTTATCAAACGTCAAATCTTTTTTAAAGCTACCACCGCGTCGGAACGTCTATGTCACTTTGTGCGTTTTTCCCCAGTTGGTTAGGACATTGCAGGCTAAATCACCTGATTGTCTGAAAACAAAGATGATTCCGCGCTTCAGATGGTACGTTAACCCGTTGGTCCTGGCTACTATCTCTGGTGGTAGTAATTATTACATAAAAACCACGTCAGAGGCCGTAAGGCGGTTTGAAGAAACTGTGGGCTTGCTGCCCACATGATACGAAGAACACCGGCGCTACATCTTTTTTTGAGTCTTGGCCTCCTCAACGATCTTCTTTCATTTTTCTCTGTCTTTAGTCTACCTTCTCCAAGATTTTTTCTTATCTATACTTCTCAAATATGCTAAGAATACATACATAAACTTACGAATGCAATAATCCCTTTCGGGTTGACCAGACACTTTGCTGCATCCATCAAGATAAGCATGTGTCTCGGCCGAAGCGTGCTGCGTGCGATTTATTAATTTAAGGTTTCACAATTAGACGTCCCTCCTAATCTATCTAATCTTAAAATTATTGCTCCATCGTGGCATGGATGATTTTGTGCTTGACGTTGTTCGGTAACTAATATTTGGGTGATCTCAAGGATTGTCTTAAAACAAAAACATGCATTTGAAACACCACAAACAAAATGGCGGAGTCACGTGGCCACCTAATCCGCACGCGAAACATATCCGCCCGTGAATCCTCTAGCCACGCGACTCCGAAAATCAAACGCGCCTGCGAAAATACTGTGAAGGAAAATGTGTAATAATACCCAGCCAATAATATACTCTGAGTTATATCTCTGCTCCAATATCGCACCACACAACAACACGAATAAATACTAACTATTTATTATCCTATTAACGAAAACCATCGCACGCGCACCAAATATAGCAAAAATATAAATAAATAAACATATCAAATAGGCAATATTCGATAAAAGCAATCTAGATAGCGGTAGGGGTCCAACCGAGTCGAAGTTTATTGCCCTACAACTTAGAAGGGTTAGATTTATCGTTAGGTCTGACCCTACCTGGAAATAAAGGGATTTTTTGGGGTTAAAAAAGCTAAAAATAACCCTTTGCGGTGACGTTGTGGTTAGGAGGATTAGTTGATAATGTTTATGGGTGGTAGTTTATTACGAGAGATACTGATTGGAGAGGAAACTATTAGTTTTCTTGTAAGGGTTAAAACATGTCAGCAAGTATAAGTAAAGCAAAAATCTGAAAATGTATTTCGAATTTGAAAAAATGTATTGCAACTGCACTTCGATGACTTATTGGGTACCTATATTTTGAGCTACGATATTGAAATGAAGATTTCTGAATTTACAATAATATTGTATAAATACGAAATATTTTCAAACGATTAGCGCGATACCGAAAGTGTAAAATGTATAACGCATGCGGTCCAATGACATCCCGGACAGTAGGCTTATCTTAACATTCAACCCTTCAACACATTTAGCGCGCGAGTTCACTTCTACATAGTGTAGTTATTGTTATGCTCCTTCCAATTCGAGGAATGGAGTCGAAAGCATAATGCTTATGAAACGTGCTATCAATCCGTAGTACCGTGTCATTAGTAGTCCATTCATTACCGTCTGTTACTGGCATCCATCACGGCGCCGCCTCCGAACTAAGCATCACTCATGTACGATTGACTTACTTAACGAGCTTTTCGGTATTTGGAACACTACAAACCATTCACACGTTTTAGGTTACTAAAAAGATAAACTCACGACCGTAGGCCCTTTCGAGGTTATTAGAAACTTTGCTAAAACGACTGACCATCTAATATTACAATGAGTTTTTTTTTTACTTCTAAGATGGTGTTAATATAATTTTTCTATATCGATACCCTAAATAGGTTAGCTATTTAAAAATGATACAAGGTGTGACAAAAAATACAAATAAACTTTTAACTCTTCACACTTTTTAAGGGGTGGTTTCGTGCATCAAACTGAACAACTTTCACTATGAGACCAATATCGAAATCGCGAATAAAATCGGATGTTCCATACTAAACTCGAGCAAAATGTATGAGACAGCAGATTTTTTTTTCGTGATTTCTATGTTGGTCCCATAGTGAAAGTTGTTCAGTTTGATGGTCTAAACAACCCCCTTAAAAGTTTAAAATGTTTATTTTTACTTTTGTAATACCTTGTATAGTTGGTATGGTGTCAAAAAAACCTTTTTTTATTTATTAAATAGTTTTTAATAATTTGATAAACAGTTGATAAATGTGGACTGAATTCACTTAAAACTGTAAAAACTTGAGATTTAAATAAAATTAAACTTTTTCAGTAGTTTCCCTAAGACCTCTTTCTAGACAAAGAGAAAGGACAAACTGTATTGAATGTTAAGCACATAAAAACAATGATTGAACGGAAAGAAGTTTTCTTCTTTAATTTATACATTCAAAGCGAGCCTAACAAGAGGGCACTCGAAAACTTCTAAACTGAAACGACGTAGAAAGTATCGAGATTTATTTCGGTCTAAGATACAGAAGATGCAATCATATCTACATGCCCCAATTAACACCCCCGATACTCCATACAGTGAGCTGGAAATTAAGCGAAACGTACACACTCGCGTTGAAATGGGTATGAGTAAAGGTATTGTCATTTTTTTACAATAGCGGAATTACACTACTATAAAAAAAAAACGACTAAGAGCGTGACGGACTCGCATATGATAGGGTTCCGTAGCCATTACACAAGTAGAATAAGAAAATAGTAGTAATGGAACCTTACGATAGCGCGATTTAATTTTCTACAACGCCATCTAGTTGGTATTAGAAAATATATTAAAGTTACAGGTTTTTTCAGAAACTAGGTGGACTACAGCTTCCGTTATAATTTTCATTGTAACTACTTACCGAAATGTGTATTTTATATCATTTCCAGACTTTTGACTGGGACTTGAACCAGGTACCTGCCAATCCAGGGCTTTACTTTCCTCACTCGATACCTTCAGAATCTTCCAACGAATAACGTCTTTAATAGACATAAGCACCATCTTCGGGCGTCTTCCCTTTTCATCCACAGATCGCTTATGGTTTGCACCAAGACAGAAAGTTGTTTTCAATTCATCAAAGGACTACGGTCAGGCGAGAGTTGGGAGAGTGCTCCAACATTCCTCCAAGGAATTGCAAAGTTGGTCTAAGTCCTCTATTTGAAGACCTTTTTATTTTATTCTTACTTTGTTTCTCTTTAAATAAAGCAATTAGTGCGCTCTTAGTTTTAATTGTTTATTGGAAACGAATAGTAAATAAAAGCATTCAAGATTTCTGTTTCAGAAGTAGTTCTTCTTTTGTTTTCTTTATTGTATCCTGATACATTAGGTGCGAGAAAGAATCGTTGTGTTGTATTGCAAAAATGTTGCTTCCATTCGTTTGGAGCACTTACCTACACAGGGTACAATTTATATCATTAGCATCCTTTTAAACTAAGAGTCTACTCATCAAACTAAACCACTTTACTATGGTATACTATAATCAGATGTTCCATAAAAAGCCGTGGTGGTCCAGTGGCGAGTAACAATGCCTGCCGTGCAGGAGGCGATGGTTCGATCCCCGTCCAGACCGACTCGTAGCAATGAGTTTTTCGGAATTTATGTACGATTTGCAACACCACTGGCTTTTCGGTGAAGGAAAACATCGTGAGGAAACCTGCATGGTTCAATTTCGAGGCATGTGTTGTACCCACTGTCCATAATAAGTGGCGACGGGCTCACCCCCCGTCACACTGGGCAGAGTTTCAGTACTACTGGTGAAACGTGGATGTTCTGAGGTTTCAGAATATCTCTGACCAACCCCTCGGGGAATATAGTCGTGAGCATATGCTCCATACTAAACTGCAATGCCTACTCTACTCAAATGTATGCAACAGCAGATTTTTTTTGCTTCTATCGGTTTGCTCCCATAATAAAAGTTGTTCAGTTTGATGGTTAGACTCTTCGTTTAAAAGGATGCTAATGATATCAATTTCACCCTCTATAATATTATCTCCGACCTAAACTAACTATTAAAACATTGCTAGCAAACCAATCCATACTCAAGATTAGGTATTTTACAAAAAAGCGGCCACGAGCGTTTCGGACTCGCCCTGCCATGAGAGAGTTCCAGACATAGCTTAACTAGATAACTTAAGGGTATATTAATGTTGGCGCGCTCCATACAAACGATATCTGGTGATTAAACTCAATGAAATTTTGCTAAAACAATCTAGAAACAAATCTCTATGTTTGTATCGTGTCAGATTTTCCTTAAAATGTACAGTTTTAAAGTTACAGTGCCTCATAGATTTCCATACAAATCTTATAGCATTGAAACTGTATATTTTGACGAAAATCGGACACGATACAAACATAGAAATTTGTTCCTAGATTGTTTCTGCAAAATGTCATTGAGTATAATTGGTTTGTATTGAAAATATCACCAGACTTCGTTTGTATGCAGCGCGAATTTACGCAAACGGAATAAACTTCTCTTAAGGAATCTTCAAAAGCGATGATACGCTCTGTTTTTGACTTTAAGCGCAAGCTTTCTGTTTTTGGGTTACTATTATCTGTCTTAATGCTAAAATTCGATTGAATAGATGCAATAATGAGCGTGTAATTGAGGCGGGGCTTACAGACAGACAGAATGGATTAAATTATAAGGGGTTCATTATTTGACTGCGGATCGCTAAAAAGAAAGAGCCAAGAACATTGCAATTATGTAGAATATCAAAATTCCTACTGGATAAAAGTGAAAGGTAACCTTTTTTAGGTAATTATAAAACCTACGGGATCTTGTTTCACTCGTCTGAACCGAAAACCACAATATATCCATTACATACAAATAAAAATAAAACAGAAATGATATGACAATCCAAACAAAATATGTTTACAATATTTAAAATGCTTGCAAAAGTTAAACAGCAGTAAACTAAATTCCGAGTTATTTCTGCTAAAAAGCACTTTCAGACCTGCCAACCTTTTCATGACAAAACTCGTTTTGACGTCTAAACAGAATAGCATCAGTGCTTTTTGCATTTATCCCAGCAACCAGCTAGTTTCTAATTACGTCTGAGTCACAGAAAAGAGATGTACAGTATAGCAACTTCTTGCAATCGCTCGAATCGGCGCATGCACACAGACGAGAGCAGCGCCACGTACACGGTACCTTAGCTTAGCGTTAGCGGTTCACATTACTGATAAGCACCAAGCTACAGATGTTACAGTGAAATTTTCACTTAGTTCCAACAGGTCCGTTGTGGCGCTGCTGTTGTCAAACTAATTTTATAGTTATTTATAGGTATATGATTCCAGAATGCTAAAATAGTGATATTTGACCAAGGAACCAACTAATCAACGATTTTATTATGTCATACAACAGAGTTTCTCTAGGATTATCAAAAAATACCAGAAAAAACACAACATATAAGCTTCTGAAGCAACAACACGGCATGACGCTGCTGCTGCTGTAAGTTCAATATGGCGTTTTATAAGGGAAAAAATGTGACTGCAGCGCCACAACGGACATATTGAAACTAAAGCTGTCATAGGCCTGGTTAGCGGGCCGTGTACACACGGCGACACATCAAGCTATACAAAACCAAAATAATCTAGCCGCGCGTAGGTTGCATAAACGTACAACGTGGCGCGGCCAGTTTATGTTGGTTTTGTATAGCTTGATGTGTCGCCGTGTGTACGTACCACTCGTCTGTGTGCATGCGTCGATTCGCGCGCTTGCATGAAGTTGCTTTACTGTAAATCTCTTTTCTGTGCCTGAGTTCTATTGCGATGCATTTTTAATTAACATGTCGTTCGCCGAGCGTTGAGCTTTAAAAGAAATTATACGGACAATAGCCTCTATGCTGCGAACTCGTTAAAAATAAACGCTGAATTCAATTCTTCACTTTTAATTCACTATCGGGTTAGTTACGTGATTATCGACGAAATAGAAAACCAGTTTTTCTTATAAAAGTGTATAAGTTTCATAATATAAAATCTTAGCAAATTGTTGTCCGAATTGATACAATAACCCACCTAAATCAAGTATGCATGCTGTTTGTTGGCACCTTGTATACTTACACATTCTCTAAGGTTGGCACTAATACGTTGTATTCTTTGACTATTTATATGTGGACTGGTTACGCGTGTAATTCTACTAACAAACATTTCTGCCACTTTTTGCGGGGGGCGAGGTAACATGAAATCCGCAACTTTGGATTTTATCCCCCATAACTTTAGATTCTAATTATGAATGTTAAAAATCATGAAAAGTAGTCTCGTGTGAACCCCAAACGTTCTAAGTTCGAAGTTATTATTTCGCAATTATAGGCTGTCTCGTTTAGTGATAAGGTGTGAAATTGAATGTAAATGCACAAGATCAATTGTGCTTATACCGTGGCAGAGGGGAAATGCTACCGCAAGGCTAGTCCTTATAATAATTAGTCAAAGGTTGTATTTGATTAAAAAACATACAGGGTCTAACTTAATATGCCGACACTTAAGGAGATGATCAGACCATCAAACTGAACAACTTTCACTAGTGGACCAACATCGAAATCGCGAAAAAAAAACAGCTGTCCCATACATTTGGCTAAAGTAGGTTTGAAGTTTTGTATGGAGCCGTTGATTTTTTTTCGCGATTTCGATGTTGGTCCCATAGAGAAAGCTGTTCAGTATATATACAGTACATATGCATGCATGCATGCATGCATATGCTCACGACTATATTCCCCGAGTCAGAGATATTCTGAAACCTCAGAACATCCACGTTTCACCAGTAGTACCGAAACTCTGTCCAGTGTGACGGGGGGTGAGCCTGTCACCACTTATAATGGACAGTGGGTACAATACATGCCTCGAAATTGAAACATGCAGATTTCCTCACGATGTTTTCCTTCACCGAAAAGCCAGTGGTGGTATAGTACATATACCTACCAATAATCATAAAAAGGTGTTTGTTGCAATTTTTTTGCCTATCTCTAAAGGGGATACAGTCGTGGGTTTATGGCTGCAATTAATCCAATTACTCAACTAAGTGTAGTTCCCAAAAAGAACAAATTAAAAGTAAGATGAAACAAACTTTTCTTACAAACCAGCACTTATCTTTACTTCCCGATTCAATGTCTTGCGAGTCAAACAATTTTCAAACTTATATCATTGGTTTAAGAGTGAAACCGGGAGTCTTTATAGGATCGAACTTCAATGGTATTAACGGACGATAAGCAAAAACGGTAAAATTGTAATTACTTCTTATCAGAAGGTAAAAACGTTTACTGAACCAAAGTTAGTTATCTTATTGGTAAAGTTCTATCGCTTTTTTATGAGTTTGTGTTTCAATGTAGAATAAGAATATAATAAACCTTTTACCCTTTTATCTATTCCACATCATTGATATCTCAGACTCAAAAGAGCTCCTAAAGAGCTCGTTTGCCAACTAGCGGACACTAAAATAAACCATTTATATAGGGTTCTTCTTAATATGTCTCACCGATCCCAGCTACCCAATCCGCCGCGTAGCCCCAGCAACGTCCTATGCCGAGGTCCGTACCCCCCTGGAGTGCCCCTAGGTCGGTTGCTTAAGTTCATTCAATTGGCTCGGTGACCCTTCTGGTCCCTCCAATAGTCCGCAGTAAAAAGCAGTAAATGCTCCCTGAGCAAAGCTGTATACGTCATTCAAAAAAAAATATATATATATATTCGGACACTTTTTAAGGGGATGATCAGACCATCAAACTAAATAATTTTCTCTATGGCACCAACATCGAAATCGCGAAAAAAAAATTGCTGTTCCACACAAAACTGCAAGCAAACCTACTTGAGCCAGTTGGGATGGGGCTGTTTTTTTCTTCGTGATTTCGATGTTGGTCCCATAGAGAAAGTTGTTCAGTTTGATGGTCTGATCATCCTCTTAAAAAACTGTCAGCATATTAAGTTGGACCCCTATATAGCTTGTGGCATTAAAAACAATGCATACATAAGCTTGTGTCAATGTCCCATGGGTAGGCAGAGACCACGAACAGCCACACAGGCTACGATTCTGGCACTCCTCGTAAGAACAATGCATGCGAAACTACGGGGTGTTATTGATATAATTGGCACCCTTTTAAACTATGAGTCTACCCATCAAACTGAACAACTTCTAATATGGAAGCAAACAGATTGTAGTAAAAAAAATCTGCTGTTGTATACATTTGAGTCGAATAGGCATTGCAGTTTAGTATGGAACAGCAGATATTTTTTTGCTACGATCGGTTTGCTCCCATAGTAAAATTTGTTCAGTTTGATGGGTAGACTCTTAGTTTAAAAGGATGCCAAAAATATTACCCTGTATTCATATATGTATACCGTAGTCATATTTGACGAAATTTATGAAACGCAATAAGTTAAGATTAAAAAGTATTTTCAAGCAGCCTTCATTGGTATCTTACTCTAACAAAAGTCCCAGCCACTATCGGACACAAAACACTAAGACGCTCGAGATGAAATAAACGGTCACCCATTCAACGACTGACCTTACCGAGCGTTTTTGAATTTCATGATCTTCGAGCACTCCTCTCAAGTACCTTGCAATACAAAGACAACCAAAAAAAATTCCTGAAACCTTGACAAAGACTTTCAATTTTGCATTTTGATTTTGCATGGACACGCTTTTGTTTCTCCGAATCCTACTATTTAAATATCTATCAATTTTCCTGCTACAAACCCTTCATTTTGTTTGTCAGCGAGGATCTGAAAACAGAGTTGCCAGCACCACTAAGCAAATTCCCTATCTGCCCTAAATAAAAGCGACAAAAGGTCACAAAAAGTTTGAAAACCTTAATAACACATCAATAAAATTACGACCGTAATCCCATTTGATGGTAGTCAGAAATTTTGCTAGTAGGAAACAATATTACCACCGAACTATCAAACCAACCGCTGAAAAAGCTAAAAGAGAACTTTTGTAGCAATGTTCTCTTTTAGCCTTTTCAAAGTAGGTATCTGGATATAATTATGTATCTAGATTAGAATTACATAATAAAAGCACATATACCACTATTTGGGGTCAATACTAAACATTGTCTCCTTCCATTACTCTTTAATTAGGCGTCATTGTAACTCCATACTCACACAACAACATCTCAGCATTCACACAATATATCCGTATCATCTTTGTTCTTCCTCTTCTTCTACTGGTTAGAGTCACTACATCAAACACAGTTTAGACAAAAATATCTTTTCTTTCAGTATTTCAATAATTTCTACAACTCGCTTCATTGTATATTTGTAAAACGGTCCTGAAAGTGAGTAAAAAAAGAAATTTCTTTATGTATGGGGAGCCCGACGATGGAAGCCGCGGCCGGGGCAGACCGGGGATACCCACAAAGCAGAATGGCAAATTATGACACGGGATAGAGAAGGCTGGAAAACCTTGGGGGAGACCTTTGCTCAACAATCGAACGAAAAGGTTAAAAAATTTGCTTTTATTTGGCCTTATGGTAAGCGCAAAAAAAAGCGCTAGCTCTGGCGCCAAACGCCCTAAGCTGGCAACACTGACTAAAAAAGACTTTTTCATTCGAAAACCGTTGGGGTAATCGTTCTCTTTGTGCAGAGTTCAGCTTTTCGTTCCAATTCATACATTGTTGGCTGACAAACAAATGCCAATGTACAAAATTACTTCCATTCCGAGCTTGTATATTCTGCCATATTGTGTGGACAGTCGACGAAATTAAGCACTGGATGTGCCGTTGTAAATAACAATGTTAAATACTGCGTGGAGTGTACTTTTATGGGCAGGTTTAATGGAATGAAAGTGGTGGGTAAATAATTTAGCACGCAAAGAGAATTTTGCGTCGCCTCGTTTTTATGTAACAGATTTGATTATTGTGTGGAACAGTGTGTAATTTTCATAATTGTGTTATTTAATTGTGCACAATAAAAAATTAAGAAGCGTCATACTAATTTTAACTGAGTATACTTACACAGATGTGAAAGTGTAAATAAAAGGTGTGTAGATTTCGGCGTATTTTTTCAGAACTCTATATTTCTTTAAATGTATAGATCAAGGCAAGCAATGTATACCACATCGGGCCTGATTAGTATAGTAACGTAATCGCACCAAAACTTATCCCAGCCGTAGCCTTAGAAGCCGTGGTGGTCCAGTGGCGAGTAACCTTGCCTGCCGTGCAGGAGGCGATGGTTCGATCCCCGTCCAGACCGACTCGTACCAATGAGTTTTTCACAATTCATGTACGATTTGTAACACCACTGGCTTTTCGGTGAAGGAAAACATCGTGAGGAAACCTGCATGCTTCAATTTTGAGGCATGTATTGTACCCACTGTTCATTATAAATGGCGACGGGCTCACCCCCCGTCACACTGGACAGAGTTTCGGTACTACTGGTGAAACGTGGATGTTCTGAGGTTTCCGAACATCTCTGACTATCCCCTCGGGGAATATAGTCGTGAGCATATACATACATACATACTTATCCCAGTATCATCAAATCCTCATGCATTATAGTATGACTCTATTATCCTACGGATGTACGGAGACGTCAATTCGCCGCACAATTTTATATAAGGTCTAACAAAATCAGCGGAAACTATTTTAAGGAGAGTATCAGACCATCAAACTGAACAACTTTCTCTATAGGACCAATATCGAAAACCCGAAAAAAAAATCTTCTGTCTCATACCTTCGGGTCGAGATAGGTTGGCAGATTTCTATGGGACAGCAGATTTTTTTTTTCGCGATTTCGATATTGGTCCCTTAGAGTAAGTTGTTTAGTTTGATGGTCTGATACTCCCCTTAAAATAGTTTCAGCTAATTTTGTTAGACCTTATAAACCTCTTTCGCCTCATTCACATCAATAAATTATTTCTGTATTTAAAAATTCTTCTGTGAAGGAAAACATCGTGAGGAAACCTGCATGCTTCAATTTCCAGGGATGTGTGTACCCATTGTACATTATACTTCACTACTACAAGTGAAACGTGAACTTTTAGATAAGCATACTTGTAACTCGTCTTAAGAAATAAAATTAAGGTCCAACACACACTTAGCCGGTTTTCCTTTCATTTCACCAATATAGAAAATCTCTGAAACCGCGTCAGCATTCGATAACAAAAGACAACGGCCACCGGGGACCTACTATTGACACTTACTCGTGCGATATTCCCTCTAAACTGCCGGTCCTTTCCACTCTCATCATTGTGAACGAAAATTATGGAGCGATTCTGAAATAGGACCCATGATTTTCGGTCGTGATTTTTCAAAGAGGTACTGAATTGTGTTATAGTTGATGTGTGGATTGTTGGGTTGAATGTTTTTATTAATGCTTGTTCATTCTGTGTAGATAGTAGTTGTGTATGACTTTCTTTGGGATTCACTAAAATTAAACTTTCTATCGAATATTGTATTATATACTGGATGATATTTTAAACACTGTCCAAAATTTCTAGGGTGGTTCAAACCATCAAAATGAACAAATTTTACTAAGATGTTATGCGTCAAATAAACATTTATTCTATTCTATTACATGGGAATAAAGCCGAAATCGTTAAACAAATTAGCTTTTCCATACTAAACTACAATGCCTACTCGTCTTGAATATATTAATGTAATTTTTGAAAAGTGTTTGAAAAATCAACCAGTATTTACAAAAGATGTACTAAATGAGCCTGCAGGAGACAAAACACCCTAGTAATACTCAAGGGGGTGGGTTAGACCATCAAACTGAACAACTTTCACTATGGAGCCAGAATCGAGAAAAAATAAAAAATTCTGCTGTCCAATACAAAACTGCAGTACCGAATCGACTAAAATGTATGGGACTGCTGATTTTTTAAATTTTTTTACGATGTTTGGCTCCATAGTAAAGACCATCAAACTGAACAAATTTCATCGAGAAAACATAAAAAAACAGCTGTCCCATACATTTGAGTCAAGACTGTACCTGCAGTTTTGTATGAAAGAGCAGATTTCTTTTCTCGCGATTTCGATTTTTGCTCCATAGTGAAAGTTGTTCAGGTTGATGGTCTAAACCATCCCCGTAAGTATTACTAGGGTGTTTTGTTACACCCTCTATAAAGTAAATAGTTATATTGAATTTCTGCACAAAATAAACAATATAATGTGAAAGCGTTAAACATTGAGGTCTACTTTTGAAATAAAATTATTAGGGATCCTCAGCAGGCAAGCCTGAAACATGAGGGACCAGTATAAGATACATATTTAAATAAATAAATATCTTGGACATTGTCACACAAATTATCTAGTCACATTTAAAGTACCAGAATCTAGCCTGGACTTGTATTATGATGACTAGACAACGATATAGAATACATATATAGATACAAACATCCATGACTCGGGTACACATATTCATATTCATCATACAAATATTTGTCCCTTACGGGATTCGAACCCGCGACCCTCGGCACAACAGGCAGGTTCACTACAGACTGTGCTATCGGGCCGTCCAAATTTAAATACATGAACTCTTAAAAAAAATTAAGTTTATGTCACATCTTATCTAGAGCTACTTATAGTTTAATTTATAGCAACGAATCAGAGTGTTAGTTACAATAAAAAGTCATGTGAAGTTTCAAAAGAAGTTAAAAATTATATTCATTTTTCAACAACCTAGAAATCCAAATTAAAATCTAAATTCATGTTCGTGTAACTGTATTACGAATTTCTAGTTTTGTGACAAAGCAATTTCTACGACAAAAATTTTCAGAGGACACAAACGTGATTCCACAAAGCTCCCATTTTTCCAACTTCGAAAAAACACATAAAATAACAATTTCTTTTCTTTTTTTCTACACCAATAAAAGAATGACAAAAATATTCATATGTAAGATACATTTACAGGGATTTAGTCCGAGCAATATATAAAGCGAGAAGAAGACAACACCTGAAACCTATCCGTCCTGTCCTGTTATATATCACGGCGACAAAACCTTCGTGGAATACGTGTCATCTCATCTATTTCACGCGATAAAATATGTCTTTGGGGTCGGCACTAGTGATGTCCAAGACTCGAGTCTTTTGGTCCTTATTTTAAGACTCACTGCTATGACTCTAAGACTGGATTCGATCAAACTTTGATTTATAGAAGAGTAACTATACAAGGAATAATTGTACTCTTAGTATTTACTCCGAAATAACTTCATTTGTGTTCTATCACACTAAAGGAACGAATGTATAATCTACCTAAAGAAAGAGGTCGTTGTATCCGTACTTATTGCAATGTAAGGTTATACTATGGGTCAAGGTCGTTCGGTCGGGGATATCTCTTAAGGGTATATTACTGTTGGCGCGCTCCATACAAATGAAGTCTGGTGATATTTCAATACTAACAGATTAAACTCAATGAAATTTTGCAGAAACAATCTAGAAACAAATTTCTATGCTTGTATCGTGTCAGATTTTTCTTAAAATGTACAGTTTTAAAGTTACAGTGCCTCAAAGATTTTCATACAAATCTTATATTAATCCTAGCATTGAAACTGTACATTTTAACGAAAATCGGACACGATACAAGCTCGCCCTTTGTGCATGTTTTTTCTATTGTTTGTATCAATGTGTCTGTGTGTACAATAAAGTGTTATAATAATAATACAAGCATGTATATTTGTTCCTAGATTGTTTTTGCAAAATTTCATTGAGTTTAATTGGTTAGTATTGAAAATATCACCAGACTTCGTTTGTATGCAGCGCGCATTTACGCATTCGGAATAAACTTCTCTGAAAAGCAACTATGGCATGCAATAGGCACAAGCAGGTTTATCTGCATGTATAAAGAAAAAAACGAAGACTCAAGCTCATGACTATAAGACTCAATTGTCAATTCGAACGTCACTTGTCGATACGGTTTGAAAATCGTCATAAAAAGTTATATATTGTTATTACGAGATATAAATTCGATTATCGCACAGGGCACCCTTTTCGCTCATTCTAATTCGGTAACTGTCGTTTCGTTACGTTTTCATGGGGCGTAATGGGTTTTCTATGAGGGTTGGTCAGTACTATGTATTTTAATAGGGTTATTTTGGACGTTAGTGTTAAATGTAAGTGCTTAGAATCAACATTTTGTGATGTTATCTGAGAAAAGGGACCTTATTGTCGATCGTCGTTGACTTGATAATTTTAACTTTTATACTGGGTGTTAACTTAAATGTGTTATATACTTAATGGGGTACTTCAGACCATCAAACTGATTAAATTTCACTATGGGACCGACACTGAAAATGCGAAAAATAATCAGCTGTTTCATGCGTTTGGGTTTCGTCGCCATTGAAGTTTTCTAAGGAACAGACAATTTTATTTCAGTTAATTATACTATACAGGGTGTAAATGCGTTACATGTTTTAGTTGGTGCTTCAGACCATCAATCAAACTGGACAACTTTTACTCTGGGACCAACATTGAAAACGCTGAAATCTGTTGTTTCATACACTTTGGTCGAGTTGACTTTTTACATTTTCTATGAAACAACCAAAAAAATTTTCTCAATTTCGATGTTGGCTCTATAATGAAAGTTGTTCAGTTTGATGATCTGAAGTACCCCTGATCTGAAGTCTCTATCTGAAGTGTCCGTAAGTAAGTAAGTATGTAACGCATTTAAGTTTACACAAAATTAAAAAATACATTCCACAAAAGTACCAACAATAAATGAATAAGTAGAGAAGCCTAAAAAGATTTGTACAAAATTGTAAAACAAAACCGCGACTCTGTTTCAGAAGTGATAACAATAATGAGGCCGCAGACACGTACCGCGGTTACGAACGCCACGTCCCAACTCACAGATCTACCTACAAATTACTGCTTTATCTTAACATCTTGGATATTGTCTCTTTTGTACGTTATCGAGGATTGTCAGTTCAATTGCATAAGCAAGAGATAATTGGCGAAACCTAAAATTTTCAGAAAAGATTACACCCGCGTGTCCAGCACGTCCAGAACTTCGCCTGTGAAAGTGCGTGTGTGTCGCGTTACCAAAATACAATTCCTTGATGTATACTCCAATTTTATTACAATAAAACCATTTTCCAAAATTGCCTGTCTTTTTTTCATGCACGGGGCGCAATCTAAACTTGCTCTTCGTGCATTTATAACCAGGAAAACTTTGATTCCGCTACAGCATGTATATTGTAAAAAGAGTAGCTTATGCTCATACTCTGAATTTATATTCCACTAGCAGCCCGTCCCGGCTTCGCACGGGGTAGACAATTATTTATTTTTGGAAATTTGGATATAAAACACTTTTTTTCACAAGTATTTTTATTTATTAAAAAATTATGCGCATTCGACGAAAGACATTTTAAGACTCATTTTTCTACACCTTCGGTTACATTGTTCAAATTTTACCAAGGATCCCTAATTTTTTTCAAAATGAAATGTAGCCTATGTCAAATTGGAAGAATGTAGCATTCTATTGGTGAAAGAATTTTTTAAATCGGTCCAGTACTTTTTGAGCCTATTCATTACAAACATACAAAAATAGGTACAAATCTTTCCTCTTTATAATATTAGTGTAGATTAAAAAAGAGCTCTTTAAAAGTTACATTCATGCAAATGTTCCACCGCAAAATTCTGAGTTTTTCCTCCATTCCTTCAAATTCAATATCTCACGTATTTAGAAGGGGTAAATAACTGGCGGGCCGTAGAGCATCTGAATGTTTAATGTGCCAGTTTAACTTCAGAGGGGCAATTCCGCGGGTCGCTTTGCTTTACTTGCCGTGGGAGGGCAGGTGTGTGAAACAGGATTCTCTGACTATGATTTATAATTGAAAGATTAATTTATTTGATGTGAAATTTAAATATACAACGTGTTAATAAATTAACGCAAAACTAGAAAGTAGTTTGTTTAGAATCGAGAGCAGAATCGATTTATCATGTTTTCAACATAGGTAATTTTTTTCAAAATATTAAATAATTTGTTTGTAAAATTTAAAATTTTCTGAACTCGATCTCAATCCACCGCTCGGGCACTCTCACCCTACTTACTACCAAAACAAGATTCTTAAAATGTATCCATGAGCACGTTAGCGCTTTCATTCATTGCTGAAATGATAACAAATCATTTTTGCTTCAATACTTAAAATACGAATATCTTTAAATTTTAATTATCAAAATAATGAAATCATTGTTTCAATCTAATTATTTTGTTATAAATCAGCTGGGGTGTATGAGGTTTTGCGTTTATTCATTAACACGTTGTATAGGGTCTTTCTTAATACGCTGACACTTTTTAAGGGGATGATTAGACCGTCAAACTGAACCACTTTTTCTATGGCACCAACAACGAAATCGCGAATAAAATCAGCTGTTCCATATACAACGTGTAATGAATGAACGCAAAACTAGCGCGCGCGTGTATAGAAATCATACTAGACGTGCAGGTGGGTAGGCCTGTGTCTTGCAGTGGGAAGTATGCATTAATGTATGAATAAAATATAGATACCTACTACCTAGGTACTTAATTAACTAGAAACCGTTGTGCGTATTTGAATTTGAAGTACATCTGACATTCGTTTTGACTTATTTTTATCGTTAGAAATTTAGATAATAAGCTCTTTGTGCCCGATTTTTTTTAAGTTTGAAAGGTATGGACACTTAATAATGAGTGTCCTGGTTCTAAACCGCACGGTCGACATACGCAAATGACATTGTACCAATGAGTTTTTTTATCTTAGCACGTAATAACGAATGCTCTCAAACGGTGAAGGAAAACATCGTGAGGAAACCTGATGCGCGTATGCGAAAGCTAACAATCCGCATTGGGATGCGTGACACGCGTGGTGGACATACGCCTCTACATCCTTCCTGAGCTTTGACTATTTATATGTGGACTGGTTACGCGTGTAATTCTACTAACAAACATTTCTGCCACTTTTTGCGGGGGGCGAGGTAACATGAAATCCGCAACTTTCGATTTTATTCCCCATAACTTTAGATTCTAATTTTGAATGTCAAAAATCATAAAAAGTAGTCTCGTGTTAACCCCAAACGTTCTAAGTTCGAAGTTATTATTTCGCAATTATAGGCTGTCTCGTTTAGTGATAAGGTGTAAAATTTCATGTAAATGCACAAGATCAATTGTGCTTATACCGTGGCAGAGGGGAAACGCTACCGCAAGGCTAGTCCTTATAATAATTAGTCAAAGTTCCTGAGGGCCGACTTGTGCCCTACAGTCGGAGGTTCATAGTCTGGTGATGATGATTACGCCATGGTACAATTAGATAAATTGAATGGCAGTTTGTAGATGCTGATTTTTTGTCGCGATTTAAATGTTGGTCCCATAGTAAAAGTTGTTTATTTTGATGGTCTGAAGCACCCCTTTAAGTAACGCATTTAAGTTTACACCCTGTACGTATATATAATCAAAATTTGACTTACATTTTGAATTCTTAAGTTTCAAATTAAGTTGAAAATATTTTCAAATCTCACAAACTTTCATATTTCCCCCTGATTTCAGCATTAGTTAAAAATTCTCGCTCGAGCTTCTCTCGCGTTTTAAAATTTGATCACTCGAACAAGTTTAGCAGACGTCGGCTGAAAGTCGTTTCCAAGTCACAAATGGAGATTTTCATGACGTTTATGGCCTCTTTAGGTTGTAAAGGATGGAAATTTTGTTTATAGGATCATATTTTAAATTTTGTATGATTAGGTGGAAGAAGCTTTTTGTAAGTGCATTTGGCACTCTCAATTTGCATTGATTTTATTAATCATCACCACCAATACTTTGATGGGTAGACTCTTAGTTTAAAAGGTTTGTTACACTATGTAATTTAATATTGAATTTATGTAATTGTACTTTGTATATTTTGTTTTGTTTAAAAGAAGTGTGTTGTAGAGCTTCTGGCCGCATCTTCTCTACAACGGAACACCTTCCGACGCGGTGGTAGATTCAAAAACATGACGTCAAAAAGTTATCTATGTGATACTATTTTGAATAAACAATTTTGACTTTTGACTTTGACTTTGAAGGACGCTAATGATATCAATTGCAACCTGTAGATTCGATGATACAATCGATATATTTCAAATGACCTCTACTAATCGCTTTTACAGAGTATTAGGGTAAACAGTTGCATTAATTTGTGGGGTGATTGTCTGAACAAATTTCCCTGAGAAATCTAGGGGAAATTAGCAAAAAAATCTGTGGGTTTAATACTAAATACAGTCAGCTGATCGAACGTTTGTATGAAAAGTTGCTAATATTTTTTGCGAATTTCCCTTTTATTTCTTTGGGAAAGTTGTTTAGTACAATCACCCATTAAAGTAATGCAACTGTCTACCCTAACACCCTGTACCTAGTTAAAACAAAATAGCCTCTAAGCTAAAACTCGTGTAATCAAATATCGGTGTTTCCTAAAAGTTTAAACATTACGTTACGTTAATTATATAAAGTACAAAATGGATGCTTAACATAATTATAATGTAAATGATCCCACTTCCATTACGTTTAGAGCATTTATGAAAACATACGAATTGAAATACCATCCCCGACTTTGTTTTTCCAGTTGGTCCCCGCTACCTTTCCCAGGCCATCGGTCCACTACAGCGCTGGAGGGCAAAACACACTACGCCAGCCAGTTCGTAGTCTCCATTCTAAAACTCCATCAAATATCAGTTCTTCGGCAGATGAGCCCATTGCCATCAGTACTACAGGGTGTAACAAAACACCCTAGTAATACTAATACAAGGAGGTACTTCAGACCATAAAACTGAACAACTTTCACTATGGAGCCAACGTCGAAATCGCAAAAAAACAGCCGTTTCACACAAAACTGGAGCACCGATTCGACTAAAATGTGTGGTACAGCTGATCGAGACAGAATAGACGAAAGTATAAGGTTGTTTGACTACGGAACCCTAAAAAGAGTTTTTATTTAATTTTTTTCCGATATTTTTATATCGGACCTCAGAGATACACTGAACATAGCTAGCTTAACTAGCTGAAGTAGCTGTTGTCAGAATAAGTGGAAGTTAAACCCAGCCGACACATAGAACAAAATCATGATTTTATAAATTGTATAGACTCCAAGGATATAATGCCCTTGCTTCATTCTATTTTGGATTTCGAAGCTAGTTGGACAGTACCGTCTCTTAAGGTTCTAATGTGTCCATTTTCATTACCGAGTCAATTCGTTTTACCACAGCGATGTTAGTGAATAGTTACTTGTAGGAATAAGTAACTTCCTTAAAAAAGCGTCTGGGTTGGTGCTTTTAAAAGCCTGAGTCCACGCGGCACTGTACGCAATATTGTACCGTATGTCTATAGCCTCAGAAGAGCCTTTACAAAATTCGACTCGCGACTTGAATTAATACGGAACCACCTTAATCGAATAAATTGAATTATTCAAACTCAGTCCCGAAGGATTTGTCTTTTACAATATTTACTTTAATTTTTCATCGTTTTGAATATTCTTCGTATTTTTTCCATCGTAATTCATATTTGCGGCTTAAAAATTTTGTCAATGATTCTATTTATATCTTCCTTTATCCGAATCCGATTTGTATCTCTTTGATAAAGTTTTCCAATTGTGTTTGTTGAATCTAAAGAAAGTTAAGAAATAACTGTTTTAGTGACATTCGGAAAACAAGGAAACTGAAAGTTAATAATAAGTTGTAGGGATTTACAATGATCTTGAATGTTGCCTTTGCTTTCAATTTATAAGCACGACTTACCAATCTCACCGAACCCAGCTACCCAATCCGCCGCGTAGCCCCAGCAACGTCCTATGCCGAGGTCCGTACCCCTCTGGGTGCCCCTAGGTCGGTTGCTTAAGTTCATTCATTTGGCTCGGTAGACTCTTCGTGGTCCCTCCAATAGTCCGCAGTAAAAAGCAGTAACTGAACCCTGAGCAATGCTATATTAATTATTTCCAACAAAAAAAAAACAACTTACCAAACTTCTGACCAAGGTCATACAATTATTATGTATCCATATTAAATATGGGTTTATACTAGATGATTTTTTAAACAGTTTCCAGTTTTCAGATCATCAAACTGAACAATTTTTACTAAGGGAGCGAAACCACAAATTGCTGAAAAAATCTCCTGATTCATACATTTGAATCAAGTAGCCATTGCGGTTTAGTGTGGAACAGAAGATTTTTTTATCTATCCTCTCCTGAAAATTGTGAAGTTTTTATGAAATCATCCAGTATTTATGGCCACCGTATCGAATGACTATATGAAACAGCTTTTTCGCCCATAAATATCTAAATGCAAGTCGACAGCATTCTATAGGCTGAAAAAGAAAATGTGTAGTTGTCCAAAACTAAGGCCCATACACCATATGAATGATGATGATGATTTTTTTATTGAAGAGATCTCAACTAAAACAGACAGACAGAATAACTAAAGGTTATAAAAACACAAGAATATTTTACCATTTCGGTAACACTAAAAGGTTTGAATACTTAAGTTATCTTGCGGAATTTGAATAAGTTGGTTTTCTAAGTAACTTTGGAATGGATCATGCAAAGACTTTAGGCTCGAAGCTTATCTGCAAGTTCTGTGTTACCATTTTAGCCTAGCTCCGAATTCCAAACACCCACATAACTTAAACATACCTTAAAGTCCAAAGACTACCTCGTCAGAGTGACGGCAGGCCTAAGTTTAATTTCTGAAGAAAATTTGCCAGGAAATTTTGAACTCTACTTCGTTATTCAGAGTACAAAATAAAACACGTTACATACCGAATAACTTTCACTATAGAGCCAATAACCAAATCGCAGCAAAAAAAAAATTTCTTCCATAGTAAATGTCAATAACTAGGTTCTCGACTAACATTTATGTTACTTTTGATATTATTTCGCGATTTTAAAATTGAAAAGTTGTTCAGTTTGATGGTCTGAAAGCATGAACAAATTACGCGTGTAATTCTACCAACAATATTTTAGGGCATAGGCACAGAAGAGGTAATAGTTTATAGTTCTTTATACAGAACGGCCACTCCCCGCCCCCCTCTGACTTCAGATCACCCACCTCATCTCACACTTTCTGGGAAACTTGAGGGAAATCGAGCAAGGAAATGCAGACTGGCGCGTACCCGTAGTATTTGACTTCATAAAATTGAGTCTTTTCAGTGCATAAAAACGTTGAACAACAACATTCACATTTTCAGTAATTCTTTGGCTCGAACGTCTTACAGAAAGAACAATAACAAGGAGCGAAATTTAGATGAGGTGCATGCTATGCGTGGTAAGTCAATCCTACACAAATGTCAAAGACAATTTGCACCAAAGTTGTTCCGTTCGATGGTCTGACCAACCCCTTAAAAAACTGTCAGAATATTAAGAAGGACCCTGTATAGCAGAGTTGATACTTTGCAGTTATATCAAAGTTTTTATCCACCCTGAAATGGAGCATAGTCATGAGTTTATGAAGGTGAGATACAATAAAATCAACTCAACATATATCTCGATGGCTAAAAACTTTTTGAAAATTATCCCCCAATAGTTTGCGCATTATGCCCATGCTCAGTATGCCCAATAAAAGTTATCAAAAAACTCTTATTTAAAGTAAATTTCCTTTTCCCGGTTAGGTAGCAGACTCATTAAAAACTAAGTTAGCAAAAATGTTTTATAAAACTTACAACTTTATTCTTAAAGTGAAACCTCACGAGGGCAGAGTAATGATAGCGATCAGATTATCATCTTCATCACAACCTTAATACAACGGTAAAGGAAAACATTATGAGGAAACCTGCATACGCTGAAGAAGATTTTCTGAAGCGTATGTGAAGTCTACCAATACGCATTGGGCACGCGTGATGGACTGACGGACGATCATCCCTCCACGAGGCTACCCTCAGGGTGTATACCTCAGGTTTACCCTGTGCCCTGCAGTGGAACGTCTATAGGCCGATGTTGATGATCACAGCCTATTATATCGCCAGTGCAGGCCTACCCTCAATGCCCATACAGCTAACTAAAGGACTTCTTACTTTCGAAGATTCAAAAATCACAACCGAATCATCAGTTTGGATTCTAAATAGCTCCGATTCTAAATAGAAAGTTGAGCTTCATGAGTAAAATAATAAGTTCTCGATACAGGGCACCATTTAATAAACATGACAATTGTAATCTAAAATTACTATAAGAATGTTAGAATACATGTTACCTACTGCATGTTTAGCGTCATTACTAACCAACAATGTAGCCTGAATTGTCATTGTAAATTACAATTGTCACTTTTATTAAGTACGCCTCGCTCGCTTTCGAACATTCAATGTTCACGAACGAATGCTCTCGGTAAGAAGCAGCCTTAACAGACACTAAATTGGACGTAGAAAGTTTCGCTGAAGGTTCGCTCCTAACATGAAAAATAGTCTCTTCATTAGTGTCAGACTTATTTTTAAATTTCACGTAACTTGGTGAATTTTTTAAAGTGCTTCCTGAAAGTGTTTGCTTGATTACCTACAACTGACAGACGTTTTAAATACAACTTGCAGAACTTGCAGTAATTAGTTTCAGATTTTACAAGGTTTTATTTAGTTTCTGTATTTTCCAATTTGTACGGCTGTCTTAAAATCTTTAGATCTTAAAATTTTTTTTTTTTTCAATCAAATAAAAAAAAAACGCAGAAATTACAACCGATGCAATTAAGGCAAATTAAACACATGTTCGGGTCGAAATAATTCGATCCGGCTTTCCTGTATCAAAAAACTTTCATAAATGTAAGTATTTTGAAGCCAAACCAAATTTTCCGACCTGAACTTGTATGTTATAAACAAACAAACAAACAGACAGACAAGATTTATAAAAAAGGTTAATTTGGAGTCAGGGACACCTAAAAACCATATCGAATCTTTTTCTTGTAAATATCTTCAATGTACAGACACACAGAAATTGATATCATTCGCGTCCTTTAATTACAACGGACACTGTAGCTCAACCAGTTATGCATGCATGCATATGCTCACGACTATATTCCCCGAGGGGGTAGTCAGAGATATTCTGAAACCTCAGGACATACACGTTTCACCAGTAGTACCGAAACTCGGTCCAGTGTGACGGTGGGTGAGCCCGTCGCCACTTATAATGGACAGTGGGTACAATACATGCCTCGAAATTGAAGAATGCAGGTTTCCTCACGATGTTTTCCTTCACCGAAAAGCCAGTGGTGTTACAAATCGTACATAAATTCCGAAAAACTCATTGGTACGAGTCGGTCTGGACGGGTTTCGAACCATCGCCTCCTGCACGGCAGGCAAGGTTACTCGCCACTGGACCACCACGGCTTTGACCACCAGTTATAAAAATTTCTCTCAAGTAAGATAAACAGGTTAAAAACTTTTCTTCTTTTTGTTTTGCTCCGATCGGTTTGCTCCTATAGTTAAAGTTGCTCAATTTTATGTGTAGAGTATGTGGTTTAAAGGTTAAAGATACTTTTCCTTACACCCATACTTATATTTTGCAAAAAACGTCTTAAATCTTGTAAAATCTAAAATTTGAAACACTACCAAAAGGAAAAATGAAAATCATGGAATCCGTTCTTTTTCTTTTCAACGGGTGTCCAATAAAACAGGCAGTGAGATAATGCCTTAGATTTCCCGAGGCGAACCGGATCCGGTTCCTTACCGGTCCGGTTTCGTTTGCCTCCATCCGGCACGAAACGCTTTGTGTCTTTGCCACGGCCCGGATCTGATTTCGGAATTAAATGGGACAGACTCATTTGTACGGGTTCTTTTTTTAACGAAAATATAGATGTTTCATCGGAAAATATAGGTTTTTAAGAAAATTTCTTGGTAGAATTAAATCGTCATTATTATGACTCTACGAGGTGTTACAAAAGTAAAAATAAACATTTAAAACTTGGAAGGGGGCTGTTTATACCATAAAACTGAACAACTTTCTCTGTGGGAGTTGGTCCCTGGTTATTTTTACTTTTGTAACACCTCGTAGACTCGTAGATCGGAATCGCGAAAAAAAAATATGTTGTCCCATACATTTAACTCGAGTAGATTTGTAGTTTAGTATAAAACAACAATTATTTTTACGCGGTTTCGATATTGGTCCCATAGTGAAAGTTGTTCAGTTTGATGGTCTAAACCACCCCCTTAAATGTTTATTTGAATTTTTGTAACACCTTGTATGCAGGGTGTAACAACACACCCTAGTATTACTTAAGGGGTGCTTCGGAGCCAAAATTGAAAAAAAAACAAATCAGCTGCCCCATACATTTGAGTAGAGACCGTAAGTACTGCAGTTTCGTATGAAAGAGCGGTTTATTTTGGCGATTTCGATGTTTGTTCATTAGTGAAAGTTCTTTAGTTTTATGGTCTGTAGCCCTTTAAGTATGACTACGGTGTTTTGTTACACCCTGTACTATGGAACCGCTGTTCCATAAAAAAATTCAATAGCTTCACGACAAAAATGTATGAAACAGCAGTTTTTATCTCGATTTCAAAATTGGTCTAATAGTATAAGTTGTTCAGTTTGAAGGTCAACGACCCCAATTCTATGGTGCATACACGCAGTTATCAGGATGCAAGCTATATCCCTAACAAAAATCAAGATCGATGCAGCGGCACAGAATAAATACTAGTACTACTCGTACAGAAGAATCACTTCGAAAACAGATTTTGATGAAACTCTCTCTGCACGGCAATAAGGTACAAACTTTGACTATTTATAATGTGGACTGGTTACGCGTGTAATTCTACTAACAAACCTTTCTGCCACTTTTTGCGAGGGGCGAGGTAACATGAAATCCGCAACTTTGGATTTTATTCCCCATAACTTTAGATTCTAATTTTGAATGTTAAAAATCATGAAAAGTAGTCTCGTGTGAACCCCAAACGTTCTAAGTTCGAAGTTATTATTTCGCAATAATAGGCTGTCTCGTTTAATGATGAGGTGTAAAATTGAATGTAAATGCTCAAGATCAATTGTGCTTATACCGTGGCAGAGGGGAAATGCTACCGCAAGGCTAGTCCTTCTAATAATTAATCAAAGGGTACAAAGTTATTCGCACCCGTCCTATCGTACAATTCGCGAATAACCTACCAACCTGACAGCGTTGTACCGTGAAAATATGACAAACATACAGAGAGACAGACTTACTAGAAAATGTTATAATTACTATGGAAATCTTTCTAGTGCGGATCCGAACGCGTGACGGTCAAAAATCACACTCCACTCCAACAGAGACAAATTATAAGCCACACAATATAAGTATGAATGATGTAGGGTGATACCAAAACGTCATATTTGATTATTAAACTTAGTCGTATTAGGTATGTTTACAGTCAGAGAGTTGGCGCGGTACTTTTATTCGTTAAGTACCTCTTATGGGTCTGTCATTTTTGGACCGCTGATTGTGTATCTGGTTCTGTATAAGAGGTCAATGGTATAATCTATCTATCACTTGCCCAATGCATTTCATCTCAAGACACAAATTTCACAGTCGGCTTGTTTAAGAAGCATGACATTTAGGTCAGACAGGTTCAGTATTGTTGGCAACAATGCAAATGTGGACTGACCACTAGTGCTGACTAACAATATGAAACTGTCGATAGTCTATCGATACTATCGTAACCTTGAAAAAATCGATACCATCTATATCATCGTTACCGTCCTATACAGGGTGTTATGGTAGACAGTTGCATTACTGCAATGGGTGATTGTACTCATGTTACTGAACAACTTTCCTAAAGGAACAAAGATAATTTCGCAAAAAATAAAGGTTAACTCTTCATAAAAACGTTTAATCATCTAATTGCATTTAGTTTGGAAAGTCCAAAGAATGTTTGCTACACTCCTATAAGTTTCTTAGGGAAAGTTTTAATATCATGGGTACAGTCATCCCTTAAATTAATTCAACTGTTTAGCCTAACACCCTGTAGATATATCGATACTATACAGGGTGAAATTTAAATCATAAGCATCCTTTTAAACTTAGAGTCTACTCATCAAACTGAACAACTATTACTATGAGAGCAAACAGATCGGAACAAAAACACAGGATGGGAACAAATCGGAGTTTGTCACGGACAAACACTTACAAAATGATATTAATGTGCTCTAGCAGCTAACTAAACTCTAACCCAACATCTTACCAGAGTCAGGGTCGCCTGAAAAACAGCGCAGTACAAACATACCTTGTGTCTATTGTCAGTAGCATATGCTGAGAGCTATCCTATCGCCTAATGTTTTATTGTTATGGACTTTGTCTATTTTCTGCTTTCTCATATTATTTTATAAACATATTAATTCTTAGTTTAGAAGATTAAGCAGTCTTTCAGTCAGTTGCTGAAACTCTCATTGAAGTTAATCCTCAATTAAATCTCTTGCTAGCTTTTACTACGTCAACAAGACAAAAAGTGACATCAAGAGATTTAATGGAGGATTAACTTTAATTGGCGTTTCTGCAACTGAGTGTAAGTGTTGTAAAGTTAATTCTATTCTATTCTATTCTAAGTTCAACTATCGATAGAAATAGAAATATTATTTATTGTGAATCCAGAGTGTTGTCTAACTATCGATAGACAAACTATCGATAGTTAGACAACACTGGTGACCACAAACGTCCAGAGCGGAGCGACTGAGCGCTAAATGTTTAAATGGCTTCAACTTGGCATCGTAACGTGCCATCTAAGTCCTTTAACTGTTGCAATCATTACCACTATGCGATGCTTGTCAACAAAATTTGTTATTTGTGATTCTTGATCCGAAAATCTATCAAAATAGATAGATAAGATACAGTATACATCAATTATTATTAAGAAAAACAATAAACGGATTGTATGAAAAAAAAATTACCGAAAAGAGAAAAACAAGGTCTACAGGGTGAAATTGGTATCATTAGCATCCTTTTAAACTAATGTTAATGATTATGATAATTAAACAACCACTCAAAGTCAAAGTCAATATAATTTATTCAATATAGGAGCTTGGAACGCGTCGGAACGTGTTGTCGCTGTAGAGAAGATGCGGCCAGAAACTCTACAACATAACACGACTTAATAACTATTACAATATAAATTCTTAAGCTAAAGTTATGTATACAATAATACGTAGTCTATTTAATAAAATAATTGATACTATACAGTAAATAAACTATAAGCTAGTGACCAATGATACTATACAGTAAAGTAAATAAACTATAAGCTAGTGACCTCAGACCCAATCATTTTGATCATTTAAATAATCATCCAGTTTATAATATGCTTTTTTACAGAGGACTTTTTTGATTTTAGTTTGAAACAGGTTTTCGGAAAGATTCAAAATGGTCTCGGGGATTTTATTATAACAACGTATACAGTGACCCATGAAAGACGTGTTGACCCTACTAAGCCGAAAGTGTGGAGATATCAGTTTATTTTTGTTTCGAATGTTGTAATTATGGACATCACAATTTATTGGAAATAAAGACAAATTTTTTCTTACATATAAATGTACTCAACCTACATGCTTCAATTTCGAGGCATGTATTGTACCCACTGTCCATTACAAGTGGCGACGGGCTCACTCCCCGTCACACTGGACAGAGTTTATTTTATTATTTTATTTTATTTATTTTATTTTATTCATTTTAGGAAAACTTACGGACTAATTACAGGATAGGGATAGTTTCGGTACTAGTGAAACTTGGATGCTCTGAGGTTTCAGAATATCTCTGACTACCCCCTCGGGGAATATAGTCGTGAGCATATGCTATGCTATAATTAAAAAAAGTTATAACTTAAACTTACTTTTGCAATTCACTTGTTAAATCCCCAAACCACCCCAAAACTACATACCTAGCACTTGCAACAATACCCCCGCATAATTCAGAAGCACTCAATCAGCAAGTCTCGTATAACAATGTAAATTGCTTCGTTTGCTGCTTCCAGGGAGCCGCTCCCTATCTTAGTTGCCAGTCGAGTTTCCAAATCTACACTTCACCTTCCACGTGAGCTAACTTTGATATTCTAACCTCTGGTTAAATACTTAAGCTAATGTTATAACTATTAACAAGATATAGCTGTATCATCATCATCAGCCTATTTAAGTTCCTACTGCAGGGCTCAGGAGACCGATTGCGCTAATTTAATACATCGAAGTTCTATTCTTATCCAATTTCAGTTCTAATCACTTTGCAATCCAATTACTATGCAACTGTGCTGAATTCCGCATCAAGCTAAACTCTATGTAACTGATAGTCTTTAACGTCTGAGCGATCTTCCAAAACGGCTCTAACGGCTGTCATGGCGATTAGCGCAATACCAAATGTGTCAAAAGTTATGGTTCGTACGTAGTCCAGTCACGGTTCAATCACCGAATATTTACCGCGATTGCATCCTATGCAATGATTGCAGGACTACTTATCATTTTGGTAGACTTTACACACGATTTATAAAAGGACCGGCCTCGACTTGGAATTTCCCCTCTACCAACGTGCAAGATCAAATTTACAAAAAATGTTATACCTTATCACTAAACGCGACAGCCTATAATTGCGGAACAACAATTTCGAACTTATCACATTTGGGGTTCACACGACACTCTTTTTCGTGATTTTAACATTCAAAATTAGAATCTAAAGTAATGGAATAAAGTCCAAAGTTGCGGATTTCATGCTACCTCGCTCCCCGCAAAAAGTGACAGAAAAGTTTGTTAGTAGAATTACACGCGTAACTTGTCCTTATATAAATAGTCTAAGGTAGGTTATGTAGGTATGTAGGTTTCGGAGTAACAACTGTGTTTCGAATGTTCGTCGGTCTATCTCGTGAGGATGCTCCTTGGTTTTTTTAGAAATTATTTAGTGGGCAAGTTGTATCGCATACCGTAATACAACTTTGTCTACTGGGTATTAAGAAGCGGAGGTCTCGATACACTCGGGTCAGATACCTATTAGTCATGGATTTCCGCAAAGTAACGCCTGATTCAATTAATTATGTAGGTTTCTTCATTTTTTCCTTTACCGTTTAGCAGCAGTCGGAATTGCGTACAAAACTCATTAGTCTTTAGTACATTGAATGTCGTCCGTGCGGACTGGACCCTCATGATTGAGTGTTCATCACCTCTTGGAAACGAGCCGACGCTCATCTAAAATATATTAGACAACGTGTTAATAAATAAGCGCAAAACATCATACATCCCAACTGATTTATAACGAAATAATTGCATTGAAACAATAATGAAATTATTTTATTAATAAAATTGAAAATTATTCGCATTTTAAATTTTCATGCAAAAATGTTTTGTTATTATTTCGGCAATTAATGAAAGCACTAGCGTGCTCATGGATACATTTTAAGAATTTTATTTTGGTAGTATAAGTAGGGTGAGTGTACCTGTGCGGTGGGTTGACATCGAGTTCAGTAAATTTAAATTACACGAACAAATTATTTAATATTTCTATAAAATTTAACCTATGTTGATACCTTGATAATTCGATTCTGCTCTCGATTCTATACAAACTATTTTATAGTTCTGCGTTTATTCATTAACACGTTGTATATAACAATAGCCTCAATATCAATAGCCAGGGCTAAAGCCTAGTAAAGTAATTTTAAAATTTTATTCATTTAAGGTTTAGAATTTATCGGCTTAAAACAGCTCTCCAGGAATTGTCAAATTTTCAGATGCATACGCCTTGTGACTACACCGGTTGAAGTCACTGCATCCAACCCCTTCTCTGATCCTGTCGTTCTATTAGATTCTGAAAGGTAAGGGTAAGAGATTTAGGGTGGAACTTCATCTGCCAGCACCGAATCGCATTTTTCCGTCGCTCCATCCTTTTCTGTCGCTCAGGAACGTTATTTGCTAGAGCGAGGAAGATAGCAGGAATTCGATTGCACGTGGAAGCACCAGCAGTACTGCGACTTCTCTGGCTCTAGCCAATGAAGTTCCTGAGCGACAGAAAAGGATAGAGCGTGAAAAAATTTAAAAATTGGCTGAACCCTTAGCATACACACTAAGTCCATGACATAGGCCTCTATTTTATAATTGCGTAATTTATTGGGATTCTGTGGTAATCGAATGTACGTGAAATCCGTCACCCTTATAATATTGTTCCATCAACATTCTGCATCCCTTGTACGATTTCTCTATTCGCGCGCGGCATGCCTTCGCTGCATAGAATATTACTCCTTCCCACGCTTTACAATCACGCTTGCCGCGACGGGTAGTATGGGAAAAGGCCTAGTCACATGTAAGTAGAGAAATCATGCTAGAGGTTCTGGTCTGCCTACTCACCTTAGACAAACTAACCTGACTTTTTTGTCACTAACATAATTTTAAGTCATTGTTACTGACACCTTCTATGGATCTATGATCTGACACAAAATAAATGAATTAAATTTAATTAGACTCTGATAAACTGTATAGTATCAATTATTTTATTAAATATACTATGTATTATTGTATACATAACTTTAGCTTAAGAATTTATATTGTAATAGTTATTAAGTCGTGTTATGTTGTAGAGTTTCTGGCCGCATCTTCTCTACAGCGACAACACGTTCCGACGCGGTGGTAGCTTTAAAAAAGATTTGACGTTTGATAAGTGTGCTGAAAGCTCCTATATTGAATAAATTATATTGACTTTGACTTTGATACTGCTTTGGTTTACAAGTCGTATTTCATCTTTAAGACCACCACCATAAACCACTAGGCAAGAACGGAATTTTCTTGAGATACCTATTAACTAACCAACCATGCCCACGCATTTCAGCATGAAAAAACAAGCCTAAGAATATCTCTCACAATTAAAAAAAGTATTGTTCTCTTAATTCTATTATTATAATCCGCAAACGCACTTTTTGTTCCAAAACAATCGTAAAATTCACGATAAAACGTGCACCGTGTAATCAAAAACAAAAGCGGGACGTAATCAAAGGTTCTTTTTATCCTAAAACCCTTTGTTCCTGAAAATTTTTAAAGCTCACTTAATAAACAGAGTCCGGCTCTGGAGTTTGCTGGTTTAAAAGAAAGACGAAAGGCAGTTTTATATTTTCTTATTTTTAAGTTTTTATACATTCCTCCTTAAAATATGTTTCTGTTTTAATTGAAGGCATAAGTAATTCTTCATCTAAGTAGTTCTAATTTAACCGTGTATTTAGTTACAGCGGCCTTTTCTTTTCAAAGTATTCCTTAAAATTGTCCATAGACCCGTGCCCTACTTTGAGCGCAAAAAACTATCACGTAGAGATTTAGGATTTTTATTTAGAAATATGATTAGTTATTGAAAAATGTGTTTTCTCATGTATGTTTATAGCTTATTTTAATCTTACTTCATGCTAAATCTCAGATTATTTAATTTTGATTTAATAGGTACAAAAATGAGAGAGTAATTGAAGCAGTCAGACAGTCAGAATGGATGAAAGTATAAGGATTCCTTATTTCACTACGAAATCCTAAAAATTACAGCCAAAAATTTATCTGCAGTTGATCAATCAATCCGTGATTCCAGCAATCGTAGCAATGTCAATCACGCAATCTAATATCGAAAGCTCAAAAATAAAAAACCCGAAAGGAACCGTAAAAATTGTTGTTGAGTATGTTACTGGTCTAACTAATGGTGTGAAAATTCAACAAAGTTCGCTAAAAGTTTTTCTTTTAGCCCACAATCCAAAGCGTACTCCACACATCAAGCGGCACCGAGAGCAGAGCCGAGATATTGGAAAAGTTAACAGGACGAGTGGCCTGCGATGCTGCGAGTTTGCGCCTCGTCAAACCATTCGCCCCCTCTTAACTATTAATTAATCTGTGACCGGTGGATCTGCAATCCAATTTGAAGCGTAGTTGCTTGAAAATACGGTGCACGGCTATTTGGAGAGTACTGGTTATGTAGAATTTGAAGTGAAGTGCAGTAATCGATACAAGATATTGAATTTAACACCTGGTCGTCTATTTAGGTCAAATGTTGCGATTTAGAGATGAAATTTCAGTTGAATGATTTATGAGGTGTTGGGGAGAACATTCTCGTTGAGATCCGATCTCTAGTTTTGGATTTTACTTCCGCTAATACAAGAGACTATCGCGGGACCGTTCTAATTGGCGATAAAATGATGAGGCTTCTAACGGGCTGATAATGATTATACAAAGCCCAGCATAAAATTGTTAATACAGGGTCCTTTTTAATATGCTGACACTTTTTTAAGGGGATGATCAGACCATCAAACTGAACAACTTTCTCTATGGGACCAACATCGAAATTTAAAAAATCTGCTCTTCCATATAAAATTGAAAACCTACTCGAGCCAAATTTATGGGGCAGCAGATTTTTTTTTCGCGATTTAGATGTTGGTGCCATAGAGAAAGTTGTTCAGTTTGACTGTTTGATCATCCCCTTAAAGAGTGTCAGCATATTAAGAAGTACCCTGTATATGAATTCTTATTTAAGAATAAATACCTATTCGGTGAGCCATCCGCAGACTAACCTAAAACTTTGGATCTCTCAATGCTAGCCTGCCGAAATGTTTTTCACAGCACATAAACATTAACTCACAACCATATTTACTTTCAAGGTGGTCAGAAGCTTTGTTAAGTATAGTTTTTATTAAGGTCGTAATAATAATGGTAGCAATTTGAATGATAGTGTCATGTGCTGATAGGTGGCTGTTCTTATGCCCAATAAAACACTACATACGAAACCGTATTCTCTAGCCACTAGTCGTCTCGTACCTAAGGAACGAAATAGAGTAGTCGATTTTAAGCCGAAACCACAACCTTCATAATTCAAAAGTCTTATGTTTCTAACTAAAAATTCGCTAAGTAAATCGATGAAAACATATTTTTACTGCATAAACCTATAATCCTACGTCTCGAAGCGAAGGTGACATAACTCAAAGTTATATATTGGAAAACTTGCCGGCTGACTTGAGGCGTGAATTGCTGAGTATTTCTCGGCGCATTCACATCTCGATGCGCTTGCATCGCATCTACATCTACATGCTATTATTTATGAGTAATTGCGTCAATTGTTCTGTCTGACAGTCGGTATTTAAACTTATATATTTTTAATAATATTAAGTTTATAATCATTGACATACAAAATAATGGACGCCGGGTCTAGTACAAAATTCTCAAAAAGTGACCGAAAATAACCTACACTAATCTAAGTACGTTTATAGTGATATAAACATTGATAATGCTGAAATTATTTTTCATTATGCTTGCGTAGTCTTTTCCCCATCGTGGCGTGGCGCTCGCGTGCGCGTATTCGGCCGGTCAAACGACGACAGTCGCGTAGTTGGTTCTCTTTATACATTTTGGTGCTCTTTACTTTTGGGTACTTTTGAGCGCGGACCCGACGTCCATTATTTTGTATGTCAATGATTATAAACTTAATATTATTAAAAATATATAAGTTTAAATCAATGTTTAAAATGCAAGTTATGTGCAAATTAATTAATTCTTTAAATTACTGGAGGATGGCTTATATTTTACGTATTACCACAGAATTGGTAATAGTATCTAGTTCTACATACAGAACGGTCACTCCCCGCCCCTCTCTGACTCTAGATACCCCAGACCACCTCACACTTTCTGGGGACACTTAAGGGGAACAAGAGAATGCAGTCAGGCGCGTGCACCCGTAGTATTTAACTATATTAAATTGTGTCTTTTCAGTGCATAAAAAACGTTGAAAAATAACGCTAAATTCACACTTTCAGTCATTCTTTAGCTCAAACACTCTATTTTTAATAACAGAACTAACAATAAAAGTAACGAAATGAAGATGATGTTCATACGATGCGTGGTAATTCACCAAATGACAATTTGCACCAAGTACGAATGTGCGAACTCCATCATGTCAAATCCAAAACGTTGTTTGAAGTACCGGATATGTACTTCAGCCATCATTTATATGATATGCCAATAATCGTCTACATCGAGTGCTTTATTATGAAAGCTTTAGTGCATTTTGATAAGTATGTGCGCTATATTCAGATGCATTCTTGTTTTAACCCTCCTCTTATCCTCTGACGACATCAGTGGAGAAGCCGGCAAGCGATGGATATAGCGTTGGGGGCCGTTCTAGGTCATGTGAGAGTGACGCATATACTTACCAAGCACTGGGGTTTGATGATTTGTGTGATGATAAAGAAACATTTCTCTGCACAGGAATGGTCGGAAACCTTGCTACATATGCAAACTAATTTCAGTTTGTTAAAGATTAGCCTTTCATTTAGCGACTAGCAATTATATTAATTTCACGACGGAAACCCAAATTTAGATTGTCGCAACACAAAAATACTGTAAAACAACCCGCAATCGCGTGATACAAAATCCACATACGATAAGACCGTTGCATTATAACATAAAGCGAAACTTTAATCATTCGCAACAATTCTTAACTAAGGCTTAGCAATACCGTAAGGTAAGCCACATAACAATAATAGATCTAGCGCGAGTCGAGTCGGGAATGGGTTCTCAAATAGCATGCAGCCCGCGGGAGGCATTTCACGTCTCATTTGTTGCACGGTGCCGCGCCGGTGCAGGCTTCGCTGACGTTTGCGTGCAATTATTTAACGTATTCCTACCATGAATTTTCTAACGACTTCTGTTGAATTGGTTTTAGATTTTGATATTTATACACTTTTTACACCAAAATACCTACAAATATTATAAATGAGAAAGTTTGTGACGATGTTGGGATGTTTATTTTTGTGACCCAATCACGCATAAACGGTTGATCGGATTTTGAAAAAATTGAGCATACAGAAAGTGTTTTGGATTAACACATAGGCTTTGAGTAATTTAGGATACTGTTTTAAAGTAAACGCAGACAAAATCCCTAGCAAAAGCTCGTAGGTATAGTCTGAATTATGTAAAAAGAGCGCTCCAAACGCAGAAGATGATTTATCTTTATTTATCCCTACCGGAAGGACATTATTTCATTTTACTTATATTATTAATAAGATAAAAGCCGTGGTGGTCCAGGCGAGTAACCTTGCCTGCCGTGCAGGAGGCGATGGTTCGATCCCCGTCCAGGCCGACTCGTACCAATGAGTTTATCGGAATTTGTGTACGATTTGTAACACCTCTGACTTTTCGGTGAAGGAAACCGGCATGTTTCAATTTCGAGGCATGTATGGTACCCACTGTCCATTATGTGGTGACGGGCTCACCCTCCGTCACACTGCACTGAGTTTCAGTACTACTGGTGAAACGTGGATGTTCTGGTTCTGAGGTTTCAGAATATCTCTGACTACCCCCTCGCGGAATATAGTCGTGAGCATATTCTATTAATAAGATAAAAGTAATGTCTATTATACGAAACCTCGCACCACATCCTACTCACCTCGTCCCATCATAAAATAGACCGATCGTCAGCAGATACGTGATTCGTACTATAATTTATAACACTCACGACAGCATTTCCGCAAAGTCGAAGGCTTTGACTTTGAGCTTCTACAACCTATCAATAGCAAAATCTAGTTGTAATAAACTTATTTTGCCCGCAACATCAAATAGCTATAACTGCCTCTAAGATAAATTCGTATCTTAAAATCTACGTTATCATTACCCAATCCTGAAAGTCACCCTCAAATAACAGTAAAATGAAATTATCACCGCTCCGTTGGCACCCCGCTCCGCCACGTTACACCCGCTTCCCTCGCTTCTGAGTGAACGAACACAACCATATGCTACTGTGATTTTAGCTCGATTATATTTAAATCTGTCTGTCTACAAGGTGACACTGAGGTTTTCAATTTAAAATAGTAAAATGCACTGTAAGGTGCATTCTTTAGTATTGTCACTGCTGACTTAACTATCACTTGGAGAATATAGTAGTGAGCATACAATGTATTTGCTGTCAAATCAATCAAATCACTCCACATCAACCCACTGCTGGGCATAGGCCTCTTTTTTATTGCGCCACTCCTCACGGTCCTGTGCCAATCTGATTCATGTACGACCCGCAACACGTACAATGTCGTCTGACCATCGCATCGGTGGTCTACCCACAGACCTCCTTCCTTCTCTTGGCCACCATTCGTATGCTGTGCCTAAATTATGCCTAGCAAACATTATATCAGCAGTTTTTAGAGTCCCTTGCCCAAAGGATGCCTATGAGGCCCTATTCATAAGCCTACGCTGTCCATCCGTCTGTCTGTCCATCCGACCATCCGGCCGTCTGTATGTCTGTCTGTCTCAAATTATAGTACTATGTCTTACTTATAAAGGTATATATGTTTAGAACTATAATTCGTTGAAATTTTCATAGAATATGCATTATCATCCATAAGCATAAGCATAAGCATATGCTCACGACTATATTCCCCGAGGGGGTAGTCAGAGATATTCTGAAACCTCAGAACAGAAGAAACCTAAACGTTTCACCAGTAGTACCGAAACTCTGTCCAGTGTGACGGGGGGTGAGTCCGTCGCCACTGAGTTATCATAGCGTTAATAATAAAAAGAAAAATAAAAAATTTGCAACAAATAGTAAAAACCTGTCAAGCGTGTGTCGGTCTTGCGATAATGATCCCGGAGTAAACACCATTTTTTTGGTAATATTGTATTGTGGTACGAAACCCTCCGTACGCGATTCCGACACGCACTTAGCCGGTTGTTTGTCATGTTATTATTCGTAAGATATCCAATTAACTAAATTTCCATTAGGGAATGGTTCAATTCCCAAGAGGATTCAATCATACAAGGTTCAATTTTTAAAAGATTCTACTAATAAACATTTTGTTTACATTTAAATTGAACCTTACGATTTGGTGTAAACTTCATGCTCTGATAAAAATAAAGCTAATGAATTGAGAAGAGGCGATAAAAGCGTCAGAATCTCATCATGTAGGAAATAGACTAAGGATATGCACTAAAGTATATAGAGGAATATTTCAAATACCGACGGGCTTTTGGCGTAGTAAATTTCGTAGCTGCTACGTTACCGTAGCACTTTACGTAGCAACTGGATTACCGTAGCAAAGGCCACTTACAGAAATTCAAATCCCAATACACTAAGCGAGAGGTAACGATGGCACAGAATATAATTACTATAATAATATTATAATGAGATAAATATTCTTTAATATAATCATATTATAAACCATTTCTGTAGGTGTGTACCGTTGGTATAACTTATATGTAAACAGAAAACAAAGAAGACAATAAATGCCATACGATATGATGATGATGATCTTATACGTATAAAACATTAAAAAATTTTGGACCTTCCATACTTTAAAAAAAATTGGACTATTTGTACAAAAAGAAACTTTATTTTTTTGAGTATTTCCCTTTTGTTCCTTTGGTAAAGTTGTTCAGTCTGATGATTGCTGTCTACCCTAACACCATGTATAGGTGACTAGACTTTCGCTCATTAAGACACTGCATAAGAAACCTTATCCCTTAATCGCCTCGTACGACACACGTAGAGAAGAAATTGGGTTTTCTATCCTAAGCAGTAACCACTAGTCATCATCATCAAAAAACATATGCTGTTCCTAGGTTGTTCCATATAAAACTGCAATCAACATTATGTGGAACAACTGTTTTTATTTTTCGCGATTTCGATGTTTGTCCCTCAGAGAAAGATTGAAAAACCGTCAGCATATTAAGTTGGACCCTGTATTTTCGAAGTATTATAAAATCCTATACAACGTGTTAATAAATAACCGCAAAACCCTATACACCCCAACCGTTTTATAATAAAATAAATGCATTGAAACAATAATTTAATTTATACTAATTAAAATTGAAAATTATTCGCATTTTAAATTTTCATGCAAGTTATTATTTCAGCAATGAATGAAAGCGCTAGCGTGCTCATGGATACATTTTAAGAATCTTGTTTTGGTGGTAAGTTGGGTGAGTTCAGTAAATTTTTAAATTATGCAAACAAATTATTTAATATTTTGAAAAAATGTAACCTATGTTAACCTTGATAATTCGATTCTGCTCTCGATTCTAAACAAACTACTTTCTAGTTTTGCGTTAATTCATTAACACGTTGTATATAAATAACTGTGTACCTATGCGAGATATCTATAGTAACATTAATAAGTACCGTTTGTGCATTCGTGCGTCCTCTACTGAACTGAACAGCACGGCTTCAGTAAAATAAGGTATTAAAATTAAAATCTCATTTATCATTACAGCCGTGCTAATTATTATGTCGCTAAAAGATTTTACAACTGTTAATAACTGATACGAATTTATTTTAATACTAATTAATGAATAAGGATTGCCGTTTTCCCGTGAATGCGTTTCGGATATAAATTATAACGAATCCACATACAATTTAAAGTGAATTACAACCCGCTGAAGTTAACTCGGCACCTGACACGAATGATTTCATAGCGAAATATTACACAGCACTACAAAAAAAAAATTTTTTTTTGTTGCCCTGGATATCATCGCAAAGTTTTACGTTTTCAAGTGCCCAGATTACGAATATATTCATGAAAGTTCTCAATGTGCTCGTATTTTCATAATTTTTGCATATCTTATATTTTGAACAATTATCGGTTTGGTAAATAATGTAATGTAAAATGAAAATAAATATTAAAAAAAAAAATCAGAGCAAATGTAACAAAATCATTGATACTCGTAGTTTCATGAATTGTGTGCATAAATTGATCCAAAATCATTTTCATATATAGGGCAACAAAACCACTGTCAGTAGACCAGTGTTATTGTTCGGATATATTTATACACCACTAGTTTTTAATTACAAGCATAACTTTAAGATTGTATTCAGACAATGAAACAAAACGAATTTTCCCATGAAACATTTGTCGAAAAACGAGAAATATTGTCGGACCTTCCATACAAAAGTGCGGAGTTTTTCGACCCATATTTCTTAGGGAAAGTTGCTTAGTTTCGTTGTCTGAATGCACTCTTAAAGTTATGTTAGTAATTAAAAATTAATTGTGTATCTCTACAAGAAAATGTCGATTATTTACATACTTATCATTTTAACCCATAGGTCAAAAACATAAAATGGTCGTACAACATGGACAATATGTTCATAGGCGTATTACTAAGACTTTATAATAACTTAGACTACTTATATGCGGACCCGCCTGGCCCTAGCATTTCCCCTCTGCCAACGTACAAGATCAAAAAATCTTACGCATTTACATTCAATTTTATACCTTATCACTAAACGCGACAGCCTGTAATTGCGGAACAATAATTTCGAACTTATGACGTTTCTTGTTCACACGATACTGTTTTTCATGATTTTTAACATTCAAAATTAGAATCTTAACTAATGGAATAAAATTCAAAGTTGCGTATCTCGTGCTACCTCGCCCCGCGCAAAAAGTGGCAGAAAATTTTGTTAGTAGAATTACACGCGTAACTAGTCCTCATATAAGTAGTCTAAGGAATATAATGACAAGCTTATAAATTGTACCTATTTTTAATTTGTAATATACAACGTGTTAATGAATTAACGCAATACTAGAAAGTAGTTTGTTTAGAATCGAGAGCAGAATCGAATTATCGTGTTTTCAACATAGGTAATTTTTTTCAAAATAATAAATAATTTGTTTGAAAAATTTTAAACTTACGGAACTCTATGCCAACCCACCACACGGGCAAACTCACCCTACTTACTACCAAAATAAGATTCTTAAATTCTTAATTATTAGATTAATTAATTAATATTCTAGATTTTTAAATGTATCATTGCTGAAATAGTAACAAATCATTTTTGGCTGTAAACTTGAAATGCGAATAACTTTAAATTTTAAGCATCAAAATAATGACATTAGTGTTTTAATCTAATTATATTGTTATAAATCAGTTGGGGTGTATGAGGTTTAGCGCTTATTCATTAACACGTTGTATATGTGTAGATCTGGGTTTGGTGACCCATTCCAAATAATGTTCAAATCTAACTGCCGTGTACAACCTAAATTCCACACACAATAAAGATTTCATTGGTGCCTTCTTGAACAGTATCTGTAGCATACGATAGAGAGGACAGTAGATTGGAGAGGGATGAATGTGCCCAGCAGTGGGAAAATGAACAGACTACATTAAAAAATATTATTCTGTGCTGAATTCCGGCTGTGGTGAGCCGAGGTGGTCCAGTGGCGAGTAACCTTGCCCGCCGTGCAGGAGGCGATGGTTCGATCCCCGTCCAGACCAACTCGTACGACAAGTTTTTCGGAATTTATGTACAATTTGTAACACCATAGGCTTTTCGGTGAAGGAAAACATCGTGAGGAAACCGGCATGCTTCAATTTCGAGGCATGTACAACCCACTGTCCATTATAAGTGGCGACGGGCCCACCCCCCGTCACACTGGACAAAGTTTCGGTACTACTGGTGAAACGTGGATGTTCTGAGGTTTCAGAATATCTCTGACTACCCCTCGGGGAATATAGTCGTGAGCATATGCTTATATGCTTATGCTGAATTCCAAACACATTTCTTGCCACCATTTCCTGAAAGATAATTTGCATAGGTTTAAAAAATTTATGTCGTAATACAAAGTATCAAACAAACATATTTCTTATTTTTGCTACTTTTTCTTTGCAATTTTAGTAAATAATTACTTACGCAGGGTACGCAAGGCAGGGTGGGGTAGGAGGGGTTAGAAAGTGCTTAATATCGTTACTTAATTTATGAACGGCCCCTAATAGAAGTACGTCGGTACATTGAAATTATTAACAAAAAAAAAGTTATGATATTACTGTTTGTAGGTGTGTCCCTGATACCTATGTTTTTTTTGTCCGTCTGATTGTTTGTGTGTTTATTTGTTCAAGCACACAAAATCTACAGAACTGATTTAAATTTTTTTTTCTTTTTATAGCGTATGATCTAACTTCAAATCTGGTATATAATTGGTGGAGATGAAGTCGCGGGTAAACTCTACTTCTAAATATATAAAAAATCACAAATACGAAACGCCGTCTGTTCATGCATAAGTAAATAACGGGTGAGTAGGGAATAATCCCGTTAATGCATCCCGCTCATTGCATTAATGATGTCCGCGGAAGTACCGCGTAAATAATTGTGTATATTTAATTATTTTAATGTCTACTCTTACATTCACTTCTTTGCCAGTAACTACCATTGACTTACCAATACTGGACGTAGGGTCCGCGCTCTAAAGTGTCCGAACCAAAAGAGAACCAATTACGCGACAGTCTTCGTTTGATTCACGTACTACGCGCACGTCTGCATGCCGTGCTAATGTGATCTAAAAATTTGTAAAAACTAAGCAAGATTTTTTTTTAATGTTATCAGTTTCAGTGTTTTTAGATGGATTCTATTACTAACTCGTTCTTTCTTTTATGTAGTTAAGTCTGGGACACTCTTTTCGAGATTTTTTTTTAGAACCGGCGTCCATAAGTAACAGACATAACAAAACAAACGAAAATCTACAAAATATGGACAATAATGTAGTTTGAAATAAGGTTTTTTTTTTCATTTATTAGTTAGTAAGTCAATGTCACATACCCATTAAAAAGACACCTTATTACGAGCCTCACTCATGTAGTCGCCTCTTACAACACCCGTCTGGGTTGATGCTGTTAGCTAGATACCATACGGCAATTGGATGGTATACAACTAGACTATGTATTATTGTATACATAACTTTAGCTTAAGAATTTATATTGTAATAGTTATTAAGTCGTGTTATGTTGTAGAGTTTCTGGCCGCATCTTCTCTACAGCGACAACACGTTCCGACGCGGTAATAGCTTTAAAAAAGATTTGACATTTGATAAGTGTGCTGCAAGCTCCTATATTGAATAAATTATATTGACTTTGACTTTGAGTTTGTAGTTCAGGGGTGGCCAAACTTTTCAAGTAGGCGGTCTACATTGAAACTCTAGATACACCTGGCGGTCTCCTTTCAAAAACAATGTTTCAGATATTATGCACGTATACAAAAAAAGATCGATGTTTCATTTTTATCGCAATCATTGTTGAAAACGCATTTTCACAAAGGTTGGTGAATCCAAAAAAACGCCTTCAAATGTAAAGTCACTTTTCGTAGGTATACATGAAAACTTGCGATAGTCTTCAAAAATCTCAGTTCCGAATCCTCACAAGTTCAGAAGACCCTGAACAGAACCGCATAATACTGCTTAGATTTAAAATTGTATTTGTTTTAATTTATTTAACTCTTCGCGGGCTACCATAAAAGTCGACGCGGGCGACCGGTAGACCGCGGTCGACGTCTTAAAGATTCAAATGACAACCTTATAACACTTTGCCTCTGTAAATGCTAACATCGATATTCATATCCAGTACATTTCCTTTTTTAAAAATTTTACTATTTCTGTACCAGTAGACACACAATAAAGTACCGTACAATATGCTACATCCTCATATATTTCGGTCTAAAGTACAAATTTCAAAACAAGTCCGAGACCATATCTCGCATGGAACTCTTGAAAGTGTTAAATTGTCGCGATCCGTTGTCAGCTACACTTTGCGAGAACATTGCTTGGTTAAATTTAACTACATAACTGTACAATATACATAAATGTTACTACAAGTACATTCTTGTTAGGAGTGAAGATAATGAGAAGATTGTCTTAATATGCCCTGAATCGTCAAAAAAAGAAAAACTGGCTTAGTGCGTGTCATGCCACGCGCAGTGTAGGGTTCCGTAGTTGCCCGTCACAATATACGGACTTAGAAGGGAGCTTTTTGTTTTATACTATGGTTTAACGGCTAATAAAGTCTAAAAAGTACATTTTACATGTTGGTCGACTATTACTCGTTAACTTGTAAAGCCTACTTAGCGGTGATAGTTCCTTTTAACTTCGTTTTATACACTACTGCCGTTCTCCGGGACCTTTAGTGCAAGACCGACTCATACTTGGCCGGATTTTATTATTTGTTGTTATACTGTCGAGTTTGTTCTATTAATTAAACCAAATTTGACGCTTGTATGTATTACCGTTTTTACGTTAGAGCGAGAAGAAAAAACGTTGACAAAAACTAGTTTCTTTTATGAGGACAACCCTTAATTTTAAACTTTTCAAAGTTTTTATTATTTGTCAGCAAATCCGCCGTATTAACGCACATTCTGTGAAAAGTGCAACTGGCTAGCTATTTTGGTTCAAAAGTTACAGCCCTAAATAGGTAGAACGGACGGACAGACTTACGGACAGACAACGTAGGCATAGTAATAGGGTACTGTTTTCACCCTTTGGGTACGGAACCCTAAAAACTATACAGGGTGAAATTGATACCATTAGCATCCTTTTAAACTAAGAGTCTTCCCATCAAACTGAACAACTTTTACTATGGGAGCAAACCGATCGGAGCAAAAAAGGGTTAAGGAGGAAGTTAATGTACAACGTGTTAATGAATTAACGCAAAACTAGAAAGTAGTTTGGTTGGAATCGAGAGCAGAATCGAATTAACATTGTTTCAACACAGGTAATTCTTTTCAAAATATAAAAAAATTGGTTTGTAAATTTTAAAATTTATTGAATTCGATCTCTAACCACCGCACGGGTACATTCAACCTACTTACTACCAAAACAAGATACTTAAAATGTTTCACGTTAGCGCTTTCATTCATTGCTGAAATGATAACAAATCATTTTTGCCTCAAAACTTAAAATGCGAAAAACTTTAAATTTTAACTATCAAAATAATGAAATTATTGTTTCAATCTAATTATTTTGTTATAAATCAGTTGGGATGTATGAAGTTTTGCGCTTATTCATTAACACGTTGTATATCAATGATGATGCGCTCATAACCGAAACATATCAAAGCAAGCTGTTGATAAAAGCCAGAGCTTGAAGTCTAGAGCTGTTCGTACCTACTATAAATAGCGTATATATGCAATTTACCTGCGCCGACGGTGTTTAGCTCAGATTTATTAGACCGTTTGTCATGCAAATGCATGAAAACTCACTCGTCCAATGAATGTTTGTTTCATTAAAAGTTTGAGGCAACTTTAGATTGGGAAAACAATACTGAATATTATTATGTTTTGTTTATGAGAATGAATTTTTGATCGTGCTGTGGTTAGGTACTAAAGTTGTATACAGTGTCCTTGTTAATAAACTGAACAACTTTCTCTATGGTACCGGCACGTATTAAATCACAAAAAAGCTCTGCTGTTCCATATAAAACCGTATGCATAAGTTGGACCCTGTATTGTAAACCTTATGAATATTATAATCCAAACCATCGCAATAAAATTCTCGCACAATCCTACTAATATTATAAATGCGAAAGTTTGTATGGATGAATGTATGTTTGTTACTCTTTCACGCAAAAACTACTGAACGGATTTTGATTAAACTTGACACACAGATGGAATATGATCGGGATTAACACATAGGATACTTTCTTAAGGTCAACGCAGACGAAGTCATGGGCAACAGCTAGTCATTGATACATTTAAGGCGCTGAGCAGACGTACCTACAATTCGTTCGAGAAAATCTAGGAAATAAAGGTAATCTACACAATCTCAAAGGTCGCCGGTCGCAAAAGGCGGGTTCTGTGTGGATGAGGCCTTGTCGGCAACAATGTCGGTAACAATGTTGCGAGCCCGGTTGCCCGGCAACATTCACGAACTACCGAGAAAAAGTTGCATATCTCGTGCTGCCGAAATGTCGCCCACAAAGTTTTACGACTCGCACCGATGAAGTCGCCGACGTTTGTCTCCAAAATTTGTGTATGACATTATCGGCGGTTCGATGACTTTGGTGTGCCAATTCCATACTGAGGCAGAATCATTTTTGTGTGGCGGAAAAAAAGTCCTTCTGCTCAACGTCTTAGGGAATTTCTAAAAACAGTCTATAGACACAACTCATTGCTGTTATTGTAAAAAATTTTCTTTTACCAAAAGACACTCACTGTAAATTTTATTGATTTTATTGAATTAATTGAATCGATTTCAAAATGGCCAATTAACCGAGTACGAAACATTTCAATCGGCTAGTTGCTCGCTTAAACACTTGTTATTGTTGTTGAAGCCTTTGTTTTTAAGCTCTACATATTGTTATGGTAAATTCGATGAGACAGATTTTACTAGCGATTTGCTGCTCAAACTTTTATTAAACAAAAACTCTGTAATAATTATGTAGAGAGTGCTAGAGGGAAGTGTTCGTTGAGTGTACATTTAAAAGCGTAGAGTTGTATAAGAGTTATTAATTAATTGATGGTGTTGTGCTTGTGTCTAGCACTTTGTGAGAGTATTTATCCCAATCTCAAGCATGGGATAGATACTTCCGGTGGGAATGACAATTTTGGAATTATGCTTGTATTTTTCTTATAAATTTCATATTAAAGGGTTTCAATAGATCAAATTGATCGTACGATCGAACTTTTGAATTTGACCAAATTCGAGTCAACCTTTTCGGAAAATAATCAACCAACAGGTTTTATTGGAGTATGGATTGGCGAGGAAAATCACAAACGGAGCACTGATTTTGATAATAAAATTTGATAATATTCACAATTATGCAACGCTATTTAACCTTCCATGGTGATATTGAATGGACTGCTGAACAAATTGACAGATGTTGCTTTCACTAAATGGCCGCTATATCTTTTCAACGAGCGTCTCTATTCAAGGAACCTTTTACAATAAAATTTATAACAAAATTACAAGCAACATTCCAAAATTCCCACTCCCACCGGTAACACTCGCGAAGAAAGCCCGAACAATAAATTAGAGCACGTGTACTTAATGCATGAACTCGCCTCGGAGCGACCTCCGCGATTTATGCACGACATTTATAATTGCCAGCCGGTTCGCGGTCGGTTAAACGGTGGATGTGCACTCACCGTCGCTTGTTGTTGTTGATGTGTGGTGATGACGATGAGTAATGAAAATTACAATTGTTGGACATATCGCTTGTGGATCATGTACCCAACTTATACATTCGTCGAAGAAGGTGACTTTGGAAAGCGAATTACAAAGTTGAAGTGGAGATGGGCGAGACACTTGGCTCGAAGGGAAGACGGCCGGTGGACCAAGGCTTTATCGGAATGGTGGCCAACAAAAGGAAGGAGGTCTTTGGGCTAACCACCGACGCGTTGGTCAGTCAACATTGTAAGGTTTGCGGGTAAGAGATGGATTAGAGTGGCGCAGTAAAAAGGAGGCATAATGCCCAGCATCGGGTTGATGTGGGCTGATTTGATTGATTGATTGATTGATTTAGGTATCATCAACTATAATTTAAGTACAATGAAATCTTTACAATTATACAGGGTGTAACAAAACACCCTCGTAATACTTAAGTGGGTGATTCAGACCATCAAACTCAACAACTTTCACTATGGAGCCAACGTCGAGAATTTATACAAAAAATCAGTCGTCCCATACATTTGAGTCGAGAGGTACTGCAGTTTTGTATGAATAAGCGTTTTTTACCAGACTGCGCCAGAAGGAGGGTTATGTTTTTCGAGCGTATGTATGTATTTATATATGTATGTATGTATGTATGTTTGTATGTCTATTTCTTTGGCACGGCCTGCAGCCTAAACGGCTTGATGGATTTTAATGTATGAGGTGTCATTGGATTCGTAATTTTTTCGAGATTTCGGTATTGGCTCCATAGTGAAAGTTGTTCAGACTAATACACCCCCTTAGGTATTACTCGGGTGTTTTGTTATACCATGTATACATAAATTCACGATCTTGTTACCCTTTGGGGTACACAGAGACATTGCTAAGAGTAAGAGAACTAATGAGAACTAATTTCTGCCATAGGAATTGGTGACGTAATTACAGTAGTAACGTTCAGTGAAAACTCATGGTGGCCTACAGACGATGGATATTCTGTGATGTGAATGTGAATGCTCAGAGTTTTTAGAATATCTCCGACTACCTTTTTGGGGAATATAGACAGGAACATTATGCTATGCTATTCTAAGATCAATTTAAAATGAGTGAGTACTGTCACCGGGATTTATCCTAGTGAAAAACTGGCCAAGAGCGTGTCGGACTCGCCCATGATAGGGTTTCGTTGTAATTATATGAAAAACTTATCCCGTCATAGCTTAGATAACTCAAAAGTAATCAATAGCGCGATTTATTTCCGTTCAGCGCCATTTATACATCTAGCAGAGAACATCAAATTTTTTACATTTCTTTTGCATGATATTTCCGACCCATCATGCTAAATAGTTGCAATAATGAGCGAGTAATTGAAGAGGGCATACATAATGGACGAAAGTATAATGATTCCTTGTTTGACTACGGAACCCTAAAAATGTGATGTCCATTTAAACTTCATTTAAAAAGAAGCTTACCGGCAACCTAAAAAAACAATTTCTTTAACTAACGTTCCTTAACAGAATCTTTCTACGAAATTTAATCTAAACCTAATCTAACTAGAAAAGCCTTTCGCCCAACTCCTAGCAAAGTTAAAGTATTTCTTTCCTTCATTCCCTCAAAGTTTCTACTAAGCAACTAAATTAAATTCCACTATTCTCTAATCAGTTTCTGAGATTGTGCTCGTGGAATGCACTTAATTTAATAGTAAATCTACTAGTGGCGAGGTCCATATTAAACCTGTAGAGCTACGACTATTTTGCTAGTTTTCGATTATATCGATAAGGTACTTATGTATGACTGTCATCATCATCAGCCTATACAGTTACAAAACACCCTAGTAATAATTAAGGGGGTGCTTCAGCCTATCAAACTGAACAACTATCACTATAGAGCCAACAATGAAATAGGACAGCGGTTTTTTTTTCTAATTTCGATGTTGACTCTGTACAGGGTCCTTCTTAATATGCTGACACTTTTTAGGGGATGCTCAGACAGTCAAATTGAACAACTTTCTCTATGGCACCAAAATCGAAATCGCGGAAACAAATCAGCTGTCCCATACAAAAGTACAAACCTACTCGAGCCAAATGTATGGGACAGCAGACTTTTTTTTCGCGATTTCTATGTTGGTCCCATAGAGAAAGTTGTTCAGTTTGGTGGTCTGAACATCCTCTTAAAAACTGTCAGCATATTAAGTTGGACCCTATATTGAAAGTTGTTTAGTTTAATGGTCTGAAGTACCCCCTTAAGTATTACTAGGTCGTCCTGTTACTTATACATCCCACTGTAAGGCACAGGCCTACCCCCAAGGAGGGTGTATGTATGTTAGTCCACCACGAGTGCACAATGCGGATTGGTAGATTCTTAGACGCATCAGAGTTTCTTCTTCATTGTATTCGGGTTTCCTCGCGTTTCAGTTTCCATCACTGTTGGATAGCAGTCGGTATTACGTTAATAAGTTAAAAAATCTCATTGGTACATTACATGTGGCCCGTGCGGATTCTTACCCCAACCCTATTGTTTGAGTGTCAATACCTTTCGGCAACGGGCCACCGACGCTCTATGTATGAATGATCCATTTTTAGGTAATATTTTGTTTCTGTGACCACCATATCCATTGTCTGATATTAATTAACTATTCAAGGTCCTTCTTAATAAGCTGACACTTTTTAAGGGGATGATCAGACCATCAAACTGAACAACTTTCTTTATGGGACCAACACCGAAATCGCGAAAAAAATCAACTGCTCCATACAAAACTGCAAACCTACTTTAGCCAAATGTATGGGACATCAGATTTTTTTTTCGCGATTTCGATGTTGGTCCCATATTGAAAGTTGTTCAGTTTGATGGTCTTGTAGGCACAGATATATTGTCAAGTAACGCATTGAGAAACCAGTGAAGGTCGCTCTGACAAGAGCGGTTGGTTCGAAACAAGATGGGCGTTCTGAAAAGAACGTTTTGTATTATTGTCTTCGGTCGCTCGAAACAATATTGTCATCGAGTATAAGAAACAGGAGTGTAAGCCGCTTCAACACGAACATCTTCGGTATTCACTTCTACAAGAGCAACTGAGTTTTACTCTACTCTCTGAACTCGCTAAAGTCTGATCATCCCCTTAAAAAGTGTCAGCATATTAAGAAGGACCCTGTATATTAAGAAGGAAGAACTGTCATAAAACAGCATGTTGACTTCCGATTTAATCGGGTAGGATAGGGTAATTACAGAATAAGACTCCGATTCTTTTAGGCTTACCTTTCTGGCTTACCTTCAGTTTATATGTTTGAGTGTATGGAGAAAAAGACAAAACCATTCATGAACTTGAGTATTCTTACAATAATCTACGTCAAGCAATGCTAAGAAGGTGAGAGCTGTGACGCCGTTCAATTTTAGACGCCATTTTCTATGATATCTTCGAGTGGGCCAAAAAATTTAAAATATTTGTATAAAGTTATATTGGACTTAAACTTGCAACCTGCCTTACCGGTGTACTTTACCTAAATAGAGGCTGTAACTCTGCAGTGTTATTTTCAGGTTCTAATTTCCTGATCTTAGTTTTTCTTTCAACCTATTTAAAAACATTTACCCTTCGCCACTGAAGTCTACTGAATTGAATTTAATCCATTCAGTTGGAGGATAAAGTTAATTTCCCTAAAGCACACGTGATAAATCTAGGTACTAGGAAATGTAAATGTTAGTAAGATAAGAGATCAGACGAAAACAAACTTAATATTCAAGTTCGGTTCAACTAAAGCCCTCCGCGTTTGTTGAAATTATTCTTGCTCGAATTATTTTCTTCTGAAAGGAAAAACTTGTGGGAAAACATACGTTTCCTTCAATTTGTAAGCGTGTATTTTGCTGAAAGTGGTGATGGGCTCACTACCTGTTATAGTGGACATAGTTTGGGCACTTATTAAAATTTTGATATTCTGAATTAGAACTAGCTGTTCCTGCGACTTCGTCTACCTACGTGGAATTTTGATTCCATTGTGCACACCTTCTATCAGAAATGAAGAGATCCGCAGAAGAACCAGAGTAGCTGACATAGTCCAAAGAATTGCTAAACTAAAGTCGCAGTGGGCGGGGCACATTGCTCGCAGAACCGATGGCCGATGGGGCTGAAAAGTTCTCGAGTGGCAACCGCGTACCGGAAAGCGCCGCGTGGGTAGGCCCCCCACACGGTGGACCGACGACCTGGTGAAGGCGGCGGGAACCCGTTGGATGAGGGCAGCGCAGGACCGGTCGTTATGGCGATCCTTGGGGGAGACCTATGTCCAGCAGTGGACGTCCATCGGTTGAGATGATGATGATGATGATGACTTAAGACCTTCGAAGTTTCAAACTGAACAACTGTTACTATGGAGTCAACATCGCATCGAAATCAGGAAAAAAACAGTTTTTCCACACAAAACTGCGATACCTGCTCTGCTCATAACTTGTGCAGTTTGAAGGTGGCGGAACACCACTTTAAACCTTACATACCATTTATCAAAATTAGTTTCCCAGTTTATCCGTGAAAATGTAACAAACAGACTTACACTCAGTTGCAGAAACGGTCATTAAAGTTAATCCTCCATTAAATCTCTTGCTGTCATTTTTTGTCTTCTTGACGTAGTAAAAGCTACCAAGAGATTTAATGGTGGATTAATTTTAACGAGCGTTTCTGCATCTGAGTGAGATACATAACACTTTCTCATTTATTAAACTTTTAGCAATTGTCGTTTGTTTTTTCCAAAATTAAATCAGAAATTCGACTCCTAGAAAACTAGAAGCCACATATCACATAAGCTATTTTTGAGCGTAGGCGTTGAGGGAACGATATCGTCGCGACATCGACGCATTATCATTATCATTATGCATTTGCTATTTTTGAGATCAATCACGGTGCGTTCCGAATCACGCCTTCAGCGCTGTGAGCGCGATAAATGTCAATTGACGCGCTGTGTTCCAATTTGACGTGAGCGTGACCACCTTCAAAAACGTGACGTCATTCATGACGTCACTACCAATGCCATCTTGCAATAATAGTACTCACAGCTCGGAGCGACAGCTCTGTAAGCGTATTGTCAAAAGTGGCGTTTGACAGTTTTGTTGTGGTGAATTTTTTGTTTCGTTTAGAGGAGTCGCGCTGCAATTCTGGCGGAGTACGGACGCTTGCGTATCGGCGCGTTAGGATTGCACGTGGCTCCACCATTTTGTGAACTCTTTTGTGTTTTAACCTTAAAACAATCACTTGAGATTATAAACTACTTACACTGGCAAAACTGCCACTCTAGACTTAATAAATACTACTGATCATTTTCCTTCATATACTATCCACATAACGAGACATTGGCTGAATTGTGATAACACATCGGATGCCACTAAACAAAAATTGAATTGAATTGTTTCGTTTAGATCTCGATTTAGTTTTCTTTAGTGGAATTAGATTTGATTTTGTTCTAAAAATGACGAATAAAAGTTTAATAATGATTAGTGATAAAGAAAATCATATTAATATCTGAATGTTGTGATTTGAACGGTGTGAACGCGATATCTAGCGCACGCTCAGATGCCCGGCGTGTATTTTACTGTAAGAGAAAGATCTAAAAGAATTTCAGCATTTTCAATGTTTTTATTTGGTTTATATTACTACACGTACTTAGGTTTGTGTAATTTAGTCTCGGTCACTTTTTTCGAGAATTTTGTACTAGACCCGGCGTCATTGTATTCTACGTCAATAGCTCTAAATGAAATAGCAGTATTAGGTAGTCCAAGGCGTCGGTCGTAGGGGCGTGGCGTGCACTCAAGTTATTAGTGAGTCGGCGGCCGGTCTGTCTGCTGAGTTGCTGCTAATACAGTTAGCTGCCAGTGTCCGTTTGTCAGAAGGCCGTTTATCTGGATGAGAACGTGGCGTGAGAAGCTTACAAGAGTCTCTATTTTCGACATTTAGGACTACGTTTTAGGCACATGCCAATTATGTCAGACGTGACTCTAGCGCGTACGCGTATAATGTATAGAGCTCTATCTTTGGTGATAACGAGCTAAATAACTTCAACTTTATATGCTGACAGTTCGACGGTCTGATCATCGCCCTAAAAGGAACGCATATAACTACCAAATACCCGATATAGAGTCCTTCTTAATATGCTGACACTTATTTAAGGGGATGATCAGATCATAAAACTGTACAACTTTCTCTATGGGACCAACATCGAAATCGCGAAAAAAATCAGCTGTACCTCACATTTGGCTTGAGTAGGTTTTGATGTTGGTGCCATAGAGAAATTTGTTTAGTTTGACGGTCTGATCATACCCATAAAAATGTCAGCATATTAAAAAGGACCCTATATTCCTAATTTCATGTTTCTATACAGGGTGTAAGGAGTCACGTTGCAGGGTTTTCCCCGAACATTTGTCTTTCGCGTGGTGTTCGCGCGGTTCGCGTCTCAGCCTGTCACGAGGCTCCGCAATCCTTCTCAGTTGTGTTCTTACTCAAAAACAATCCTCGAGATTGGATAGATACTCCCTCAAACCACTTGACATTGGCGGAAACGCGGTGCTAACACACAAGCAAGAAGTCCATTAACTATAAATAAAATAAAAATAGGGTGTAAGGAAAAGCATCATTAACCTTTAAGTCACATACTCTCCTCATCAAACTGAACAACTTTTACTATGGAAGTAAATCCGTCAGAATAAAAAAAAAACTGCTGTCTCATACATTTGATGATAGGAGGCGCTGCAGTTTAGTATGGAACAGCTGATATTTTTTTGGGGTAGACAGGTTTGCTCCCATAGTAGAAGTTGTTCAGTGGATAGAGTATGTGGTTTAAAGGTTAATGATACTTTTCCTTACACCCTGCATATAGCGCTGTGTGTTGTCTGTCAGTCAGTCACTTAACTGTTTTATAAGAATAGATAGATAGATGATAACGCGGTTTCACAATATCTGAAATCATCATCATCATATCGTATGTAATTGTTTGTCTTCCTGGATCCGAGAAGGTTTAAATTTCGAGGTCAAGATGTTTTAGCCAGTCTTCCGCTGCTGGGGTTAACCTATGGAGTTCTTCAATTCCACCGGGGAAACGGCGCAGAGAGCACTCATTTTTTGGGTAAGGACCCATGTGGTAAATGAGTTTGGTCAGATATCAAATTTCTGAAATGAAAATAAACTTCAAACCTTTAAACAACATTTTCATATCTACATACTCGTATACAAAACCCCATACTAACAATAACACCCAAAACTTACACAAATAACTTTAATATCCATAACAGCAAACATACTAATCGGTAAAATAAACACAACATACTCAAGTAAACTTTTGCGCCTAAGTCGCAAACTTAAGAACAAACACGCCTTAGGCCGCGATCACTTCTGACGTATTCGATACTTTATATGCTGATGGTTTTAAGAGGTTTCCCTGACCGAATGACCTTGACCCTTTCAGAGCCGCCTTATCTCTACTAAACTACGTAATTTTAGTAGGTATACCTTTTTTTGACTGGCTTGTACCTCATTACTTCAGAACATCCACGTTTCACCAGTAATACCGAAACTCTGTCCAGTGTGACGGGGGGTGAGCCCGTCGCCACGTGGATGTTCTGAAGTTACCAGAATATCTCTGACTACCTCCTCGGGGAATATAGTCGTGAGCATATGCTATGCTTACCTCATTATGTCTCTATAGTGCCTACTAATCAAAGGAAATCGAATTCGAAAATCATAAGAATTCGCACCAAGTTTTATAATTATTAATTAACTCATTAAATATGGGTCTTAAAAACAATTACTTCATAACATTTTTAGATCTTAATATTGTCTACACAATGATGTGTGTCGCAAGTAAAAGTGACCTCAACTCATAAAGTAGATACAATTCCAATATTTAGGCTTTCCTGTGAACACATACAAAAAAAAACTAAATCATTTATTTACTCAAATTAGTTTACACATACACACATGCATGTTTCATATGTATTTTATAGAAATATAAGAAACTAGCAGCCCGTCCCGGCTTCGCACGGGGTAGACAATTGTCTATTTTACCAAGGATCCCTAATTTTTTTCAAAATGAAATGTAGCCTATGTCAAATTGGAAGAATGTAGCATTCTATTGGTGAAAGAATTTTTTAAATCGGCCCAGTACTTTTTGAGCCTATTCATTACAAACATACAAACATACAAAAATAGGTACAAATCTTTCCTCTTTATAATATTAGTGTAGATATACTTCATAGCATATAAATCATTGCTATATTTTTCATTAATTTGTATGTCTTTCAAATAACGAGATGATAGCTTTTAAAAACCAGGTAAAAATGGCCCGGCCCTGCGTTTACCTATGAGGAGCGTCTTATGGGCATGATTTGTCCATCAAAGTGAACAACTTTATCTATGGAACCAACGTCGAAATCTCGAAAAAAAAACAGCAATCCTATACAAAAAATCTTACTCGACCCAAATGTATGGATAAAACCGTCAGCATATTAAGTTTGAACATTTACATAAACTTACGACGATAATCCCATTCGGGGTAGACAGAAGCTTTGCTATAACTATCAATATTTTTCAGTGTCTAATTGTACCTCACATTTAGCAAAACCAATCAAAAATTTTCTTTGTCCCCGATTGCGATCCCTACCTAATAAGAATCAAATTATATTTGCCCAAACAAAGTTGTTATAGCTGATTAGTGATGATAGAGCTTGTTTTTCTCTTTTCAGTTAATAAGTTTTTTATGTCGGGTTTTTTGTTTATCTTAATAATTTTTTACGTCATTTTCGCATTTACTTGATATACCTACGTCTGATGTTAACGCAGCCTTATTTGATATTACGAACATGTAAGAGGCAAACATATGAACTCATTGCTTCGTTTTAGTGCGGTTAGTAACCGTTTTGAATGTTAAATTCCTACTGTATAATATAGTATAATTCACATAAGAAAAGCCAAGGATATATTTCTCCGCCAGCAACTGCCTGGTTTAACTCATATCTTCGAGGACGTTCGCAGTGTATCCGCTCTGATGGGGTCTCCTCGGACTGGTGCGATCTCACTGCAGGCGTTCCTCAGGGTGGCGTCCTCTCTCCTCTTCTTTTTTCATTATTTATTAATACTATAACTACTATCATTACTTCTAATTTTCATCTGTACGCCGACGACCTCCAAATTTATCGTCACTTTAGGGCTGATGACGTCATTCAAGCTATCGATGAGGTAAATAAAGACCTGGAGCGTATCAGTACTTGGGCTGACTCTTTTGGTCTTATGGTCAACCCTGCCAAATCACAGTGTATGATTCTTGGCAGTAGATACATGTGCAACCGTCTCCACGCGTCTGCCATTCCATCGGTTCTTTACAATGGTGTCATCATCCTTTTGAGTAAATCTGCTAAAAATCTTGGGGTTACGTTTGATCCCAACTTATCTTGGTCCGCTCACATAAATCAGGTTAGCCAAAAAGTGCATTACTCCTTCCATTCCCTCAAACATCTCCAAAATTTCCTTCCCTTCAAAACCAAAGTCTCCTTAGCCCAATCCCTCATCCTTCCTATCATAGACTATGCCGATGTGTGTTATCTTGATGCCACAGAGGAACTTGTCAATAAATTAGAGAGACTCCAAAATTTGTGCATCCGTTTCATTTTTGGATTGCGCAAATACGATCATGTATCAGACTGCAGGAAGCAGTTGAAATGGCTTCCGATTCGTGATCGCAGGAACTCTCATTATCCTCTGTCTCCTGTACAACACCCTCCACAATCCTTCTGCTCCTACTTACCTCCGCGAACATTTTTCCTCGTTTCGTCCTCCTGACAAACCCTGTAGATCCCACCTCCGTACTCTCCTTAATATCCCGTCCCACACCACTGACTTCTTCCCTACTCCTTCACCGTCCATGCTGCCCGCCTGTGGAACTCTCTTCCCGCAAGTGTAAGGGACTGTCCATCAATAAGTTCTTTTAAAAAGAAAGTTAAAGATCACTATCTTTCTCTGCCATAAATTAGGATTATATATTTATTATACTTACGTATGTATCTATGTATCGGTATATTTGTAATATAATATTTATTTATTTACAGTTTATTTTCTTTTGTAGTTTAACAATTAATACGTTTTTGTTCAGATTTTGTGTTTCAGTTTGTTTATTTCTTTGATTTGTGTACACCTAGCCTGCCTCACTTTGTAAACTTTCTCTTTGTCATGGGTCTGCTGGAAGAAATCTCTTCAGAGATAAGCTCGCCCTTTGTACTTGTCTATTATGCTGTATTCATCTGTATTTCCGTGTGTACAATAAAGTGTTAAAATAAAATAAGGATAGAGAGCCACCTTGAGAGAGGCCTATTTTCAGGAGTGGACTTTGATTAAATTAAATTAGCGGAAAATAGGTGAGGTACTTGCATTACGTACTCGAACAATGGATCTGCTTTTCATGTACTTACTACGAGTGAAAATTAATTGCCGTGTGATTTGTTTTTATCTTATTAAATCATTTGTAAAACGAGTAAAAGCACACAAAGGCATTGTGGTACCTTTATTCCGCCTAAAATAAAAATAAAGTATCTCAAATAAGCTCGGATTGCGAAGTCAATTAGGCGACGGGGGCTCAATTTGCGGTAGATTTTTTAGTTTACTCACTGGTGACTAGAACTACAACTGCCGTGCTTATCAAGACTGCAGATAGTATTTTTTTCTAGGATAAAGTTGTATTTATATTTCCGGAATCCTTGTGTGTGTGAGTCTATAACACTTTTAAATTTTAAAATTCATTTCGAGTTCGTGTATTCGTGTCATGAAGTAGGCATCCATTTTAAATTGGATATTCTTAAAACTAATTCACTGAGAATTTAATGAAATAAACGATGTAGAATTTATTCAGAATATCGTAAATATTGAAAAGCTCATAAGCTCACTCAAATTGTTTTATTAAATTGCTCGTAAATAACGAAAGCTTTTATAGCAATATGTATTTATTTCTAAAGCGAATTTAATCTGCGGCTAGTTAAAAATATTTTCATTCTCCTGCTCATGAGCATATACATAGTTTGCGTAGCTTTGTAATACAAATAGTTTAATTTTTAGCATATTCAAGGTAAAGCTGGTAGTTGTAGCAATGTTTCTGACCACTACGAAAGGAAATAATTGTGGTAGGAAGTTTATGAATGTACTCATATATTTTCATCTTGAAATGCTCAATTTATGCAGTCCATGCCCTATAGGCTAGTCACATATCTTCCGCTTTTTAAATTTAATCAAAGCAATAGGAAGGAGGTTCATGCCCTACAGTGGGTCGATACGGGCTGAAAATGATGATGATGATGAATAGTGCTCTAGGTTTCACTCGCTTTTAACTGCTTTCTCATAATACAAGTCTAGATAAATTGAGATTAGATAATAAATATGAGATTATACAAGGTTAGTTTAGGATGTCATTAGCATCCTTTTAAACTAAGATTCTACCCAACAAACTTAACAATTTTTACTATGGGAGCTATCCGACCGGAGCAAAAAAAAATCTGCTCTTGCATACAGTTGAGTTGAATAGGCATTGCAATTTAGTATGGAACAGTAGATTTTTTTTTTCTCCGATCTGTTTGCTACCATAGTAAAAGTTGTTCAGTTTGATGGGTAGACTCTTAATCTAAAAGGATGTTAATGATATAAATTTCACCCTGTATAAATAGTACTTAAGTTGAGAATAGATAATTTACGTGATTTTATGGTTCCACAAGATCATTTCCGACTTCGGGAAAGGCAGAGGAGAAGATGAGCTGATCACTTGAATATCTCCTGAATGGTTGGCCCGAGATTGCATAACATAGGGAGGATTGGAGGAGAACAGGGGAGGACTTTGCCCAGCAGTGGGTCGGGAACCCCTATTCATAACAACATAATGCTTCTAAAAGCCATACGAATACAATACTCTTTATTTGCAAACAAAAAACATAAAATAACAATATTAAAAGCAAACATAAAGGGTACAAATGGCAGTCTTATCACTAAAAGCGATAGAGTCCGAGATCATCATCATCATCAGCCTATAAACGTCCCACCGCAGGGCACAGGCCTACCCTCATGTGTATGGGCATTAGTCCACCACGCGGGCCCAACGCGGATTGGTAAACTTCACATACGCATCAGAATTGCTTCTTCAGCGTATGCAGGTTTCCTCACGATATTTTCCTTCACCGTGAGATCAGTCGGTATTACGTACATAAGTTAGAAAAACTCATTGGTACATGGCATGTCGTCAATGCGGATTCGAACCCGGACCCCCATAATTGGGTGTCCAGTCGCCATCAGATATATCGTAGCATACAAGGTGTTCAAATATTTCTGAGCAGTGCTAATTTTCAATAAATTATATACTCGTACATCTAAACGTATATTTTGTCATAAATATCGGAACAACTTATTTTCAAATATATCTTTACTATTTTATTTAAAATTGAAATGTATAACAGAGGAGTAGGGTCTTTTTTCCTAAACTGCTTAGATATTTATGATCACCGGCTGCGTAGATAAATTTGATGTTCTAGGCGTTCAGATATTTTTGTAAAAAATTAATTGAAAATTATAATTGCTTAGAAATATTTGACAACCTTGTTTGCTAAGATATATCTGATGGTGACTGTCCATAGCTCTCCGGAACGTGCCACCGGCGCTCCGACCGAGACCAACCGTGTCCGAGATACGAGTATTTATCTAAACCATCCTTAAAAACAAACAGTTTATATAACAAGTAAAACCCAGCATATTCTACCAACAAGAACGGTTTACATTCCAAAATTTCTCCAAACACAAACCCCTCCGCAAACATTCAGCAAATTGCTTAGAAAATTTTAAACACCATCCGTATTTATTCAAAGGAATTTGTGATTTTCTGCATCCGTTTCAAGTAGAACAAACGTGTTGACGAATTAGCGAGCATGTGCGCTTATACGAGTGTTCGTCGGGATTCTGGAAACGAAGGCATTTGTAAATTATCTAACGTAACACACGGCGTTTGTTAATCTTACTGGTATATACGAGCTTTTCAAATCCAAAGGATCCAAATCCAAATGTATCCAAACACATACGAGGGGAAAATATTTCGTATGTTTAAGAAGAATTTCAGACCATTCCTTGTTTTGTAAATCATACTGGGAAGGAGGGACACGTTTTTGCGCACGTGTATAATGTGTTAATGAATTAACGCAAAACTAGAAAGTAGTTTGTTTAGAATCGAATTATCATGGATTCAAAATAGGTAATTAATTTCAAAATATTAAATATATTTTTTTGGAAATTTTAAAATTTACTGAACTCGATCACAACCTACCGCTCGGGCACACTCATCGTACTTACTACCAAAACAAGATTTTTAAAATGTATCCATGAGCATGTTAGCACTTTCATTCATTGCTGAAATGATAACAAATCATTTTTGCACGCAAATGTTAAAATAATGAAATTATTGTTTTAATGTAATTATTTCGTTATAAATTAGTTGGGGTGTATGAGGTTTTGCGCTTATTTATTAACACGTTGCATAAAGTCTCGACAACGCAGTTGTATAAGGGAAGTAAGGGATAAAGTTACTTATATTTTTGTGGACAAAAACATTTAATTTGGACACTTTGAAGGGAATTATGGTCATTGACAGCCAATGGTCACAAAATACATGCTGATCAAAGCCAAAAAAAGCTCTTTGAACTTTACTGTCCCCTCTAATTTCCATTTTATTTTCAAAATTGCCTCCACGCTTTACTCTCGCCATTCATTCCCCAACCCCATCTCTTTAATACTCCAACGATGGACGTTAATTAAAATAGCACACAGGAATAGTTTAAAGTTTGTTCTGTAGTAAAAGCGAAGCTATCTATAGCTAGTACTTATACTAAAATCATTATCAACGTGCGTCCACATCTGGTGAATGCGCGAAGAACCCCGTGCCGTTACAGCAATTCGGTATGTCAAGTTTTTTTTTAGGGCTGAATCGAAACCCATTTCGATGATTCTGCAGTACTGGCTAAAACTAAAATATTCTGACGCTGTTAAGATTAACTACTGTTTTGGTCAAAGTCAAAGTCAAAATTGTTTATTCAAAATAATATCACATAGATAACTTTTGACGTCATGTTTTTGAATCTACCACCGCGTCGGAAGGTGTTCCGTTGTAGAGAAGATGCGGCCAGAAACTCTACAACACACTTCTTCTTCTTCTTGGTGGCAACTTCCTTCGCTACCATGCTCGGTTTCAAGGTAAGATATTGAGATAAGCTACTATTTATTGCCGGCATTTTATCTTGGCTCGTTCGCTTTCATTGCACAGTCACCCTTATTTTACCTGGGGCGTAATTGTAGTGTTTTGTGTGCGACCGCGTCCGCTCTGCCGAGACCAAGCTTTGGTTGGGTTGGCAACTATTTGCTTAGACTGGAGTCGGCTGGCCGTGATTAAAAACATTTTAATTTATTCATCTATCGGCTTTGGGGATTAACGTGTGGAAATCACAAAGAGCGAAAAGATTTGAAATTAAAACTCATATGGAAAATTTGTATGCAAATCGTTTTTAAATGATGTCGTAAGATAGTTATATGGTTCTAGGCATTGAGTTACTAACTTATGGACGCCGCCGGGTCCAATACAATTTTTTTTTTTTAAAAAGGGTCCTAGACTAACCTACATTAACGAAAGTACGTGTTAGTAATATAATCCAACAAAAACACTGAAACTGATGACATTTTGGTTTTATTTTGCTTGCGTAGTTTTACAAATTCTTACAGCACAGCAGCATTCATACGTGCGCGTCCGTCAATCAAACGAAGACTGGCGCGAAATTGTTTATCTTTATGTGTTTTGTTTCTCTTTTGGTTCGGACACGTTTGAGCGCGGACCCTACGTCCTGTAGTTAGTAAGTCAATGGTACTACGTTCTTCTTATTTTTTATCTTCTTATTTTTGAAAGTCACACATCCTAAATATTATTAGAACTATACAACGTGTTAATGAATTAACGCAAAACTAGAAAGTAGTTTGTTTAGAATCGAGAGCGGAATCGAATTATCATGTTTTCAACATAGGTAATTTTTTTTTCAAAGTATTAAATAAGTTGTTTGTAAAATTTAAAATTTACGAAACTCGATCTCATACCACCGCACGGGCACTCTCACCCTTCTTACTACCAAAACAAGATTCTTAAAATGTATCCATGAGCACATTAGCGCTTTCATTCATTGCAGAAATGATAATAAATCATTTTTGGCTGAAAACTTAAAATGCGAATAACTTTAAATTTTAACTATCAAAATAATGAAATTATTGATTCAATCTAATTATTTTGTTATAAATCAGTTGGGGTGTATGAGGTTTTGCGTTTATTTATTAACACGTTCTATACTACTACCTATTCTGTGGTATTATACATTATTCATATACTTACTCGCAATACGAGTACGATGTGAATTTCAAAATTAGTACTTTGAGTAGACAGCCCCGTTTTTCTCGTGGGTATCATACGAAGCGACTACGTTTTTATTTTTATTTTACGCTATTTGAGCGTTATGTACTTCCTGACTCAGAGTAGACTGTTTGTCTCATAGGAATCTAACGGAAATCTGAAAAATGTGAAGCACAGATATTGGTTTCTAGATCGTGTCTAAAATGTTCATTGACTTCAATTGGTTAGTATTGAAAATATAACCAAACTTTGTTTGTATGAAGCGCAAAGCAAAAGCTATATGCTTAAGAGTAAGTTGACTGTAAATTATTACAATTATCTCGTACAGAAAGTGTAGGCACGGTGCAAAAACGTTGAAAGTTCGATAAATAATTTTCATAGTTAAGCTTACAGACGAAAGTTTTACATTCAGTGGCGCAACTTCGACGAATTTCAAACTTCGCCGCTGAATTTTAATGTGGCGGTTGTGGAATACCAACGTGTCACAGTCCTTTTTAGAAAAAAAAACAGTGAACTAAAAGTTTTCCAATATTCGCGAATTGAGATAGATTTTATTTAAAATATTCGTGTAACAGAATTTCTAAGTAACTACGCATTTATGACGTTATTATACAAGGTTTAAACTTAGAAACGTTACGTTAATATCTTAGGGGGTGTTTCAGGTCGAAACTGTACGACTTTCACTACGAAACCAACATAGAAAACGCGGCAAAAAAAGCTGTTCCATAAGAAAACGTCAACAGCTAATTGAACAAAATGAATGGAACAGCAAATCTTTTCTCAATTTCAGTGTCGGCTCCATAGTGAAAGTAGTCCAGTTTGATAGTCTGAAGCTCTCCGTAAAAAAAATTATATACTTACTTACCTATTATATGTAAATTGTCATCAAGTCATCATCATCATCATCATCAGCACTGTACACACCATTGCTGGGTACAGGCCTCTTCATTTCCAGAACCAGAACAGTCCCACTGTTTATTACACTCTACATATTATGGCATGAAGACATGACAGGTATATTGTGAATTGCTTTAAGAGGTATATGACACACACACACTCTGAGAATAGACTATGACTAAATAGACTATGTATTATTGTATACATACTTTAGCTTAAGAATTTATATTGTAATAGTTATTAAGTCGTGTTATGTTGTAGAGTTTCTGGCCGCATCTTCTCTACAGCGACAACACGTTCCGACGCGGTGGTAGCTTAAAAAAAGATTTGACGTTTGATAAGTGTGCTGCAAGCTACTATATTGAATAAATTATATTTACTTTGACTTTGACTGAAAGACCTTGACCCTTTCAGAGCCGCCTCACCTCTATTAAACTACGTTATTCTAGTAGATATACCTATTTTTGACTGGCTTGTCCTTCATTCAAGCAAATCCGAAAATCATAAGAATTCGCATCAAACTTTACAATTAACTCATTAAATATTGGCCTTAAAAAAAATTACGTACTGTTTTTAGATCATAATATTGTCTACACAATGTTGTGTGTCGCAAGTAAAAGTGACTTCAACTTATAAAGTAGAAGCACGAAATACAGACTTATTCAAATATTTAGACTTTCCTTTGAACACAGGTTTCGTATGTATTTTATAGAAAATTTAAAAGCCGAGATGTTGAAGATCATTGTTATATTTTTCATAAATTTGTATGTCTTTAAAATAACCATAAGATTCTAAAAACCAGCAAAATATGGCCCGGCCCAGCGTTTGCATAGTAAGAGCCTCTTAAATGTGTTGACAATGCTTTCAAAAGATTAGTCCCCCCTTACGATACGCGACTGGGTTATTGCTATTCTACACCGGGCAACAAATAGCGAGATTTTAAACTACTGGTACTGTGATCCCAAATGACAACAGTACATTTTTTTAACCACCTGATTTTAATAAACAATACAAAAATAGGTTAAAAAATAAGAGATATATATTTTTCCGAGTTTATTTTTGACCGATATTTCTATTTCTAATTTACTTTTGAATTTTCTGAAAAACGTAGGATTTATGGCTAAGATACCTTGGCCGCAATAACATTAAAAATAAAAACTGTCAAATACAATAGAAAAGCTAAGCAGGCAAAGGAATAAAATCTCTTTCAACCTCTATTATATTTTTCAGTATTTTTCAAATAACTCGAGAAATAATGGATAGTAAAATCTGATAATTTTGATATAAGCTTTGAATCACATAATCTCCAAATGGTTTTCTTATTTTGGTACCTTTCTTAAAATGAAATGTTGTCAATTCTAGAATAAACATAATAAACAAGAAAAGAACAATACATATGAATAAAATAAAACCTAATGAGGCTAAGAATAAGACAGACAATTGACTAAAATTTTACTACTTTAGTATTGTGCATATTAAACTGGAATAAGTCAGACGTAAGAAATAAAAGATGCTCTCATTTATGAGTCAGTCTGAATGAGCCGTTCTTTGAACAGGGATGTAGTCAGGGCGACGATACGGCCTTTTCTGTAACATTTGTCCTATTCTTGATAATCGTGAACACAAATAAAATCGTAGAAAACCCGACTGCAGTAGAATGTGATAATTCTGTTCTCTTATCTGTAAAGTAGATAAAATTGAGGTCTAATTATTTTATAAAACGTATTGCTAAGAATTATATTTAGATTATAGGACTCAAATTCTGAATTAAAATAATTCAATGTGCATTTTGTACTAACATCTCGTATGGATGATTTAAAATTAAATGAGTTACCTTGTTTAATAAAACAAGGTGCTCCAGACAATCAAATTGAACAACTTTCACTATGGAGCCAACATTGAAATCGCCATAAAATCTGCTGTCCCATACATTTAGGTCAAGTAGACATTGACTTTTTTTCGTTTTCATGTTGGCTCTATAGTGAAAGTTGTTTAGTTTCATGGTCTGAAGCACTTTCTTCGATAAGTAACGCATTTAATGTTACACCATCTATACTCGTACAATGATAGAAATAACTACTCCGGCTCATAAAATCGCATAGGCCTCAAATGTCCTTTAATATTATCTTGCTCGATAGTGTTCCATTGAAAGTTCCAACTAATGTTGAACTTTATGGGTCCATGAAGGTTCTCCGAATGACCAAATCCACCCCTGAACATCTTGCAAAGTAATTTCGTTTGATTTTTATGACACTTTTTATGGATTTCGTATTAGATCTGTGCGTATTTCGTAAAAGATTCTCAGGGAAAGGTATTTTATGCTACACTTACTTTTTATTACTTTAGCCGATTGCGAAAAAAACGCAGTAATGTAATACAGTTGAGTACATTCTGATTTTTAATAAGCTATCTCTGATAATACGATACAAAATTTAATTTACAGCATACTTTTAGCATATTTTATTGAAGGCATTGATATCTTTTGAAGGTTATAGGTAAGGCATTGTATTGTAGTTCTAATTATACAGGGTGAAATTGATATCATTAGAATCCTTTTAAACTAAGAGTCTACCCATTAAACTGAACAACTTTTACTATGGGAGCAACCCGATAGGAGCAACAAAAAAATCATCGATGTATTAGAAATAGATTTGTAGTGTTCCTATAATATTGTAAATGTTTGAATATGTATACTATTGGTGTGCCATATTAAATAAAATAAAAAAGAAAATATGTATCGTCAGTTAGTGACTTTTCCCTCTAAGCCACGGTTAATACAGAAGAGATGTGTGGCGCTGGCGGTGCCCTTATAGTACGCAGCATAGCGTCGTTTTGTCGTAAAGGAGAATCGCGCCCGCGCCTTCAGGTGACGTCGCCTGGAGCCGCGGGCGTAATTCTCCAAACGACGCTATGCTACGTACTATAAGGTTAATTATTGTGTTACTTTAACTATCCGCCACCGCCACACGTCTCTTCTGCCTGAGGTGATATTATTGGTCTTTGGCATAGCTATTACCTATGATAAATAACGTAAGTGTCATTTTAGCCAAATAACATTTAATGCTGAACGAAGTGACAACAAAAGGCGTGACTGCAAATTCTAAAAGCACCATTAAATCTTAACAGTTATTGGGTAGTAAACTTTTATACACATGGTGCCACTTCTGTGGATACCTTGTCTCTTCAGAACCCTACGCGTAGTACGACACTCATTCGGACGGTTTTTAGGGTTACGTACACAAAGGGTCGACCCATAAGTCAACGCTGTCCGCCCATCAGTCCGTCATAGCTCTATAGGGCTATATCTTTTAAACCGCAAGAGGTAGAATGTTGAAATTATAACAGATTTGTCATTATTTTAGATTTGCTGAAATTGTGGGGTGTAGTAGGTAGTCCCACATATATCAGGAATCGAACCCGGTAGAAGAGAAGATAAGAAGTAGGCACAGCGAAGATAGGTAGGTAAGAACTCACGGAAGACGGAAATGAAGATTATTAATTTAGTAAATAGAATACGAGTTTAATAGGAAACAGAATTAAGTACTTAAGTAGGTAACAGAATTAATAATTTATAAATTATTTATATGCGAATAGATGCTACGCGCGGGTCGTAGGTAAGCAATCTGTCTGTATCCCCACTGGTTCCTCCGAGCGCGCCCGACGAGCGTGTTCGCCGATGCATGTGCGAGCGGGACGCCGCATGCAGGTTGGTGGAAGAGCGAGCGGGTGCGCGAGCGCAACGTCACACAATGCAGCGGGCTTTGGTGTATGGCCCAAGGTGCATAGGCGGTAGCGTTTTGTACCAAAGTAAGGGCTGGTACAAGTAGTGGCGGATAGTTCGCCACATCACTCCCCCGGCCAGACCGTAGCTACGGTCGATAAAATTGAGGAGTCCTTACTCTTCGGCCGCTTCGAGTTCTGGTGATGTCATCTTTGGGCGGCTCAGGAATTGTTACTCTTAAGCCACTTCGATTTCTTTTGGGTTGATCTTTGGGTGGCTCAGCAATTGTAATTTCTCGCATTAGGTACGCTGGTTTTAGTCTGTCAATGGATACGTTTGTTGACCTTCCTCGAATGTCTATTGTGAAAAATTTGGGCTGCCTTTTTAAGATTTTATAAGGTCCAGCGTATGGCGGTACAAGGGGTCGACGTACTTGATCTTGACGCAGAAACACGTGAGACGAGGTAGACAGTTCGCGTGGTATGTAGAACGGTGAAGAAGTGTGCCACGAAGTTGGTTTGGGTGTCAGCTTGGCCATCTGCGAGCGAAGACGTGTCGCATATTCGGTGACGTCAGCTGTGGTGTGGTTAGCGTCAGGAGACAGGAATTGACCTGGCAAGCGGAGGGGCTCACCGTAGACCAATTCAGCAGCGGATGATTGCAGATCGTCCTTCCAGGAACTCCGCATGCCGAGGAGTACTAATGGAAGGGCTTCAGTCCATTGCGAAGAGGCATGACACATTATAGCCGCCTTGAGCTGGCGGTGCAGACGTTCTACGATGCCATTTGAAGCAGGATGATATGCGGTGGTGCGGAAGTGGCGCGCTCCAACCAGGTTAGTGAGAGCTTTGAAGAGATGGCTCTCGAACTGGCGACCTTGGTCTGTGGTCACGCGAGCAGGGCAGCCAAATCTGGCTATCCAGCCAGAAACAAGGGCGGCGGCACAGGTCTCCGCCGTGATGTCCTTCAGAGGGAAGGCCTCAGGCCATCGCGTAAATCTGTCGATGACGGTGAGGCAGTATCTGAAATCAGAGGACAAAGGTAACGGTCCTACGATATCGAGGTGTATGTGCAGAAACCTCGAGGAAGGAGTAGGAAAAGTGGAAAGAGGAGAGATGGTATGACGGGTAATTTTAGACTTTTGGCATTGCAAGCATTGCCTAGACCACTCTCTACAATCTTTACGTATCCCTGGCCACACAAATCTTTGGGTGACCAGTCGCACAGTAGCTGAACTTCCTGGGTGATGTAATCCGTGAAGCATGTCGAATACTTTTTTCCTCAGGTCTGGAGTTACATATGGTCGCGGAGGTTGAGTAGACACGTCACAGTATACAGGTAGGTTGCCATCTATTACATTTAGCTTTTTTAGTTTCAGAGAAGAGCCATGAAGAAGTAGGTCTTGCAGTTCTGGATCGGTTTCCTGAAGTCGTGCAAGAGCCTGGTAATCAATAATAGTGATCTCTTCAATGCGAGATAGTGCATCGGCGACAACGTTCTCTGGTCCCGGTATGTATCTTACGTCAGTGGTAAATTGTGAAATAAAATCTAGATACCGAAACTGTCTAGGCGAACATTTATCCTTGTTCACAGAAAAGGCGAAAGTGATAGGCTTGTGGTCTGTGAAAATTGTGAAAGTCCTAGCTTCAACCATGTGGCGAAAATATTTGATGGCCTCGTATATCGCTAAGAGTTCCCTATCGTATGGGCTATACTTTCTTTGGGAGATAGATAGTTTGTGCGAATAGAAGGCAAGCGGTTGCCAGTCTTTGCCTCTTCTCTGCTGTAAGACAGCTCCGATTGCCGAGTCCGAAGCATCTGTAACAATGGCTAGATCTGCCGATGGTTCAGGGTGAGCTAGTAGCGTTGCTCGAGAGAGTGATGTCTTGCAATCCTCGAAGGCTTTCAGCAACTCTGCAGTCATTGCCACTGGGTGCGAACCTTTTACCTTAGGGCCACTTAAGACAGCGTTTAAGGGCGCTTGTAGCTGGGCGGCATTGGGGATGAAACGACGATAAAAATTTAGCATGCCCAGGAAACGTCGAAGTTCTTTCACAGTTTTCGGAGTAGTGAAGTCCTGGACAGCTTGGACTTTCGATTCGAGGGGTCTAGTGCCGGCAGCAGAAACGGAGTATCCGAGGAATGTGACTTCCTTTCGACCAAGGGTGCATTTACTGGTGTTAACTACGATGCCAAAGAGTTTGAGACGTTCGAACAATTGACGCAGGTGAAGTTTGTGTTCATCCACTGACCTTGAGAATACGAGTATGTCGTCAATATATCCGTAGCAGAAATCTAGACCCAATAGAACTTCGTCAATGAACCTTTGAAATGTCTGAGCCGCGTTACGTAGTCCAAAGGTCATGAACGCAAACTCGTACAATCCAAAAGGCGTCGTAATTGCAGTTTTAGGTATGTCTTCCGGATTCACAGCGATCTGGTTATAAGCTTTAACCAAGTCTATAGTGGAAAAAACTGTGCATCCTGATAACTGGTATGAAAAATCTTGAATGTGACGGATGGGGTATCTGTCCGGGATGGTTCTGGCGTTCAGTGCCCTGTAGTCACCACAGGGTCTCCATCCGTCGTCCTTCTTCTTGACTAGATGCAAAGCCGAAGACCATGGGCTCTCGGATCGACGAGCTATGCCACTCGCCAACATATCCTCAAACTCACTTTTAGCGATTTGCGTGCGAATAGGGTCAAGACGACGCGGCTTGCAGGAGGCGGGAGGTCCGGTTGTCGTCCTGATGTAGTGCAAGGTCTTGTGCTTAGATGAGGTATAAATACCTGAAGGACGTGTGATTTCAGGAAACTCGCGTAGAATTTCGTGGAACTCGGTTTCACCAGAGACAGCTTTAACTGATGAGATGTCGTCTGATAAATCTGAGTGAAGAGCGTGGACGGAAAGGGAGGTAATACCATCAATCAGGCGCTGGTTTCTGCAGTCCACGAGTAAGTTGTAGTAGTTCAGGAAATCTACCCCAATAATGGGCTTATAAACATCAGCGATGGTGAAGCTCCAGGTAAAGGCGCGTCGTAGTCCGAAATCTAGATGTAATTGGACTGGTCCGTATGTATGGATAACCGAATTGTTAGCAGCAGTAAGGTCATACTTAGATTTTATGCAGGGCGTCCTGACGGCTGACCGTGGAAAAACGCACAAGTCAGACCCAGTATCAACAAGGAACTGTATTTTGGATGATCGGTCGGTGACGAAAAGACGGCCTGTTGATGAAGGGCAACCGTTAGCCGTTACTTCCGGCCGCCCTTTGAGTTTTCCGCCAGATAGGTACAGGGCTGTGTGCACTTCTTAGCATTGGCGCCATAAGTAAAATGGTAGAAGCAGTGTGGATGATTTGGTGGCGGCTGCTTTGGGCGAGAACGGCTGCGTGAGCGGTCATACTTCCTGTATCGTGGAGGTGAACGTGAGCGTCCTCTATTTCTGTCCTGCTTTTTAACTTGAGCTGATAATGAAGCTACTTGCCTTGTAAGAGCGGATATTTGCTTAGTTAGGAGGTCATAAGCAGGTGATGATGATGATGAAGGGTTGATTTCTGCAACGTGAGGGATCGGTGGAGCAATCTCGTGCACTTTATCAGCCAGCTCAGCCAATTTCTCTAGCGATAGGTCTGTCTGTGAAGCAACAACAGTCTGAATACTTTGTGGTAACCTACTTGACCACAAGGTAGTCATGAAGTCTTTAGGTACCGTTGGACCAGCTAAACCCTCTAAGTGGCGTAGAAATTGAGAAGGCTTCCTGTCGCCAAGCTCCTCATGCATTAGAAGCTGCTTCACGCGTTTTTGTTGCGAATCGGAGAGACGTTTAATCAGTTCCGCTTTGAGTTTGTCGTATTTGCCTGTAGCAGGAGGGGAAGTGATCACATCCTTAACCTCAGCGGCATACTGATGATCTAGATGCCCCACTACGTAGCAGAATTTAGTGTCGTCAGTAGTAATCCTGGAGAGCGTAAATTGGCTTTCGACTTGGGCGAACCACAATGCAGGGTCGTCTGGCCAAAATGGCGGTACCCTGACTCCAACTCTCAGTACTTGAGCTCCAGGAGCATTCATAGCGTCTTCAAAATCTTCCTGATTGGGGTTAGCCATAATAACAAAAAAAATTGGCTCACCACTTTTGACTTGGACCAAACGTCAAAAATCATACGATCGTGTCTGCACTTTGAACTGCGATTTTTCTTCAACTACCAGCAATTCCCGATGATCAGCGTTGTCCAAATCCACCGAAGCCGTGGATCACGTCGGGGTCACCAGATGTGGGGTGTAGTAGGTAGTCCCACATATATCAGGAATCGAACCCGGTAGAAGAGAAGATAAGAAGTAGGCACAGCGAAGATAGGTAGGTAAGAACTCACGGAAGACGGAAATGAAGATTATTAATTTAGTAAATAGAATACGAGTTTAATAGGAAACAGAATTAAGTACTTAAGTAGGTAACAGAATTAATAATTTATAAATTATTTATATGCGAATAGATGCTACGCGCGGGTCGTAGGTAAGCAATCTGTCTGTATCCCCACTGGTTCCTCCGAGCGCGCCCGACGAGCGTGTTCGCCGATGCATGTGCGAGCGGGACGCCGCATGCAGGTTGGTGGAAGAGCGAGCGGGTGCGCGAGCGCAACGTCACACAATGCAGCGGGCTTTGGTGTATGGCCCAAGGTGCATAGGCGGTAGCGTTTTGTACCAAAGTAAGGGCTGGTACAAGTAGTGGCGGATAGTTCGCCACAAAATAATAAAAATACAAAAAGACGGCAATACATACAAGCGTCAAACATAATGTAATTATAGTGCATTCTCAAATATAATATACAACGTGTTAATGAATTAACGCATAACTAGAAAGTAGTTTGTTGAGAATCGAGAGCAGAATCGAATTATCATGTTTTCATCATAGGTAATTTTTTTCAAAATATTATTAACGTTGTATTTATAACAAATATTAAAAACCGGTCAAGTGTGTGTCGGGCTTATGAAAACACAATTTGGAAAAATTGTATGGTGGTACAGAGCACAAGTCCGACTCGCTCTTGGCCGGTTTTGCCAATTTAAGTAAAAGGTTTTCTATACAGCGAGTTAAAAATAACGGTACCTAAATAATTTTCATTTAACCGCGAAGTTTTAATCACACAAAAGACTCGTGTAAGCATTTAATAAAGACTAATGATGTACCGAGCTTAGAACATAAAATACACGCTAACTCCATCCTAATTTATTAGAATAAAGCCAGTTTGTTTCTAATTTTTGAGAGGCTTTTTGTTTTGATCTCATCTCTTTCAATCATAATTAAGCTTTGTAAAATGTTTAGTTCTGCTACCAGGATAAAAGTCAAAAGTCAAAAGTCAATATAATTTATTCAATACAGGAGCTTATCAATAGCTTATTAGGAGCTTGCAGCACACTTATCAAACGTCAAATCTTTTTTTAAAGCTACCACCGCGTCGGAAAGTGTTGTCTCTGTAGAGAAGATGCGGCCAGAATCTCTACAACATAACACGACTTAATAACTATTACAATATAAATTCTTAAGCTAAAGTTATGTATACAATAATACATAGTCTAATTAATAAAATAATTGTTACTATACGGTAAAGTAAATAAACTATCAGCTAGTGACCTCAAACCCAAGCATTTTGATCATTTAAGTTTATAATATGCTTTCTTACAGAGGAACACTACCCCAGGATACCCTAGCCTGATCCCCCAGGGGATCTCTGTGAACTCATCAGTTCATAAGAATCCCTCAAACCCACATATTGAATACTACGGCTTATTCACATGATGCCAACTAAAAAGGCACAATGTAACATTCTCAAAAGTCACACTCGCAAAATGTCACACTAGCTAGTCTTGGACGAATTAATAACTAGCTGCGTGCGCGCGTGCGTGAGAGTGTGTGTGTGTGTGTGTGTGTGAGGGTATGTGGGTGCGTGACTGTTCGCGTGTGTTTTAGGATTTTTTTCGAGTGCTTCGAAAGCATTTTTGTGGGATATAGGCTAACTAACTTTATTACTTTACATGATTTAGTACACTAGAAGTGTACTAGCTTTTGCAACAGAAGCATGAGCCACTTTGAGCATTGTTTAAGTTTTAAAAAGTGGAATACGTAATGAATAGAAGTACCTATCCCATAATTATACACCCATGCACTCTTATTGAGGGCAGGCCTGTTTCCTGCATTTGGACGTATATAGGCTGATGATGATGATAATCCTATAAAATAGTTGTCTTGTACAACTGCAAGAAACGTAGCTTTGGTCTCTGACATGCCCACATAAGATAATATCTTCTACAGCATATTATGCAGGTTTCCTCGTGTTGTTTTCCTTCACCGAAAAATCTGTGAGGTAGGTCACTGTAGACTGGAATCGAATCACCGTCAGCTGCTCTGAAGGTGAGGCTGTTGGCTCCAGACCAAAACAATTCTTAGTCGGGAAACACAACGATCAATGAACACTAAAATTTAATTTAAATTTAACGCAGAGCTTTGGTTTGCTGTAAGTAAATAATTCGTTCTGCGTAGCGGATTACTCGGGGTAATTCTCTAATACTGAGAGTTTACTCGGGGTTTAGCAGCTGTGGTCGGACGCCGGGACAATCCGGGAAGACATTATGCGAATTTGTATAATGCATCTTAAGTACAGGGCTCTAAAGTTTGAAATGCAGCGTTGATGCAAACGAAGTGAGCCTCACGCTTCCTGTCAACGATAGTGAACGAAGGAATGATCAATAAATTCCTCCTTTTGCTAAACGGGAATTACAGGTAATAATTTGTGTTTCTTGACTTATCCTATAATTGATTCTAATATTTAAAAAGCCCATAAATGGCATGCCTTGACATACCATTGGGATAGCAGGAGAGATGTTATTTCCACCTTACGTCCTCTTGCGAAAAACGAGTCCGCTTGACCATATGAATAGATAATAATACTATAGAAACGAAACTCTCGCGTTAAATGTCAAGATACTCCTACCAATTAAGCCTACCGTGTTGTGTTGGTTTAACCATCGTTTCTCTTTTACAGGGTGAAATTGATATCATTAGCATCCTTTGAAACTAAGAGTCTACTTATCAAACTGAACAACTTTTACTATGGGAGTAAACCGATCGTAGCATAAAAAAAATCTGCTTTTGTATCTGAGACTGTTGACTGACACATTTGAGTCGAGAAGGCATTGGAGTTTAGAATGGAACAGCAGATGTTTGTTTGCTCCAGTCGGTTTGGTCCCCTAGTAAAAGTTGATCAGTTTGATGGGTACTCTTAGTTTAAAACGATGCTAATGATATCAATTTCACCCTGTATAGTGTACTATTATTATCTATTTAGCATAGCATATGCTCACGACTATATTCCCCGAGGGGGTAGTCAGAGATATTCTGAAACCTCAGAATATCCACGTTTCACCAGTAGTACCGAAACTCTGTCCAGTGTGACGGGGGGTGAGCCCGTCACCACATGTAATGGACATTGGGTACAATACATGCCTCGAAATTGAAGCATGCAGGTTTCCTCACGATGTTTTCCTTCACCGAAAAGCCAGTGGTGTTACAAATCTTACATAAATTCCGAAAAACTCATTGGCACGAGTCGGTCTGGACGGGGATCGAACCATCGCCTCCTGCGCGGCAGGCAAGGTTACTCGCCACTGGACCACCACGGCTCTATTATCTATTTACATGCCAATATTTCTCTTGCTTTAGTCTTGTTATACCTTTTACTTCTTCTCATACATGCGATGCTGAGGTCAGCGATCTTATTAGTGGTATTCTTCGATCAGTGTCTGAACAGGAAACTTAATTCTGTTTGATTCTAAATGTATGAATCGTCCTTTTTTTATTGGTCTAAAACTATTTTTAATTGGTGCTGCTTCCCACTAAATATTATTTGGCATCCCAAAGTTAAAGTAAAAACGAGTAAAACCATCTTATTCTTCTTCTTCTCTTCCTGTTACCCCTAATAACTGATAATAGCTCTCCACCGGTTGCGATCTAGTGCAGCACTGTAGACATCCTCCCAGGTCATATTGAGGCTTTTAGCCTCTACTTCAAAGTCAAAGTCTAAATTGTTTACTCAAAATAATATCATATAGATTACTTTTTGACGTCATCTTTTTGAATCTACCACCGCGTCGGAAGGTGTTCCGTTGTAGAGAAGATGCGGCCAGAAACTCTACAACACACTTCTTTTAAACAAAACAAAATATATTTCTACAGACCGTCGCCAGGTTATTTTAGGGCGTCCCCTCTTTCGTTTGCCTGGTGGATGCCATTCTAAGGCTGTCTTGGATAGGTGATCCATAAAACCATCTTTGAAACCCAAATCAAAATGCGTTCAGATTTCACGTAGCATTACAAATGCGACTAGATAGTCCGTGTGAAAACTTGCCAAGAATTTTCTAAAGGTTACTTATTTATTTTGACACACATTCGATAAGGAGACGATATGTAAATAAATTCGTACTCAAGCCACTGCTCGTCCCTCGACCAGAATAAGGATTACGACATAATCCTCTAATCCTAAACTTACTGCTTTTGTAATTAAATGGCTTTAGAGGGTAATTAACTTAGTAATTAGTTAAATTGAATGGTTTTTGTTTTGTTGCTTTATTACACTTCAAATTTGCATAGTGGTAACGATTGCATTTTCTGAGCGAGTAGTTTGAGACGTTTTAATATAAATATCATTATATGCTAATGACCTCGTCGCCACTTTTAATGGGAAGTGGGTATAGGACCTATACCCACTCGCGGGTTCAAATCCCGCAAGATGAATACGAATATTTGCAGGTTGCAGGTTTCCTTATTTTTTTCCTTTACTGAATATTCGATGGTGTTGCAATCGTAATTTCTAAAAAAGTAAAAAATTACGATAAGAATTTATCATATTTTTTTCGAGAACATTTTTTATTTTTATTTTTTCGACAGGTATACGTAACTTTTCGAGATTTGCTTTTATTTTCCAGTTTTAATACAAATTCGAAAACTAAGTGAAAACTTTCGTTGTTTTTTGTGAATTTCGAAACGTTCATAACGTCCAAAATAAAACTAGCTCATTATAAAGAACACAAAACACACATAATCCAAACTCAACTATTACGTGCGACCGCACCAGAAGTTGTTAAGCCGTTTATGCGCGTTTTCGCTAAGCCGAGAGTGCATTTAGTGCACTTTAGTCGCTGCAACTGCAAGCGACAACATTGTGTTTGTAAGTTTAATGTAGTGCATAATCTGGTACGGAACGTTTGTAAGGCTGATGTTACATGATATAGATATTGTGGACGGATGAAAGGCTGTCAGTTAAGCTCCACAGTACTACCACAAACTAAAGATATGCGCCTCGGCAATCTTCGTGCTTCTGAATTACCTACGAGCTTAGACTACTTATATGAGGACAAGTTACGCGTATAATTCTACTAACAAACTTTTGTGCCACTTTTTGCGGGGGGCGAGATAGTACGAGATAATCAACTTTGAATTTTATTCCATTAGTTTAGATTCTAATTTTGAATGTTAAAAATCATGAAAAACAGTGTCGTGTGAACCCCAAACGTCATAAGTTCGAAATTATTGTTCCGCAAATATAGGCTGTCGCGTTTAGTGATAAGGTATAAAATTTAATGTAAATCAGTAAGATCCTTTGATCTTGCACGTTGGCAGAGGGGAAATGCTAAGGCGAGGCGGGTCCGTATATAATTCGTCTAAGTATGATATAGATATTGTGGACGGATGAAAGGCTGTCAGGCAATCTTCGTGCTTCTGAATTACTGTTAGCGGAAATATGGTTCTTGGCGGACCCCTCTGCGAGCTCTATGGATCGTCCCTTTTGGCTGTACTCGAAGACTGTCAATACCGACAGCGTCACTTCCTCCCCCGCTCCCCGCCGCACGACGCGCATACGCAATCTTGAACCGCTCCGATAGTTTTATATAATTACTAGCAGCCCGTCCCGGCTTCGCACGGGGTAGACAATTGTCTATTTTACCAAGGATCCCTAATTTTTTTCAAAATGAAATGTAGCCTATGTCAAATTGGAAGAATGTAGCATTCTATTGGTGAAAGAATTTTTTAAATCGACCCAGTACTTTTTGAGCCTATTCATTACAAACATACAAAAATAGGTACAAATCTTTCCTCTTTATAATATTAGTGTAGATTGTGGAAAAGTCTATTAAAATGTATTCACCAGTACCCTGAGAGTTTCAGTCTAATACTACCTACGAGTAATTCTGAAACCAACGTGTTTTTCGATGATACGTTTTTTGCCGTGTGGTTCCGGCTTAGAAAGGACCACTCCATTTCTTCCCGTGGGTGTCGTACGAGGCGACTAAGGGACCGTGTTTTTGTGAACGAGAAACTTGCCCCCTGTCGCCACCTGACACTTCATTTCATCGTGAAACTTTCAATATGTGAAAGTGGAAGTTGTGGCAAAAGCTTCTGATTACCTCGAAAGGGATTATGGTCGTGAGTGCTGCGCGCTGGACCGACGACCTGAGGAACGGGATTAGATGGAGAAGGCCGATAATAAAGTTTTGTGGTGCGTCTTGGTAGAAGCCTTCGTTCAGTACTGGACAATGATAAAGGCTGATGATAATTGTTTTCTCCGACGATGATGCAACATTTACATAAAACCTTTGAACTGTAGAAACGGGAACAGATCAACATAGATTTTCAATCGTAGTTTTTTTAGACTATGTATACAGGGTACAACTTAATATGCTGAAACGTTTTTAAGGAGATGATCAGACCATCAAACTGAACAACTTTCACTATAGGACCAATATCGAAATCGCGAAATAAAATCAGCTGTCCCATACATTTGGCTAAAGTAGGTTTGCAGTTTTGTATGCAGCAGTTGATTTTTTTTTCGCGATTTCGTTGTTGGTCGCATAGAGATAGTTGTTCAGTTTGACGGTCTGATCATCCTCTTAAAAAGTGTCAGCATATTAAGGAAGACCCTAAATATGGACAAGTTACGCATGTTATTCTACTAACAAAACTTCTCTGACACTTTTTGCGGGGAGTGAGGTAGCATGAAATCCGCAACTTTGGGCTTTATTCCATTACTTTAAATTCTAATTTTGAATGTTAGAAATCATGAAAAACAGTCTCATGTGAAGCCCAAACGTGATAAGTTCGAAGTTATTGTTCCGCAATTGTAGGCTGTCTCGCTTAGTGATAAGGTATATAATTGTATGTAAATGCACCTGATTAATTGATCTTGTACGTTGGCAGATGGAAAATGCTAACGAAAGGCGGGTCCCTATATAAATCGTCTAAGGTATTTTAAGTACCTATCCATGGTTTTGATATTAATCTAATAGAAAGTGAGTGACAACTGGTAGTAGGTACAATAGTATGTAAATATGACTGTCTTGTCAAACCAGGAGGTAGGGCAAATGAATATTTAACTAACCGTTTAATTTCGCTAAGTAACTAAATGTTACTGTCAGTTTCATGTATCGTTTTGGAAATCATACATTAATTTAAATGTGTCAACTTTAACGAAAAGAGAGGGCTATGCGTTTTCCATGCGAGGTCGAATCAGGAATGAAGAGATTCGCAAATGAACCAGAGTAGCCGATATAGCCCAAAGAATTGCTTTTTTTTTCTTATTTTTTATTAAAAATGGGTTTGCTCTTGACCTCAATCCAGTACTTAGGACAAAGATGGGGTCGAAGATGTAGCGAGCTAACCCAGAAGAAGCCTATCCACTCGTACTACAAAATAATTAGGGTTGAAAGCGCTCGGAAATTCTGACGCAGGCAGGGCATTCCTTGGCTTTGCGCATGATAAAAGAATCAGAAAGGCGCTTAGTGTGGATACGTGGGATATCAACCAAGAAGGTGTGGTATCCCGCGGTGCGTCTGGAAGTCCGATAGTAGAAGGAGAAGGCGGGATGATCTCATGCAGCTCAGCTCTTGGACACACTCACCGAAGTACAATCTGTAGAAGACGGACAAGCAGGCCACTCTGCGGCGGTGGGCTAAACTAAAGTGACAATGGGCGGGGCACATTGCTCGCAGAGATGATGGCCGATGAAGCCGAATTTTCGAGTGACGACCGCGTAAAGGAGAGCGCAGCGTGGGTAAGCCTATGACAACAAAATTTCAGGCAATTTGTACCAAAATGAATTGAATGAATATTATATTTTGCTAGGTGATTATTTAAACACTTTCCAAATTATCAAAGGTGGTTCAGATCATGAAACTGAACAACTTTTACTATAAGAGCAAAACAAAAACCAAAAAACTAAATCTATACCAAACTTCAAATGGTACCTACTCGACTCAATATCAAGTTACAGATTTTTTTGGGATTTCAGTTGTGCTTTCTTAGTAAAAGTTGTTCAGTTTGATGGTCTAAACTGAACACCTCTGAAACACTGGAAAGTGTTTCAAAAATCGCTTAATATATATATTTATTTCAGTATTCTAGTAAAAACGACTAGATTAAAGGCAATGAAAAGTAATCTATTGGTTGTTCCTTGGTTGTTCCATAGAAAATGTCGATGGGTAAGGCAACCCAAATATATCAAACAGTTTTATATTTTCGTGATTTCAGTGTTGGCTCCATAGTAAAAGTTAATCAGTTAGATAGTCTGAAACACCATAAATATAAAGCTCATAAGTTAAAATTCTGTAACAAAAATACTATTAAAATCGATAAAATCTGAAGTATCACTATGAAATAATCTCAAATAATAGCCATATACACTGCACATACATACACAGTAGTACGTTATACAGGTTGCTCGTTAAAACCCGAGGCAACCTCGCTTCATTTACCAGCTCGCGACGATAGGTTTCCGCGCGATTATTTACTTGCACGATCGCGATCGTGGCAGCACTTTTACGATCATTATAGGTACAAGATGTGAACAAATGATCCCAAAACCTGAAAGATTATCTAGAACTTATAACTGAAGAATCTCTGTTTCAAATAACTCTTCGAACTAAACGGAACACATAACATAACATAATTATTTACTAGCTGTTGTACGTCTGCGTGGACCTTAAAAAAGTATCCTATATGTTAATCCAGAACATATTCTATCTGCGTGCCAAAATTGATCTAAAACCGTTCAGCCGTTTATGTGTGATTGCGCTACAAACATGCAACTTTACAAAGATCCAAATATCGTCACAAACTTTCACATACTACTAATATTATAAACGCGTAAGTATGGATGGATGTTTGTTACTCTTTCACGTAAAAACTACTGAATGGATTTTAATTAAATTTGGCTTACAGATAGAATATGATCTGAATTAACACATGGGATACTTTTTTAAGGTCTACGCAGACGGAGTCGCGGGCAACAGCTAGTTTATCATATTAGTGAAGATGAGATAAGCACACCAAAATAATAAAAATCATCTGTCAAATCTTCTGCCATGTCATGCCATGTCATGTCATGTCGTAGATAAAACCTGTGATAATATTATGTAAAGGAGTCACGTTGCAGGTTCTGACCCGAGAACTTGTCTCGCGTGTTGTCCGCGCGTCGCGTCTTTGCCTGCCACGAGGCTCCGCATTCCTTAATCTCTTCTTGTTCTTTATCAAAAACAATCCCTGAGATTGGGATAGATACTCCCACAAACTACTTGACATTGGCGGAAATGCGGTGCTAACGCACAAGCAAAAAGTCCATTAATTATAAATACAAAAAATAAAAAAATAAAAATATTATGTAAAAATAAAAACATTAAGTGGTATAGACTCTCAATCATGAGGGTCCGGATTCGAATCCGCACGAATTACAACTACCAATGAGTTTTTCTAACTATACCTACTGCTCTCAAACGGTAAAGGAAAACCTGCACACGCTGAAAAGTAAATTCTGATGCGTATGTGTAGTTCACTAATCCTGGTGGACTGCCGCCTATACAGGATGTATGGGCCACCGCCCTGAGAACTATATAGTCTGATGATAATATGTGGGTATGAGTATAAACACAATACCCAGCCACTACAAATCAAGTTAAAGACAAATTTTTCAGTCTCGTATTAGGTTTCTGCGGGATTAGCTGATAATCTGGCGTCTCTTGCTTCGTAAGTGAGTACGCACTTTCTAGGGACGCTGGAACCACGCCCACAACCACAATACTTCGTTCCACAACAAACATTTAAAATCACATTTCTTGCCAAGTCAATTAAAAATGTACAAAAATTTACTTCGTTAAACTCCATTCCAAGCAAATTAGCACAAAGTTAATTTTCCCTAGACTATCTTTTTACCACAATACGAGATCATTTGAAACAATTTTACTACTCTTTGGAACTAGCGAGTAAACGACAGAAAGTTGCTTGCATGTGGACAAAACTAACATTTATTCCGAGGACATAAGGTGCATGTGATAATCTTACAAGAATGTTGTTATAGCCGAGCATAATGTAGCATTAGTGTCGTTAGAGACAACTGAAAACAATAAATAGAGAAACTATGTTGCATTGGCTTTTGTGTCTCGTTATAAGTTTAAGGAAATTATGTGTGGAACAAACTATGAGATACCTGACGTTATTTTCAGGAGATGATCAAACAATCTAATAAAAAAAACGTTCTACAAGTTGTAAAAAAATACCCCAGTAAGTAATATTTAACAGGCTTAGACTATCAAACTGAACAACTTTCACTAAGGAGCCAACATTGAGAAAAAAATAATAATATCTATTCTCCCATCGGTAGATACTGCAGTTTTGTATGAAGCAACTGTTTTTTTTTTGCTTCATAGTGACAGTTGTTCAGTTTAATGATATAACAATATTACTAGTGAGTTTTGTTACATCCTGTTTATGGGACTAACATAGAAAAAGCCCGGTATTCACCAAAGCGCAGATTGGCAGAAAGAAGACGAAATGAGATGCTTAGCGGCTAAGATGTAGGAATCCTTACAAACAGAGCGGAGATTGTGGGCTGGCTTGAGCAGAGCTTAGCTGCTTGCGGTGAGCGCGGATATGGGCGAGCTCAAGCGCTAGCATGGAGCGAGACGAACTGTTTAGCGGTAAGGTTTAGCGCGACATGCGGCGCTGATCGCTCTTTCGCCGCACTCCATCACATCTCTTGTCGTCTCCACGGTGCCACAGAATAGATATACCACCAAAAAAACAGCTTCATACAAGCTCGCGGCCAGAACACCCCTACATGCGCAGCGATGTTTCTGCTAAACTGCCGCTCATTCTCGTACGTGAAAATTCACGTATTGCCTACGCTGCACATGTAGGGGTGTTCTGGCCACGACCATGTATGAAGCTGTTTTTCAGGTTGGATGTCTATTCCGCCTCCTCGCAAGACGCCGATCACATCTCCGCTTCGATTGCGCCATAACAATATGAGATATTTCTTCTCCTCTCCGATTTAACCGTGTCAACTGAAGCTAAGCTGAGAGGAGATGTGTTAATAACGAAATGGTATTGGTTTTTTTTGCGTTTTTTTAAGAGCGGCGGTGGCGCGTTGCGGAGAGGTATGGGCACCCAATTATGGAGGTCCGGGTTCGAATCTGCACTGATGACATGCCTGTACCAATGAGTTTTTCTAACTTATGTACGTAATACCGACTGATCTCAAACGGTGAAGGAAAACATCGGGAGGAAACCTGCATACGCTGAAAAAGAAATTCCGATGCGAATGTAAAGTCTTCCTATACGCATTGGGCACGCGTGGTGGACTAACCATACGGCCCCTACAGCCCCCCTGAGGGTAGGCCTGTGCCCTGCAGTGGGACGTATATAGGCTGATGATGATTGGTTTTTCACGACATATCAACTCTCTGCTCCGCTGATCTCTGCTTTGGCGGAAATCGGGCCATAAAAGGATGATCAGATCACCAAACTGAATTTTTTTTTCTAAAGTCTGCGTATTAAAGACGGGTGTTACAAGCTCAATCTTGCGTCAGTCTGGTCCGTCAGTCTAGTATGAATATTTTAATAATTTTCTTCAGTCTGACGTGACCACACTGGTGTGAATCTGAAGCGTGTAACACCCGACTAACATGGTGTCGTGTCGTGTCTTCAGTCTATCAATTTCTCATCAGTTTATACATGACCAGACTAACGCGATACTGAGCGTGTAACACTCGACTAACACCCGATATACGGAGTATAACAAAACACCCTAGTAATACTTAAGGGCTTGCTTCAGACCATCAAACTAAACAACTTTCACTATGGAGCAAACATCGAGAAAAAATTAAAAAAAAACTGCTGTCTCATACATTTGAGTCGAGACGATACTGCAGTTTTGTATGAAAGCGCGGATTTTTTTTTCGCGATTTCGATGTTGGGTCCATAGTGAAAGTTGTTCAGTTTGATGGTCTGAAGTACCCCCTTAAGTATTACTAGGGTGTTTTGTTATACCCTGTATTGAAAGTTGTTCAATTTGATAGTCTGATCATCCTCTTGAAAAACCGTCAGCATATTAAGAAGCTTATATAAAGCACAAACAGGAAGATAAACTATGCAAGCTGCTTACGTTTATACAACGTATCATACTCAACTCTCAACATTATCCTCTCAGATGTACGAACCTGCCGGTTGGAGACAGATTGTGTGATACTAATCCCGTCTCTCGAAAGTTCTGTACCCTAAGTCTAGCAAATTACCTAGTCACTAGGTCTTAGTGCATCCACTATAGCGTACTTCGCTAAACTGACTAGTTTATTTGCAATGGTTTTTAATAATATTTAGAACATTATTTTGATATGTATTAGCTTTTAATAACAATACGCGTACTCTTACGACCGAGGGGGAAGCGATTCAGAAGATTTACATTTTACTAGCATTTTTCGATAGGAATGTGCCTAACGTAGAACTTGCCACAAAAAGGAATTACGGTTGCATTTATATTACGATGTCTTGTCGTAAAGTTGGTATACTGGTGGGAAAATATTATACAACGTGTTAATGAATAAGCGCAAAACCTCATACACCCTCACTGATTTATAACAAAATAATTCTATTGAAACAGTAATTGAATTTTTTGATAGTTAAAATTTAAAGTTATTCACATTTTAAGTTTTCAGGCAAAAATGATTTGTCATCATTTCAGCAATGGATGAATGCGCTAACGTGCTCATGGATACATTTTAAGAATCTTATTTTGGTAGTAATTAGGGTGAGTGGGCCTGTGCGGTGGGTTGAGATCGAGTTCAGTAAATTAAAAATTTAACAAACAAATTATTCAATATTTTGAAAAAAATTACCTATGTTGAAAACATGATAATTCGATGCTGCTCTCGATTATAACAAACGACTTTCTAGTTTTGCTTTTATTCGTTAACACGTTGTATAGATTAGTGTTTTTACGTGCCATCCGAATGATTTTTTAGGAAAAAAATACATAGGGTCCTGACACTTTTTTAAGGGGATCATCAGACCATCAAACTGAACCACTTTCTGTATAGCACCAACAACGAAATCGCGAAAAAAACAGCTGTTCTATACAAAACTGGAAACCTACTCGAGCCAAACGAATGGGACAGCAGATTTTTTTTTTCGCGATTTCGATGTTGGTCCGATAAAGAAAGTTGTTCAGTTTAATGGTCTGGACATCCCCTTAAAAAAGTGTCAGCATATTAAGTTGGACCCTGTATACGTAAATTAAATTGTTGCTAAGCCAAAGTGGAATTAAAAGTGGCGAAGGGCTCACTATCTGTCAGAGTTTGGAAACTGCTTATGTTTAGAATGTCTCCGATTGCCTCCGGGAATATATCGTGGTATGGTATACGCTTTCTCTCCCCAACTCGCACCAACGTCCTAATGTGGTCGCGTTCTCAAATTGCGAGATCCCGTGTTTGGTCGCAGTTAGCAGGCTGGCCTGTAGCCAACTCCTCCACTCCTCGGATTCCTTGCGGGCGCCATAAATCAACGGCTCGTTCCAACCATTAATATTGGGACAGTCGATTTTATGAAATGCCAAAGCTTTTTTGTCACGGAATTTGTAGTAATGCAGAGGATATTTGTGGTATAAAGTTGAACCTGAAAATTATGAGGTCGAAACGGAAAACACAGCCAGTTTTCAAATCTTAATTCAATGTCAAATACAGACCATACGGAATCGTTAAAAAAAAGAGTGAAAACAAAATGGTGGATAAGCTTTTTTTTCACAGAAATGAAAACAATTTTTCGAACAATGCCAACCGGTATCATTGTTAACTTTTAATTCGCAACTCTCATTGAACTTTAACCGAAAAACGTCAAATAGGTGGGTTGTAGAATTTCCGAAAGAACAGTGCGAAATCCCAGTTGTTTTTTTTTACTTTGAGTTGATACAAAAAGCTTTGTTGGCATGTACAAAGAAAAAACAAGATCTGCAATTAGAATCGATCCTGGACTTGTATTATGATGACTAGACAACGATATAGAATACATATATAGATACAAACAACCATGACTCGGGTACAAATACAAATATTCATATTCATCATACAAAATATTTATCCTTTACGGGATTCGAACCCGTGACCCTTGGCACAGCAGGCAGGTTCACTACCGACTGTGCTATCGGGCCGTCAAACAAATAAAACTGTAACAGAAGTGTGTCTGTACATTGAATATATTTAAAAATTACGATATAGTTGTTGGGTGTCCCTGACTCCAAATCAACCTTTATTAAAATGTATGTCATCATCACGCGAAAACTACTGAACCGATTTAAATTTAACTCTTTTTGTTTGATCTGACTTAAAATCTGGTATATAATTTGTGCGGACAAAGTCTGGGGTTAACTCTACTATCTCATAAAGTTATAAAAGCCATAACCAATTGTTAAAACCATTGCAATAGGAAGGTAAAAGAAAGACGAGGAATGAATGGAGCTGCAATCTCCTTGGTTCATCGGTATTCCGATGCCTATAAATATGCAAAACCGACGGCTAAGCTGAAGCTATATGCCGAATAACTCTGCTCTGTATAATAGAGTCGAATTTCGTACAGAATAAAATGGGATCATCGTAAAATTCTTGCGATAATTTTAGAATGACAATGGAGAACAGATTATGACTGATTAAGATTTTTATGATCGAAGAATGATTGTTGAAGTGAACTTAACGTTTTATATTGGTCTTGACCTTTGACTTTTTAATCAGTTAGATTAGAAGATACCGTATCTTGACTTTGAATCCCCGGATGTGAACTTAAATTTGCTACATATTAAAAGGGGTGATTAAGAATATCAAACTAAAAAACTTTCAGTATGTAGCCAACTTGCTCTCAAACGGTGAAGGAGAACATCGTGAGGAAGCCTGCATTCGCTGAAGAAGAAATTCAAATGCTTATGTGAAGTCTACCAATCCGCATTGGGAACTAATGGTGGACTAATGCCCATAAATCCTCCCTGAGGGTAGGCCTGTGCCCTGCAGTGGGACGTTTATAGGCTGATGATGATGATGATAATGGAGCCAACAAAGAAATCCCAATATATTTTGGTTGTTTCATAGAAAATTTATATCCCCATTGGACCCGAAGGTATGGAAGAAATTTTTCGCGGATTTGACGTTGGTTCTGTTCAGTCGGATGCATACAAACGAAGTCTGGTGCTATTTTCAATACTAACCAATTAAAGTCAATGAAATTTTGCAGAAAAAATCTAAAACAAATCTCTATGCTTGTATCTTATCCGATTTTCGATAAAATATACAGTTTCTATGCTAGAATTAATATAAGATTTGTATGTAAATCTTTGAGGCACTGTAACTTTAAAACTGCTAATAATGAAAATCTGACAAGAAACAAGCATAGAGATTTCACTGACTTTAACTGGTTAGCATTGAAAATACAACCAGACTTCGTTTGTATGGTGCGCGTCAACAGTAATGTACCCTTAAGTTATCTTACGAAATAGATTTCAAACTTGTTCCAATCGTTTTATTTAAAATTTAATTAATAAAAGTACTTCTTCTTCCACTAGTTAAAAATTAAAAATATTCTTAGGTACATTTTAGGGCCCCACATCTTCAATAGCCTACGTTAAAACTTATTTAAATGCCTTCCCCTGCAATCTGCAGAAGCCTCTGTATTTCTTTGATACTCTTTCATTTATTCCGATACAATTAGGTCAGACGAGATAGATCTTTGAAAGATTAAAAGCACTTACCAATCTTACCTCAATGGACGAGGCAAACGGTATTTTATCTACAGACATATTATTAACTATTCACGAGCGAAAAGATCGAATTTTAAATGTAATAAAAGTACATTGAAGACATTTTAAAATAATGGGCTGGTGCATTGACATACCATTACTAATTACTGGACGTCGGGTTCGCGCTCAAAAGTATCCGAACCAAAAGAGCACCAAAACGTATAAAGAGTGGGGTAAAAACTACTCAACCAAAATGAAAATGAATTTCAGCATTATCAATGTTTTTTAGTTGGTTTATATTACCTTATACGTATGTTTGTGTAGGTTAGTCTCGGACACTTTTTTCGATAATTTTGTCCTTGACCCGGGGTCCATTATTTTGTATGTCAATGGCCTAGTGCGACTCGAACTCGCGTACCCCTCAGTGCGTATTCATATTCTGTGAAAATTTCAACTCGCTACCTACTACGGTTCAAAAGATACAGCCGTTTAGAATTAGGACGGACTGAAGGACTACTAGAGTCGAATGGCATCCTTTGGGTATGGAACCCTAAAAAAAGGTTACGGTTTTGGTATCTTCGGTATCCCTGACTCAAAATCACACATGGTTTTTTTACCCGACTGCACCAGAAGGAGGTTTATTCGAGCGTATGACTATGTCTATTTCTTTGGCAGGCCGTACAGCCTAAACGACTTGATTGATTTTAGTGTTTAAGGTTTCTTTATTGTCTGTTTGTTTGTTTGTCGCGAAAACTACTGGACCAATTTTAATGAAACTTCTTGTTTTTATCTAGCTCTAAATTACGAACACTATATTCAAGGCCCCCACAGGGACAATTGAGCATCATCTGCTACGATTCTGAGTATTCTGACGTACTTCTTATTTCCTTTCAATAGTCATAAGACGCTTCATACACGTACATCAAAAACACAATGAAAAAGGACAATGGGCAAAATATACCCAGCTCCTCCAACCCGAAATACACCCAACTCCACCAGCCACATAAGACAAGATAAGACAGGTGTGACTCGGACGTAACAAAAATGAGATTAAAAATATCCCAGAGATCAATAGATAAAATTGTGTTCCTAAACTGAACAAAATATAGGACAGCTGCATACCATCATGCAAGCAATGGAATGGTGGAGCGAATGCACGAACAGGTCACAGCGGCCATTATGAAATCCAAAACTGGACAGAAAGTTCCCTTTCGTACTCCTAGGTATGATATGCGTCTTCAAGGTGGACAAATTAAGCTTCACCAGCTGACGGAAGAACCCTGAGACTTACCTGGACATAATTATTGATGCGCATGGGTACAGAAGTCAAAGTTAAAGTCAATATAATTTATTCAATATAGGAACTTGAAGCACACTTATCAAACATCAAATCTTTTTTAAAGCTACCACCGCATCGGAACGTGTTGTCGCTGTAGAGAAGATGCGGCCAGAAACTCTACAACATAACACGACTTAATAACTATTACAATATAAATTCTTAAGCTAAAGTTATGTATAAAATAATACATCGTCTACTTAATAAAATACTTAATGCTATACAGTAAAGTAAATAAACTATAAGCTAGTGACCTCAGACCCAAGCATTTTGATCATTTAAATAATCATCCAGTTTATAATATGCAGAGAGTTTGTATGTGTACCTATTCGACTTAAAATAAATAGAAAACCCCGAGTTATAATTTAATGCGCATTGGCACAGTTAAACATGGACGTGTTACCTTCAAAACAAAACTAGTCTAAGCTGTGGCGGATCTGGGTGTGCCGTCCATACATTTTTGCACACTCTCCTTAACTAAATATACACACTTTACTGTACTACTATGAAGCCGGCCTGTTTGTTAAGTGCCCCTTGAACTGCTAACTTGTGAACTTGGTTACCGCTGACTTTGCTTATTAGTTTCGCTGGACAACATGTGGCCGTGGTCGTCTCTAGTTGTTTGGACTTTGTCTTGTGAATTCAGAAGTTTATCTGTTTGTCTTGTAGGTACAAGTATTGAGTTTTCGTTGCATAATGTCGTTAGATGAAATCGTTGGGAAGGTGAAGGGTCTGAGTGAAAGATGGCACGTGTTGTAGGGCTGAGAAAGATGAAAAGAAGATGATATATCCTACTCATGTTCTTGGATTGAATTCGTCCATCATTGTTTATTGTTGTGGTTGGTTTACAGGAGCGTTAGTGGTAGTTCTGGATATGGATGACGACAAAATGTTTTTTTAATTACTTTATTATTTAAAATCGGTTTGATAATACTAAAGTTAAATTCATTTTAGTTAATATATTGTAGTTCGTAATGTCTTTAAAAATAACTGAATTGTTACCGATTCAAGGGAGACAATTATATTAGAAGTGACGTTATACCTATGTCTTTTCCTACAAATCAGGTCTTGTCCTATCAAAAAGGTCCTCTTTTATAGTTAAGCTCGCGTTTGTACATCACGACTTATTGTAATTTTTCATCATTATGTAGTTTGTGGGCAATAAAGACTCTAATAAATCTAAGGTTTTAAATCGCTTATAATTATTTTGTTTTCTATTAGATTGTTATTTTAGCATAGAATAGGTAATAGTATACCAACTAGGTAGTAGTCAACTATTATTGATTATAAACACGTCCCCTTAACACGCTATAGATAGAAATAATAATAAATTTCGTTCTCTGGCTAGTGGGCTCGGTAGCGAAATTGGATAACGCACTTCCCCGGTTTGGAAGAGTGCGGGTTCAAGTCCCGCCCGAGACGAATTTTTCAATCATTAATTTGAGTATACATTTCCACATAATTTTAGTCTTGCCTTGTAATTTCTTAAAAGATATAAATTATCCAGGATCAAACATTAGCTATCCTGTAATATTCTTAATATTTTACTCTTAATTGAAACCTATTTAATTTAAAACAAATATTTATGGGCACAGTTAAAATGTATTTTTAGTATAATAATGTTGTAACTTCAAAATTCATTCACTCAAACACAATGTGATCACAAAGCGATTCATCACGCCACCCAAACTCGAATCCTAATTCCTCGGACCTTTGTCAAAACTAGAATCAATTTGTACCGGGCGCGTTCGTTCGAGAACGAAGTTTGATCTCGGACCAATTTGGAACGCAAATTAGATCGGCTGCGTGACCAGCGCCATTTTAGATCTAGATGCAAGATCTACTTCGTGTCGGTGCGGGTCTTTGGCGAGGTGCTTTCGAATTAAGTGCTCGGAGTGAACTGGGAAATTTCTGGTTGACGAATTTTGTTAGTATTGCAGAGAAGCGAGACTCTTGCATTTGAAGACGATATTTTACAAGCTGTATGGTTTGTAGCGTGGTTAAACTTTGGAATGTGGATTAAACTATCAAAGTTAAAGTTAGTGATAGTTAGAACTGAAAAACTATCAGAGTGGGACCAACAAAAAATATCGAAAAAAATCAGCTGTCTCATATAAAATGCAGACCAAATGTATGATGAACCAACTCATATTTTACATGATTTACGCTGACTCAGGGACCAGCAAAGTAAGTAAGCAAGTACGTACGTACATAGGGTTGATATAAATTGTGGTTATTCATCGTGGACCAGAAACTGAGTAGCTTTCTCTTTCAGCACCAAAGTCGCGTAAAATATGAGTTGGTCGTTGTTGGACCCGAAGTGGGTTTTCGCCTCCGATCACGCCATTCATCTCTTTTCTGTGCTTTCTCAGTCCAGTTGGGCATCTCCAGCTCCTCGAGATACTTCGCAATCTCGATTTTATAAATTTCCCATGATTTAAATCAACCCTAAATGCTTGTATAATATGATTAGGGGTCATATACACGAATAGGAGCAGCGGCGGCGGTAGGATGCGCAGTTTCGGTGCAAAATTGTAAATCCCTAGTGAGAAGCCTCTTTCCATCCAGACAAATAAAATTATGTCTTATCTCAGTGAAGATAAACTACAATATGCTTAGTAGCATTTTGCAGGATCATTAATTATATTTTTAGCAAAAACTTTAGAAGTCAATTCTGGATCAAGTAGTCACTATCATTTATAGCAGCATGACCTAAACATAGGCAACTATGATCTGTAACAGACCAGGCGTTCGTCACTCAGCAGTAGGTACCGAGATAAGTACCTACACTTTGACGCATCATAAGCGATGCGCTTGCTTGATTTCTGCCACTCCCACATCCAGACTGCAACATCAAAGTAATAAAACGCTGAGCTATGGAGAGAGCTATGCTCAGTGTTTCTCTGAGATATCACATCAGAAATGAAGTGATACGTCAGAGAACTAAAGTGATTGGCATAGCGCAGAAAATTAACAAGCTGAAGTGGCTATGGACTGGTCATATCTGCCGAAGAACTGACAACCGGTGGGGTGTCAGAGTTCTAGAGTGGAGACCGCGAACTGGTAGGCGTAGTGTGGGACGCCCTGCTGCCCGCTGGGCAGACCACCTAAAAAAAGTAGCGGGGAGCGATTGGATGAGGAAGGCCGAAGACAGAGTTTTGTGGCGCGCCTTGGGAGAGGCCTATGTTCAGCAGTGGACGATGATGGGCTGATGATGAAAACGCTGTGACAAGCTTCACTAGATACATTTGAGCCCGTACCGTCTGCTAGTAGGTAATTAAACCGTGAGAATTTATCGTTTTCTCTGAAGTTATATATCTGTTACGAAGTTACTAGTGATCTGTGATATAGACATGGCAACTACATCTCAAATATACTCTGAATAGCCCGGCAATATGGCGAATATATCTCAAGCGTACTCAACGATCACGTCAAATTCTCATCGATACGATTGACACACTCGTGTCAAACACCTCTCCCAGGATCCGTTTGAGCAAGAACATTCAGATCAGTGAACTTTAAAACATTAGATCTGAGATCGAGACATCCCTTAGAACGGAAAACTTGGGATTATTGAATCTGGTCCCCTCCGATAGGTTTAGGCCTTTAGAGGGTTTTATAGGATGTGGCATTAGAGCAGGTATATTGTAGTTGGATTTGTGACCTTTTTTTTTCGAAATGGTAAATACAACCTTACTGCGAACTATTACGAGGGGCCAGTGACGACGAAGGGTTCTGATAGGTCCATCGAAATGCACTGAGAAAAAACCGGCCAAGTGCGTGTCGGGCCACGCGCAGGGTAGGGTTCCGTAGTTGGGTCACTGTATACGTTGTTATAATAAAATCCCCGAGACCATTTTGAATCTTTCCGAAAACATGTTTAAAACTCAAATCAAAAAAATCCTCTGTAAAAAAGCATAATATTATAAACTGGATGATTATTTAAATGATCAAAATGCTTGGGTCTGAAGTCACTAGCTTATAGTTCATTTACTTTACTGTATAGTATCATTATTTTATTAAATAGACTATGTATTATTGTATACATAACTTTAGCTTAAGAATTTATATTGTAATAGTTATTAAGTCGTGTTATGTTGTAGAGTTTCTAGCCGCATCTTCTCTACAGCGACAACACGTTCCGACGCGGTAGAAGCTTTAAAAAAATTTGACGTTTGATAAGTGTGCTGCTAGTTTCTATATTGAATTAATTATATTGACTTTGACTTTGACTTTGCCCGTCACAATAAATGAACTTAGAATGGGTTTATTTTATTTTATACTATGTTTAAACGGCTAATAAAGTCTAAAAAGTAAATTGTACAAGTCGGTCGACTATTATTCGTTAACTTGTAAAAGCCTACATAGCGGTGATAATTTTCATTTTAAATTCGTTATATTCACTACTGCTGTGAATTTTTTCACGTATCCCGAAACAACCGTTTAGAAGACGGGGGGAGGGGGGGGACATTTGACTTTAACAAAATGCTTAATATTTCGATAACGGATCCTTGAATCGAAAAATGGTATTCACACACCCACAATATTTTTAAAAGACCTATCCAACGATACCCCACAGCATGGGATAGACGAGAAAAAGAAATTGCATCCCCACTTTTCATGTAGGGGAGGAAACCTAAAAAACGTATACGTAGCCCGTCGCAGCTTACGTACCACGTACCTTACGACGCGATACTGATTACGAGTGTTGCATCAGTATTTAAGTTGTCTCGTACTTCATAATGAAGCTTATCACTTAGGCCTCTGCAACTGTCATCGATACCAATTATCTAAAGTGATGATTTAATTACTGTTTTGATTTAAAATATTCTTGATTATTCTTACAGATTTGTCAAAAATTTGAGAATCATGCAAAGAGTGCTGTTAATTATTTGGTTTTAACAGTATACGCGTCATTATGTGTTTCTACAAATATACAACGTGTTAATGACTAAGCGCAAAACCTCATACACCCCAACCAATTAACAAAAAAATAATTAGATTGAAACAATAATTTAATTATTTTGATAGTTAAAATTTAAAGTTATTCGCATTTTAAGTTTTGAGGCAAATATGATTTATTATCATCTCATCAATGAATGAAAGCGCTAACGTGCTCATGGATACATTTTAAGAATCTTGTTTTGGTAGTAAGTAGGGTGAGTGTGCCCTTGCGGTGGGTGGAGATCGACTTCAGTAAATTTTAAATTCTTCAAACAAATTATTAAATATTTTGAAAAAAAAATACCTATGTTGAAACCATGATAATTCGATTCTGCTCTCGATTCTAAACTAACTACTTTCTAGTTTTGCGTTAATTCATTAAAACTTTGTATAAGGAGATCCTAAGATTTAATAATATTGAAATGTCAGCTGATGTAACAAAAGCAGTAATAATAAAGCGGTAAAACCCAATCTACAGATATATTCGATTAATTCTCTTCTAGCTAGACACTATTATAGGCATAGAATACAAAAGAACATGAATTAATAATGCCCGAACAATATATTACTAACATTGAATAGATATTACCTACGCTAGTAGAATCATTGTGAATATTTTCATCGAGATTCAATGCTCTCAAAATGTTTTACTGAAAACATTTATTTTACTGTAGCATCACATAATCATATTTATTTGAATATCAAAAATCTTTTATTTCTGATCAAATTTAGTCGTATTTTGTTTATTTTAATCATCACAATTTTATTCTATAAAATATACAGGGTGTAACAAAACACCTTAATAATACTAATAGTAATACTAAGGAGGTGCTTCAGACCATCGAACTGAACAAATTTCACTATCGAGCCAATGTTGAGGAAAACAAAATTTGCTGTCCCATACATTTGAGTCGAGTAAGTACTGCAGTTTTGTATGACATCAGATTTTATTTTATTTTTTTTCTACGTTGGTCCATAGTTAATGTTGTTCAGTTTGATGGTCTGAAGCACCTCTTTAAGTATTACTAGGGTGTTTTGTTACACCCTGTAGAAACACAGTCGTAGAACAATTGACACGAAGAGAAGATCATCTTATTTAAGAGCTAAGCTCTTGTCGGTAGAGTATTCGCCAATTCAATCGCGTTTCCGCTAGTGTCTTGAGTTCCTGATACGACACGACATTTATCTTTTTCAGGGTTCCGTATCTAAAGGGTGCCAACGAGACCCTAAACATAAACCTACGCTACGCTGTCCATCCGTCCGTCCGTCGTAGCTCTAAAGGACTATATCTTTTGAACCATAATAGGTAGTGAGTTTAAATTTAACAGCATATGAGATTTGATAACAAATAATAAAAAAACGAGTGGCGACGGGCTCACTTCCCGTCACACTGGAAAGTTTCGGTACTACTAGTGAAACGTGGATGTTCTGAGGTTTCAGAATATCTCTGACTACCCCCTCGGGGAATATAGTCGCGAGCATATGCTTATGCTTGGTAAAAAAACAAAAAGTTACAAATTAAGGGGTCCCATAATACTGGAAAGTAGTTTTTTGAAGGTTTTTTGTTTTTGCTCTATCGTAAAATCGGCAATTCATAAAAGCGTCAAACTTGGTGTGATTATGATGCATTCTCTACGGTAAAACACCAAATAATAAATACCGTATGTGTTGGGCTTGCGCTAAAGATCCCGGAGAAAATTTAATTTGTGGGTAATATTGTATGGTGGTACGGAACCCACCGTGCGCGAGTCCGACTCACACGACACTTTTCATACAAAACACCAACCAACGCGATGGTAAGATTCGTACAAACCTTCAAAACAATAATAATATGGGGTCCTTCTTAATATACTGACACTTTTTAAGAGGATGTTCAGACCGTCAAACTGAACAACTTTCTTTAGTTGTCATCGAAACATCCTACTCGACATCGAAACCGCGAAAAAAATATCAGCTCTTCCATACAAAACTGCCTGTTTTCTTTTTCGCGATTTCGTTGTTGGTCTCATAGAGAAAGTTGTTCAGTATGATGGTATGGTCGTCCCCTTAAAAAAGTGTCAGCATATTAAGAAGGACCCTGTATACATACCTATACGCCATTCAAAATAGCAACGAAATTTTAAGGCTATTTTGCATTACAGAAACAGAGATTTGAAACACTTCCTCTCACTTATTCTTAGAACAGCTTTAGTAGCATCCAAGATATGTCGGATAGTATATGAATTCATTAAATTAATTACATTTGGTAATCAGAATTAGCCAGAAACCTAAATTGGAATCGGAAAATCTCGTCCTTATTTGGAATGCAGTATAACTATTTTGAACAAATTATATTGAATAGAATTAAATTACGCACCAACCCGTAACTATCCACCTTGAGCTACAAAATGTAAAGCAACATTAAGTATCGGACAGGCATTCCGTTATTAGCCACCCTTTTCAAAGTCCTATTCAAATTAGAGGTATTACGAGACCGAACTATTAAGCCAACTTTACTGCAAACGTATTCGTTACTATTATCAACCTGAAACAGTGGTTCCGTTTGTAACGGGAAAGGTAACATTAGAAAACTAAGGACAACCTATTAAATAGAAGGGAGGGATATTTAAAACATACCCGAAATGTTCGAAAAGTGGTCGGTTTGAACGTTAAGGTACATTTAATGCGGCCATTCAAATTTGCTAGTATATAGGTAGTTTGCTTAAAGTATTTTAAGGCATAGAATGCACAGATAGGTCGAAGAAAATTAAAATAAAAAAAGAAGAAAAGTTTTTAAACTGTTCATCTTCAATTCAATTCAATTTTTGTTTAGTGGCATCCGATGTGTTATCACAATTCAGCCAATGTCTCGTTATGTGGATAGTATATGAAGGAAAATGATCAGTAGTATTTATTAAGTCTAGAGTGGCAGTTTTGCCAATGTAAGTAGGTTATAATCTCAAGTGATTGTTTTAAGGTTAAAAAACAAAAGAGTTCACAAAATGGTGGAGCCACGTGCAATCCCAACGCGCCGATACGCACGCGTCCGTACTCCGCCAGAATTGCAGCGCGACTCCAACTGTTCATCTTACCTAAGAGGAATTATTGAAACAATGACAGCGCGATTTATTTTCGTACAACGCCATCTAGTTTGTCAACAAATCTGAAAGAGTCAAGTCAAAATTGTTTATTCAAAATAATATTACATAGATAACTTTTTGACGTCATGTTTTTGAATCTACCAAGTACAAATCTATTTCACTGGTTTTTTCCGAAACTGGTTGAGCTACAGCATCCGTTAATAATTTTCACTGAAAGTACTTACCTTAAGTTATATTTTATAACATTTTCAGATTTGAAACCTTTTTTTTCTAACCCCTCTTTCGTTGTAAAGGAGATGTCGAAAAAAAATATTTTCGTCATAACTACTACATTTCTGTTTTCGGTTATTGTTATCTGTCTTCATGCCAAATTTCGATTCAATAGGTGCAAAAATGAGCGAGTTATTGAGGCGGGACATACAGACAGACAGACAGAATGGACGAAAGTATAAGGGTTCCTTGTTTGACTACGGAACCCTAAAAATGGTTTCAAGACCGATCAGTCTTTTCAGTGCTCCGTAATTCGCGTTCACGTAGATATACCCTCTGGTCTACCACAAACTAAGACCACAAAATTAGATTTTCGCAATTACGTGACCGTTTTCGTTCCAACGTCAACTACATTTAATGAAGTTTGAACAAAAACGCATAAGCATAAGCATATGCTCACGACTATATTCCCCGAGGGGGTAGTCAGAGATACTCTGAAACCTCAGAACATCCACGTTTCACCAGTAGTAGCGAAACTCTGTCCAGTGTGACGGGGGGTGAGCCCGTCGCCAGTTATAATGGACAGTGGGTACAATACATGCCTCGAAATTGAAACATGCAGGTTTCCTCACGATGTTTTCCTTCACCGAAAAGCCAATAGTGTTACAAATCGTACATAAATTCCGAAAAACTCATTGGTACGAGTCGGAACAAAAACGGTCGCGATATATCGAAAAACGAAAGTCCAGTGCCGCTGTCGTGAATTTCCTTAGGGGGTGTTCTAGTTCATCGCATCATTCGTCGCGGTTGGCTGCAAAAGCGCGTGAAATCGGGACAGTGCAATATCTGTTACGTAGTAACTATTAATAAATAATCTATGGTCATTCCCCGCTTTCTAGCTGGACTTCACAGCTTTGTGTTGGCAGTATCGTCAATGTTGATCCTGGTGTACAGGAGTTACGGTGGAGAGAATTTGTGGTCTATGCCTGTTAAAAAAATATATTCTCCGAGGTAGTGAGAGATATTTTAAATGCAGCATATTCAGAGTATCAACGTTTCACTAGCCATGTACAAACTCTGTTTATCTAAACCAATGACATTATATACACAAGGACATCGCTTCAGTGCGCTATTAACGGGACGGGTCGAGTTTACAAGTTATGCCTAATTGTTTTACAATACTGTTTTGTGACCGAAGACATTTGAAAGGACTGGAATGTCAGCGGCAATGTATTGTATGACGTGGTGAGTCTTATGTATAGATATGTCATTGATCTAAACACATATTTTTTAAATTAAAGAAGATTTTCTGCACATGCTCTAAACCTCTGAACATTACCAGTCATTGTCATACTACACTCGACCTTCTTAACCCTATTTCATTGACTCCTTAAGGATTCTCTGACATTATGGACACCCTCTTCCTACCCCAGGGGTCATAGAACTTATGTCCAGAAGACTCAAGTCCTAAGCCAAGAAGACTCGTTGTCCCTGGTCTAGTCCTAGCCTTACATAATGTGACTTTCCTGTATTCGCTGATGTTTTCCGTACTACGCGTACAAAGCGCTATTTTGTTAATGTTCATATTTTGTTTACTGACTATTATGATTCAGCATTTGCGGTTTCAGAGAATTTACATAACTATGTTGTATCTTTAACAAATAAAGATTTAAAAAAAGGTTAGGTTAATCCGGCCAGTGGCTTGTGAACCCGGCGTTTTGCGATGGTTTTCTAACATATTCACATTCCGGAGGTATGATTTCAGTATTACTGATATTGAAGAGGATAGGCGGGCTCTTTAAGAATTTTGAGAATAAGTCTCTCTTCTGACTATTTACGTATTTGTCCGATCCGCCCCTCCCACTCACCCCGCCGACTAGAGTGCGAAAGAGACAACTGCAGCTCAAACTGATTTTATCTAAATAAAATGGACGAAATCTGCATTCCCCTTTTTCCTCCTCCAAAACTAAACAGATTTTAATAATTCTATCAAGAATAATATGAGACTGACTTTGACTACATCTGTTTTTTAGGGTTCCGTAGTCAACAAGGAACCCTTATAGTTTCGCCATGTCCGTCCGTCTGTCCGCGGTTTAGCTCAGAGACGCTTAGTACGAGAAAGCTGTAATTTGATAAGGGTATACATATTAATCTCACCGACAAAGTGGTAAAATAAATATTGAAAAATATTTTTTTAGGGTACACTAAAAGTGGGGACGCAATTTTTTTACCTCGTCTATCCCGTGGTTTGGGGTATCGTTGGATAGTTCTTTTAAAAATATTGTGGGGATGGGAAAACCATGTTTCGATTTAGGGATCCGTTAGCGAAATATTAAGCTTTAAAGTGAAAATTTTTGTTAGAGTCACGTGTCCCCACGTACTATAAGGTTTATAATTGTGTTCCTTTGACTATCCGCCACCGCCACACGTCTCTTCCATATAAACCGCGCCTTAGACTCTACAGATCAAATTGAATAACTATGGGAACAAATGCTAATGTAAAATTTGCTCATTTTTGATGTGTAGAGTCTTAATTCAAAATCGGATGTTGGAATCGAAGATAAGCATATTTATCTAGTTTCACTAACATTATTATTGTTCATCAGTTGCTCCTCAGAAGGCTATACTTACAAAGCGTTAAAATCAAACACTCAAACAAGTGTAATCCAAACCTCATCCAATCCTCAAAAGTCAATATTTGAAAAGAGTTTTTACACTAAAAACAATAAATGTTTAATAGCTGAATTCCATTAGCAACTAAATTTCCGATCTGGATTTTATTTTCGTTTTAAATGAGGGGTGATTTTGCTCTTTTTTTCGCCCTCAGAGCCTCCGGTCCAACTCTTAATTAAAACTGAGCGGTTCCTCTCTCTGCCCTCTCTAAATTGACTCTTTAAAACTTGTAATTTGAATTCATTTTTTACCGGAATGAGTTTTCGCTATTACCATTGAGGTTGTATGGATGATTGTGGTGCTATCACAGTTGGAACGCTGATTTTGTTACATTCTGCTGTGCCATTTTTGAACTACTGGCCCAATTTTCAGAGAAATACCCCTCTTTCGTGTTAGAAAAATGATCTGTGTGTGAATTTACCGTGTGGTATCAGGTGGTGTTGATGACCAAGTTAGGTTTTGTAAGAAGCGACTTGACATCGTCAACCTCTCTGGTGCCTTCACCATGTGACTACAGATGACTCTGCATCCTGCTTCACATCTGTTCCCCGTTCCATCAGATTCGGGACAAACAGTTCGAAACAAATCTTGTTACCTTAGCCACGGTTTATACAGAAGTGACGCGCGACGGTGGCGAATAATCTAAGTAACGTACGTAGTACCGTAGTTTTTGTCATAAAGGAGAATCGCGCCCGTGCCTCCAGGTGAGGTAGCCTGAAGGCGCGGGCTTAATTCTCCAAACGACGCTATGCTACGTACTATCAGGTTAATAATTCTGTTACTTTGACTATCCGCCACCGCCACACGTCTCTTCTGTATAAACCGCGCCTTATATCAGTCGCTTAGTAAAACCACACCCTGAGCACTTCATACAAACGACAAGAAGAGGCTAGCAAGAGTATGCTGAATGAGTGCAAGTTAGATAGAACTAAAATAATGCTAACTGTCGTACCATGAATGAGTGCAAGTGGGATAGAACTAAAAGTCTTGTCGTACCAACGAGATTTGCCCAACCGGCAAGGTCAAAATTCATGAAAAGCAGGGAGTGTCATACTGTAACGAAGGTACTAGTTATTCTTTGTTTTACTGTAGTAAAACCAGACCTATCTCACAGCTCAAGTATGCTTGATGGCCGATCCACACCGAATGGTGAATGGCAATAGGTTAGGTTAGGTTAAAAATTTAAGAGCTTTCATGTACAATGACTCGTTTCATTTTTATTTGCACGCGCGCCGTCGTGACGTTTGGTAGGTGATTCGCGAATTGTACGATAGGACGGTGCGAATAACTTTACACCTTATTGCCGTGCAGATAGAGAGTTGCAATTTATTTAATTCTGTATTCGAAGTGATTCTTCTATACGGGTAGTACTAGTACTTATTCTGTGGTAAAACTCACCCTATTTCTTACCGTGATTGTCCATATGGAGGAAATTGGGTGGTATACTCTTAGCCGAAACCATTCAGCAAAATATGGCAATTGCAATAAACAATGTATATAAATGGGAAATGATATGATACAATAGTATCGTAAATGAAAAGGCACATACTCGTAATTTGACAGATAATCGGTTTACACCGACCACGCAATGAAGCTAAACCACTGATTTATTTCCTACTGCGAACCGCTAATTTCATCTATAGCCGTCCAATAATTATAGTGACAATGTTTGTTTTATTTGATTACATATTTTTAGTTATTGGAAAATTCAATAAGCATGTCTAACTCGCCTATTTGGACGCAAATACCTCGAGATAAGCATAGCATAAGCATATGCTCAAGACTATGTTCCCCGAGAAGGTAGTCAGAGATATTCTGAAACCTCAGAACATCCACGTTTCACTAGTAGTACCGAAACTCTGTCCGGAGTGAGCTCGTTGCGTCTTATAATGGACAATGGGTACAATAAATGCCTAGAAATTGAAGCATGTAGGTTTCCTCACGATGTTTTCCTTCACCAAAAAGCCAGTGGTGTTACAAATCGTACATAAAGGTTACTCGTCACTGGACCACCACGGCTTTACAGACACAGAAACCGAATTTTTACCCTGCGATAAGATCCCCAAAAAAAGGTTATATTGCCTCGCGTCACGTATCTCTTTCTATTATACAGTGGTACCGCTAGGCCGCTCTCTCAGCTGTTAGTCACTCTATTAGTAACTTTATGCTCATAGCAATTAATGGTCCAATGACATCAATTAAGTCAAAAAAGCTGACGTAACTGGGTCGCACTTTTGAGACTTTTTTGTCTAGTAATTCTCACTAAAGAGGCATCCGTACGGCGGCACGGCGATAAATCAACCCTGAATCCAAAGTTATTGGTCAACATTATTTTTAAGTGTTTTCAAACTGCACCAAAGGAACTCTGCCTTTACTTGGCTTGGCAGAGATGGTCGATCTCAAAATCCCCTTGATATTCGATACTAGATAATTATACTACTGGTGAAACGTGGATGTTCTGAGGTTTCAGAATATGTCTGACTACCCCCTCGGGGACTATACCGTGAGCATATGCTATGGTATGCTATGCTATAAATAACATACATACATAAACTCACGCCTTTTTCCCAGAGGGGTGGGCAGAAACTATAGATCTCCACTTTGGGCGGTTCTGACACACCTCTCTTGCTTCCTCTAAGTCCATACATCTTTTCATACATTCCCTTCGATTTCGGCTACTTTTAACCTGGCATTTTTTAATGACGTCCCTGACCTGGTCTAGGTATGCTGTAAATAAATAATTAAAATATTTATTAGACTGAATAAAAGGGTTAAAATATGCCTTATAATTAACAAGTATAAAGAGACGATGTTTAATCATCTTGCTAAGTATTATAGTACGTAATTTAGAAAGTAATTTTTTTTGTATCCCTGATTCTTAGACGGGACCTAAAAGGCATTGTTACCTAAGAGTCAGTGATTCTTCCGGGTGATTGTTACTTATAGTTTATAATCAGCATGTAGGATATGTGCAAGATGCTTAATTTTCAATCTAAAGGGTAAGAAAATTTATAATATAAGTAGTATAATTATATTATAATATACAGGGTCCTTCTTAATATGCTGACACTTTTTTAAGGGGATGATCCTTTGACTATTTATATGTGGACTGGTTACGCGTGTAATTCTACTAACAAACATTTCTGCCACTTTTTGCGGGGGGCGAGGTAACATGAAGTCCGCAACTTTGGATTTTATTCCCCATAACTTTAGATTCTAATTTTGAATGTTAAAAATCATGAAAAGTAGTCTCGTGTGAACCTCAAACGTTCTAACTTCGAAGTTATTACTTCGCAATTATAGGCTGTCTCGTTTACTGATAAGTTGTAAAATCAAATGCTCAAGATCAATTGTGCTTATACCGTGGCAGAGGGGAAATGCTACCGCAAGGCTAGTCCTTATAATAATTAGTCAAACGGATGATCATACCGTCAAATTAAACAACTTTCTCTATGGGACCAAAATCGTAACCACGAAAAAAAATCAACTGTCTCATACATTTGGATCGAGTAGATTTCCAGTTTTGTATGGAACAGCAGATTTTTTTTTTGTGATTTCGATGCTGGTGCCATAGAGAAAGTTATTCAGTTTGACGGTCTGATCATCATCTATGTGGGAAGGAGGTGGGGGTGAAAGATGGGACGGTTGAAGTAAGTAAGTTTCGGTGTAGGTACTTTATAACCAATATATACCAAATACTAACCAATTTGTAACCTTGAAGTTAACTACCCCTTTACTGAATGGGAAGATATTTAGCTTGTTATTGATTTTGTTAAGAGAAGTTTATTCCGAATACGTAAATGCGCGCTGCATACAAACGAAGTCTGGTGATATTTTCAATACTAACCAATTAAACTCAATGAAATTTTGCATTAAAAATCTAGGAACAAATCTCTATGCTTGTATCGTGTCCGATTTTCGTTAAAATATACAGTTTCAATACTAGGATTAATTTAAGATTTGTATGGAAATCTTTGAGGCGCTGTAACTTTAAAACTGTATATTTTAAGGAAAATCTGACACGATACAAGCATAGAGATTTGTTTCTAGATTGTTTCTGCAAAATTTCATTGAGTTTAATCGGTTAGTATTGAAAATATCGCCAGACTTCGTTTGTATGGAGCACGCCAACAGTAATATACCCTTAATAGCCTAGAACCTAATACATTTAACTGTCTCATAGCAAAAGCAGTTCGATGCATGTAGATTGGGCAAATAGCCTTGTAACTACGCTTTCTAGAATCTGTTGTGCTTCCTAATTATTATACGCAGGATATACAGTTGCCGCACCGTCAAAGTCAAGATGATTAATTGTCACATACTCGTATTACCAAAAACCGAAGCTGTAAAAATAAACTCGAGTAACAAAGAGCAATATGACGGAGGGGAGGAGAGGCCTAACTCGAAAACAACAAATACATTAGAAACGTCACGGGCACAGCTCGCCCATTTGTCTGTGTCACACTCGCTAATTAGTTGCGAATTTATATCGCATAATGAGGTCACACACTCACACGTACGTCAACTGTTCGGGAAACTGACAATTCAATAGAGAATCAGTCTAATATTTTATTCCATTAAATTAATGAGTGTTAGGGGAAACAGTTGTATTACTTCAAAAGGTGATTGTATTCATGATACTGATCAACTTTCCTTAAGAAACCTATAGGAAATTCGAAAAAACAATTTCGACGTTTTATACAAATGTTTTGATCAGCTGATTGCATTTAGTATGGAAAGTGCAAACATTTTTTTTGAGAATTTCCTTTTGGGTTCTTAGGGAAAGTTGATCAGTATCATAGGTACAATCACCCCTGTATACAGAGTATGAAATGCGTTACATACTTAAGGGGGGCTTTAGACCATCAAACTGAAAAACTTTTATTATGGGACCAACATTGAAATTGCGAAAAAAAATAGCTGTTAGTAGATGTCAATAGCTACTCGACGAAAATGTATGAAACAGCTGATTTTTATTCTCATTTTAAATGTTGGTCCTATAGAGAAAGTTGTTCAGTTTGATAGTCTGAAACACCTCCTAAACTGAGTGACGCATTTAAGTGTACACCCTGTATAGCAAAGTTTCTGACTAAAAGGAACTATGGTTGTGAAATTATAAATTACATAAATTATGTATGTATTTGTATTTAAGTACAAGTTTAAAAAAACAAAATGCAAATGTTATTATAATAATGTACCTATCGTTAATGATATTCAATTAAAAACTAAAATGCTAAACAGAAAATGGAGAGGTTATTTTCGAAGTAAAATTCGTGAATACCTAACCGAGGGTACCTAATACTCTACACCCACACGCCTAGACCCTTAATTCTAAAGTCTTTGATACATTATAACATTACAAAACAAGTTTCGAGTTTCAAACAGTTATAATTTATGTAAAAACCTTTTAAATAATACTACAAAGAGAAGGTCTGTGGCGCATTGCGGAGAGGTATGAACATGCAATCACGAGTTTCCGGATTCAAATCCGCATAGACTACATCCCATGGACCAATAACATTTTGTAACAACGACTGCTAGTCTAGGAAAAATAAGGTTTGAGATTGCATTAAAGACACTTTAGTAAATTGTGTTTGAAATAATATTACTGTTAGTTTATAACACTTTTGTCGAGATTTCGTGGTTATATAGGCTCAGGAACCTGAGAAATACCTTAAAATCGATATTAATGTACAAATGGCAAGCCTATTTCTAAAAATATTTCGACCAGCATACCAGCAATAGAGACAGTTAATTATCAAAAGGCAAATTTAATGTGTAAAAACAAACAATAAATAATTTAGTTTTGAGGTTATAATTTTTGAAGACTTACAAAATATTAAATATCTACCCAAATTAACGATATTATTGTTGTAAGTAAAACGTATTGAACGAAGCAATCCTGTACAAAATCACCAGTTTTCCATTTTTTGTTCATACCTAAATTTAATGTTTTGTAAATGTCTTAATTATTCAATAGTATAACATAAAAAATTGGGGATTATTGAGTATTTATGTTTTTCAGGTATGTATCTACTATATTCCAAATTTTCACCAAAAGTGCAATTAATGCAACCTTCTCCATACAAAAATCCGTAGATTTCCCCGACTATGCTCTCAAACGGTGAAAGAAAACATCGTGAGGAAACCTGCATTCTTTGAAGAAGAAATACTGAAGCGTACTTTGATTGAATTAAAATAGCAGAAGATAGGTGACGTTCTTGCTTTACGTACTCGAACAATGAATCTGCTTTTCATGTACACACGGCGACACATCAAGCTACTCAAAACCAATATAAGCTGGCCGCGCGACGTTATACATTACCCTACCTACGCGCGGCCAGCTTATTTTGGTTATGCGTAGCTTGATGTGTCGCCGTGTGTACTTACTAGGAGTGAAACATAATTCCATGTGATTGATTTGTTTTTTTCTTTTTGAATGATTTGTAAAACTGAGTAAAAGCACACGAAGGCATTATGGTACCTTTAGTCCGCCTAAAATAAAATAAAGTATCTCAATGCCGCTCGGATTGCGACTAAGTCAATTAGGCGACGGAGGCTCAATTTATGTGGTCCATGCAGTATAGGCTAGTCACCTATCTTCCGCTTTTTTAATTTAATCAAAGTATGCGTATATAAAGTCTATCAATCCGCATTGGGCACTCGTGGTGATGTAATGCCCATACATCATCCTTGAGGGTAGGCATGTGACCTGCAGTGGAACGTATGGACGTAGACTGATGATGAATACTATACATTTAATAACAGATTAAGGTTGTTCAGTTTGATGGTCTAATCATCCCTTTAAAAACATATTAGCATAATTATTAAGAAGCCTATTATGTGTCCAATCAGTTTTGATCAAAAGGCATATACAAGGTGTTACAAAAATACAAATAAACATTTAAGGGATCTAGACCATTAAACTAAACAACTTTCGCTATGGGACCAACATCGAAATACCGAAAAAAATCAAATGTTCCATACTAAACTGCAAATCTACTAGAGATAAATGTATGGGACAGCTGATAAATTTTTTCGCGATTTCAATGTTGGTTCTATAGTGAAAGTTTTTCAGTTTGATGGTCTAAACAACTCCCTTAAAAGATTTGAATTTTTATTTTTACTTTTGTAACCTTGCCTGCCGTACAGGAGGCGATGGTTCGATCCCCGTCCAGGCCGACTCGTACCAATGAGTTTTTCGGAATTTATGTACGATTTGTAACACCAATGGCTTTTCGGTGAAGGAAAACATCGTGAGGAAACCTGCATGCTTCAATTTCGAGGCATGTATTGTACCCACTGTCCATTATAAGTGGCGACGGGCTCACCCCCCGTCACACTGGACAGTTTCAGTACTACTGGTGAAACGTGGATGTTCTGAGATTTCAGAATATCTCTGACTACCCCCTCGGGGAATATAGTCGTGAGCATATGCTGTGCTATGCTTTTGTAACTCCCGGTATACACATATACATAGCAATATGTAGCCACGCTGTCAAAAACAAAGGACTCATTTATCGTCTCGTCATTTTATTACGGGAACAAAAGAATTGGGAATCGGCAGCTTTTTTTAATTAAACAGACATCCGACCTTCACGTCACGTGAGATATTGCAAAGCTTTGTTCACATGGGAACACTTTTTTTGTCGCAAAAATTTTATGAATCCGCCAGGCGTAGCTAATAGAACTGAGTAGAGGCAGAGTTAATAAGAGTGGAAAAAATTCATAGTAGCGTCACTAATTTCATACAAGTGAGCCTATTTAATACTACTTACCTACTATTACATAAGCACCGGCCTGTCTAGGTGCTGACGTGCGTTTGTGTGTGCATTAAATGCGTTACATATCGAACAGGGTGCTTCAGGACATCTAGTGAAAAACTTTCACTATGGAGCCACCACCGAATTAGGAAAAAAAAATTTATGGAACTGAAGATTCTCTTTTTCTGTATAGCGTTCCTATCTGCACACACATACTAGCAAAGTGTAATTAATACATTAGCATTTAGGACTACCTATCAATATAGGAATAAGAAGAATAATAATCATTTATTTGTGAAACACAGAGAGAGAGAAAGAGAGAGAGAGAGAGACTTATAGTTTTGGTATTACTAGTGAAACGTAGATGTTATATAATATCTCTGAATACCCCCTGGTGGAGTATAGTCGTAAGCATATGCTTATGCTTATTTGTGAAACATGAATTATACCACAGAATAGTTAATAGTACCTATATAGTTCTACATACAGAACAGCCACTCCTCGCCCCCCTCTGAATTCAGATACCCGCGTATAGGCGCGCGCACTTGTTGGATTTAACAACATACAATTTATTTTATTTTTATCCTCTCAGTAAAAATAAACATTGGCAAATCAAAATGACGCTAAATTCACATTTTCAGTGATTCTTTAGCTTTAATAACAGAATGAACTATTAAAAGTAACGAAATGTATAATGATGTTCATACGATGCATAGTAAGTCAACCCTACACATATGTCATGCACAGTTTGCGCAAAGTGCGCATGTGCGAACATCACCGTGTCAAATCTAAAACGTTGTTTGAAGTGCCGGACCTGTGCTTATACCTATACAGTAGGCGTCAGTTACGCCACGAAACTTGTCTGGGTTATAACCATTAACCTTCCTCTAAACTATGTTCATTGTTTCCAAGAAATGATAATTATCATCCTTTTATTTCTCAATTGCTATAATTCGTGATAAGCAACGTAATTTCCATCAGCTCAAAAGCCAAAATCTTCAAAAACATACCTACACAGCTTTACGTTCCACAATAGATTGACAAGCGATTGTGCCCCGACGTAATGATCGATTACCTCATCACACCTACAAAGTCGAATGGATGGGTGCCGGGTACCGATGCGTGAAATGTCACATTTTGTGGGTAGATGAGAAAAATTGGGGGTGAGCAGTGTTGGCAATTAATACAGGGTCATTGGGTAGCTGGTGTGAACATTGTGTCGGGTCAAAAACTTCAAAGGGTGAAAGGTAGCAAATTAATCAAGTACTCGTACTGAGTGAAACCAATTCAATTAAGTACAGCAAATTTTTAAATAGATTAGAAGACATTTAAGGCTTTTAACGGAAGAATTTAAGACGTATCCCACACTGAACGACCGTGACCTTTTCAGAGCCTCATTTCTAATAAACTACGTCATTTTTAGTGGGCATACCTATTATTGACTGGCTTGTCTTTTATTATGTCACTCTGGTGCATTCTAATCAAAGAAAATCAAATTCGAAAATCATAAGAATTCGCATCAAGTTTTACAATTATCTAATTTACTTGCTCATTAAATATTGGTCTTAGAAAAGAATTAAACATAGCAATTTTAGATCATAACATTGTCTACACAATGGTGTGTGTCGCAAGTTAAATTGACTTCAACTTATAAAGTAGATGCACGTAATATTTTTTTTTTATATTTACGCTTTCCTTTTAACACAGGTTTCATATTATTTGATAGAAAAATAAGAAAAATATACTACATAGCAAATAAAGCCGAGATTTAGAAGATTATTACTATATTTTTCATTAATTTGTATGTCTTTCAAATAACGAGAAGTAAGCTTCTAAAAACCAACAAAATATGGCCCGGCCATGCGTTTGCCTATAGGGAGCGTCTTACCCGAAGATTTTTCATTCGTGATGGAATTGCTTCGTTACGGTGGCTATTTCGAAATAATTCAATCTTACCAAGAAAAACACGTTACATATTATGTAGAAATTCTAGGTTTTAAAGTTCTGAAGATCCTGTGATGTGTCAGTCAGAATGTGAATGAAATATTTCTTTAAAAATTCTCAACCAGGAACAACGTGTAGTTTCAATGATTTCATCTTATTGATTGGGTGACTTCGTTCACACAGAAGCCTGCAAGAGACTTTAGATTACAAGTAAACGGAAGCTCTTAAGCTCACCTTCAAGTATACGCACTGTATGAGCGAGCACTTTACAAGCAATCATAAAGTGACGTTCACCGCGTGCCCATAAATATTATTTTCCACGCAGTGGCAACAAAATCTGCCCGAAACGCTCAGTCAAGCCTCAAAAATAGCACATTACTTTAACAGCGTCCACAATGGCGTTGTAAACAATAAAATCAACTTCCAATCGTCGATTTCTCGATCCATTGCGAGGCCATATATTTCGATGGAGCCCATAATGGTCGCCGATAAATAAAACATGGCTTGGTCCGCAGACAATGACAGATGGCGTTTATAACCTCTAAGGATTGGAAACAAAGAACTTGATGAAAACGGTAGTTGGGGTAAAAGTTTTATTTAAGTACCTATAGATATAGTGTCAGGATTGCAGTTTTGTATGGAACATCTGATTTCTTTTTCGCAATTTCTTAGTTGGTCCCGTTGAGAAAGTTATTTGGATTTATAGTCTGATCATTCTCTTAAAAAACCGACAGCATATCAAGTTGGACCCTGTATACAGATCCCTTCTTTCGAGGTGTTGTGTATTGTGTCATTTATCCAGAACTCACCAGACTCTAGACAATATTTAGGCACTGCTAGCAGAGCCTAATCTCTGTCCAAAGTTGAGAATGGATTTGCGGAAAATGACATAATTTATAATACTTTTAATAATCCCACAGGGAATAAAGCTGTGGACATATTATGCTTATGTTCCCCTTAAAAAACGTTGTGAGATAAATTTACGGATAATAGGAAACACGATCTTCATTATTCCCTAACGATACGCGATCAAAATTCTTTGTACGATTTATTAGTCTGAAATGTTTTTCAACATTTTTAATTTACGTTTTAAATGGAAATCAAGAGAACACTACGCTTCAAATGCCTTTAAGCTAGTGTTACCGATCTATCTATAGTTATTATCGATACTTAAAAATCTGTTCGGTAAACTAAAATTAGCAAAAGTATTTACTGAATTGGTACTTATCGAGTACCGACAGCAGCGAAGTATTGAACTGACTATAGAACGGTTACTTACTAAAATATAACAGTTTTGTTATAGTTTGAGTTTCCAATATTTCGGCAGTGTTAAAACTGCTATGATCACTTCTTCTTGAGGTGCCATCTCCTATCGGAGGTTGGCTATCATTAGGGCTATTCGGACCCTGGAGACTGATGATCACTGGATTTATACTATTAATTGTGCACAATCGATAGTTTCAAAAGCATTCTTAACTATCTATTTATTAGTGTCTAGGTTAGTGTCTATTAGTCATTGTTTTGTCGAGTTGATGGCATGTTGTACTGGGATTACGGGATCGATAAAACTAAAACCTGATCTTCGATAATTTTTTTATGTTTAGTATTACAAAAATTTCGCTGTAACATGTGTTGCCGAGCGCGAATAGAAACAGTATTAGTATGTCCTCGGGTCAGGTTAAGGCCCCGCAAGAATTCTCCCTGAGTTAGTAAAAATAAAATATACTTATAAACATGTTGGTATATGTCATACAAAATATTAAATGAATCAAATTCTTTATTTGGAAAAAACAATGATATAATTACATCAAATTGTTGAGTCCCTGACTCCCACCCAATATCGGAGAACCGTGCATTGGGAGCCAGATTCCTCATCAGGTAGGTAACAGTAGTTAGTAAAATAGATGGATTGGATGGTAGGAAGGTGGTTATGGTAGCTATAAGGCCTATGGTAGGTATAAGGTATATGGTAGGTATAAGGTGTTTATATGTGAGAACTTGTTGTCAGCATCAGACCATCAATTTGTCTTTGTTGAAATCTAACAGTATTTAGCTGTAAGTTCTCCAAAAAGGAAATAAATAAGTAATATTATAGATGTGTTGTGGTTGTAGACGAGATGTTTTTAAAAATGTCATAGAGTTTGACTTGCACATTTAGTAAAGAGATTTGCCAAACAACGTTAGAGGTTTACGGATTGTCAAAAGTGCGCCGCTCTTTATGATATTCATATACTATCGATAGACTATCGAGCGACATCACTACTTTAAACCTCAAGATAATCATGTAAGTTTGTACATTCTCTCAAACTAATCTAATCTCCAAAAACGTTAACGATCCAAATTATAATAATACAATTTGGAGGGAATTAGTAGTTAAGAAAAGTCTTCAAAGCATCACCAGACTGGAAAATTGAGCCCAAATTAAAGCTGGCCATTGACATTTTCAACGCAATAATGAAAATTTACTAATGAAATATATTTTCAGCTTAAGAGCTTGCCGATTTAATTTGTTGGTAAAATGGTGAGAAAGAAATAGTAAATTGAAAAGAATAATATTCTGTGACGGCTCTCACAATAAAAGTTTAGTACCTATAGTGCGTCCAAGATAGCTTTGTGATTATGACAGATCGTTTTAGTGATGTGACACGTCCACTTTCACTGATATAACTGCTAATACTAGTATGGTACTAGCTACCAATATAATAATAGGTTATGAATAGAAGCGTGTTTGATAGTCTTATTTCCATGTTAATTAGGGAATACAGTCTCAGTTTTACAGAAGAAGTAAATAAAACATGTATTACGGAAATAGAATTGCTAAGTCACTAATACAATAAGAGTTACGATCGCGTTCTTTGTCCCAGACTTAGTGAAAACGCCGTCACATTGGACCTTGCGCGAGCGGCATTCATCGCACGCCGACAAAGTGGTAAAATAAAATCTTGAACAATATTTTATTTTAATGTATCTCCCCTTTACTGACTTTATTAGCTGTTAAACCATAGTATAAAATAAAAAGCTCCCTTCAAAGTTCGTATATTGTGACGGGCACCTATGGACACCTTGTGCGTGGTCTGACACGCACTTGGCCGGTTTTTTTTTATTACTTAACTTTCTGAAAATATTTGAGCAATCAAAACGATATACGAGTACATGCAATAATAATTAATTTAAATTAATATTGTATACTTTCAAAACTTGAAATATATCGACTTTATTTAGTCGCCGTTTCAAAGTCACCAGATCTCATCTCTCATATTCACAAAGCTGTTGGACGGACTATACCTGAAAATCATCATCATCTTAGCTACTGTCCCGGTGGGTAGCAGCGGGGTATGCTTTCCTTGTCTCTTTCCTCCAATTCGCTCTATCCTTCCTGAACAAAGTCAATGGAGAGCTCGCAACTATCCATATAAAACTACAGGGTGTGGTTTTGATCAGCGACGCGCATTTAGGGGATGCTTCAGACCATCAAACTGAACAACTTTCTCAATGGCACCAAAATCAAAATCGCGAAAAAAAAACGATTGTTGTCCCATACATTTCGCTTGAGTAGGTTTGCATGGAACAGCTGTGTTTTTTCGCGATTTCGATGTTTGTGCCGTAGAGAAAGTTGTTCAGTTTGACGGTCTGATCATCCCCTTAAAAAAATGACAGCATATAAAAAAGGACCCTCTGTATACAGTAATATTGAACGGGGCTGTTATAGAGTCTAACCCATAATAGTGAAAGTTGTTCAGTTTGGTGGTTTAAACCACCGGTTCAATATTATTAAGGTGTTTACACTTTGTATAACATAAGTAGGTACTAAAAACACACGTGAAAACACTCGTAATTTAAGTGTTTTGAATGTTTAATCACACTTTCTTTCACAAATGGCGTATAATAAAGCTGTTGTATGCAAATTTTAATGGACTATTATCCCTGTACGGACACAAGATCCAAAAAACGAGGAATTTTATTTTTTAAATTTAAATGTTCGCCGGAGTAATTGCTTTGTGAAAACAATTACTTTTTTCTTTTCTCTTAAATACGTTGGTGAAACGAAGTTTGGTGTTCACTGCGGTGTTTAAACACAGTTAAGTAAAGCTCTACTTACACTATTAGTCGGTAAACCAAGTTAGAGAACCTTTGTCGTGGCTTTTATTTAGGGTCCTTCTTAATATGCTGACACTTTTTTAAGGGGATGATCAGACCATCAAGCTGAACTACTTTCTCTATGAGACCAACAACGAAATCGCAAAAAAAAATCTGTTCTTCCATACAAAACCGCAAACCTAGTCGAGCCAAATGTATGGGACAGCCGATATTTTTTTGCGATTTCGATGTTGGTCCCATAGACAAAGTAGTTCAGTTTGATGGTCTGATCATCCCCTTAAAAAGTGTCAGCATATTAAGAAGGACCCTGTATACAAGCCTATTTTCATTAATTCATTAAAAGCTTTTGAAATATTGTCTCTCATTTTATGTCACAATATTACATAGAAATTCTATGTACAGTCAGTAACGACAGAATTTTTATGCGCTATAAAAGAAGTCTTACATAGGAACGTTAAATTTGATGTGCCTCACTAAACGAATGCTATCCAGAGATTGCCTAGAGCTCGGTTCCGTTAGACGAGGGAGCTTATTGCTTTTGAAGCTATGGTGTTATTTTTATCAGGTATAGCCCAACCAAAAACTCATTATCATTGCACTACCTGTTGTAAACCTGGAATCTGAACTGAAAATGGAAACTGAAACTGGAAATCAACAGCGGTGACTATGGTAATGCCAATTTTCCCGCGAACGAAACTAACTCAAAATAACGCTACCATTAGGTTGGTACTAGACGTTTCTTCCACTCATTATAAGTGTCAATTCTGGTGTAAACGAAGGAAGCTCAAAATTTTATTACACTTGACAAAAGTTTAATGGGCTTACTGCCAGATGCACGTACGTTCATGAAAGTTAATCTCCATTAAATCTCTTGCTGTCACTTTTTGTCTTGTTGCTGACGTAGTAAAAGCAAAAGATTTAATGAGAATTAACTTAAATGCACGTAGGTGTAACTGACTGTTAGACATTTTACATTACAAAATAGAAGCTTTAACAAGCAAAGTAAGCTTGAAATTTTACTTAAATATATCTTCCCAGCTCATTCACGTATGACTAGACCCATTTTTTATTTAAAATTAATGGACTTTTTGCTTGTGCGTTAGCACCGCATTTCCGCCAGTGTCAAGTGTTTTGAGGGAGTATCTATCCAATCTCGAGGATTATTTTTGAGTAAGAACACAACTGAAAAGGATTGCGAAGCCTCGTGGCAGGCTGAAACGCAAACCGCGCGAACACCACGCGAAAGACAAGTGTTCGGGGCAAACCCTGCAACGTGACTCCGACTAGACCCATATAAACATAGCCAATAGATAACCTCACTTCGAAATCGTAATGGCGGTATCTTCTAACAAACATCTAGCTTTCCCAGCCCCATGGCAGATTGCTACCAGCCATAACTCCGCTGATTTGTAGTGGAAATAAATCGCCCGAATTATGTACGAGATGAACGCTGAATTCTAATAATACCCAACATATTTTCCGTATTGTCGTTATTGATTTATTCGATTGATAGTTTATCTTGTTGCTTTATCCACTTTTGCGTTGTTTATTAAATCAATACTGGCCGTTAATTTATTTGGTTAGTATGATATATACAAAGTTAATTACTTAAAATCAGTGAAGAAAAACTTCGTTAGGAAACCAAGTAGACGCAGATATAAAAGGGTGATTCAACTTCCTCTATACTTTCACTTGACTTTATTTCTTGGGACAGCCTGGTACTGGAGTATTTTTGATGGAACAGATTTTACTGTTACATGAAAAATCCCATCCTTTAGTTGTGTCGTACGACACCCTTGGCAGAAAATGGGATAGTCCATTCTAAGTCAAAACCTCACGATTCCACAATCAAACTGAGTAATACAGTCGTTTACGCGAAATGTACGTTGAATAAATAAAAAAATAAATAAATATCTTGGACATTGTCACACAAATTATCTAGTCACATTTAAAGTACCAAAATCTAGCCTGGACTTGTGTTATGATGACTAGACAACGATATAGAGAATACATAAATAGATACAGACATCCGTGACTCGGGTACAAATATTCATATTCATCATACAAATATTTGTCCTTTACGGGATTCGAACCCGCGACCCTCGGCACAGCAGGCAGGTTCACTACCGACTGTGCTATCGGGCCGTCTTGAATACATTGCATGGCCAAAAATATTGATTTTACTGAATGGGTTTATTCAGAATTATTCATCTAAAATACTGACAATTTACTGACCAAATCTCTAGAATACTGTCCCTGACCCTTTGTCTGTCAACATGACAACGAAATACGAATGTTAGTTGCTTTAAGTTAAGTATGTTAATAATATATGGAGCATGTTTGTGAATAAGTAAGAAAAATCATCACTGGGGCACGTGGTCAAAGTCAATATAATTTATTCAATATAGGAGCTTGCAGCACACTTATCAAATGTCAAATCTTTTTTAAAGCTACCACCGCGTCGGAACGTGTTGTCGCTGTAGAAAATATGCGGCCAGAAACTCTACAACATAAAACGACTTAATAAATATTACAATATAAATTCTTAAGCTAAAGTTATGTATACAATAATACATAGTCTATTTAATATAATAATGATACTATACAGTAAAGTAAATAAACTATAAGCTTGTGACCTCAGACCCAAGCATTTTGATCATTTAAATAATCCACACATGTCCGGTCCACATGCTTGTTCTAAAGTGATAGTGTATTTATATAAAAAAAGGATTGAGCGAACAAATTCTTAATTAAAGTTAAGTTTAGAGACCTACCGAAAAGAAAAGAAGATTTATAAATGACTCCAACTCCAAAACGCCACTTTTTTTACTAAAACAAGAACACTTTTGTGGGAACGTAGCCCCTGATCCTCAAAATACTGGCTTTACTGACCACTTTTCAATAAAAACTGACCTTTACTGACCTTAGCCAAAAAAAGTGACTCTTACTGACTTTACTGACCATTTTTCACCCCTGACATTGTTTTGTTTTATTTACTGTTTCCATGCAAACTACACACTGGAAAGCAATATTGTCAAACTGAAAACAATCGCAGAATACGTAAATTGTAGGATCTCTTACACATCTCTCACGAACCATTTTGGCACTAATGATCACTTACTATTGGCACATGTAGAACCTGCAAAATCTGCTCGTTAGAGTGCAATTCCAATTGTCTCAGGAGTGTTACAAATATTTATATTCATTTATGACCTCACCAGCGTCCTTGCTCGTGGATGCATACAGAAATTAGTAATAAAATTGTATAAAAATGTAATTTAATTTAATTTTTGACACTTTAGCCAATGACATGTACGTTGATAATTATAAATTAATCGGAGAAACAAAAAACTAGCGCTAGCGATGTCACGCCATGCGTATCCGGTCACGATTTGCGAAAAAAGAAGCCTTTCGACACGAAATAATTATTCTGGATGTTTGCTGATGTATTTCTCTAATTACTTTTGTTGTAATACGAAACGAAAATGCCGAAATGTACACATTGTTTGGTCTGGATAACAGAACATTAAAACAAAAACAATTATTTAAGAACTTTTAGTTCAAAATTTTACTTAAAACTCTGAATCAGCGTGGATAATGATCTGATAATTATCATTTATCTTGATAATTTGAACCCTGATAATGATCTGAATCTGCTTTTAAATGAAAAATAAAATTTACGGTTTGTGCCTATGTTTAGACACTTATAAAAACCTAGTACGAACCCCAGATTTGAGTCTTTAGATAACTTAATTTTATAAAGACGAAGAGCTTTGCTCTTCAAAATCACTTTTCACTTATTTAGCAAATTCCACCGAGGGCTGGTTTAAAGTGAATTTATAATTGTCCGCCATTTGATACTATTCATTTTGAAAATTTTAGGGCGAAATGAAATGCGAATAACTTTGGCGTCGAGTATACTAATGAATTTATAATATTTGTTTTGCTTTAAAAGGCTATAGTTTTTGCCCTCGATTTCATCTGAGTGAAATTAGCTTTACCCTAATCTTAAGGCTTTATAATCCGGCTAATCTGGAAATGCATCATTATTCTACTAGTATTTTACTATTCGGTTAGACTATAAGTTTTCGTAAGCAGTGTTTTTAGCAGAGAATAGGCTAGCCACCTCATTACGACTTGAAACATCATACCATCCTAAAACCGTCTATAAGCAAACCTTGCTATAATTACAACCTCAAAACCTGATTAGTAGCTACCCCAATAGGAAAGAGGCGTGACGTTATACATAGATATATTTAACTGCACTATTACACAAATGTTATAGTACTGTAGCCATGGTACTTTTTAATTACCAAAAAGATTGCCGATTGCCGCTTAGATATTGTTGTAAGGTACGAAATTACTAATATAAAAACCTAAGTCTTACAGATCACAAGCAGACGTCAGAAAAAAAAAATTGTCTGAAATTTTAAATTTTCAAGGTTACCGTTTTTTTTTCTATACTGTCATGTTCTTCACCCATACGTAATAGTACGACCGTCTAAAGTTGCCATACAAAGCTATAAGACCGATCAAAATTCACTTTTTCATCTGGTCCTACATACATATAACGCCTTGGGCGTAATTTTTATTATAAATATCTGTAATCCTTACATTTCAAATCTATTATATAGAAAATATTGATATTGAGACAATTATCTCAAAATGGTTTTCGATCAGTCCTCCAAAAAAAAATTGTCATACCGAATTATGAGACCTAAATATTTCTGGCTTAATTTTAGTTCGTGAGCATTGAGCATATTATCTGGGTCGACCTTCTTGCTGACGTCCAGTGGATCGCCCCAGATATCGCTGGACAGACAAAGTTGAAACTGACCTGCGCCTCCGTGAGCTTCAAGCGAGCTTCTGTCTGGAAAAAGTGGCCTTCTCTTGTTTCGGAGCCAAAGACCCACATTGAGTTACTGAAACAGTGGAGGTTAGTTAGTTCACTTTTCACTACTGAATTCATGAATACGGTATTCTTATATTGCTTGGCACCGACTTTTAGCCTACAAATATAGTAACTATTAATCCATAGACCCGTTGAATTGGAAATCAGCAATGACTACATTGCGATATTTCTGTTATTATCCTAACCCTACGCTGCTGTCCGTCCGTCTGTACTACCTATAAAGGGCTGTATCACCGTAATAGCTAGAGGATTAAAATTTTCACAGAATATGCGTCATTACTGCGGATTTGCTAACAAATATTAAAAAAAAGAATCCATTTAAGGGGGAACATGAAATATAAAAGAAACGTGATTTTTTTCAACATTTTTGAAAACGTTATATACTTGTCAAGAAATTCAAAAATAAGATTGATTCAGTAGGTGAAGTAAAGTAATTTTGTCTGGAGGTTTTATTTTTTACCTCTTTGCACGGATTCTTTTTACAGTTTTGTTTGCTGTAAGAGTTTATCTTTGAAAATAAATCTATTTTATTCTAGAACGATTTAACTTTAACACGTAAACTAGAAACAAGAATTCCGAAACGAAAGCCAAAAACTTTTTTACGATATCTTTGGCTGTCAATAGAAACGATTGGATGAACTAGAGATAATAGAGTAGAGGTCTCGGATTACTTGAGGAAAACAGAGGTTTATAGTTACGTGTATATTTTTTGAAAAGCCAACAAAATCGTAAAGTTTTCGAAAAAAAAAAAAACCGGCCAACACTTAGTTGGCACTAAAATCGCAGAGTTTGCTTGGCGCCATTGCTCTTGTTGTGTTTCGTCGTATTTGAAATTCGTAAAAAATTGGTTTTAGTGATATTTGTGACATAATTTCGTGCGGATTGTGTACCAAACAGTTGCGTAAAACGACCGACGTAACAGGAATCTCAAATAAATACGATAACAGAACATAAGTTTTGGTTCAAGTTAACTCGTCCATGGCCATTTTGGCGGCATCGCGCGAGCTTACGAAATCGACCACAGATTCATCGTCATCTATCATCCCTTCATCAAAATAAAGAATATAAAGGAAAAAATAACGAATGGCTCAAAAGGACTAGTATCCAGAGCCGTTAAAGACATTATAAAAAAAAAATCGCTCCAAGTTTGACTCTATGTAAAAATTATGAAACCAAATTAACTTAAAAACGTGGTAATTTTGCTACAATTTGTCCCGTACAAAAACTTGTACTACACCCTTATTTCTACCGTTTCATTATTCCACGGAGAAAACCTAAGAAATCTCCACAACATCGTACGTTATTAAGAACTACTAAAGTTTCATCTAAACACGTAGTCATGCGAATCAAAGCAATTTAATACTTAAGTTGAAGGCTTAAAAGTTATCTAAAGGGTCTTGGGGAATGAAAGTAAAGTGCCCAAATTTGGCCCTCCCTCCGGCAGGCAAACTTATTTAGTGGGTAAAATTGCGGGCCCAGCGCATTCCCGCCACAATGGCGTGTAACGAGAATGTTCGAGAAAAAAATGTTATATTCTCCTTACGACGTTTTAGCTCGGTTATTGTGGTTGGCAACGTGCTAGGATTTTTCTTCCATTTTTGACTAATCAAGAATGTGCATACATACATAAGCAGAGCTTCAGCATATAAACCCTTTAAGTTAGTGTTGCCGAACAATCTATAGTTTTAGAATCGATAGTCTTCATATAAACAAGCCATACTATCGATAGGCCTATCGATAGTGGCAATACTAATTGATAGTGTGCAATGCTTTCAATAGTATCAAATCTCACCAAAAAGCCGTGGTGATCCAGTGGCGAGTAATCTTGCCTGCCGTGCAGGAGGCGATGGTTCGATCCCCGTCCAGGCCGACTCGTACCAAGAGTTTTTCGGAATTTATGAACGATTTGTAACACCACTGGCTTTTCGATGAAGGAAAACATCGTGAGGAAATCTGCATGCTTTAATTTCGACGCATGTATTGTATCCACTGTCTATTACAAGTGACGACGGGCTAACTCCATTCACGCTGGACAGAGTTTCGGTAGGTACTAGAGAAAGGTGGATGTTCTGTGGTTTCAGAATATCTCTGACTACCCCCTTGGGGAATATAGTCGCGAGTGTATACGTATCAAACCTCTGAAAAACAATAATATTGATAAATTATAATTCATAAGGAGCAATACTATTGATAGTATGCAATTACCTTAGTAGGTATGCAAAATAAACATTTGATTTGATTTGTTTTTAGAATAGATTCTAAAAACTGAAATTATAGCATGCTGTCAATAGTATTGCCTCGTTCCGAGCTATCGATAGTATCGATACTATAGTATAGTATCGCTATCGGTCTTACTTTCGGTAGTCGATATATCGGTATGCTATCGATAATACTATTTAGGGACGGTCACAAATCTTGCTACAACAACGAATCAAAGTCGTGGTTTACAAACTGAGCGAAATGGGCCTCAGTTGCAGAAAAGCGCATTAAAGTTAATCCTCCATTAAATCTCTTGATATCTTTTACTGACAGCAAGAGATTTCATGGACGATTAACTCTGAGGCGCGGTTTATACAGAAGAGACGTGTGGCGGTGGCGGATAGTCAAAGTAACACAATTATAAACCTTATAGTACGTAGCATATCGTTTACGTAGCAGTCGTTTGAAGAATTATGCCCACGTCTCCAGGCTACTTCACCTGGAGGTGCGGGCGCGATTCTCCTTTACGACAAAAATGACGCTATGCTACATACTATAAGGTTTATATTATGTTACTTAGATTATCCGCCACCGCTACACGTCTCTTTTGTATAAACCGTGGCAACTGAGCGATAGACTAATAGGGAATTTGCCCATATCGATTAAAGCGTTTTGACCGTAACATACTTCCTTGCTTACAAACTTAAAATTTCATTAAAAGCGTTACCCTCCTATTTGGTTCAACGTAGCCGGGTAAAAAACCAACATATTTAACTTACAACTTTTTCTCAGCACGCCAACGACCAACCATTGTTGAAAATTTCTTGTTATCGTCTGTTTTATTTTCATTTGTAACGTAATCTCGTGTCTCAGTACATTAAACAACCAGTAGCAACAATGCTTAATTGTCATCATTTTAGCCGCAAGACTAGAACCTCCCTTGGGAGTTAACCGGACGTAGAACTTCTTCAATGACTTCTTTTTTTTTTTTTTTTTTTTTGGTATGATATTTATACAGCTTTGCTCAGGGAGCATTTACTGCTTTTTACTGCGGACTGCTATTGGAGGGACCAGAAGGGTCACCGAGCCAATTGAATGAACTTAAGCAACCGACCTAGGGGCACCCCAGGGGGTACGGACCTCGGCATAGGACGTTGCTGGGGCTACGCGGCGGATTGGGTAGCTGGGATCGGTGAGATCAATGACTTCTGCAAAAATGTTTCTTACAACTTGCATCCATAGACTCCAACATATTTACAATTCCGCCGCTTAAACTTTCCATTCGCAATAGTGTCACTTAGTGACGGTCGTCGGTACTGCTTGACTGGTGTATTGTACCATAACGTCCGTTCCCTTGTAACTCGGTGCAACTTTGTCTATGGCGAGCTCTTTAATGGCACTTTTTATTTTTCCAACTCTATGCATTTGTTTTATACAAGCTCTTTCACTTCTGTAAGACAGTATTAAGTTTTTAGATGACTTTCAACACAGACCGAAAAAAAAGCTTTTTCTTTGCTTAAAGGCAATAAATCAGTTATACTACCGCCACTTCGAATTGTCTCAGATTTTTGGACATCGTATAAACTTTTACTGTTATTAAGTACTTTAACTATTTTTAGGGTTCCTTAGTCAAACAAGGAACCCTTATACTTTCGTCCATTCTGTCTGTCGGTCTGTATGCCCCGCCTCAATAACTCGCTCATTTTTACACCTATTGAATTGAAATACAAACTAAATGGCGTTGCAGGAAATTAAATCGCGCTATCGTTATGTTCCAAATTTTCTTTTAGGTGAGAGTATCGACATTGCTAACATTTTCTTATCGTCGGCTAAAGTGTCAAACCTCGTAACTCCATTTGATTTTTCAAATTACATTTTATACAATTTTACTACTAATTTCTGAATGCATCCATGGCACAACTCTTAAATCCTTTTAAAAAGCCGTTACAATTTAAAATGATAAATAGAAAACCATATAACTCTGGGCTGCCATTTTTCGTGGTAAAGTTTTTTGTGCCTCCTGTAAAATTTGATCTAATGTAGTTACGAGGTCTGACACTTTAGTCGACGTTTTTCTACTTTTGCAATGGCCACGGAACCCTATCATGGGCGAGTCCGACACGCACTTGGCCGGTTTTTATAGGTGTTTTTCTATTCCCAGTGTAGATTGACTTACACGATACCATTTCAAACAATATCTTATGAATCTTCGGATTATAATTTATAAGGTTTAAGTCCACAAACAAAAAAATTGTAGTAGTAAAAGTTTGTAGATCGCAACCTGACAACCCCTTTGTCGCAAACCATAAAACGTAAAGCAACGACAGAAAACCTCATAGAATTTTATCTACACAAAAAAATCTGAAGTCAGCCTAATAGTCTAGGAAAAATAAGGTTTGAGATTGCATTAAAGACACTTTAGTAAATTGTGTTTGAAATAATATTACTGTTAGTTTATAACACTTTTATCGAGATTTCGTGGTTATATTGGCTCAGGGACCTGGGAATTACCTTAAAATCGATATCGATGTACAAAGGGCAACCTTATTTCGAAAGATATTTCTTCCAGCATACTAGCAAAAGAGACAGTTAATTATCACATGGCAAATTTACTGTGTACAAACAAACAGTAAATAATTTAGTTTTGAGGTTATAATTTTTGAAGACTTACAAAATATTAAATATCTACTCAAATTTACGATATTAACCGGGGATTATTATTGTTATAAGTAAAACGTATTGAATGAAGCCACCCTGTACAAAATCACCAGTTTTCCATTTTTTGTTCATACCCAAATTTAATGTATGTATGTATTTATGTAACTGTCTTATTTATTTAATAATACACAATAAAAAATCGGTGATTATTGAGAATTTATGTTTTTCAGGTATTTATCTACTATATTTCAAATTATCACCAAAAGTGCAATTAATGCAACCTTCTCCATACAAAAATCCGTAGATTTCCCGGACTATAAAGGGAAAAAACCCCGACGCGTTCCGACAGAAAATCGAGCATTAACTTAAGAAAAATTACTCTCCATTCTCTCGTGGTCTTAATTGCGTCCGGGGATTGCTGCGTACCATTGGTGCGATAGTCATTTAATAATGACTCCTTTTCTGTGGACCTACCACAAGTGGATACTACATTGTTCTACAGTAGTCACTACATGCAAGTGAGTTCAAAGTGACTACGAAGCGTGTAGTAAGGCATTCTGATCAATTATTGGGATTCGCCTTGGCCCTGAGATAGCTGTTGTCAAACGAGTCTACAGGTTGGGTAACTTAAGCTGGCGCGTTCACAGACACATACAAATGCCCTTTTCATGTCACTGCGTCCGTGCTTGATAGAGATAGATAAACATTTCATTATGAGTGCAAACAAAGGCAAACAAAAAAAGGCATTGCGTAAATGTGTGGCACGCAAGACTCATCTTTTTCTGTCAACTCGATAACATGTCATTGAGTGTGACTTGCCATGGTTACAGGCTTGCTGATTGAACATATTGATGGGATTTGGCCTAAAAGCAAAAATCTTATTAGATTGGTTTTGATTTAATTTTTTATAAAAAATACAGACAACTCGGCCAGAGGCACACACACAGAGAGAGTGTTCAGTGACAGCTAAAACGTCAGCTGTCAGTTTGACATAATAACTTGTGTTTATAAAGTGACCTTTCCAACACATATCGGGTATATAACAAAGAAGCCTTCACAGGGTGTCAACGTCAAAGTGTCTTTATAAACAAAACAATAAAATACCTTAGTAATATTTAATGGGGTGGTGGTTTAGATCAACAAACTGAAAATTTTTCACGATGGAGACAACATCGAGAAAAAAATCTCCTATTTCATGCAAAGCAGTAGTTAGGAAAAGCAGATTTTTTTAAATGTTTCGACTTTGTCTCCATAGTGACAGTTGTTCATTTTGATGGTCAAAACCACCCCTTTAAATATTACTAGGGTATTTTGTTACACCTTGCATAGTCACTTCATATAAGTGAGTAAAAAGTGACTACGCAACCAGTAGTAAGGCATCCCGATCAATTATTGACATTCGCCCCCGAGATAGCGGCTGTCAAGCACTATGACAGTTTGATAGATGCTACTGTTAATTAATTTGACTAGGCGTAGGAGCGGAGTATGAACGATCGTGACAGGCTCTTTACGCTGCTTGAGGTTTGGTGGGCTCTTAATCTGAGATAGTGCTTTAAGGAGTGACATGCCGTATTTTTAACCCCCGATGCAAAAAGATGGGTGTTATAAGTTTGACGCCTATGTCGGTCTATCTGTCCGTTTGTCTGTCTGTCTGTCGGTCTGTCTGTCGCTCCCAATCGGGAGGACCGGTTTCGATGCGTTTTTAAAGTAAAATTTCTGCGGGAGTGTTCTTGAAAATCGGTTCAGCAGATTTCAAGTAACTTTAAAAATTACGAAATAACATTAAATTACAAATTTAAAAAACCCCAACGCCAAGAACACACATTTAAAAAGTGACAAATAATTCGGTCAACTATTATTTTTGATGTAAGCAAATGTATGTTTTAGTTTTTAACTCTCTTTTAAGATTATGGTCTGAAGCATTACTAGGGTGTTACTAGGTTACTACCTTAAGTATTACTAGGGTGGGTAGGGTAATATAATTAAATTCGGTTAATAATAATATTAAGTTCAGTAAAAGAACAAGTGTTTAATATCTCTATCAATAAAAGAATTGAGATCTATGTTTGTGCCAAATTATATACAGGGCAAAGATCTCCGGAAAGAAGGGGTGAGAGGGAAAGTGCCACACTCCACGAGGGCCCAGTCTGGATTGAAGGCAAATTAGTATTAGTAGTCAACTTGCTTTGAGAGTACTTCCCCATTCATATCACTGTGACTCCTTTAAAACAGGATCAACAGCAACGACCACTAACTCACATAACTAGTAATTATATGCTTAGTATATCAATAAATACGTTTAAAAGACAATATAGTTGTAAAAATTTGGTCACTAGCAACACTCAAAACGCTTAAGAGCACCAGGAAGACCGAAACCAATGTGTATTCATAGTGCTTTTTCAATTCTGGTTTATACCTAAGAAATTCTGCAACACATTCCAACACCAAAAGATTCTAACCTATCCGAATAACAACAAAGCATTCTGCTTTGACGTGCCTTTATGGGGCGGTAAAGAGTAAAGACACAGTCAGCTTCTCCGTTAAGAATTCATTCTGCCAAGTTCTTGGCATAAAATTATTCAATGTTTCCGTGCGAAATGCCTCTGCATCCTGTCCTGGAAGCAAATGTATGCAAACGTGGGCTTATAGACACTGGAAATGGCAAACGAAAGGGTTTTTGGGCAGTATTTATTATGCCAAATCAGAGACCCCTCGTAGCCGCCGTGTACCGCTCATTCTAACATTTTCTGCAAAGCTAATGGATCAGGTGATACCTAAATATCATGATCCAATTACCACATGTAAAAAAGCGGCCTCGCAAAAAGAAATTTGCTATTAGGAATAAGAATGTATATCTGCTTAAGGTTTTACAGGATGACGATAAAAGAAGAAAGACTAAAGATCTAGAAGTTAAATATCTCTTCTTTTTCATGACTTGACGTTCTACATGCTCATTTCTTCTTCTTCTGTCAAGTCGTTGACATGTCATTGAGTTTGACTTGTGATTGTGGTGAAGAAAATTTCCAACCAGCATTAAAGGCTTGCTGATTTCCCAGGGTGCATCAGATGTATCGGAGTTTTAGTACGGGAGGCACTCTTCGTGCACCCCAACAATGAATTGAAAAAAGAATAAAAGTTGTAGCCTGTAGAATCCCACTTCAGGGCAAAGGCCTCCTCTCACGAATAAGGGTTAGAGAGAGTGGGTCATACTACACGACGCGGCCCCAGTGCGTGTTGGTGGAGGCAAGTTAATGGTTAACTTGCTGTCAGAGAATTTTCAAGCCGCTTTAATAGGCCTCTGACCTAGGTTAACGAATAGTTACAACGCCATCTGACGGAACTATCCGAGACAAACGGTCACCCATCCAAAGACTGACCGGACCTGACGTTGCTTAACTTCGGTGATCGTTTCCAATACCGAAGCTCCTCTACACCGACGCCGACGAGCGCTTCATCATCAGCCCATCATCGTCCACTGCTGAACATAGGCCTCTCTGTCCTCGGCCTTCATCCAATCGCTCCCCGCTACTTTTTTTAGGTCGTCTGTCCAGCGGGCAGCAGGGCGTCCCACACTATGCCTACCAGTTTGCGGTCTCCACTCTAGAACTCTGACACCCCACCGCTTGTCAGTTCTTCGGCAGATATGACCAGCCCATTGCCACTTCAGCTTGCTAATTGTCTGAGCTATGTCAACCACTTTAGTTCTCTGACGTATCACTTCATTTCTGATGTGATCTCTCAGCCGCTACAATAATAGCAATTGCTAAAATCTTGTCACGTCCAGTCTCTATACAGAGACAGCTTACTAAGTGCACGATATTCATGGCTTCTTAACGCTGGCGCAGCCACAGTCTGCGTCACTGAACTATGCATTATTTCAACAATATTATAGTTTGGTTGATACATGTGAAGTACTTACTGCTATGGGACATACGCTTCTGCAAGCTTGATTTTAGAAGCTGTTTATTGAAGCAAGAAATATGGAATTATAACAAGTGTGGGGTACGTTATTTTTGGCGGTATTTTTCCCACAAGTAAAACACAGAATCATGAAACCTGGTATATTATACAGTTGCTCCGTATAAAACTGCAGTACCTCCTCAACTTAAATGTGTGGAACAGCTATATTTTTCGCGTTTTCATATTTACCCCAACTCTTTAAATATATGACCACACCTTTCTATTACACACTCTGTAGAGTAACTATACAACGTGTTAGTGAATTAACGCAAAACTAGAAACTAGTTTGTTTAGAATCGTGAGCAGAACCGAATTATCATGGTTTTAACAAAGGTAATTTTTTTCAAACTATTCAATACTTTTTTTTATTCGTAATATTTAAAATTTACTGAACTGGATCTGAACCCACAGCTCGGGCACTCTCACCCTACTTACTACCGAAACAAGATTCTTAAAATGTATGCAACGTTGTATATTATACAACGTGTCAATGAATAAGCGCAAAACCTCATACACCCCAACTGATTTATAACAAAATAATTAGATTGAAACAATAATTTCATTATTTTATACTTAAAATTTTAATTTATTCGCATTTTAAGTTTTCGGACAAAAATTATTTGTTATCATTTCAGCAACGAATGAAAGCGCTTGCATGCTCGTGGATACATTTTAAGAATCTTATTTTGGTAGTAAGTAGTGGTGAGTGTGCCCGTACGGTGGGTTGAGATCGAGTTCAGTAAATTTTAAATTATACACACAAATTATTTAATATTTAGAAAAAAATTGCCTATGTTGAAACCATGATAATTCGATTCTGCTCTCGATTCTAAACAGACTACTTTCTAGTTTTGCGTTAATTCATTAACACGTTATATATAAATAAGCATATGCTCACGACTATTTCCCCGAGGGGGTAGTCAGAGATATTCTGACACATCAGAACATCCACGTTTCACTAGTAGTACCCAAACTCTGTCCAGTGTGATGGGGAGTAAGCCCGTCACCACTTGTAATGAACAGTAAATAAAATACATGCTTCGAAATTGAAGCATGCAGGCTATCTCACGATGTTTTCCTTCATCGAAAAGCCAGTGGTGTTACAAATCGTACATAAATTCCGAACAATCATTGGTACGAATCGGCTTGGACGGGGATCGAACCATCGCCTCCAGCACGGCAGGCAAGGTTACTCGCCACTGGAACACCATAGAATAGAAAGAATCCGGGAAAAGAGATAGAAATAAAAATAAAAAACACAAGAATAAAACAAAGGTCCTGTCCCCGGAGAAATTCGGTTTCATCCAATAATCCCGGGATCGGCAACTTTCCGTAACGGAATTATGAATTTTAATGTATTGAGATTTTACGAATATAGACCAGGTTTTTTGAATTTCTTTGAGAAAACGTTATCTTAGTTCGATTGGTTAGTAAATTAAATAAGTTTAGAAATTCTGATTTTCAAAATACATGGCTAACTAAATGTCACGCCTCATGGATAGATATTTTGGTCTGCTTCTGAAGTGGATAGTTTGATAACCTATGCTATACAGGGTCCATTCATTTTTTTTTTTATGTTTTATGAGGATGATCAGACCATCAAACTGAACAACTTTCTCTATGGGACCAACATCGAAAATGCGAAAAAAAATTGGGTTAAGTTAGTTCACAGTTTTGAATGGAACAGCTGATATTGTTCTTTCGATTTCAACGTTGGTCCTATAGAGAAAGTTGTTCGGTTTGATGATCTGATCATCCCCTTAAAAAATCGTCAGCAAAAAAGCCTCTTTCAGTAACTTAATTAACCCCAATACATCCGATATACCCTGGACAAACGCCCCTTGTGTGAGTACAGCTTGTACTCTGTACGGATATGTACTCATGTGGATTAATCCTAAATACTTTTAGGTGCAAGCCAAACCAAAAACACAAATCCAACATTCAAAACGAGAACAAATCTTAATAAACCAAAACACTACTAATTCTTGTCCAATACCTGCTTACATCGAATGGGCGGTGCGGGAGGAGATCAATTCAGAGTTTCCAGAACGCTTGCCCGTGAATTACTGCCCGAGGACACAACTACAGATATATAGGTCGATATTATACAGGATCGAGTTAACTTCGTTAGATAGTACATGGGCGGTAGTAGATAAACTTAGTAACTCAAACTAGGATAGTAGGATGTGTAAACGCGGTTAGCGCTCGCGATCTTGCAATATAAACATCATAGTTTCTTGCATGGATAAGAACACCCTCATCCGGTGGGTGTCCTACGAAGCAACAAAGTAGAAGGTTTTCTTTTGCAGTTTTTTTGTGGGCTAGCCCCGACCACAACATGATGCGTAGGTCGAACCAAATCCACAAACCCCTTGAAGTTTGTCCCATGTCTTGTGGCCCGTTAAAAACACATTTTATTAAATAGACTATGTATTATTGTATACATAACTTTAGCTTAAGAATTTATATTGTAATAGTTATTAAGTCGTGTTATGTTGTAGAGTTTCTGGCCGCATCTTCTCTACAGCGACAACACGTTCCGACGCGGTGGTAGCTTTAAAAAAGATTTGACATTTGATAAGTGTGCTGCGAGCTCCTATATTGAATAAATTATATTGACTTTGACTTTGAATTTGACACATCAAATTTCATCTCTCATAGGCGCGGTTTCAATTTCGCATTCACTGATGCCAATTATTGTGGATGCTTATATCCAGCAGTGGAAATCTATCTATGATAAATTAATCTAGCTATGATATTCTTGCTATGATGAATTATCTACAACCTTAATTTGCATCAACAACACCGTAAACAATTCACTGCACTTCAATAAAACTACAGAGCAGATAATAAATTTACTTAAGACCAGTCGACTTTACAAAAAGGTGTAGCTCTTCTAGAAAAGTTTCAGCAAAGCAAAGTACCTACACAACAAAAAAAAGATGCAACGACAACATAGAATAATCACCTCACGGAACGCCCCCAAACAACGTAAAAAAGAAGCAGTGGAACAAGTGATCGATGTGCGGCTGCAACACCCGTTTGAATTGGAAGGATTTATCCTACTGGTTCTTGCACACGGACCACGAAGATATATTTGTGTAGAATTCTACACAATTAGACTCAAGTGGTCAGTTTGCAAGATTTGAATAAAGAATTTAAGGATTTGGGATCACGAGCCTATTACATACGACCCTCTGTAGAACATAGGCCTCCTCCTACGAATAGACGCGTACCTAATGCAGATAAGTGAAGGCAAGATAGAAGCACTTGCGTCAAGGTCAACCTGGGTTAGCAATGAGCTCAAGATAAATAGTTCTCTCAGCTGTTTTTTACCAACCAACTTAACCATGGAGTTTATTGCTAACACTGGTTGACGCAAGTGGGGCTTGGTGGTCAACTTGACGCCAACGTTTTCAAGCCTCCTAAATGACTATAAAGTATTCAAACTAATGCACCTATCTAAGACCCATTACTTATCCATCACGTTCCGAAGCATAGATGTTCTTGTGTTGAAATTCCACCAGAACGGCCACCAATCCAAAGTCTGACCTGACAGAACAGTGATTGCTTCTTAAACCGAAGCTCCAACGCCTACGAGTGCCGTAAAATGTCGGTGATAAGGAAAAACTTAATCAAAATAATGTATTTTCGTATATAATTCCAATGCAGGATAAATGGAGGCATGCTCAATCAACATGCAGTTAGAACGTTTTCAACAGAGCTCGGAACCGGATTAACGAATAACTCCATCTATTGGCGCTATCCCGGTCGCAACTGCTGTACGTGCCTTTAGAACATTAGAAGCGCTCAAGATGAAATACTGCTAAACTGATTTCCCATTTTAAGACTCACTTAACTCGATGTAGCTTACCTTCGTAAACATAATAATGCGCTTTATAAAACGTTTAAAGACTGTTATAGAACCTAACGCTGGACTTATTAGACCTGATTCAAAAAATTCAAGAATACTGAAAATATCATCAACATTCGGATTTGCTTTATAGCAGCCCTTTAAAGCAAACATATAATTTCAAAGCTAAAACTTCTTCCATTTGCAAACAAATATCCCGCAAAGCAACTTTGTAGGCCGAATACCATTCATGAGGCAACACAAATTGCAACTAAACCAGAGCTGCAAAGAGAAAACAAAGTATAAACAAGCAACAACCTAGGTACAGAACTCATCGTTTATTTAGAGTTTCCATTCTAAATATACCTAATTATAACCTAAAAGCTAGTCAATTTACCAAAACGGTGTCCAGAATATTTTTGCGTTTCTAATGGAATTGTAATTATTATTTGTAGCAGAGTTCCTTGCCACTTACTAGCTGTACGGTTTTTGTATCCTATTTCTTCCCAGTTGTCTTGTCAGACTGTGGAAAAATATTAACTTTTCAGTGTTTTGTGGGCAAAAGGCTAATAACAGACTTGACGATTTTACACGTTACCGTTAATCTATCAAAAAAATCTAAAAGTGGGACTTCGTGAAACACACTCAAAATCCACTATAGAACAATTCGAACAGATACTAATTACCGCTAATGTGTTATTTCTGTTATTAGACAACTATACTGTGGTTAAGCCTAAAAGCTTCTCGCCGCTAATAAGTAGCGCTTGTGGCGTAGTGGAGCTTTGGTGTTCGAATCGAAACGATCATCCAAGTTAAGAACCGCCAGACACCACGTATTCGGTGACTATCATGGTTGTATATTTCATCTCGTTCAGAAGGTATGTTAAGCTGTTGGATATGGATACTGGTTAAGCAATGCTGTGTAGGTATTGGTCAAGTCAATTCCCACTAAGCTAAGACCCATTATCTTGCATTCACAAATACACACTGAGTTAGCATGTTAGAGTACCATGAGTCTCATCCTTCCTCCTGATCACGATGATTCGGTCTGTACATACTGACTCAAACACAAGCTACAAATAGTGCCGTGCAAAAACCCCTTGCACTAAACGGACAGATTCTAAAAGTCAATTACGTGGGGTCGCCAATAAAAGCGGGAGAGTAAAACAAAAGTGACGTCAGCAAACTTGTAGGCTAAGGTGTCGATCGGAAAACCGCGCGTCCGCACTAATTGATTTGGGTCTACGTTGCGCAAATATCAGGCTGACGGTTGGCCCAAAAAGCGGATTGAGTTACAAGTGAATTTGCCGGTTCTCCCTTCACTAGTTTTTGGAGTTGAAAAGCATTATATTTCTGCTGATTGGCTATAGTTTTTGCAGAGACTTTTAGATTGATGTAGGCTTCGAATCAATTTATTTGATGACGAATTATTATTTCATCGTAACTATAAATATCACACATTAATAACAGAACATGACGAATCTCAAAAGGGGATGTAAAGATGTTGATCAGGTACAGTATTGAGCTTTGGTGGTCATGGTGGTCTCTTTAACTATATTACATACATCTCTAAGTGGTAAGAAACATTACTACAACTACCAGCTGCCTTGCATGCAGTTAGAAATGCAACCTTGCCTTTCTTGCTTGCTTACCTTGCTTTTCTAGTAAGCCTCGTTACAACAAAGCTGACTTGTAGCATATTGAAGTTTTCAATATAAAATTTCGTGTAAAGTGAGATGTGGCTAGCTTTTCGTCCGCAAATGCACTGCATAAGAAATCATCCCTTAGTCGCCCGTCGTAAGACATCCACGGGATGAAATGGGCTGGTCCTGTCTAAGCCAGAACCACACGGACGGGAGTCACACAGCTCTGATATATAAGTCCAAAACTTGACCCACAACCTAAAACCCGTTGTAATTAACGTTAGACAACTAACGGGCCTCCAATTTGGACTGACGGACGTTTCCAAGGCGATTACAGATGTAGTTTAGTTGTGGATTAAACATAAATTATCCTTGCGTGTATGGTCGGTGGGTCGAATGGGTTTCAAGTTTCAGCTTTGCGGGATCGATCTGCAAATGAGTCGGACATTGAATTAGTCTGAAATTATGGACATTGGGGAGTGAAATTTGTTTGATTTATGGTCGTTCTAGCCGCATAGCTTACGGGTTTGAATTATCCGCCTATTTTTAAGAGGCGTACGAAATGATGGAATAATGTTTCATTTGTTGTCTTTCAGAACATCCACGTTTCACCAGTAGTACCGAAACTCTGTCCAGTGTGACGGGGGGTGAGCCCATCGCCACTTCTAATGGATAGTGGGTACAATACATGCCTCGAAACTGAAGCATGCAGGTTTCCTCACGATGTTTTCCTTCACCGAAAAGCCAGTGGTGTTACAAATCGTACATAAATTCCGAAAAACAGATGGATGTTCTGAGGTTTCACAATATCTCTGACTACCCTCTCAGGGAATATAGTCGTGAGCATATATACCTTATTGTCTTTCAATCAATTAATTAATCAATTATACTTTATTTACACCAAAAAACATAGTATACAGAGAGTAAATAAACAGGAAATACAGACGGTACAAAAATAGGCCTTTCGTGTATGATCATGTATTCCCGTGGCTTTGCAAGAACTATTCACTATCTTATTAAAGGGTATATTCGGCCGTTATGTTTAATTTCAGTGGTTGAGATTTCAGGTAGGAAGACGTGACCAGATGAAGATCCATTCGGCCATTAAAACCTTATTTCTTGCTGGACCTGACTGCATCATGCCTTGCCGTACCCTGAGAAAATGCGACCATGGGTCCTTAGGGCCGCCAGATCGAAAGAAATAATGTAGTTTGTTCAAAGCCCTTTGTATTTCTGCCCATCTTTTAGCTTCATAATTTCAATTGCAAAACTAATAAAGTAAATAAAAATAACACCTTGCTTATGCTTTATACAACGTGTTAATGAATAAACGCAAAACCTCATACACCCCAACTAATTTACAACAAAATAATTAGATTGAAACAATAATTTCATTATTTTGATAGTTAAAATTTAAAGTTATTCGCATTTAAAGTTTTGAGGCAAAAATTATTTGTTATCATTTCAGCAATGAATGTAAGCGCTAACGTGCTCATGGATACATTTTAAGAATCATGTTTTGGTAGTAAGTAGGGTGAGAGTGCCCGAGCGGTGGGTTGATATCGAGTTCAGTAAATTTTAAATTTTACAAACAAATTATTTAATATTTTGAAAAAAAATATCTATGTTGAAACCATGATAATTCGATTCTGCTCTCGATTTTAAACAAACTACTTTCTAGATTTGCGTTAATTCATTAACACGTTGTATTCATTTCCAGTGTTGTCTTCGAAAAACATAATATCCTATCAAAAACATAACAAACAAATCCCCTTTTTCTTTTCAGCGACGAAGCGGCAATTGTGAATAATGTTCAACATGACCGTTTTTTATTACCGCCAATAAATGGCACCTCCCAACCTCGGTCCCTCCTCGCCCTAATACGGCCCTAAATGGGCAACCTACCGGAATGGACCCACCCCAGAATTGCTAATTACACACCGAGACAAAAATCTGAGGGAACCGGGGAACATTTGGGAAGATTTCGGAAAAATGAACGAAATTCTTTTTTGAGAGACAGGAATATCTAGAAATTTTTCTGCTAAAATGAAATGGAACGCTTGAAGCGTGAAAGAATGGCCCTGAAAAAAGGCTTTATGGAATCTTGACTGAAGATTTTGTTACCGTTACGTAATTATATTGGTGATAACAGGGTGTTTGAATTAGTTTTTGAATATCCACTGCGGAACCATTGAGGTCCTATACAGAAATTCGAAACATATTTCAGGGGGCGTTTCAGACCATCAAACTGACTTTCACTCCAAGATCGAAATCGGGAAAAAGTGTTGTTCCATAGAAAACATCAATGGCGATCAACGATTTTCGAACGAATGCATGGAATACTAAAATTGTTTTTCTCGATTTCAATATTGATCCTGGTTGGAAAATCTATCATAGTTGTTCATTTTGATAGTCTAAACTTGAAGTACGAAACGTTTAAGTTTACATACAATTATTTTTACGATTCTTACACATATTTTCAACGCACGATACAATCTTGTTATCTACTTACATATTTCTTTCGCACAATCCTTTCAAATTTCTTTGATCTTCCTCCACTGACGTATAATAACTATGGACGCCGGGTCTCGTACAAAATATTCGAATAAAGTGTCCGAGACTAAAATACACAAACCTACGTACGTATAGTAATATAAACCAACTAAAAACATTGACACCGCTGAAATTCTTTTCCGTAGGGGGGTACAGAGGGTGTTGCGTTATTCGTTCTCTTTTTTACGTTTTCGTTCTCTTTTTATTCGGACACTTTTGATCCTCCGTCCAGTAGTGGTAAGTCAATGTCTTCCTATTTATAATACAGTCATTCACATTCATACTTAATATCCGATCTCCTTGTAACATATAAATATAATAAGAAAAAACATTCCCAAAATAAAAGCAACAAAACGTCTCAAACAAAAAACAAATTCGCGAAATTGATACGAAGAAAAAAGGGAGAATTAGAAATAAATCCATCGTATAATATGTTTTGCGACGAACGAATGCCTTTGTAAATTATAATTTATGAAGCAATTACATTGGCCTGTCGTGCGGTACAAAGCCTTTATTATGATAGAACGAAATCTTACATTTCAACTACATTACCTCATGTTTTATGCATGTTTACACGAATATTGTTAGTTAAAATACCTTCATTATGTATATTAATGTACATTTTGATGGTTCAACGAGACATTCATTATTACATTTTATCAGTCACCTTCATAGATGTGAGGTGCCTATTTAGATCAATAGTCTAGAAAAAACCCGGTTTGAGACGGCATTAAAAACACTTTAGTGAATTGTGTTTGAACTAATATTATCGTTACTTTATAACACTTTTGTCACTTTGACTATTTATTTGTGGACTGGTTACGTAAACATTTCTGTCACTTTTTGCGGGGGGCGAGGTAACATGAAATCCGCAACTTTGAATTTTATTCCCCATAACTTTAGATTCTAATTTTGAATGTTAAAAATTATGAAAAGTAGTCTCGTGTGAACCCCAAACGTTCTAAGTTCGAAGTTATTATTTCGCAATTATAGGCTGTCTCGTTTAGTGATAAGGTGTAAAATTAAATGTAAATGCACAAGATCAATTGTGCTTATACCGTGGCAGAGGGGAAATGCTACCGCAAGGCTAGTCCTTATAATAATCAGTCAAAGTTTTGTCAAGATTTCGTGGTTATACAGGATGTAAGCCCTCCGAAAATTTAATATTAAGTTTTGAGGTCATAATTTGATTGAACTAACAAAATAATATATACGAGTATCTGCTCAAATTTAACCGGGGCGGCTGAAAATCGATTTGAGCCTACAATCATAGCATCATAAACATTATGTTTAAGAATGTCGTTTTTTTGAGAATATGATATTTTGTGTAGTCCGAATATTATACGCAGAGACGAAGCGAATAAGATTAAAGATTATGTAAAAAGATAAAATTTCAGAGAAAACTATACTTGCTACATGAGGCACTTCCATGATAGGGTTCCGTAGCTCGATTCTTTTTTAACAGTCCTTTACCATACAGAGCTAAAGAGTATTACTGAAGACACAAAAAAATTCATTCATTTTCTATTTTTTATTTGATTTAAGCATTGGCCCTATGTCACTGGGATATACAGGGTGAACAATTAAATACTGTACACACTTAAGGGGGCGACTTAGACCATCAAACCGAACAACATGCAGTATGGGACCAACATTGAAATAGAAAAAAAATCTGCTGTTCCATAGAAAATTTCAATAGCTGACCAGCAGCCAGATGGTCAAATGCCCTCTGTTAAGTGAACTATAGGATGAGACTAGAGTAGGACCGTTCTACTTGGCGTGAAAATGAAGAGGCCTATACCTACCTCAGTCTAACGGGCTGACGATGATTTAGTATAATTTCTCAGTAAACTCCATTCAAACCAAATTGCAAAAAAAACAAACCAAACGAGTCTCACAAGCCTTTGAAAGCTTTCCCCTGAGGGGACGCTAAGCGTTCATTATAATTAAAGCAGTTATTGCTCCAATTCCAGCACACCTGCTGTGAATACCTTTGTGCCAACAAAAGATGCTGTTTCCTTACGTAATTAATAGGAAAATACTCTACGTATGCGCGGAAATGTTATAAGAAATTCTATGGTAGGTATACGTAATTATACAACGTGTTAAGGAACAAGCGCAAAACCTCATACACCCCAACTGATTTATAACAAAATAATTAGATCGAAACAATAATTTCATTATTTTAATGGTTAAAATTTAAAGTTATTCGCATTTTAAGTTTTGAGGCAAAAATGATTTGTTATCATTTCAGCAATGAATGAAAGCGCTAACGTGCTCATGGATACATTTTAAGAAACTTGTTTTGGTAATAAGTAGGGTGAGAGTGCCCAAGCGGTGGGTTGAGATCGAGTTCAGAAAATTTTAAATTTTACATACAAATTATTTAATATTTTGAAAATAAATTACCTATGTTGAAACCATGATAATTCGATTCTGCTCTCGATTCTAAACGAACTACTTTCTAGTTTTGCTTTAATTTATTAACACGTTGTATAGGTCCTTCTTAATATGCCGACACTCTTTTAAGGGGATTATCAGACCATCGAACTGAAATGTTTCTTTATGGCATCAACACCGAAATAGCGAAAAAAAATCAGCTGTTCCATGCAATACTGCAAACCTACTTGAACCAAATTGGACAGCAAATATTTTTTCGCGATTTCGATGACGGCCCCATGGAGAAAGTTGTTCAGTTTGATGGTCTGACCTTAAAAAAGTGTCAAGTGTCAAGAAGGACCCTGTATGAAACGCTCGCTAGTGTAGTAAAGCTTCGGTATTGGAAACGATCACTAAAGTTAAGCAAACTCAGGTCCGGTCAGACTTTGGATGGGTGACCGTTTAATGGTATTTCATCTCGAGCGTTTCCATGCTTCAGAAGGCATGTTCAGCAAGTGGTCTCGGATAGTTCCGTCAGAAGCCTATTAAGGTGGTTTGTTCCACTAACTTGCCTCCTCCACTGGGCCCGCGTGGTGGAGTATGGCCCACTCCCTCTCTCCCTTACCCGTAAGACCAGGCCAGGTCTTTGCCCTGTAGTGGGATTCTACAGGCTATAACTTACGTAATTATAAATGCTGTGAGGTTCCGGGTTAGAACTTCCTGTGGAAGTCGTTCAAGACTACTAGTATAAAAATTAAATTAAAATTAAAATTAAAAATCATTATAAGCCATATTATACATAGTATAAACTTAAATAAGTTAAATATTTAAGGAGGTGGCAATGGAATGGTTGATTTTTTTCGTGATTTTGAAATGGCGTCCAGAAAATTATACCTAGGGGTTTATTTTTACCCGACTGCGCCAGAAGGAGGGTTATGTTTTTCGAGCGTATGTATGTATGTATGTATTTTTGTACATCCTAAATAGCTTGATAGATTTAAAAGTATGAGGTGTCATTAGATTCGTAAAAATTGTGTAAGTGACATAGGCTATATTATTATAAAATCGCGTCTGTTTTGTTAAAAATTACAATATGGGTATCAAATGAAAGCTAGTAATCAGACGATTCCAAATATATATTATATATTATAGTACTTTTATTTTACCGTTTCCACACAAGACTACAAAGTATGAAATAAACTAAATTATTAAGATAAACAAAAAACCCGACTGCATAAAAAACCTATTAACTTAAAAGAGAAAAACAAGCTCTATAATCACTAATCAGCTATAACAACTTTATTTGAGCTAATATAATTTGAATCTTATTAGGTACGTATTGCAGGCGGGGACAAACGAATAAATAACCAACCAAAAATCTTCTTTGTCCCCGTTTACTGTACTGTAACGCTTTTAAGTTTATTATACAGGGTGTTAGGGTAGACAGTTGCATTACTTTAATGACTGATTGTATTCATGATACTGAACAATTTTCCCGAAGAAGTAAAGAGAAATTCGCAAGAAAAATTTTCAACTTTTCATACAAACGTTCAATCAGCTTATTGGCTTTAGTGTGTTAAGACCAAAAATGTTTTTGCGAATTCCCTATAGGTATCTTAGGGAAAGTTGTTCAGTATTATCGGTACAATCATCATCATCACCACCATCATTGGCCTTTCCATCTATACAAGATGATTTAAACAGCGTCTTGGCGGCACTTACGCTCGTGACTTAAAAGCCCGATACGAGAGCGACAGATACGACCGCATGTACGGCAAGTAAAATTACTTAATTTGCTGTGTCAGTTGGGTTTGCAAGTCGATCATGCCTCCTTTCCCGCTTTTCAGCCAAAGAAAAAATCCACGCTCTATCGTGCTCAGCTCTTCCTTCCGCTAATTATTTCCTCCACGAGTCGCGGTTCTCAGCGAGATCCTCCCAGCTGCTGGTCGGTACAATCCTTTGACTATATTGACTATATGTGGACTGGTTACGCATGTAATTCTACTAACAAACATTTCTGCCACTTTTTGCGGGGGGCGAGGTAACATGAAATCCGCAACTTTGGATTTTATTCCCCATAACTTTAGATTCTAATTTTGAATGTTAAAAATCATGAAAAGTAGTCTCGTGTGAACCCCAAACGTTCTAAGTTCAAAGTTATTATTTCGCAATTATAGGCTGTCTCGTTTAGTGATAAGGTGTAAAATTGAATGTAAATGCACACGATCAATTGTGCTTATACCGTGGCAGAGGGGAAATGCTACCGCAAGGCTAGTCCTTATAATAATTAGTCAATGGTACAATCACCCCTTAAAGTAATGCAACTGTTTACCCTAACACCCTGTATTCCTACTCAGACTCGGAAGTTACCTATCGTATAAATGAAATGAACTAACAAACTATTTAAAATTTTTTAACATTACTCTAGAACTATTTATTAACATAAACGCCACATTTCTTAACCCGTAAGTAGAATATAACCTGTCCTAAGACGATGTATCTAGCAACAAAACGTGGTCATACATGGCTCACCTTCCTCCCGGGTATCACCCGGGCATGTCCCGGGCGTAACGCGTCCGGTAATCGAGTCCAGAATACGAAATGACCCGGATTTTTGGGACTCTCCGCGGTCCCGTTTTTATCCCTATACAAGTATGTGACGCGTTAAATAATGTAGGGGAAGACAGGATTTAATTTCAGACGCTGTAAACTGGGTTTTTACGCATAAAGTTTATACAGGGTGTAAGTGACAGCCTAGCAAATACTGAAACGGTGAACTCAGACCATCAAACTGAACAACTTTGATTATTTGAAACACAGCCTACCTTTATTCGTTAACTGTTTCCTATACCCTATGGTTGTCTGGAAGAAATCGCTTCTTAGCGATAAGACCGCCTTGATTAATTGAACTTTCACTATGGAGCCTACCGCAGGAAACGTCAAAAAAAATCTGCTATGCAACACTCGTAATCAGTATCGCGTCGTAAGCTACTTGGTACGTAAGCTGCGACGGGCTACGAATACGGTTATTTATGCATATGGCGAATTCGATTTGTAGGCATAAGGTCATAAGTCTACATCCAGCGTCTGAAGCCATCGAAGGGCCTCAGGTGTCAGGTGTGTCAGGTCCTTAGGACGGCCCGGGTAAGCTCGAAGGGGGCACCGTTGTATGTATTATGTGTTGCATCGTCTGGTCTTCGATCCCGCAGTCACATAAGGGAGACTCCGTCCACCCCATTTGTGTCGGAGGTAGTTGCACCTGCCGTGGCCGGTCCTTAGCCTGTTGAGGCGACACCAGTCTCTGCGCGGCAGGTGGAATCCCTTAGGCTTGACAGTGGGGTCCACGTTTTCCTCAGGCGACCCATCAGTTTTGCTCTTCAACTCGTCCTTCCAGCGCCGCTCCAGATTAAAGTCGTCGCTTCTAAGTATGCTCGCGGTGACGAATACGGTAAGACGCAAAACAACATTTGTGCTGAGGCTCCACCTGTTCATTCAGGAAATGTTGATGATCATTGTTAATAAGTGTATCTTTTCTGATGAATAAATATCTTTTTATTTATTTATTTATTTACGTAGCATTTTTTTCATAGCTATTCATTGGAAACATAGCTAGTTCTAGTGTACCTAGCAATGGTCACTTTGGAATATTTTAGTCGCTCCAGACGAAAGGCGAGCCATGTGCTAAAACGTAGCTACCTTATCGCCCACAAAAACTACAAAAGACTACAAAAATCCTTTTCCTTAATCGCACATACACGTGCAGGACAATATGTGAACAGTTTTTACGGCGGGGGAATTAGATTTCAATTTGGTAATTTCAACTCTTTCTGAAATGGAATGCGTGAAAAATCACAACCAACAAAGTCTTTGCTATAAAAAGCAAACAGTTGCACAGCTCCACGTATATTTCACGTTTTCATGTGCAGAATAAAAAGATGCCTTTATCGTTGTTAAATTACCGTGTTTTATGTTGCCTTTGAAGATACATGAAAACAACGAGTACCCACCTACTTTCCCGAGAATTTAATGAAATCAAAAGGAAAAATACAAACACAAACAGTTGTAAGAATGAAGTTAAATGCATTAAAAATGTATCATTTATTTTCTTTTCAATCAGAATTATTATTGGTACATATAAGAGGAATTTGAAAGAGAAATTGCTAAACTAAAGTGGCAGTGGGCGGGGCACATTGCTCGCAGAACCGATGGCCGATGGGGCCGAAATGTTCTCGAGTGCCGACCGCGTACCGGAAAGCGCAGCGTCGTCCACGTCCACAAGGTGGACCGACGACCTGGTGAAGGCGGCGGGAACCTGTTGGATGAGGAGCGCAGGTCGGGTCGTTGTGGCGGTCCTTGGGAGAGGCCTATGTCCAGCAGTGGACGTCCATTGGCTGAGATGATGATGATGATAATGATGATGATGATTATGATGATGAGAGAAATACATAAACTAACATTTATGTAAATTTCTTTGGGTGATCAGTAAGTACAACGCTCAACTACATAATATAATACATACCGAATCAGGCTCTGAATTCAGTCTTATTGCTGCTTGAAATCACTACTTCCTCCGAGAGTTGTGTTAAAATTTCTGCTTACCCTCAAAAAGATTATGGTCATGAGTTATGAACGTATGTAGGCCCGGTAGATAGGTACCCGTAAACTGGTTCCACACTGTTAATCGAAGTCAGAAAACTGGCTCCAGACTTTTAGTAAGTATACCTAAACAGAGTACAGGGTTTGCAATCTCAATCCTCCAAATCCCTTTAAATTCCCAGGCGTACTTCATAATTATTAAAACGCTAAAAAGAGAACAAAGCTTCGGCTACCTTTAAATATTGCAAACATCAAAGAATCTAAAAAAACAGTGTCCAATTACCTGAAGCAATTAAAAACAAATTAATGAAGCCTAATTTGAACCGATAATAATGCCCAAACATCCTCTAATCCTTCCACTGTTGACACTCTGCCTCATCCCTCATTATAACAATTTTGGTCTTGATAAAGAGTTCCACGAATCAACCGATTTACACTCTTATCATATAAGCTTAACGATTTTTTAGGAGACTACTGAAGACAGGACAGTACGAGGAAAAAGAGTGGCCTCAAAAGTTAACGAAGGAAAAAGCTTAATACGATAAGCTTTTCTTACGAAATACCACTTTGGATTGCAGCCTCGAAAATTTCACCGACCTTTTTTTGTCAGACTCGACTTTTTTACTTTTTCTGACGCATATATTTTTAGTCTGTGCCTCCGTTTTTTTATAAGGAAAGTCATAAAATGTAAGAACAAAGCTTAGGTTGGACGGTGGGTTTTCCAGAATAATATCGGGGGAGTTAAAAACGCAGTAGAAAGATTCAGGAAGGTGTAAGAAGATTTTGTGTCATCGCTTCTATTATAAGAAAGATAAAATGAAAAGGATGAAAATTTACCGTCCATAAAAGGCTGAAGACATGGGTATGCAAATTACAAAGTTAAAATAGAGATGGACGGAGGATTTGGGTTTGGACGGCCGGTAGACCAAAGTAAAGTAGACACACCAGCACGTTTTAGTTGGACAAGATTGAGAGGGTAACGTACAGCGTGACCAAATGTGGTAGATTTCTACTTTTTTGGTAGATTTAAGGCTTGTTTTGGTAGTGAAAAATTATTTGGTAGATTTTGGTATACTTGCACATTTTTTTATTTTGTCCCCGGTAGTTTTTTTCAGAGTTTCCCCGTCCATATAACTATAATAGTCTTGTTTTGTTTATCTTGTTGTTTGTGTGTGATTTCTTTTTTACAAAAACAGATTTACGGATATACGAGAAAGAAGCAAATATATATACGAGTATGATACTTGGGGACGAATGACGTGGGCGCACGTACGTAGGTATAAATGATTTAATTCGACCTATGAGCTTTAGAGCATATGTCGAGACTGATTTCTTTGTTTTGTAACTTAACTTATCGCCATGACAAGGAAATACTATAGGCAATATCGTAAGTAGTGAGAGCAAAACCCTTTGTTTTCAAAATGGTTAGTGAAATATAGTTTTATTTCAAGTCTATTTTATCATTTTAGTAAGGTAGATTTGTGGTAGTTTTTGAACAAGGCTCTGGTAGATTTTGGTAGTTTTTTAAAGCTACCAAATCAAATCAATCTATTTAGATTGATCAATTTACATATGGTCACACTGGTAATGGATTCGCAATGGATCAGATTAGCAAAAAACCATGATAAATGATGCAGGATGTCATGTATGCAGCACACTATCTTCGTGCAAAACAGATTCGATTGCACCAGCAATATGAGAATTTCACTGAATCACTGAATGTGTAATTTAAGTAACCATTCTTGGACAGTTGGGTAATAGAGCAATGTGGCTTAAATCAAATTGTATCAGCTTTGCGGGACAGTGTGTTGCATTGCATTATTAGAAGTGTAATGTATATAGCGGTCAAGGGTAGAACTAAGTTTATTATTATTTAGTATGTAGGTACTTTTGTATTCCTTTGTCTGTGATTAGAAAGTTAACCAGCAAGACGTGTTTCATTCCATCTCCCCGATTTGCGTATATTTGTCAAGAAGAAACTAAGTCAACGGGAAATAGGTATATTATTGGTTTTGATTTGATTTCAAAGCGAGCTTTCGAGCTTGCGACAGTCAAAATATGCGACATAAATGGCCGTATCTTTAAATAGTTCTTGCTTATTTTTCACCTGTAAAGAACCGTTGCCCTGAACCATTGATACCTCTACTCGTTCCTGAGAAAAGGGGGTATTAACAGACAGACAGACAGACCGACGTATAATAAAGTGAGGATCACACTAAGCGCTCCACTTTTTCCTTTTCAGGTACGGAACCCTAATAATAGAGAGTCAAAGTTATATTAAGTAAAAAGGAAGTCAAGGCACTTGCTAAAAGAAGCCAGGATTGTGAATACTCCACCGACTGGTATAATTCAAATGAGGATGGTTCTTGAACCTCTAGACTCTATATTTCTCTCTCTAATGTTCTCTAGACTCTGTCTCTCTCTGCAGGGTATACCCTATGTTCCTCTCTATGGAACGCAAAGTGAGACCCAGGAAGTTTGAATAGATATGTTTATACCTGGAGAGCAGACTACCTTACAATTACAAGCGGTGAAACATGAAAATACTCCTTGGCGGTCGGTAATGTTCATCCTTCTTTCGTAAATTCCCGTCGTTATTTCTGACGTCAAGGTTGTCGACAAAAATTCATAGAAAGGGATAAACGTATAATCGTATAATCGACGTGAAAGATTTCTTAGTAAGCAATAGATTATAAAATACTTAAATAATATGATAAATTATAGAGTTACTTGGTATGAACAAGTTTTGTTTAAATGTTATGTGATAAATTAGGTAGATTTTTTGATGAAAAATTTCAACTCCAATACATGAAAAGTTATAAAATTCCTGTTAAAACTCAGCGCAATATGTGAGTTTGATCAGAATATTCTAGAATTTTGCAATATTTCGTTTTAGGAATTTGTGTCGACTTTGAAAATTTCGCTCTGATATAGGTAGTATAGGTAAGGTAGGTAGGTATCTTTATTAATATTGATTCCTTAGATGGTAAGTAATGGTAGGTAATTTTTCGTTGTCCAACATTTTATTCATGGTCAGAAATTTTATACACTTTTTTTTTATATTTTTTTTTAAATTTAATAATCAAAATAACAACTCTCTTTTGAACCGTCCCTCGGGGAGAGGCTTTGGAGGAGGTTTACAGGTTGTAGGTCTCCCCTCCCCCCTTTTTTTTTTTTTGACGAAGCTTGTTGCAGATATACGGGATGTGTTTATTGACGAAACGTGTTGTGGATCAGAGTGGTGTATTTCCTTTGACGAAGCCTGTTGTGGATGTGAGTGATGTATTACCATTGACAAAGCCTGTTGCGGATGTGAGTATTGTATTACCTTTGACGAAGCCTGTTGTGGATACGCATATTGTATTTTTTTCTATAATTTTTGAATTTAATAAAGGTAATGTGTATTTATAAACTCTCTTTTTGCGCCGGGGGTTAAAAGCAATAAACCCTTTAAAAAACGATTTAGCACAGATTCATCTATCTATCTATCTATAACGTCACGCCTCTTTCCCAATGTGGTAGGCAGAGACCAAGGCGCGTTTACTACGATCCTTACATCCCTCTTTTGCCTCATTCACGTCCATACATCGCTTCACACATGCCCGTCTCGGTTAAGAGTACTCCGCATTTCCTCTCTTTGTTGGACACTTTCAATTCCATTAGCAACATATATCTCTTTCGTAAATCTGCTGTCACTCATCCTCTCCACATGACCAAACCAACGAAACATGCCTTTCTCTATTCTTGTCACAGCATCTTCTTTCAATTTACACCGATCTCTTATCACACAATTTCTCACACGAAATTCTCTGGTCCCTATCACCATCTTTCCATCAAGAAACCATCGATACTGCTCTCCAATGGTGAAGGAAATCATCGCTAGGAAAACTGTTTACTTATAAAATTCTGATGCATAATTATGTGAAGTCCACCAGCACTTCAGCTCGCAAGTTGGACTAACGCGCATCGCCCACACTCACTCACCGAGGGTAAGCATAAAGATAAAGTGCCCCGGTGGAAACAAAAGAGGCTGATGATGATAAGTACCGAAACAAAGAGCTTAACATTAAGCACGTTTAAGCATTCTAACACAATTCTAACACACCTCTGAAGTTTCTCAACTGCACCAACAAATGTTCACATTAATATTACGTATGCAAATTCATAATACTTTATCTTGGCTTATTCAAGAGTACTTTTCAGCTATCTCGGGCGTGAGAGAATACGTGACCCGGGGCTTTATTCCGGTTCATTCCTACTTGCACCACTGCGCCGTGAATATAATATTAGGTACGTACCTGCGTTCGCAACGAAAGTTGACTAAGGATCAATTCACACCAAAGTGACGATGGACGGCAGCGCAGTGCTACATAGTCGGGGAAATCTACGGATTTTTGTATGGAGTAGGTTGAATTAATTGCACTTTTGGTGAAAATTTTGAATATAGTAGATACATACCTGAAAAACATAAATTCTCAATAATCCCCGATTTTTTATGTTGTATTATTGAATAATTAAGACATTTACAAAACATTAAATTTAGGTATGAACAAAAAATGGAAAACTGGTGATTTTGTACAGGATGGCTTCGTTCAATACGTTTTACTTATAACAATAATAATCCACGGTTAATATCGTTAATTTGGGTAGATATTTAATATTTTGTAAGTCTTCAAAAATTATAACCTCAAAACTAAATTATTTGCTGTTTGTTTGTACGCATTAAATTTGCCTTTTGATAATTAACTGTCTCTATTGCTGGTATGCTGGTCGAAATATTTTTAGAAATAAGCTTGCCATTTGTACATTAATATCGATTTTAAGGTATTTCTCAGGTTCCTGAGCCTATATAACCACGAAATCTCGGCAAAAGTGTTATAACTAACAGTAATATTATTTCAAACACAATTTACTAAAGTGTCTTTATTGCTATCTCAAACCTTATTTTTCCTAGACTAATAATCCATAGAATCGTTTTAGGGACCAGAAAAAATGCACGCACGCAGCCGCCTGTTGTCGTCTTTAGGCTACCATTAATTGTCGGTCAGCCCCTGCCAGCCGTTGCCATTTTGATGTAAATTGAGCTTTAACATTACAAAAACGCTAGTAAAGGGCGCTACGTCTCTTAAAGACGTAGTGTTGAAAAATTTGGACTTCTGACATAATGGTTAGGTTGTTTAATTGGACGAAACCACAGCTCCTCCCGGTTTCGCATGTTGCGGGTTCAAGTCTCGTCCGAAACAGATTTTAAATCTTTAATTTAATTTAATTGTCTTTAGTAATAAAATAAGCAAGTTTTTTAAATTCTTTTTCTTATCGTGTGGGCAGCAAGCCCTCGTGTCAGAGTTTTTTCAGACCGCCTTATGGCTTCTGCCGTGGTTTTTGTGTAATAACTACTACTACCAGAGATAGTAGCCGGGACCAATGGCTTAAAGTGCCATCCGAAGCACGGAATCATTTTTCTTTTCAGACAATCAGGTGATTCAGCCTGCAATGTCCTAGCCAACTGGGGAAAAACGCACAAAGTGACATATCACTAGGTGTCCCCCGTGGTAATCGAACCCACGACCTCCGTGTCAAGAGCCCAATGCTCTTAACCTTTAGACCATGGAGGCAGTGATAATATAATAATCCGTCTAACTAAAGAACGAAATATGATGGGAAGAGCCCTTCCGTTTCAACTCCAACGCCAAGCCATATGAATGGCTGAAATTGAAAATAGTTTTGTCACTTTTATAATATTTATTACTATCGTGTTCGTGCCATCCAACGTCGCCATTATTACCAGTTGAATAGAATCCAGAATGCGTTGACAGGTAAAGAAAGTTTCTTATTAATCTTTGTCTAGCGCAGCGTGAATTTGTAGCATAGCTCACTTTAAGCATATTGAAGGAACACAAATTATGCACCTTCAATATGCTAAATGTGGCCTTGCTATTTGGTTTTAACGTAACTGTACCTGCTTTTAATGTTGTTAACTTTACTAGGTATAATATATATATTTTTTTATTATTTTTTAAACATGTTACTGCCATATTGTGTTATTTCAAATAAAATTAAAGATTGAAAAATTTAATAGTATTTTCGTGTTTATACAACAAAAACTTCTAATTATTTAAGATACCAGAAATCAGATTCCCTGTGGGAGCGTAGGTTCGGATCCTACCGGCTGCGCCATGTCAAGGGATCGCGACGCGTGAATCAAACACGAGTGCTGTGCTAAGACTGGTTTATTATAATTTTATAAATTGTTTTAGAGTTACCTACACATCATGGCTGTAACTATAACATGTTAACAATCAATTATATTTGAAATTCGAACAGGTTGTGTCATCTATATCGTATAAATTCCAGTTGTAATACTGGACTTACGAGTTGGTTAGTTTGTAAAAACTCCAGTAGATGGCGCCACGTCCCTTAAGACGGAATAGGTTGATAAATATTGTTCTCTGGCATAGTGGCTCAGTAGCTAAATTGGAAAACACAGTTCCCCGGTTTAGAAGATTGTGGGTTCAATAGACTTAATTTATCAATCTTTAATTTGATATTTTGTACTATAATAACATTAAAATTCCAATTTCTTCTCATTAGTGTCGTACGAGGCCTCTAATCGATTATGTTTATCTAGTATTTAATGTGGGTGCCAACCACTTATCACGTCTTTTGATATGATGGTTGATATCTTCAAAATGTTGAGAGTAGGCCAACAGCCGTACACTTATAAGTTATTTTATAGTATACTAGAGTTTACCCGCGATGTCGTCCGTACAAATTATATACCAGATTTTAGGTCTGATAAGCTATCAAACAAAAAAGTTTTAAAATGGGTTCAGTAGTTTTTGCGTGATGCTCGAACCAACAAACACATAAACAAACAGACCGGCAAGATTTCTAAAACAGTTTGATTTGGAGTCAGGAATACCTAAAAAACATATCGTAATCTTTTTCTTGTGAATATCTTCATAGTACAGACACAATTTTATAATAGTTTAGACTAGAATACAAAATACTACTTAAAATTGCCAAGTACAATGTTGATAATACGGTGTCGACGTCATAAGCGATAGAATCGAAAAGCTACACAATAACACCTACAAGACCTACAGGTTCCTGTAGTGGGTGTCGATATGTATCTGCCTACACCAACGGGAAACATTATTATCGCAACCTATATACGTCCTACTGCAGGGCACAGGCCAACCCTCAGAGAGGGTATATGTGCATCAGTCCACCACGCGTGCCCAATGTGGATTGGTAGAGTTCACATACGCATCGGAATTTGGACGGCCCGATAGCACAGTCGGTAGTGCGGGTTCGAATCCCTTAAGAGATAAATATTTGTATGATGAATATGAATATTTGTACCCGAGTCATGGACGTTTGTATCTATTTATATATTCTATATCGTTGTCTAGTCATCATAATACAAGTCCAGGCTAGATTCTGGGACTTTAAATGTGACTAGATAATTTGTGTGACAATGTCCAAGATATTAAAAAAAAAAATTCTTCTTCAGCGTATGCAGGTTTCCTCACTATGTTTTCCTTCACCGTTTGAGAGCAGTCGGTATTACGTACATAAGTTAGAAAAACTCATTGGTACATCCATGCTGATTCAAACCTGGACCTCAAGATTGAGTCACCATAGCTCTCAGCAACACGCCATCGGGACACAGGCGTGTGTATAATTATAGTTATGTATGAAGATACACTGCTGGCGTAACCTACATATTTTTTGACCTAAAAGCTCTATCATCCAGAACTAACCCATTTTCAAGTCCCCGACCATTATTATAGGAGCATTTTACCAAAATTCCTTGTCGCGTCCTCTCCCGTTATATACCGCCTGTATATTGCCCCATTTATAACGTCTTATTCTCACGTAGTCCTTTGTTAACATTAATACATGGCCATTCTGTAGATTTAAATTTACCGTGACGTTTACAAGTTTATAGGTAGATAGAGTGCGAAATTGTGTGATTAGAGATTGGAGTAAATTGAAAGATGTTACGACAAGAATTGATAAAGGCTTCGTTTGTTTGGTCATGTGGAGAGGGTGAATTACAATAGATGTAAGAAAGGGTTGGCCACCAGGATCCCCTAGCCCGATCCCCCAGGGGATCCCTGTGAACCTCATCAGTTCATCAGGATCCCCTTTAGGTAAAATTAAGTAAAGGCGCTATCACAGAGGCGAACTAACAACCTGTCATATATATTCTAATATTACAAATTCCGAAATATACACATTTCCATTAGTACCTAATTATAGATAAAAATACTGACAATATATCAATGTACCTATTTAGTATTGGAATAAAGAAATTGTAATGTAATACATATATTTAAAGAATTGTAGTAAATGTTCTGCATGCCCTCTCTCGAATTATAAATTGCATGTTCATGGGCAGATCACAGAGCTCTATGTATAATACTGTTAACCACCTTTATATTACCTTTGTCGCAATAAAGTCTTTGAAGTTTGAAGTTTCACTAGCAGTGCCCTAATTGTATGTGTGTGCATGTGTGTGAGGGAAGAGATATAATGTGCTAATATAATTGGATATGTTGGTACAGGTCGTCCTCGTAGGACGTACTCTGATCAAATCGGTTGCGTCCTACAAAGAGATGAGGTTACGAGGGTCACTAACTTATAGTATATTATCAATGATTTTATTAAATAGACTATGTATTATTGTATACATAACCTTAGCTAAAGAATTTATATTATAATAGTTATTAAGTCGTGTTATGTTGTAGAGTTTCTGGCCGCATCTTCTCTACAGCGACAACACGTTCCGACGCGGTGGTAGCTTCAAAAAAAGATTTTCGTTTAATAAGTGTACTTCAAGCTCCTATACTGAATAAATTATGTTGACTTTGGAGTACTTGAAACCGACGAGCATGCAATGAGATGTATGGATGTGAATGAGGCGAAGTAGTAGGCGCGCCCTAGTCTCTGCCTACCCCAATGGGAAAAGGCGTGACGTTAAAACATAGTTAGGTTGTATGTGATATTTGGCTAGACTTTTGCCTGTAAAACACTGCATTAGATATCCCTTAGTCGCCACGAAAGATAATATCAGGAAGAAAAGAGGTAATAAGTATATTCCAAGCCTTAACCATACGGCTTAATACTATAACATAACTGTACAAAAATAGTAAACACAACTCGCATTTTAAAGCCGGTTAAAACCACAATAACGTAAGCTTTCAAACGCCTAAAAACTAAGAATAGCAAAAGCGCAGGGCTGACAAAACTAAAAATAGACATCCGCAATGTTTACAAAGGCTCGCGACCCCTTGCTTAAATTCCCTGCTCCTAATATTGGCAACTGTATCGCCTTCCTTTTCACATACATTCTATGTCAACACTGAACATAGAAAATATGAGAAATGTCTTCTGTAAAAATAGTGTATCACAAATTGTATAAACGAAGTTCTCGAGTGGCGACCGCCGAAGTCTGAGATAATGATGATGATGAAACGAAGTCACTGCGTGATTCCGTTTTGAACACATATTTCATTTTTTTAGACGTTTTCCTCACGTTTTTCACGTCGTTGGTTTTTTGCGAAAATATGCAAATGCGATGGAGTTGGAAAATGTCCCGACCAAGAAATCTAATTTGAGTACGAGAAAAAAATGTGATTACTGATAAATGCCACTTCTGTTTTTTTTCTAGTTCTATGCTTGTATCGCTTCTATGAAACGAGATTACAGGGAAGTATCTTCCGTTCTTTTCTGGCCGTGCATAGAGTGAAAGGGTTAGGTAATGTTTGCTCCACTCGAAATGCCCTAGTATGGGTTACTTAATTTATCGGGTTACAAACTAGGGTTGTTTCCCAATACACGAATGGAACAGTAGCGAGACTATGTAATAGAGATCATTCGTAGATATAGAGTCATATACGATAAAAAGACGCTTCACACCATCAACCTGAAAAACTTTCAGCGTTTCCCACGCTGAAATGGAAATGGCGAAAAAAATATTAGCAGTCATTTGGATCGATTCACATTTTCTATAAAATAACCAATATTTTTATCGCGATTTAAATATTGTTCCGCCAGTAAAAGTTGTTCAGTTTGATGGTCAGAACCATTCCCTTAGGAATTTAACACATTTTAGTTTACAAAATGTATTGCACTCCGAATATTTAAGAACGAAAGAACGCATCTATAGCTAGCTAGCACGTAGAAATTTTTACGTTCCCTCGACTACCAACCAAGAAGGAAGTCAGAGATATTCGAAATATAGTGTAGATATTTAGAAACATCGTCAGCCTATCATCACCCACTGCTGAACATGGACCGTTCCAAAAGCACACCACAAAACTACATCCATCCAGTCGCTCCCCGATACCTGTTTGAGATCATCTGCACATCGTCGGTGACATTATACACACCTAAAAACTTAGCTTATAAGTACCTCACGATGTTTATCTTCACCGAGCTAGTGGCAAATACGTGAATGACAATCTCGATCAAGACTTATCTGAAAGAAATCCCTCCTTCTCAAAAAGCGAAAGAGCGAAGCGTCGATAAGACCTAGATGACACAAGACGGAAATGGATGGCAAAATTTGGAGGAGGCTTATGCCCTACAGTGTGGGTATATACGGGCTGATGATGATGAAGACTATATTTGGAAAACTCCGGAATTATTCCGTGGTAATAAAACAGAAACTTTCCCGCCCGCATATACAACGTGTTAATGAATAAACGCAAAACCTCATACACCCCTAATGATTTATAACTAAATAATTAGATTGACAGACAGAGTTTCGGTACTACTGGTGAAACGTGGATGTTCTGAGGTTTCAGAATATCTCTGACTACCCCCTCGGGGAATATAGTCGTGAGCATATGCTTATGCTATGCTTAATAAGATTGAAACAATAATTTCATTATTTTGAAAATTTAAAGTTATTCGCATTTTAAGTTTTGAGGCAAAAATGATTTATTATCATTTCAGGAATGAATGAAAGCGCTAACGTGCTCATGGATACATTTTAGGAATCTTGTTTTGGTAGTAAGTAGGGTGAGTGTGCCCGTGCGGTGGGTTGAGATCGAGTGCAGTAAATTTTAAATTTTACAAACAAATTATTTAATATTTTGAAAAAAATTACCTATGTTCAAAACATGATAATTCGACTGCTCTCCATTCTAAACAAACTACTTTCTAGTTTTGTGTTAATTTATTAACACGTTGTATAATAGTTTCTAAACTATTATGCTACTAAAATGCAGTAATGATTTTTAGCCTCTTCTCTTTGATAATAGCTAACATTTTGACAGTTCATATTGTAGCAAGGAAGGTTAGTTTATGGTTAAGACATTTAGCAACTCCGTAAATGGTATTTAAAAGAGATAGTCGACTGAGAAAGAAAAACAAATATCTAGGACATTAACCGCAGAATGAATATCATTTGTGTGTGTTACGGGTAGAGAGAGCTACGTATGCGTATTGTATAAATTTTTCCTAGTTGAGTTTTCATCTTTTCATAATTGGCTATTTGACAATTGTAACGGTAAAATATTAAATATATTAGCTTTAGTAGCTTCTACGTTCACAATAATAATACAATATGTTTTTTATCTGTGGATTACAAAAATTGAAACGCGGTCGGCCATGATTGAGCATCCTGTGGCGTCACATTTCAAACAATAAAACGTCATGGTAGTTGAAGCGTCGTAGTTAGCTTTACTTTGTTTATTGAAATATAACGTCACAGTGTCACAAATCTCAAATCGTGCGAATCTCAAATTACGGAATGAACAATATTGTATTTTTCGACTAAAATATATTTCGACGAAAAAGATCATTGAAAGAGGTATGAAATAAACCTACGTATAATTTAAAATACATTTCCAAAAACTGGCAAATAGCCAATTCATAAACACCAGTTTACCAAAGTACTAGAATCTATCCAAAATGAGAGTTTGAAACCTTCAGCGGCTCTTTTGTCGATGAAAATTGACAATTATTGTTTCTACGCATTTGAAAATGACTCTAAATTTTACTCTTTTACTTTCACATACAAAAATCAGTAAATATTTCTTTGTTATGTTATTTTACAAACAGGATATATGTTTTTTTTAAGAAATGACATATACAGCGTTGCTCAGGGAGCATTTACTGCTTTTTACTGCGGACTATTGGAGGGACCAGAAGGGTCACTGCTTCACAGAATTCGTCACAATAACTATACCTACTACGTCAAAAAACTTTCAGCCCGGACATTATTAACTCTGCCTCCATATCGAACTTCACCAACAACATTCACGTTGGAATCCTTCCAAATTGCGAAAACATTGGCCCCAAGACAGTATCCGTAAGTACATACAATGATAGTTAACTTAGTTCAACTGTAAGTATCTAAATTGGGACCTTGTGTTACCTTTTGGGACCTTACCTAGAAAGTACTTAAGTTAGATATTTGTTCGGGACCTATCCAATTTAGTTTCACATTTGTTATTCTTCAAATACGAGCATAGATGTATGTTGTATAATAGATTTTTAGAAACCAATGCCGTATACTGTCTGGCAAAGAATAACACAAACCCAAAACGGGGGTCAAAAGAGGGGTCTAATTCCAGGCATCATTAACATATCTGATGCGCATACAGTGAGGCTACCACAACATGAGTAAATAGCCTACAGAGAGAAAGCTTCGACACAATCGCGCTAGTAGACAATTTATGGAAGACATTATGTGCGCTGCTCCTAAAAGCTTGGTCTCTGTGGGGCCAAAAGCGTACAAAAAGATCACGTGAGACGCTCCAACGTCTCCCATAGATTGTCCACTAGCGCGATTGTGTCGAAGCTTTCTCTATGTAGGATATTTACTCATGTGCTACGGCTAAGAGTCACTGTATTCCATCAGATTTAGGAGGGTAAAGACGAGAGAAGAGCATCTGTGTTAAGCAAACACATCTTTTTGCTAGACTACTGACTGTTTCAGTAATTTCTGACGTGAATGATGACATAATATAACAATTTATAAATGTCGTGCCTCGGAAACCTGAAAGAGTTGACAGGCATCGCTAGCGTCGAAGAGTGGTTTCGTTTAGCGAGAAATAGGCTAAGATATCGACGGTTAAGAATCAATAACGGTTAACTATCAAAGCACTAATTTTACAGGAGACGAAAAAAAACATTTTGCTCTTACAAATAATGTTGGCTTATCAAAAACTGTTGTATCAGTATAAATACATTAAAAAGCACAAGATATTGGCATATATGTTTTTGTGAGGACACGTAAAACTCAACTTCAAATCTAACTACACTTAAAGATCATTTTCGCCACAAATGTGAGTTAGCCGTTATTGATTCTTAACCGTCGATATGTGGAATCAAATTAAAGATTGAAAAATTTGTCTCGGGCGGGACTTGTACCCGCACTCTTCCAAACCGGTGAAGTGCGTTATCCAATTTCGCTACCGAGTCCACTAGCCAGAGAACGAAATTTTCAATCTATTGCGTCTTACGGGTTAGTTTGTAATAGCTTTCAGTAGATGACGCTTACGTCCCCTTACGACGCAATAGATTAAACATTGTGTTCTCTGGCTAGTGGACACGGTAGCGAAATTGGATAACGCACTTGGAAGAGTGCGGGTTCAAGTCCCGCCTGAGACAAAGTTTTCAGTCTTTAATTTGATTTTAAATAGCACAACACGGCTGTAACATTTTTATAATCAATAAAAGTAGGTATAGACACCTAGGTCCGGATTCGACTGACGACATGCCATGTACCAATGAGTTTTTCTCTTTGATTAATTATTATAAGGACTAGCCTTGCGGTAGCATTTCCCCTCTGCCACGGTATAAGCACAATTGATCTTGTGCATGTACATTCAATTTTACACCTTATCACTAAGCGAGACAGTTTATAATTGCGAAATAATAACTTCGAACTTAGAACGTTTGGGGTTCACACGAGACTACTTTTCATGATTTTTAACATTCAAAATTAGAATCTAAAGTTTTGGGGATTAAAATCCAAATTTGCGGATTTCATGTTACCCCGCAAAAAGTGGCAGAAATGTTTGTTAGTAGAATTACACGCGTAACCAGTCCATATAATAATTAGTCAAAGGTTTTTCTAACTTATGTACGTAATACTGACTGATCTCAAACGGTGAAGGAAAACATCGTGAGGAAACCTGAATACGCTGAAGAAGAAATTCCAATGCGAATGTGAAGTCTACCAATACGCATTGGGCACGCGTGGTGGATTAACGCCCATACACCTGTAGGAGATTTATTATATTACAACTTATAATTAACATTCAACCATACATTCACACACATACATCTTAAACATAAACAACACATAATAAATATAACTAAAAACGAATAGGTACTTACCGAATGGTCGTGCCGCGTGTTGTGGAAACAGATATTCTTAACCGGTCCGCTCCGCGGGCCGCGCTCGCTGCGCGGCGCACGCGCACCCCCCGCTTCCCCAGTCGCGACTCGATCGCTATCAGTGTTGCCAACTTAGTGAATTTTCCACTAAAACTGGTGGTTTCGACCCCCCTTTCAGCGGAGATATTTTGCCGTTAGTGGCTGGTGGTTTTTTCTAGTGGTTAAATACATTAAAATTTAGTTTCAGAGAGCTATTTTTGAATCTCGCACAACCTAGTTCATACTTGAAAATGACTTAAACTTATAAGTTTATGCATTATTCGATTTTGAATGTGTCCGATTAAAAAATAGCACCCCAATTAGTAGAAAGATGATCAGTCAACCACTAAGCCGATTTACGTTACGTTACGTTAATAACCGTCATACAATATGTATAGTAAAGGTAACAAATTACCAAAAAACGCATTGTTTTCATGTTAAGTGGAAAATTGAGTGATTATGAGAATAGGGCCACTTTCTCTTAGTGGTTTTCTGGTGGATTTAGGAGTTGAATATAGTGGAGAGCTAATTTAACTGTTGGCAACACTGATCGCTATGCTTGTTGCACGTCGCTCGTAACTTAGCCTCTCTTGCACTGCCGCTTTCATATTGTTCGCGATCTCGCTATATTTGTTATTTCCGCTTTCTTCTTCCCTTCTGTGCTTTCTACCTATCCGTGCTTGTGCTTTGAACTGTGCCTACACTATTAACTATAAACTATTACTTACCTATTCGCTGTTCTACTTCTGATGTGCTTGTGTGTGGTCTGGTGACAAATAAAACCTTGAAACTGTAAGTGCTCACTTTATTTACTACTCCTTGCCGGACTACCCCACACACCCTCCCTGAGGGTAGGCATGTGCCCTGCAGTGGGACGTTTATAGGCTGATGATGATGTGGTGCTGACTGCCAATTTACAATGATAGAGAGGAACCCGGAAAAGAAGAATGACGATAAGAAAGGAGTGGGCACTGAAATGACGGCATATACAGCGTGAAATCGATATAATCAGCAACATTTTAAACTAAGAATCTACCCATCAAACTGAACAACTTGTACTATGGGAGCAAACCGATCGAAAAAAAACGACTTAAATGTATGCAACAGCAGATTTGTTTTGCTCCGATCAGTTTTATCCCATAAAAGTTGTTCAGTTTGATGCGTAGATTCTTAGTTTAAAAGGATGCTGGTTATATCGATTTCACCCTGTAGAAACTAATGGAAGGAGACGACATATTGGGATAAAACAGGATGATGATGATGATTAGTATAGATCTATTTGTCCTGAATGGATTAGAATACATTTTAGAGGTCGTGAACATTTGTAGGAGCAAATAAAGGGCATGGATTACAGACAGCCTTTCAAATATAAGAGACTTATGTTAATTCATTGCTATAATCAGGATTCTGTGAATTTTTTAATGAATATCTTGCATGCTACTAATGAGTTTAGTTTTGAATTTCGTTCTAGTCTCGAATTGTGAAAGCACAAAGAACGTAATAAGCTTATTCATTTATAATTTTGACTAGGTATTGTTTAAAGCCTTCTAATTAGAGAGAGTTTGAAAGTTAACATCACATTTTTGATAAATTCTCTTTTTGATGCCCTCCTAATTAAGGCTCAACGCATTTCGATCCAGCCAATATTTGACCCAGTAAAAAGTATTGTATAATTATAGTACTATAAAAAACAAACATATTGTAATAAATACTTATGGCCTAGCTCGCATCGGAGCTGAGATATTTGACACTAAAAAACCTTGAAAAAGTAACCAAAGCCTTTAAGAATCGATTCGTTTTCAATCAATCGAAACATATTACCTACTCAGCAAAATATACCGTAAAGAAAACCAAAGATACAAAACAAGGCGGTATTAGCGCTAAAAAGCGATTTCTCCCATACAACCTTTGAGGATATAATTCGGAGCGCGCTCCTTACAAACGTACTATGGTGATATTTTCAATACTAACCAATTAAACTCAATGACATTTTTCAGAATCAATCTAAAAACAAATTTCTATGCTTGTATAGAGTCAGATTTTCGTTAAAATGTATAGTTTTAAAGTTACAATGCCTCAAAGATTTCCATACAAATCTTAAATTAATCCTAGCATTGAAACTGTATATTTTAACGAAAATCTGACTCCATACAAGCATAGACAGTTGTTTCAAGATTGTTTCAGCAAAATTTCATTGACTTAAATTGGTTAGTATTGAAAATATTACCAGACTTCGTTTGTGTGCAGCGCGCATTTAAACTGGTCAAGTGCGAGAATCCTTAACGATTTATCAGGCAAAAAATAAAAATTTTAGGACAGAGTGAGCGAAGTTGAAATTATTATAACTATAGTACATTTTAAAGAAAATCTGACTTCATACAAGCATAGAGATTAGTTTCTAGATTGTTTCTGAAAAATTTCATTGACTTTAATTGGTTAGTATTGAAAATATCACCAGACTTCGTTTGTATGGAGCACGCTCCGAAATATATTCCCGAAGCTACTGCAGCGTGAGCTTGAGGAGTTCAAATTAAGATGGGTTTATTACTACGGCCCAAAGATCTCACCGACTGTAATAATGCATAATCTTTCCTCATCGGCCCATAACAAAACCGTATCAAAAGAAAATATCCTCGATAATAAAGCTCCTATACATAAAGCAAGTTTTATCTCCTTGTAGACTAATGTAACAAATAAATCTAGAATACAAAAGGCCGTACGAGAGGCGTACATGTCACATAATTTACTTTTATGCCCTGTGGTATTAGGATAGTTGAGCTATAGTGCTTGTGCTTTGGTACTTAATTTTATGAGGGAAGGAATAGGGAAGATCTTATAAGGATGTTTGAATTTAAACTGGAACTGGCATGCAACTGGAACTTGAATAAGGTATTTGACAGCATGTAAAATAAAAAAAAAATAAAAAAAAGATATTTATTCATCAGAAAAGATACACTTATTAACACTGATCATCAACATTTCCTGAATGAACAGGTGGAGCCTCAGCACAAATGCTGTTTTGCGTTCTCCCCCTTTTGTATGTACAATTTTAACATGCTTAGTTCTTTGATAATATTCATTAAATACCTACTTCTATCTATACTGTTGCAGAGAAAACAAAAATTATGGAAATATACAAAAAATTTAGATACCTAGTTACAAGCTCACAGCCTACATGAAATGAATATTCGTAAAACGTATACAAAACAATACACATTACTATCAGATTCTACAATCCATTCAAATATTATATTCGCTTATTAAATCTTTATATTAAAAATTAAAATTAAAATTAAAGTTAAAATTGAAATTATATAAAATGTCCGTTGTTACATTAATTAAATGAAAAATTTTATAAAACACAAGACAAGTTAATCACAACTTGAACTCTGGCAGGTGGAGTCTATGCCGATAATAAAGGATCGAATGATGGCATCCATATTGAATATGAATTTTGGAATCCATCTATTTGGTCAGTTAAGAAAAATACTGGATATTTTAAGAGAATATCGACAAAGAAGATACATTTTTTGTCTATTTTTGTCACGTGATCGCAAACGACTGTGATTGGCCGAATGTTTGATGACGTGAACTGCTTGTAAACAGTTGGGTGTAGAGTGTGAGTGTCGTACAAAGTTTACGTCATCGTGACGTCACCTGCTTGTAGCCATGTATATTGTCACTAAAAGGCTTTTCGCGGGATATTTAAATAATTATTTTTGTTTTTGTTTTTTTCTTGCACTATATGTAATGGAACGAAAAATATGCAGTCCTTAGACATCAGTGATTAACGTAGAACAGTTTTTAAAAACCTGTCAAATACCCTACAACTGTCTCGACTGTGACCTGATAAAGGTACAGGATCCTTTTAAATATGCTTACACTTTTTCAAGATGATGATCAGACCAATAAACTGAACAACTTTCACTAAGGCACCAACTTTGAAATAAAAAAAACAGCTGATCCATAAACTTGCTTCGAGTCTGATGGAACAGCAGTTTCCGAGATATCATTGTTGCGACCATAGTGAAAGTTGCTCAGTTTAATGGTCTGAAGCACCTGCTTAATTATGTAACGCATTTCATTTTACACCCTCTAGATACTTACTATACTCCACATAGTAGTTACAACAGCTATGGATTATATGCTCTGACCTCTACTAAAAGTCTGGATACATGTAAAAGTGAACTTAGGCTATATAGGTAATACAGGGTCCTTCTAAATATGCAGACACTTTTTGGGCGATGATCAGACCATCAAACTGAACAACTTTCTCTATGAGACCAACATCGAAATCGCGAAAACAAAATCTGCTGTCCCATACATTTGGCTCAAGTACGGTTTGCAGTTTTGTATAGAGCAGCAGTTTTATTTTCCGCGATTTCGTTGTCGGTGCCTTAGAGAAAGTTGTTCAGTTTCACGGTCTGATAATCCCCTTGAAAAAGTGTCAGCATATTAAGAAGGACCCTATATGTCTAGACATAGCTTGTTTTAACCAGAATCTAATAAATATTCAGAATCATAATTACTTGGTTCTCAGTATTATTTAGTTCATTCATCATTCATCAAACAAATCGATCAAAATATTCACGGTACAAAAGCATAAATTTTCGATTAGTTATCAAAGGGATTAATTATACCTACTCTTTGGCCTGTTTGTTCACTTTAATGTTTGTTTTACAAACGATAATTTTATTAGAGAACAACTAAAAGTCAAACGGCGAACACATGACTTCCCCGCGGGCTTGCCCAAAACTTGCCTTTGAGATATATCTTCTATTTTTATTACTTTTGCCTTCTTCTAAATTGATTTTAACCTCACGACTCGACTACGACTAGCAAATAATTTATCGAAGACAGTCTTTCTTTTTACACCAACTGACAAACACATTACATTACTGCTCAGGAAGCAGCTACTGCTTATTACTGCGGACAATTGGAGGGACCAAGGGTCTACCGAGCCAGTGAATGAACTTAAGCAACCGACCTAGGGGCATCCAGAATGAGAAAGGACCTAGGCATAAGAGATTGCTGGGGCTACGAGTCGGATTGGGTAGCGGGGATCGGTGAGAAGCCAATTCTATCTACAATGACTGCGTATTTAAAGTCCCTTGCCAAAAGAGTATGCGTTCGTATCGGTCGTCAGAGATATTGAAAATATTTCCATATTTAGATTATCCACATTTAACTAGCAGTGTCCAAACTCTGTCCATTGTAAATAGAGTCATCAAAATAATCATCCTCTCAGCTGATGGGCATCCACTGCTGGACATGAGTATCCCCTAAGGATCGCCATAACGGCCGGTCCTGCACTGCCGTCATCACAAGTTCCCGCTGCCTTCACCAGGTCGTCGGTCCATCTTGTGGGGGGCCTGACCATGCTGCGCTTTAGGGTACGAGGTCGCCACTCGAGAACTCTTCAGCCCAGCGACCACCGATTCTGCGAGCAATGTGCAGTTTATCAATTCTTTGGGTTATGTCGTCTACTCGGAATTTATGTACGATTTGTAACACCACTGGCTTTTCGGTGAAGGAAAACATCGTGAGGAAACCTGCATGCTTCAATTTCGAGGCATGTATTGTACCCACTGTCCATTAAAAGTGGCGACGGGCTCACCCTCCGTCACACTGGACAGAGTTTCGGTACTACTGGTGAAACGTGGATGTTCTGAGGTTTCAGAATATCTCTGACTACCCCCTCGGGGAATATAGTCGTGAGCATATGCATGTCGGCTACTCTGGTTCTTCTGCGAATCTCTTCATTGCGAAAACTCAGAGCATAGCCTTCTCCATTGCCCTCCGTTGGGTGAATTTAGTTACTTTTAGTGTCCTGGCAGTACACACTGGTCAATGACTTTCGTCTTAGGTTAGTAGAAGAGTGCTCGTCGCTTTTTATTGGACAGTGGACCCAATACACGCCTCGAAATTGAAGCATGCTGTTTTCCTCACGATGTTCATCGTATATTGTAAGTGAATTTTTACAAAGTTTTGCTTTATATATGGCTCTGTCAGACGAGGCGACTTGGGAGCACCTATTTCGATAGAATTTTTTTTCTCAATATATCAAAGCACGATCGATCGAGTTTGCATACGAATAGCTTTTAGTTTGTTATTGATTACTAAAGTTTCGTATTATATATGGTTTATTAGTAAATTGTAATCAATATTTAGATAGGTATCGTTAGAGACAATGTTTGTAATTTATCAGTCTTTGTAACTAAGAGGTGATTTCAGGAATGTTTTTTTTTAATTTAGATGCTGGATTCGTAGTGAAAGTTTTTTAGTTTGATGTATTAACCATTACTTTCTTTAAGATCCTGTAAAAAATTATGTTTGTTTAATTAAATGTAATGTTTAATTTAGGTCTTGTAATGAGTAAGTAAAAGAGGAGTGTTATTGTAATAATACTCCTCTTTTTGCGTCGATGGTTTATAAGAGAGCAAGGAAAAAGCCTCCCTGAGAAACAAAACCAGAGTTGGTCGCGCACTCTGGCCGAGTCTGCTGTCAGCATTGCTATAAACATAGATAGTACATAGTTTGGAAAGAGATGCCGCATCTGCAGTTGGAGTTATTGCTACTAATATTAGCCCCATCTATTGCCAATTCCACTATGAGAGGCAGGATAATGCAGAACTCTCATAATAAACCTTCCAAGAATGTTCAATGTAAACGAAACATTAACTCCATCCCACCTTGTCCATAATCAAACCGAACAGATTTTCTGCTACTTTTACAACGTTTTTATTGCACTTACTCCCGCGTATTTTTTACACTGAACGCCACAAAAAAGTGTATAAAATTGTCCGATGCAAATTTAATGGACTATCAAGTTTGTTGCCACGCACGTAAAGCGCGAACTTTATTATAGTCGTAACGTCGTTTTCGGTGATTTCCATCTCACTGTGCGAATTTCAGCGGTGTACACTTTTTCGGACTTTAATTGTGTTCGTGTGAATTGTTTCGGACAAACAATTTTCGTTAATTAAGTAATTAACGAAGGCGGAGTTTATTTGTGGTTGGGAGCGGTGAAGTTTTGGATTTATGTGGTTATTTTCGAGCGGCGTTTTACACGAAAGAATTTTTTAAAGCTGTGTAGAGTAATTTGGTACAAGTGAAGGGAATATCAGCGTCATGCAGGTCGCATTTGCAGGAATGTTGTTCACTGGTTCGCAGTGCTGCCACTTTAGCGCTTTAGCATTTTGTTATGTTTAGCGCCGTATCTCAGAATTTCTCGCCTAGTGGAGAATCTAGCGCTTTTTAAACTTTTAAAAAAGCAACATTATATGCAACATTTTGTGTTTTTTGATTGGGATATGATAATTATTGATATCATATTGTGGTGAAAACATTTCCGTAGAGTTCAAGTTCCGAGAGAGTCCGTGTTCGGGAGATTCAAATAAGAACGCTTATCTGAAGTGTTATCATTAATTATACAAGGGACCTACAAATTGACTGCCTTAAATTGACTTAAAAATGGGTTTCGAAAAGGCTGATAAGACAATTTAGATAACTTTAAAGGCCTATATTATATGTCATAAGAATTTAGCGCCGAATCTAGCGCTTTTTTGAACAGCGACCAATCGAATTTTTGAGGTGACAGTCCTGCTGGTTCGGTTGAGCTTTAACAGGACGCTCTTCGAAGCCACCCGTATGGTCCTTGCAATGCCCTCAAACGACAGCGGGCGCTGTATTTTCGATACCGAAACAAAATCTGAAAGTGCCAGCCAAAAAAAAAATGCGATATTCTTTTAAAACATAATAGAATAGAAATAGTTTATTTGCCAAAATACTTTGTTAAAAGGGTGTTACAAAACTGTTCAGTAGCTATATTTAGCCTGCTTGCAGGCGTGCAAATTTAGTTTGTTCGTCGATAAACCTTATTAAAGCTAATATAGTTAACTACTTATCTTCTACTTGTACTTATTTTCATAATTCAAATATTCCTCTACGCTATAAAAACACATTTCACACAGCCATTTCGTTAATGTGGTTTTGAAAAACTTTCCCTGTAGCAGTTTTATACAATCAGGTAGTTTGTTATACATAAGTATCCTCATATTATACACGTTATGCCTGTATATATATTTATGACAAGAAGTACGATGTTTTAAATTAGCGCAATCGGTCTTCTGAACGCGATCGTAAATTATTAGGTGCTTTAATTCAGAGGGCTTTCTTATTTATAGTGAAAAGCATGATTAATAACTTAACAATATCTCGATGAATGCCATAGTAATGTTAACACAACAACCCTATCTTGATCAAGGGTGCGTGAGTTTAAGTAATTTTTATCCTCACAATTGTTAAAGGAACTGGGTTTATTGCTTTCATTTGTTACCGTATACTACAATATGGCTCATAATTCCGTGGCAGAAATCTTTAGTTTAGTCAAGTGTTTGCCCTAAATAGTGTGTTAATTTATATGGCTCTTCATACACAAAATTATATTCAATATATTTTAGTCGATCGGTATCAATTTCACCTATTCTAAATACGCTATATTAGGGTGAAGTCTTGTAATTTCTACAATCTCGTTATTGCACTTATGTTGCACTAAATGCTTGGGTCTGAGGTCACTAGCTTATAGTTTATTTACTTTACTGTATAGTATCAATTATTTTATTAAATAGACTATGTATTATTGTATACATAACTTTAGCTTAAGAATTTATATTGTAATAGTTATTAAGTCGTGTTATGTTGTAGAGTTTCTGGCCGCATCTTCTCTACAGCGACAACACGTTCCGACGCGGTGGTAGCTTTAAAAAAGATTTGACGTTTGATAAGTGTGCTGTAAGCTCCTATATTGAATAAATTATATTGAGTTGAGTTGAGTTGATAAGAATCACGATTCAGATCTTCTCTTTATACTAGTACCTGCCTTCTAGATGACTAGACTTGTGTGTATTGAGAGAAGAACTGAATCGTGATTCTTATAAGGCAATGCTCCATAGTTGCAATTTTAACCAGATATAGACCGGTAGCCAACAACAACCAACCCTACCTTACACGTTTATTGAACAAATCTATTTTGTAGCTAAAGTAGACTAAAAATAACTTAGAAAAAACTTGGTCGGCCGCGGCGCAGCTTGGCACGTTTTCCGGTATGAGGGGAGAAGTGGACCCTAGAAATACGACATTTTACCTCATCGATTTAAAGAACGGAACTAGTCTGTAGGTCTAGAGACCGATTAGTGAAGCCTAAAAAAACTGGTCGGCCTCACCATATATTGGCACCGACTGGGTCCGACCGAATTTAGGGTGCTACTCGGAAGGTAGATTTTACCTCATCGAGTTAATGCATGAAAACCATGCCAATGTATAGTCCTCTCAAGATTTCCAATAGTTGCAATTACAAAACTCCACCTTATTTTCACATTTCATTAGAAGAGACCAAATCTCTCCAGCGTGATAGGTAGTGAGTCTATTCCATTGCAACCGTGCCCGAGCGCGCTGCATACAGGCGAAGTTTGATCCTATTTATGACGAATTAACATTACCTATCTTTTAAACAACGGTCAAGAAACTACCTAAATGTATTTTATTTAACGTCCAATAGAGGAAAAAACTGTGGTGGTTCAGTGGTGAGTATCCTTGCATGCTGTGCAGGAGGCGATGGTTTGATCTCCGTCCAGGCCGACTCATACCAATGAGTTTTTCGGAATTTATATACGATTTGTAACACCACTGGCTATTCGGTGAAGGAAAACCTGCATGCTTAAATTTCGAGGAATGTATTGTATCCATTGTCCTTACTAGTGGCAACGGGCTCACTCCCCGTCACACTGGTCACTGGACGGAGTTACGAGACTAGTGAAACGTGGATGTTCTGAGTACATTTTAAGGAAAATCTGACACGATACAGGCATAGAGATTTGTTTCTAGACTGTTTCTGCAAAATTTCATTGAGATTAAGGGCCTATGTCGAAAAATAATTGAATCGAAATGGGCGTGGCTTAGCGCAGCAAGCGCCCCGCGCCCCGCTACCGAACATCGTCGCGCACTAGCCCGCGAAAATCAAATCACTCAAAATGCGTAGAAGACGCTTCGCTGTTAATATATTATTAGTACCTTTTGTCGTATGAAAAAACACAATATATTTTAATTAAGTATCGTTCTATTTATCTTCCTTGATCAATTATTAATTTGTTACATGATCAATTACGGACAACCAATTTATAGATAGAAACAATACCTAACTAACGATACTCTTTAATTGATTTCACTTAAAAAACTTAAAACTCATTAATATCATACCGAAAATCACTGTACCTATCTAGAAGGAAAAAAACTATCATTACAGGATTTTGTTTTACTTTATAGTACGAGAGCTACCTGTTGGTCTTCGGTTCGGTTCTTGGTTAGGCTTTACGTCTTTAGGTCCCGTAATCAAATCAATTCAACTTCTTATTTTGTACTTGTAATTGATATAATACAAGTCAAAACATTCTATGGTCAAAACATACCGACTATCTAGATGAAACCTGGAAGTTATTTTACGCCGTCAACAAAAATGTAAGAACGTGAAAAAATAAGTTTCGTAATACTGCAATAATCTCAGTCATTCTCGATACCACAAGAACTTTCAGGTTGAGAAGTTTTATAACACTCATAAACCTATTTTGAAAATCCATAGGTAATTCTAAAATACCTCGCATCCCTCAGATGCATGGCATAGCATTGAAGGATGAGGATGATGCAGGATATTATAACAGGTATGAATGAATTTTAAAATGGTAAATCAACATTTATTTACAAAATCACTAATAATATTTATCTTACGACCTAAAATCAACATTTATTTACATTAGTACATTACGATAAGTGTGACTTAAGTAGTTCATTATTGCACAGCGTGAAGTTAGCACCCGAGCACAAGCAAGGGTGCTAAACGTATATGCAGGTTTAGGTCACAGAGTGCTGGAAAATTATTTACAACTTATTACCTTTTCTTTTCTCTCATACTTCTGGTATGTTCCTGCCTACGTTTCAAATTTATTGTTTTGTTCCGTTTTGTTTTTCATTATCACTGTTTCTCCTAGTACCCCAGGAAAATTAGGTGAAAAAAAGGGTCAACCTCGGATTGAGAGATAATAAGCTACAAACTTCTTTAAATCATCGTATGACATCCAATACGTTAGGTCAAATGTCACATAAAATCTCGTTTATGCAGGTCAAAAGATTCAAGGTAAAATGTCAAAAAACAGGTCTTTAGGAAATATCTTCTTTTCTATGCTCTAAATGACCTTTGAAGTTTTAAAAAAAATTGTAGAACTTTAAATTTTCTTCAAATTTGGTCATTTATAATATTTAATATAGTTAACCGTTCTTGAGATAGATAGGTAGAACGCAAAGAGTTGTAACTCCCATAACGGTTTGCTCCCATAGTAAAATGATACTTTTCCTTACACCCTGTATAATATTATTTGGCGTTATTAATGAAAATACATAATTTCAATAACTATACACGAAAGAAGATGTTGAAGAATTATTTCGAGTTTGAATCAATCGGGATAGAAAAACGAGTACAGAATAGTGACCCTGAGCAGCGCGCATTGAAGATATTGAATGAAACCAGTCACCGCCTGCCCGACAGACGCTTCAAAACAATACTTATATGGAAAGAAGACGACATGAAGATTCCGAACAACTACAAAAACTCACTCAAACGGCTGCACAACCTAGAGAAGAAACTAGACCGAGATGAAGACCTGAAAAAGAAATATGAAGAAAGAATGCAAACCCTCTTCACTTTGGGCTACGCCGAGGAAGCTACCACACCGCCGGTGCCAAATAAAACATGGTACCTACCCCACTTCGCGGTCATTAACCCCGCGAAACCGAAGATAAGAGTAGTACACAACGCCACAGCGAAGACAGCCGGACGCAGCCTGAACGATATGCTACTCTGCGGTCCAGACTTGCTGCAATCTCTGCCGGGAGTTGTAATGCGATTTCGTCAACACCAACACGCCGTGTCAGCTGACATAAAGGAATTAATGTTTATGCAAATATAAGTTCAAAAGGACGACAGAGAGGCACTACGATTTCTATAGCGGGGCGACGAGAGAGGGAACCAGCGACCGCGAGAGTACCGCATGACTTCAGTGATCTTCCTACGAAACCACGAACGAGAATGGCCACAAGAGACGAAGACAGAAGCACCGAAGACAGGTGAAGAGAGGGGACTTGTCACGTCACCCACCAGCGACCTGACCACGCTCACCTACCTCGAATCGAGCGATTTTCGTCGTTCCCACTTTTGCTACGAGCTACGGTGCGCATGCTACAGTTCGTCAATTTATGTCGAAATAAGAAAAATGAAACAGTATTGGCTACGAAGCGCAAACGAACGAAAGAAAACAATAAAAACGACTCTGATTCAAAGATTGATAAGAAAACACGCAAGAACGAGACACCGTACGTGAAGAAATGAGATAGCAACACCATCGGTATCGAAACGCACTATCTCATTCGCGCTGAGAAACTATGGTGGAAACCTGTACAAGAAGATTGTCTTTCCGAAGATTTACGTCGAGTAAGGAACGGCGCGGCGCCTCAGCCGGGAGACAAGCTGTCGGCGCTATCAGTGGTCGTCGGCGAAGATGGCTCAAAGGAAGAATCCACGTAGCACCTGACATCGTTGAAGACACTGCGAGCCCGACCGTACTCGACGGGAAACACTACTTCACGCGACTGTACATACAACACGTACACGAGCGACTACATGGCGGTATCGAAACCGTCGTGAATGAGCTACAGCAGCGACTATGGGTACTGAAGATACGACCGACGGTGCGTGAACGTCATCAAACACTGTCAACTATGCAAGATACGAAGAGCGAAGCCTACTTCTCCGGCGACCGGCGACCTGAGGAGGTTCGTGGCACGAAGAGGAGTGCCTAAGGAGCTATGGAGTGACAACGCGACGTGCTTCAAGGCTGCGGAGAAGGAGCTCGCCAAGGCCGCGCTGGCGGCGGTCAGCGAGGAGGCGACGGCGCGGCGCATCACCTGCCGCTACGTACCCCCGGCCTCCCCCTTCATGGACAGCGCGTGGGAGCGCATGGTACGCACCGTGAAGGAGGCACTGCGCGTCAAACTCCACGAGCAGTACCCTAGCGACGAGACACTGCTCACCCTGCTCGCCGAGGCGGAGAACACCGTCAACTCCCACCCACTCACACACGTGGCGGTGACCCCAGAAGAACCGGAGGCGCTTACACCCAACCACATCCTGTTGGGACCCAAACGACCTCACCGCGCGCAAGCGCAGCGCACTCAACGATGGCGGACGTCTTCTGGAGCCAAGTCAAAGAGTACCAGCCTCTACTCCAACACCGGCGGGAGCCTCACACGACCAGCGCACGCTATCGGCGACCTGGTACTCGTCTGCGACCCCACCCTGCCCCGTAACACATGGCCGACAGGAAGGATCGTCGCGGTCTACTCAGGGCGAGACGGCGAGGTGAGGATCGTGGACGTCGTAACCAGCAACGGGCATGTCCTCCGGAGACCGACCAAGAGGATCGTCGTGCTACAGGTTGGATCGCAGAGCTGCGACGGCGGGAGAAATGTGCACGACAGAACCTGAATTGACTACCTTTGTACATAGTTTTTTACATTACTTTGTTTATTTCGTTTTATATACCCTTTTATACTAGTAGGATAAGTTTAGGTTAAGTGTTAATTTCAATAAATAAAATTTTCTTATTAGAATTAGGGCTTGGCACATAAGTTATGTAAATAGTTCTAATAGGATTCTTATTCGATTTCTCTAGTGATTTCTACCCCAGATTAGATTAGGTACACTTCCCTAATAAAATTAACGCATAGCACAAGTAAATAAAACAATTAGAATCGAGTTAGAACTTATAAATTCCAATTAGAAGGTATGCCAATAAGCTCATTAGAAGGGGTAGAATCCTATTAGAAATAATTGTTAGAAAGAGACAGAACGCTCCATCTCTGTCAGCGCATACAGGCGAGCGAGGGGGGCCCCGGCGTCCGGAACCTGTATTATGAGGAAGCGGGGGCCAGGGTCATATAAATATTGTACCTTTCCTTTTCGTTCTGCACTCTGTTATGCACCGGCGGATGATGCACCTGCTATTTTTAGAATAAGAAAATAAGTATCTTAACTATATAATTATATTGGTTTGTAAGCGTAGAAATTAAGATTGTATGAGAAATAAAGAGATTTGTATTCAGGGCAAGAGTGCGGGGTAAGGAGGGGTGGTCGCTTGAAAATGATATAAAATGGCGCCAAATCGGCGTAGATTCATTCCGGATCCAGCACTCAAGAAAGAAACAACTTGGAAGAAGAAACTCTCTGCGACCACTCGCCTTCCCTACCCTGCCCTTCAGCCTGGCTCACCATACTGACTACCCATACAATTAAGGGCCACAGAGTTTTCAAACTCTCATACCAGGCAAGATGTTCCGGAGCAATAGAATCCTTCAACTCGGTAAAAATACTGACAACGGTTCATAAATACGTTTATAACCAGATTCCATTATGACAAATAAATTTAATTATTTGAAGAAATTGAAAAACAAGATAGTAAAACCGAAAATTACGACGACTTAAAGATAATAACAGCTAGCTCTTGGTCTATGAAGTCGAAAAAAACTGCTATACATATTTGAGTGAGAAATATACTTAAGAGAAGTTTATTCCGAATGCGTAAATGCGCGCTGCATACAAACGAAGTCTGGTGATATTTTCAATACTAACCAATCAGTAAATGAAAAATTTGCAGAAACAATCTAGAAACTAATCTCTATGCTTGTATGAAGTCCGATTTTCGTTAAAATATACAGTTTTAATGCTAGAATTAATTTAAGATTTGTATTGAGGTATTGTAACTTTAAAACTATACATTTTAACGAAAATCTGACTTCATATAAGCATAGAGATTAGTTTTTAGATTTTTTCTGAAAAATTTCATTGACTTTAATTGGTTACTATTGAAAATATCACCAGACTTCGTTTGTATGGAGCGCGCTCCGAATTATATTCTCTTAAATGTGAAGCTGCTATGGCCTCGAATTTATTTCAGATTGTATTTAATATATTACACTACAATATTTACACGTAAGCTGGATAATTAATCGTAATTCGGAAATTGGGCATGCGAACGCAGGTCTGACGCGGGCAAAGGCCACAGCCGACTGAGCTTTTTAATAGATTGTGATAGCTTATATTACTGCCTGACGCGAGAGAAAGAGATGGGGCGGCGCGCGCGCCTGACTAAATAAAACGACGTAAGCGCCGAAACAAACTTTATTTGGTTGTGATTTTACTATTTATGTAAGTTAATTTCTGCTGCAATCAAAATTTATAAAATATCAATCTCTATTTTTTAAATCAAGTCTCGTGTTTCTATTATTCACCGTTTAGCAGTTCCAAGCGTTTATAGATAAAGACGGAGGCTACTTTGGCTTGTTTTTCTATCGAGAAAATTTGTCTTAATCGTGTTTTGGCGGCAATCAAAATTTTAATAATATGTTCAATTTACACATATCCTGAAATCATACTCCTACTGTTAGTACTTCATGATATCTGATGCTTTGAAGAATCCTATTTTTTTCACATATCCTCTTAATCGGTTAGTATTGAAAATATCACCAGACTTCGTTTGTATGGAGCGCGCCAACAGTAATAAATACCCTTAACAACTAAAATTTAAAAACAAATAAAGTAACAACAGAGCAGAAAAGGAAAAGGCAAATGAACCAGGTGATCTTGGTTAGGGTGCCAAACAAAGTTATTTTATTATAAAAATATTCTAGCCAGTAAAAATACCTTCCAAATAGTACATACAAATCAGTCTTCAACTTAGCCCACAACCGAGGAGAATAAGGGTAAAATAAAAATGTTCCATACAACGTAAGCGGTTTATGAGTTTTCTATTTAGCAGTTCCACCGGATTGGAATTGAATTCTTTTTACCTGGACGCTCGGTTGGCGTTCATTGTTTTCATTTTCTACCATTTTGTTTCTAACTTACTGCTATAACTATGCTGTTGAGGTGTTGTTGGTGGCTTTTGAATTTTCTGCTTTACTTTAGCAGACATTATTTATTATTTCGCACCGAATTATGAGGAATTATGAGGAGGTTAATATGATTGTTAAGAGGATATAATTCGGAGCGCGCTCCATACAAACGTACTATGGTGATATTTTCAATACTAACTAATTAAACTCAATGAAATTTTTCAGAATCAATCTAATAACAAATTTCTATGCTTGTATAGAGTCAGATTTTCGTTAAAAAGTATAGATTTAAAGTTACAGTGCCTCAAAGATTTCCATACAAATCTTAAATTAATCCTAGTATTGAAACTGTATATTTTAACGAAAATCTCCATACAAGCATAGATATTTGTTTCAAGATTGTTTCAGCAAAATTTCATTGAGTTTAATTGGTTAGTATTGAAAATATCACCATAGTACGTTTGTATGGAGCGCGCTCCGAATTATATCCCCTTAAGTTAAGTATATCTTCTGAGAACAAGACCAAGATTCTATAGGTTGATTTCGAGACCGAAAAAACGCTAAAACCAGAAAGCCACTGTGCAGTACCGTGTTATATCCGGTGTAGAATAGCACCAAACTAGAAGGGTTTCGTAAGAGGTCACTAATTCCTTCAGGCATCGTTAATAACTCTGATGTTCACTAGGAACCCCGAGAAAACAAGAAAAGTCGAGTTATGTCGGTCTTTGTTACTTTGTCGTGCGTGGCATGCTAGCCTTACTGATGTGGCTCGCCAAGAACAGACGAGAAAGGCCGAGAACGAGAGTGTGGATTGTGGATGCTCTTCAGTCTTCTTGCAGCGCAGCAGCAGCGTCTTGAGCCGTAGTAATTTTCCTTGGAAGTGTTCAACAAGAAATTCTCACGAAAGTGAAGTGCTAGTGTTATATAGGGTCCTTCTTAATATGATGACACTTTTTTAAGGGGATGATCAGACCGTCAAACTGAACAACTTGCTCTATGGCACCAACCTCGAAATCGCGAAAAAAAAATCAGCTGTTGCATACAAAACTGCAAACCTACTCGAGCCATATGTATGGGACAGCTATTTTTTTTCACGATTTCGATGTTGGTCCCATAGAGAAAGTTGTTCAGTTTGATGGTCTGATCATCCTCTTAAAAAACTGTCCGCATATCAAGTTGGACTCTGTAGTCTCTGAATCCGACCCCACCTCTGATCAAGGAAGGATGGAAGATTCATGGATAATGACAAAAGAGAGTGCATATAGTACCTTCGTCCGTCCGTCCTTAGTACCTGACCCTTTTAGTAAATAATTTGATTTGGTTGAATACCGAAAAATCCTTTCTTAGTGCACCCCTGACTCTGTAGAATATATTCATGTAACTATCTTCAGCGGTTTAGTGCGTTGTCTGTCAGTCAGTCATAACTGACAGTATAGATTAGAAAAATTCCTTGTAGGCCTCGCATGCCACTCCCGAGAAAACGATAAAAATCAAGACGTGCCTTCATCTTTATTATTTTACGTATGCTAAAAAGAGAGAGTATGACGATTTTCTCGTTTAAACGCTTTGTCGTGGGTGGCATGCTAGCCGTGCTGATTACTCCCTCGGAGAATATAGTTGTTTGCAAATGCTGATTATGAAAACAAAATACAACTCGTTTACTACAGTTCTCGTTTAGATTATCCTTTCCCCACATCCACTTCAATTACACGTAAGGTAATAACGTAAATAGTTTATATTAAAATGTGCACTCAGTTTTATAACCCCTCCCCATCCTCTCCGCGGTGGGGGTAAGTCACTCGGCGTGTGATTGCGGAGCGCTTCGCGGAAAATGAGCTGCGCTTCCAATGCACTTTTACGTTGTTATAATCGTGTAAAAGAAGATAGAGTACAAGTCATATACTGGGTTACCAGAGATCCGGCTGCCACCAAACAATGACCCTTGGACTCTGAGCAATGACCACCGATGCATTGGTCAGACGACATTGTAAGGATCAGATTGGCCCAGGACCGTGAGGAGTGGCGCATTAAAAAGGCGGCCTATGCCCAGCAGTGAGTTGATGTGGGCTGATTTGATTGATTGATACTGGATTTTGTAAAAATCTTGAATATTTTCAAGGGTTTTCGATTTTCGGTAGTCAACTTTTAATATGGGAGCCAAGCGGAATTTGCAAATAAATCTGCTGTTCCATACTAAACTGCAATGCCTACTTAACTAAAAATGTATCAAATAGCTGATTTTCTTTTCGAGTTTTCAGATTTGCTCCCAGGGTAAAAGTTGTTCAGTTTGATCGCCTGAACCACCCCTTAAAACTACCTATATGGAATGAGCATTCAGGTTATCTAATTCGTCTCAAATAATGGTCAACAGACCTAGGTCCAATAAAACATTCGCGCCGCGGTCATGACTATTCGAGTTCCCGATATTTCAGCAGTGTTCAAAATCGTACAAAAAGTTTTTTTTTTTCTATTCCATCCATCCATGAAGGAACCTTCATGTATCCAACTTTTCTTTTTGTTCATTCCGGGCGTTCGGTCCAATATCTTTTGATTAGAGATCGCCGCTCTAGCAAAGAAAATGTACTGTAACGCTAGCTGTTGTGCATTTTGTTCCACATTGGGTAACAGGTATTATTCAAGTGGTTCTTGGAATAAAGGCCACCTCGTTTCACCACCCATTTCAACTCGTGTATGTCGTAAATATAAAACAAAAGGAGGAAACAATATCCCCTTGACCTGAGCGCATACCACTTTGTGTTCTTGGTCACCATAACTTTCCCACATACCTTAGTGTCCTAAGCCGCCCTTATAGTGACCTTATTTGCCAAAGTCCATCTCTTATTATTAGTGACATTGATTGACGTGCGCCCTGTTACTGGGACCATCGCTGGTCTATTGTGAATTTCTAATCGACTGATCGCCCCTTTTGCACTGCACCTCCGTGCAGAAAGGGTCTCCGGGGGAGATAGGGAACTATAAAAGAAAGAAAGAAAAGAAAAAACTAATGAGATTCCTGAAAGCAGAAGGTGATAGTGGGAGCACTATCCCCTTCTGCTTCCAGGAATCTCATTAGTTTTTTTGATAGGGAGAGTTTGTATCTCATCAAGACTTTTTAGCCCAGATAAGAACTGTGTTTATTAAAGCCTAATGCAAATTTGATGAAGATTATCAACCTGAATCATCATCATCTCAGCGTATACAGAGTGTTAGGGTAAACAGTTGCATGATACTGAACAAAATTTTTCTAAAGGAACAAAGAGGAATACGAAATAAAAAAACTTTTCATACAAACATTCGATCAGCTAATTGCATATAGGTTTCTTAGGGAAAGTTGTTCAGTATAATCGGTGCAATAAACCCTTAAAGTAATGCAAATATTTACCCTTACATCCTGTAGATGCCCACTACTGGACATAGGCCTCTTCCAAGGATCGCCACAACGACCGGACCTGCACTGCCGTCATCCAACGGGTTCCGCCGTCTTCACCAGATCGTCTGTAGGTTCAGGTATTAAACAATTTTAATGAAGGCACGATGATGATCGGGTATCAGTTAAACAATCTAGAGGAGAACAGATCTCGCACATGCATGCAATCCAGTTTAAATAAAACTAATTTGCGGATCCATCAGTCAGTCAATCTCAGTTAGACATCGGTCCCGAGGAGCACGTTCATTTCACGGTAACGGGAGCTTAATGCTGTTAACGCATTGCCTGTGGGTTCCAACGTACAGTCGTAGTTACTCGGATATTTATTTTTATATGTAGAGTCCTTCTTAATATGCTGACGGTTTTTAAGGGGATGATCATCACTTTTTCTATGAGATAGAAATCGTGAAACAAAAATTCTGCTATTCCATACACTACAGGATGAAATTGATATTATCAGCTTCCTTTTAAACTAAGAGTCTACCCATCAAACTAAACAACTTTTACTATGGGAGCAAACCTGTCAGCGCAAAAAAATCTGCTGTTCTACACTAAACTGCAATGCCTACTCGACTCTATGAAATGACTGTTTTTTTTGTTCTGACAGGTTTTCTCCCATAGTAATAGCTGTTCAGTTTGATGGGTAGTGTAGGTATGTGATTTGAAGTTTAATTATATTTTTCCTGATATACACGGTGTGACCGTCTGCATAATATGATGGATCCTGCAGGTTAGAAAGACAATATGTTATGGCTCTATTTCTGAATTTTTTTACGGAATAGTGTTATGTGACAGTTAAATCATGAGAGGAGAAACGTGCCCTAAGTGAGACGTATACAACGTGTTAATGAATTAACGCAAAACTAGAAAGTAGTTTAGAAACTAGAGCAGAATCGAATTATCATGTTTTCAACATAGGATTTTTTTTTCAAAATATTAATTAATTTGTTTGTAAAAATTAAAATTTACTGAACTCGATCTTAACCCACCGTTCGGGCACTCTTACCCTACTTACTACCAAAACAAGATTCTTAAAATTTAATACATGAGCACGTTAGCGCTTTCATTTACTGCTGAAATGATAACAAATCATTTTTGCCTCAAAACTTAAAATGCGAATATCTTTAAATTTTTAACTATCATAATAATGCAATTATTGTTTCAATCTAATTATTTTGTTGTTAATCAGTTGGGGTGTATGAGGTTTTGCGCTTATTCATTAACACGTTGTATAGGCTGATGATGATCGGCAATAGGTACAATGTCTCTACCTAATAACATGCGTAGGTACTTGTGAACACTTGGTTTAAGTTCAGCGCTGAGCAAACATGCCCATTGTTGTAACAGTGAAGGTTTCACAGTCGGAGTCACATGTTTGTCGAATGCACCCGTTCGTCTTTGAGCAGTTGAGTCGGAGCTTGTGCCAGGCACCCAATCAGTGTTCAGTTAAGTGCCTAAATATCCTTTATTATAAGGGGGCCCTGATCGTTTCGATTTCCCGTTCTATTAGATTCAGGAGGGTAAGGACGAGAGTGCATCTATTGGCGCACACTCGTGCACTAACTTGACATCTTGTGAGTTATTTTTTATACATTTTATTCTCAGAGGAAGGATCTCCATAGAGTCCGCATAAATTTACGATTGTAGTTAGTCTCTTTTGTCTTATGACGTACCTTTAATAGTAGAAGGAGATGGAACTATAGATATTTGTTTATGCGGCTGTCCACTTCTTTTTGAGCTAGTGTGTGTGAAAAGTGAGCGTAAATATAAGGCCATATGTCACTTGGTGCCTTTTTTCCATACTACTTGACACCTAAACGTCAAAAAAAGTGGACACTTTACAATTGGTATGGCTCACTCTATTAGGTATAATCTCTTTCCTTTTATTCGTCATTCATAGGTATATCGAAAGACAATTCGAAAGCTCATGCTGACACTGATAAAGAAAAAGATTATGTTTCTGCCAGTATCACGTAAAAACTTCTGGCTAGGTACCAAATTTAAAAGTAGGAAGGTTGGTACCTAACTAATCTAATTAGAACATTCACGTGCCAATTTCGAGTTCAATTTGTGTCCCTTGTATATACATACCCATAATTGTCCTGTTGTTCTTAGATTAGATTCTTTATTGTACACAAAAACAACATAAATATCAGTTTAGTATTTAGTAAATATTGTGAATGTTACTCCAACTTTGATTTGTTAACGAGTGCATGTAAGTCTTAAAAATAAACAATTAATAATAATCTCAATCCCTAATTGCATCCCTGCTCTTCGTAATTTGAATATGTTCGTTCGCTTTACCTCTGACTGTCTAGAAAGCAATTTCATATCTTTTATAGTTTGTTTTCTTCAGTTTTCAGCAATAGTAACGTTATCCGAGCCACAAACATGAAAGCTTTACGTCAAATTGTAGACATAAACACTTCAAAAGCGCTGTTTTGAACGCATATCAGTTTTCAGGGCGCACTTTGCATTGAACCATCAATATGAGAAAATATTGATGCGGCATTTAAGGTGTATTCCCGACTTTTACTGAATTGAAACTGATTAAAAGAAGAATGAGCCGAAACAATCTTTATGATTGTATGTTGTCCGATTTTCGTTAAAATATACAGTTTCAATGCTAGGATTAATTTAAGATTTGTATGGAAATCTTTGAGGCACTATAACATTAAAACTATACATTTTAACGAAAATCTGAAAACAAACAAGCATATAGATTTGTTTCTAGATTGTTCCTGAAAATTTTCATTGACTTTAATTGGTTAGTATTGAAAATATAATCAGACTTAGTTTGTATGGAGCGCTAATATCCCTTAAAATAAAATACAACAGACGTGAATGTAGTTACATAAACTACAAATTAAATTGAAATTACATAGAGAGGGAAAAGATTAATATAATAGCACTTATCACAATGTATATTCTACAACGTGTTAATAAATAAGCGGGAAACCTCATATACCCCAACTAATTTATAACGAAATAATTGCACTGAAACAATAATTTCATTATTTTATCTGCCCCTCCCTGCCCCCCGTGTTGGCGGCGCGCTTGACGTTGTATATGGTCCCCCAGGTGGACTAAATCGGTGGACCACGGGAAAGCCCCGAAAAAATCAAGACCGGAAACGCAGTCCAATCTAATCAATCTAAAGAACCTATCTATGTATAAATCATCCCTTCACCTATCACCAATATCACCATATTAATCAGCAGTTACTCGTGTATATTTAATTTATTATTATTATGTATTATTATATAGTTATTAGTGTGTGGACATTTGATTCCTAAGATAACCACGTACCCACTTACTTGTACGCAGCCAAATTGTCAAAGAAACAAATTGTAATTGGTTCCTCAAGTTTCAAGCCTTGCCTGTATTGAGGACCCCTGGTAACAGTCGATGTACATTCCACCCAAAATGTTAAAGTTAATTTGTACTGTATTTGATTATGTGTAATTTTAAGTTCGTTGTTTAATTCTAGTTTAGTTTTAAATTTTACTGGGAATGTACCTACCTACTTTGAGGAGAAATAAATAATTTTAATTTTTTTCATTTTCAGTTTAATATCTCATGATTTGACGATCGACGTCGAACTTATCCCCTATACTTTTAATAGCAAAACCGATCTTTTCCCACGGATGACATATGAGGCGACTAAGGGATATAAGGTTTTAATTTTGTAGTATTTTTAGCCACTACGAGTAATATGTCTATGGCTACCTTTCACCATTGAAACTTTTTTAAGCTCAAAATTAGATAATGTTACCTACCACTATTATACACTATACAGGGTCCTTCTTAATACGCTGACACTTTTTAAGTGGATGTTCAGACCGTCAAACTGAACAACTTTCTCTATGGCACCAACATGGATATCGTGAAAAAAAAACTGCTGTTCCATACAAAACTGCCAACTTACAAATATATGGGACAGCTGATTTATTTTTCGTGATTTCGATGTTCGTCCCATATTAGATAAAGTTGTACAGTTCGATGGTCTAATCATCCTCTTAAAACGTGTCAGTATATTAAGAAGGACGCTGTATAAGGCAGTTGGTGGTTGTGGCAAAGTTTCTAACCACCACAAAAATGAATTCGGCCGTAAACTTACAATATATGAACAATATTTGAGAGTGCACAAGACAGCCCCCTGGCCAACCAGCCTGGTGGCAAGATTAATAGGGTCCAACAGATCCTGGACAAAACAAAACGAAAAACCGGCCAAGAGCGTGTCTGACTCACCCACGATAGGGTTACGTAGCCATTGTATACGTAGAATAAGAAACAAAGTCTGTATAGTTTTTGTCGAAACTGTTAAACTGAAACAGAAACTGAAAAAGTTAAAGGGGGAGATTCTTGACTTCGATCGCAGGAATCTCGAGACAGAAGCTTTATAGCGATTTAGTTTCTATTACAGTTTGGTTCCACTGGACAAGACCTATCGAACGACACCTCACTCGATTCAATTTAAAAATCAACCCCATTTTCGTTGTAAGTATGGGACGGATCGATAAAAATAGTTTTTTCATAACAACCTCATATGTCATTTCTGTTTTTGGGTTACTTTCATATGTCTTAATGCTAAATTTCGATTCAATAGGTTCACTAATGAGCGAGTAATTGAGGTGGAGCATACAGACAGACAGAATGGACGAAAGTATAAGGGATCCTTGCTCAACTAAGGAACCCTAAAAAACACCATAGAATTGTTTATAGTGACGTTTTATTACGGACTGTTTTGTGGAATAACGTTACTCTGACGAGGGTAAGACGGGTGGGGGGAGGCGAGAAAGGGGGGGGAGGGTGAGCAGGGTTGTCAGGATATTGGTATTTTGTTACTGATAATTTCTACGTTTGTAGAGCGCTATTGGGTCTCAGTATGTCGTGAGGCTAAGTGTTTTTTTTCTTGTATGTTGCAACCTTTGACTATTTATTATGTAGACTGGTTACGCGTGTAATTCTACTAACAAACATTTCTGCCACTTTTTGCGGGGGGCGAGGTAACATGAAATCCGCAACTTTGGATTTTATTCCCCATAACTTTAGATTCTAATTTTGAATGTTAAAAATCATGAAAAGTAGTCTCGTGTGAACCCCAAACGTTCTTAGTTCGAAGTTATTATTTCGCAATTATAGGCTGTCTCGTTTAGTGATAAGGTGTAAAATTGAATGTAAATGCACAAGATCAATTGTGCTTCTACCGTGGCAGAGGGGAAATGCTACCGCAAGGCTAGTCCTTATAATAATTAGTCAAAGGTTGCAACACACCTAGCATATATTGCTTACACTGCTTTTACAGAGTGTAAACTTAAATGCGTTACATATCGAACAGGATGCTTCAAACCATCAAACTGAACAACTTTTACTATAGGACCAAATTAGAAAACACGAAAAAATAAATCTGCTGTTTCATAAATTTTGGTCGAGTAGACGATTGCTATTTTCTATGGAACAGCTGATTCTTTTTTTCAACATACGTTTAGAATAATTAAAATGGATTGAAGAATGTAAAGATATAGATCAAACTAACAGTCAACCCTACTAGGCTGTGGTACCTACCATTAATTTTCATTTATTTTCACTGACAGCGGATCGGGTAAAGCACTGAGTTAAGACCATGAACTTTTCTACATGTTCAGATAGATACTATCTAAAACATAACGTAAGTGTAGTGTGAAAGGTACACATTTGTAATAGAGAATAATTGAATATGTTTGAATACTTTCATCATTCATCATTGTAAGTAGGTATGACTGATTTGGACAATAAATAGGTAGTATAAGGAGTCGCGTTGTGGGTCTGCTATTGGGTAGTCGCGTCGCGTGTCGGTCGTCGATTGCCTCATCCCCGGCCTACAACGAAGCTCCAGTGGAGTCTCAGGATAGTGTTCTTTTCGAAAAACAACCCTTGAAGTCACCAGAATACCTATATAACAGTACAACGTCAAGCACTTTTGCTACATAAATCAGATATTGGTAAAATCATCAATACCAAGATGGCAGCCATATTTTTAAAAATAGAATAGAATAGAATATAGTACACGAAATCAGAGGAATTTTGGTAACCATCAGCTGCAAGGCTGATTCAGTATTCATAGGAGCATCTCTGTGATGGGGATGGACTAGGTCTGCCTGACTTCAGTCAGTTTAGGAGATACAGCCATTCAAAGGTCTATAACGGTTGCTAAAAATGAATATGCATGGTATGTATGCAGGTATTACTGTAATATGCACTATAGCTATGCGAACAGGACAAAAACTGACATGGTCTATCAGTCGGTTTAGGAGATACACCCGTTCAAATGTCGGAACTTTGAATTACTGTTTATGTATACAGCGTCCTTCTTACTATGCTGACACTTTTTTAACGGGATGATCAGACCGTCAAACTGAACAACTGTCTCTATGGGACCAATATCTTAATCCGGGAAAAAAATCTGCTGTCCGATGCATTTGGCTCAAGTAGGTTTGCAGTTTTGTATGGACCAGTTGATTTTTTTTTCCGCTATTTCGATGTTGGTGCCATAGAGAAAGTTGTTCAGTTTCATCATCCCCTTAAAAAAGTGTCAGCATATAAAGAAGGACCCTTTATGTATATTTTCCTCAGCCGTTACCACAATGCCTCAAAACGAAGGTATTCAATCAGTGTGTCCTGCTAGTGATGACCTATGGTGCCGAAACGTGGACTCTGACGATAGAATTAGTTCTTCAATTCAAAGTCGCTCAGCGAGCTATGGAAATGGCTATGCTCGGTGTTTCTCTGAGAGATCATATCAGGAATGAAGTGATACGTCAGGGAACTATAGTGGTTAACATAGCTCAGAAAATTTGCAAGCTGAATTGGCAATGGACTGGTCATATTTGCCGAAGAACTGACAATCGATGGGGAATCAGAGCTCTAGAGTGGAGACCACGAACTGGCAGGCGTAGTGTGGGACGCCCTGCTGACCGCTGGACCGACGACCTGAAAAAGGTAGCGGGGAGCGATTGTATGAGGAAAGCCGAGGATAAAATATTTTTCTTTTAAACCTCAACCACTAGTCAATCCAAAACCAAAAGTAAACATAATTACTTAATGGTCCCGTCAAGGTTTTTCATGTTAAGCAAAGATAAGTTTATCATCATTCATAATCAATCAACTTCAAACGTCAGAGAGAAGTGGCTGCAAAAAATTATCACGCATTTACCGCCCCAGTAGTTATACAAGGGTAAGTAATATACCACTTACAAAAAGAGCTGGCTATAAAATAAAATGTTAGTAAAGAAGTTATAGCCAGTAGGATAAGATCCTAGTCTAATGACTGCCTCCGTGGTGTAATGGTTAAGAGCATTGGGTTCTTGACACTTAGTGATGTGATGTGTCACTTTGTGCGGTTTCCCCAGTTGGTAAGGACATTGCAGGCCGAATCACCTGATTGTCTGAAAATAAAGATGATTCTGTGCTTCGGATTGCACGATAAGCTACTATCTCTGGTGATAGTAGTCGTTACATAAAAACCACGTCTGAAACCAGGGTTTGTTGCCCACACGATAAGAGAAGATCTCAGCTTATAGACGTCCACTGCTGTATATAGGACTCCCCCAAGGATTGCCACAACATCGAACATAAGCGTGAGTATACGTGAATAATATTGCAGCCAATGACTTTTAAGCTCGCATCAATAAGAATATTAATAGATGCGAACGTAGACGTCATCGGCTGCAATATTATTTTTTTATTTTTAGTTTTGAAGTCGGTTTGTGGTTTTCTGTTTGGGTATGTACAGATTGACCATAGAGTTTAAAAAATTGAAGGTAACTCTTTCTTTGTAAGAACGTCAAAATCACGCATAACCTAGGAAGACGTCCCAATATTTTGTACCAACCAGGAAGCTGGAAATAGGTATTGTCTATACGAGTGCCTGCGGTGAAACATGAAAATAATCCTTGGCGGTCGGTAATGTTCAACCTTCTTTCGTAAGGTTTCATCCAACGACGAACCTAAAAAAAAAGAGTTTTTATTTAATTTCTGTCCTGCCAGAAAGGGACAAACCTAAAGTTTGAAACATCGATACGAAAGAAGGTTGAACATTACCGACCGCCATGGCCATTTTTCGTGTTTCCATGCTTGTAAGGAGGATTGGTATCCTTTATCATTCTAAATCCATGGTACCAACAAAGTATTTAGTTCCTATTGTCACCGTTTTAATACTCTTTCTGACTTTAAGCTTTATGGTGGCGCGGGGTTGCTATGGGTGGGTACAATATTGAGTGGACTGTATTTTATTTGATTGATGTGATGATTGACGCCGTTTGATGGAAAGAAGAACTGCTGGGAATCAGATTGGATAGAAAGATGCAGTTCTAAACAGGATGGAAGGCACAAACCTTTAATGATTGGTAGGCGTAGGTATCACGACGACTCGTCAGCCAGCGATCAGCGATGGAGCACCTCTCTTCTCTACACCAATTCCATAGTGAGTCCAGGCTATACACTACACAGTTTTACATTTTTGCACAGTTCTAACGGTTTTGCTATTATAAAAATGAATAATTCGACGAGCGCGTGTCGATCACATCGCTTCAAAAAAACGAACTACTACGGAAGTCTATTTCTCCGCTAGGTGTCGCACGCGCAAATTTTGTCTTGCACGCGTAAACGAAAATTGGTTGTGCGGGAAGGAGACAGTGACAGGAAATGGATTGGGATGTCAATCATCAATTTCTTTTAATTTTAATCCAGCAAAACAAGACTTGAACGACTATTGTAGTACAGGGCTGCGTTCAGAGCCTTTGGGTGCGGTTGTTTGGTTGTTTTTCAATCTAAGGTGCGGAACGAACAGTTGTTTTTTAACTCGCCAAAAGGTACGGAACGATCCCGATTGTTTTATAACCTAAAATTTTGACATTGACAGTTAATATGGGCTTCCAGATCTTCCAGGGCTTCCATCATTTCCAAATACAATAAAAACTCATCTTCCATGCTAGAGAATCAAAAAGTGCGTAAAAATAATTTGAACAAAACAAACTTTTATTCAAAATTAGCAAAAAGTCAAGTAACCACAGATAATCAAAACGTCAGAGTGTTTTTTAACCATCTAATTTGATGGTTAAAAGTTGCAACCCGTCAGAGGTACGGAACGGTTGAGTTGTGACAACCGAGTTGCAAAGGGCGTTTTTTCACCGAGGCTCTGAACGGCGTTAGTGCGAAAAGTTGCACCCAGAGTGCACTCTGGGCGTAGGCTCTGAACGCGCCCCAGACAACCCGGCGTCAGAAATTATAGCGGTAAAATTCAAAATTTATAAAGTGGCGCAACCACTTTATGTATTGGTTTTAATTTAAAAAGGATTCCAATGATTTCAATTTCACCCTGTATACCCCTCCGAAAATAAGAATTTCAGCCACTCAATACTAATGCAGAATTCCAGTAAGTCGTTAAATTAAATAATCGACTTCATATTTGTAGTCCTGAACCAATTTCACTCTTTAAACGTCACGCACAATATTAATATGCTAATTTTAAAACCGAGGGCCACAGCTTATACATATTAGTTGAAACAAACTACAGAGAGACAACTGTGTATTTTTTCCATAGGAATGAATAATACTTAATGTGAACTTTAAAATCATATCCTAATCTACAAGCTCCGCACTAATAAAATAAACTTACTATAATTCATGTCTGAAATACCCAGATAAATGTTATGATTAAATATATTATCAATTAAAGATGATTCAAACAGCTTTGGTACACTTACCTACTCTCTTGACTATAAATAAATAAGAAGAGATGGGATTTGAACAATCTAAGCAAAGTTCAAAATGTTGCAATAGAGGATAGGGGTTAATAGAAATGACAATTCAGGGAAGAAATTACATTAACAATTCAGGGAACATACATTCTTAGTAATGTATCTGAAACTGTAATTGTAAATTACAATTGTCATGTTTATGAAATAGGCCCCATGGTGTGCATTATTTATTAGTTTACATAATACCTAGTTATTGATAAAAAAATACAAAGTTTGGTGGTGATTGTATGTGTAAATTCTCTCTTATGTAAATAATTATATAATTGGCTCTCTCTTATCAAAGGGCGAGCTAAAAAGGAGCTACAAATTACCTACCTTTACAAAGTTTTGCCACATTTAATACCTAAATTGACGGTACGCTAGAAAATTTGTTGGTACTAGAGCTTCTGCTGCGGTTCTTTAATCTGTGGTTGAACATGAGTAAACCGTAACGGGTTTACGGTTATTAAAAGATTGAATTTAACGAGATATATGCTAATGCACACGCAAACCAAACTAATTATCCGAAACAACGGACGGAGACGGTTCGTTTATTTCGAGAGGGAACCATGAACTTTATGCTTGGATCAAATTGAATACGTTTTAATAGGATAGGATTCGTGTTTATCTAATGTTAAGCATCGTATGTTTTAAGTTCGGTGAACGCTTCATTTACTTTTGCTTCATATTCCATACCCACTTTTACGCCTGCCACACACATACGGAATTCCGTGCATAGGATTTGATGCCTCTGTATTTTCGAACGGAATTATAGAGGAGGCAAATCCATGCGATTCTGAACATTTTTGTGAACGAAATGTATGATCTTTAGAACTGTACTTCATTTCAAATATACAAATAGATTCCTATACAGGGTGTAACAAAACACCCTAGTAATACTTAAGGGGGTGGTTTAGACCATCAAACTGAACAAATTTCGCTAATAGAGCCAACACCGAGAAAAAATCAAAAATCTGCTGTCCCATACAAAACTGCAGTACAAACTAAAATGTATGGGACAGCTGATTTTTTTTTCTCATTATTGGCTCCATAATGAAACTTGTTCAGTTTGATGGTCTGAAGCATTACTAGGGTGATTTGTTACACCCTGTATAGCTCTCTGGCCAATTCTGATTTGCAAATATAATTTATTTATCAGTAAGATATACTATCCAACATATCTTGGACGTTACTTAAAGATGTTCTAAGAATAAGGAAGTATTTCAAATCTCTGTTTCTGTAATTCAAAATAGCCTTAAAATTTTGTTGCTATTTGAAATGGAACCTAGGTCCCCTTGGGGCCGAAAGCAGTAATTTAAAACATTGACATTCGGTGCAGATTCAGTTATGATTCAGTTTTGGTCGTGATCCAGTGTTGGTTCAGCTGTGCGGAATATGGTATCGCGCTAAACACAAATTTATTAACAGCGGTAACAAATCAGTGTCTATCGAGTTACGATTCAAATTGCTGTCAAAATGTATAACGCGATACCAGAAAAAAAGTTGATTCAGTGATGATTTAGTAATTTATTTAGCATGATCGGCCCCGTTTTCCCTTAGTAGTCTCACGGTAAGAAATTGGGAGCAAACTGCTGAAATAAATAAGTATGTATTTTCCTACTAATCCATAATGGCGAAATCAAACAAAAGGCAAAAGATTGATGCGGTTAGGGACAATCGAGTTAGGTTAATTGCGTAAGAAAGGCCCGGAAGGTGCGTTGTTATTCAATAAGTTATGTTGACCTCTTAAATATAAGTATAGGTAGGTATGTAGCACGAAAAATACGAGGTGTTACGAAAGTAAAAATAAAAATTTTAATCTTTTATAGGGGTTGTTTAGACCATCAAACTGAACAACTTTCACTATGGGACCAACATCGAAATCGCGAAAAAAAAAATTGTGCTGTCCCATATAGCTCGAGTAGATTTGTATTTTAGCATGGAACATCAGATTTTTTTTCACGATTTCAATATTGGTCCCATAGTGAAAGTTGTTCAGTTTGATGGTCTAAACCACACCCTTAAATGTTTATTTATATTTTTGTAGCACTTTGTAATGTTTATTTATATTGTAACATATTAAAGTCGTTTGCATCCATTTAAACTTAACTCTACACATCAAACTGGAAATTTCAAAAGATTTTTCCTCAATTCAATTTTAAGATTTGCCTTTCGTTTATTCAATTTTATTATGGAGCAGACTGTAAAGACTACAGACCTTATCCAGTCATGCTCAATATTGTCCTAGATGACTCAGCGTCGCCAACTTACTTCAGAGATTATAACTTTTAGGTACAACTAGGTCTCAGAGTAAGTTATAAGCCTGTAATACTCCCACTGCAGGGCAAAGGTCTCTTACGATTAAGGGGATATAATTCGGAGCGCGCTCCATACAAACGTACTATGGTGATATTTTCAATACTAACCAATTAAACTCAATGAAATTTTGCTGAAACAATCTTGAAACAAATATCTATGCTTGTATGGAGTCAGATTTTCGATAAAATATACAGTTTCAATGCTAGGATTAATTTAAGATTTGTATAGAAATCTTTGAGGCACTGTAACTTTAAAACTAAACATTTTAACGAAAATCTGAATCTATACAAGCATAGAAATTTGTTTTTAGATTGATTCTGAAAAATTTCATTGAGTTTAATTGGTTAGTATTGAAAATATCACCATAGTACGTTTGTATGGAGCGCGCTTCGAATTATATCCTCTTAAAGGTCGATTATGTAATTTTGGACTTTCGACTATTTATATTATCGGACGAGTTACGCGTGTAATTCTACTGACAAACATTTTCAACATACTTGCTCGTAAAGTGGCTCTTATTCCACCGCTTTTAGGTACATAACTCAGCTCATAGAACACGCGTGAGAAAATGATTATATTCAAGAACATTTGATACATACAGGGTCCTTCTTAATATGCTGACACTTTTTTAAGGGGATGATTAGACCGTCAAACAGAACAACTTTCTCTATGGCACCAACATCGAAATCGCGAAAAAAAAATCAGGTCTTCCATACAAAACTGCAAACCTACTTGAGCCAAATGTATGGGACAGCAGATTTTTTTTCGCGATTTCGATGTTGGTCCCATAGAGAACGTTGTTCAGTTTGACGGTCTGATCATCCCATTAAAAAAGTGTCAGCATATTAAGTTGGACCCTATACAACGTGTTAATGAATTAACGCAAAACTAGAAAATAGTCTGTTTAAAATCGAGAGCAGAATCGAATTATTATGTTTTCAACTTAAGTTTTTTTTTTCAAAATAATAAATAAATTGATTGTAAAATTTAAAAATTTACTGAACTCGATCTCAGCCCACCGCACAGGCACTTACTGCCAAAACAAGGTTCTTAAAATGTATCCATGAGCACGTTAGCGCTTTCATTCATTGCTGAAATGATAACATATCATTTTTGCCTCAAAACTTAAAATTTTAACTATCAAAATAATTAAATTATTGTTTGAATCTAATTTTCAATGTAATTACTTTTATTAAAGAAATAACAATAAAATATAACTGACTTTAATATAACTTACTAAAATATAACTAACTAAAATATAACTAACTAAAATATAACTCACTAAAATATAACTAACTAAAATATAACTAACTAAAATAAAACTAGCTTAATAAAATATTTACACTTAGTCGAAAAGCCCTCCCCGGGCAATACCAGATGCAAATGTGCCCATAACGCTTGTCGCGTTTCCGCGTTGGATGACGATAGACCGCCTTTGCAATCTAATTATTTTGTTATAAATCATTTGGGGTGTATGAGGTTTTGTTCTTTTTACAAGTTGATGTACCTCGTACCCGTGAGTCTCGACATTGAGTTTTGGGACATCATGTAGATTCTACGAAGGATGTGGGTGCACTAAGAAAGGATTTTACGCAGCCGAAGTTGCGGCGGGCAAAAGCTAGTGAGTCTATCGGTACGTTCCGATTCATAAAAACAGTGCTGTGAGCGATTACAGCGCTAACACCCGTTCCATTTGCGTCAGCGCGCCTACAGCGCTGATAGCGTTCTTCCAATTCGGAACGCTAGATATCGCGTTCACACCACAACATTCTAATATTCCAATTATTTTCTTCATCACTGATCGTTATTAAACTAATATTCGTCTTTTTTAGAACATAATCAAACCCTATACTACTAAAGAAACCTAAATCGAGACCTAAACAAACCAAAAATATACGACAGGAAAACTGTTAAGCATCATTTTTGAAAATTCGCTCAAAAATTTACTAGAACAAAACTGTCAAACGTCACTTTTAACAACTCGCTCACAGTGCTAACGCTATGAACCGTGAGCACTGTTATTGCAAGATGGCGTCGGTAGTGACGTCATGAATGACGTCACGTTTTCGATTGTGGACGCGCTCACGTCAAATCGGAACGACATTTATCGCGCTCACAGCGCCGTCGGCGTAATTCGGGACGCACCGTATAAAAATATATGAACAACAATAGACAATACTATCTGTAGTAATTCCAGCACTTGCTAGTTCTTAATGAACCTACACTATCGAACGGAACAATACAACAGTGAAACAATAACAAAACATTTCAAACAACATTACAATGCCATAATTGGCCTCTCGGCGTGCATCAATGCATTTGTCTTTGCAACAATGCATAGTATCCTCTTTATGAATGCATAGGTTGGTAGGATTGGATATATTAGCATTGGGAATAGAAATGAAAAAGCAATCAACTTGATAATTATACAGGGTGTAAGGAAAAGTCTCTACCCATCAACCATCAACTTTTAATATGGAAGCAAACCTGTCAGAACAAAAAATCTTGTTTCATACAAGTAAGTCGTGGAGGCATTGCAGTTAAGTTTAAGTATGGAACAGCAGATTTTTTTTTTGCGCCGACTGTTTTGCTCCCATTAGTAAAAGTTGTTCAGTTTGATGGGTGGAGTATGTGTTCTTAACTTAGTATGTGTACTTAAATAGGTAGAACGGACAACGTAGGCTTAGTAATAGGGAGCGAGCCGTTTTCACCCTTTGGGTACGGAACCCTAAAAATGTAAGTAGGTATAAAAGATAACATACTAAAAGCTAAACAAATGAACCTAAAGACATTGCAATAAAGCCAGCTATTCACTAGCAAGCTCAATAACGCCAGCTCGAGCTCGCACAGTCTCAAAGGCATCTGAACACTGTTGAATCTAAGACGCTTACGGTCAGGTACTCTGTAACGTGAATGGCTTAAGCTTAATGACTTAGTATGCCAGGTAGGTACTGGCTTAATGGGTAGCTACACCTATATGCTGTACCTAAGTAGGTACCTATTTCTTTGCATACGCTGGGTTAAATTAGCCTTTGGCATAAATTTAAGGGGATATAATTCGGAGCGCGCTTTATACAAACGTACTATGGTGATATTTTCAATACTAACCAATTAAACTCAATGAAATTTTCCTAAAACAATCTTGTAACAAATATCTATGCTTGTATGGAGTCAGATTTTCGTTAAAATATACAGTGTCAATGCTAGGATTAATTTAAGATTTGTTTGGAAATCTTTGAGGCACTGTAACTTCAAAACTATACATTTTAACGAAAATCTGACTCTATACAAGCATAGAAATTTGTTTTTAGATTGATTCTGAAAAATTTCATTGAGTTTAATTGGTTAGTATTGAAAATATCACCATAGTACGTTTGTATGGAGCGCGCTCCGAATTATATCCTCTTAATCTACTCAGACAGCAGGAGGCCAATCGTGTTAATTTAAAACATTGAAGTTCAATCCTTATCCAGTTTTTTCTCTAGTCCAATATTAATCCAGTTCTAACGCATTTGGTGTCGAGCCCCGTCCAGGCCGACATGTACCAATGACTTTTTAAGAATTTATGTACGATTTGTAACACCACTGGCTTTTCGGTTAAATTTCGAGGCATGTATTGTACCCACTGTCCATTAGAAGTGGCGACGGGCTCATCCCCCGTCACACTGGACAGAGTTTCGGTACTACTGGTGAAACGTGGATGTTCTGAGGTTTCAGAATATCTCTGACTACCCCCTCGGAGAATATAGTCGTGAGCATATGCTACATGCATTTCTTTTGCGGATTCATGTTTGCTCTTAATAGCAAAAGTTGTTCAATTTAATGTGTAGAGTTTTACTTCAATTTCATTCTGTATTTGGAAATATTAATATGGAAAAAAATCGAGTTTGTCTAGTCACTGTAGGCAATAAGGAAGGTGGTGGATTTCCACAATCTGTACCGTTGATTTTTTTTCGCGAGTTTAATGTCCGACGTAGTTTGATGGTCTGATCATCCTCTTAAAAAACTATCAGCATATTAAGTTCGATCCTGTATATGAAATATTTTACTTACCTATACTCCATTCAAAATAGCAACGAAATTTTAAGGCTATTTTGCATTTCATAAACAGAGATTTGAAACACTTCCTCTCACTTCTTCTTAAATCAGCTTTAGTAACGTCCAAGATATGTCGGAAAGTATATGTATTCAATAAATTAATTACATTTGGTAATCAGAATTGGTCAGAAAGCTAAATAGGGATCGGAAAATCTCGTCGTCCTTATTTGGAATGAAGTATACGTAAACAAAGATATATTAAAATGGACAAGACAACTACAGTTAATATCTTGTCAGTCCTTCCATCACAGGCAACGACACGACCGATGCGACGGCGAAGCATTAATAATCGGCTCGTCACGTCAAACCGTCGTCCTGACACGTCAGGCATCAGACATGTCGCACGAGATGGCTTTAAACAAGTTGCCTTATTGATCGAAATACCATGGGGTTAACAGGGGTGATTCAGAATGATGTCATATTTTAAGAGGTACTTCAGACCATCAAACTTGCACCAAAATTATAATGAGAAATTTTCTTAATAATTCAATAATAATAGTGGACATGTGATGAGAAGAGATGAGTGGCATATTACAAGACGAATGTTAAATCTGAATGTGGATGGCTGCATGAAGAGAGGACGACCAAAGAAAAGATGGACGGATTGTGTGAAAGATGACATGTGTAAAAAAGGTGTGTGCGCTGAAATGACGGCTAAAAGAGATGAATGGAGGAAGACGACATATTGCGCCGACCCCAAATAATGGGATAAGGGCAGGAAGAAGAAGAAGAATAGTTGTGAATTGCTTTTTAGCTTATTTGGAGCCAACATCGCGTTCGCGAAAAAATAATCAGCTTTTTCATACAATACTCGTACTTACCTACAGGGTCCTTCTTAACATGTTGACACTTTTTTAAGGGGATAATCATACCATCAAACTGAACAATTTTCTCTACGGCACCAACACCGAAATCACGAAAAAAAAACAGCGGTTCCATACTAAACTACAAATCTACTCGACTACATGTATCGGACAGCAGATTTTTTTTTCGTGATTTCGATATTGGTCCCATAGAGAAAGTTGTTCAGTTTGATGGTCTAAACAACCCCCTTAAAAGTTTTAAATGTTTATTTTTACTATTGTAACACCTTGTATAAGCACAGTATTACTATAGTCCTTACAGTACGGCAACGGTACATCCGTTGCCGTACTGTAAGGACTATAGTAATACTGAACTACTAGAACTTGCGCAGAGCAACGGCCCCTCCGTTGCCTAGCGAGGAAGCGGGCGGCCCCATTAAATGTTATTTTTTTGTATTTTTGTAGCACCTTATACACTTAGGTAGTAGTAACCTTAGTCCAGCTCAAGACCGCACATCATCTTAACTTATCAATTAATTCAGACACTCATCAAATTTCACTAAGGTTCCTATTACACAACTTCTTAATCCAAGTCCCTAACTAAAGCCCCAAGTCGGAACTAACCATACAAAACCGCTAGTCCGTCCAAAAGCAAAATGCTAGGAAGCTAACTTTAAACTACAACATGATAGGTAAAGTTAACGTAACGAATTATAACTTGGGATCGGTAACAGCGATCGAAAGAGCTAAGTTAGATCGAGTTAGTGCGCGACTGTACTAACTTTGATGGTGCCCTTGCATACAGAGTTGAGGATATTTTAAAGTCTACACGTGCCGTGTCGCCAACTGAAGACAACATATATACCACGATCCGACCGCAAAAATATGCACCTTTTGTTTGGTGACCGAAATGTAGGGGTTTATACAACGCCGCCGGGTTACCTAGCAAAATCTTGCCGCAAGTGCCTTTACCATGATGATTTATGGTACTTTTTTTTCCACCGATCTGTTTGGGAAGTAAATGAGGTGCCATCTGAAGGAGACCGATGTAACGGTAGCCCTGCGGCGTTGTATGAACCCCTGTATAAACTTTCACTTAAGGGCCTATGTCGAAAAATAATTGAAGCGAATTGAAGCGAATGGAGACAGGGCGGCGCGCGCGCCTGAAACGACGCAAGCATAAAACAAACTTTATTTAATTGTAATTGTACTATTTATGTAAGTTCAATTCTGCACTTATCAAAATGTATAAAAAATCAATATCTTTTTTTTTAAATCAAGCCTCTTGTTTCTAATATTCACCATTTAGCACTTCCAAGGGTTTATCGATAAAAACGGAGGCGACTTTGGCTTGTTTTTCTATCGAGAAAATGTGTCTTAATCGTGCTTTGGCTCTAATCAAAACTTCAATTATACGTTTAATTTACACATATCCGCAAATCATACTCCTACTGTTAGTACTTCATGAGATATGATGCTTTGAAAAATCCTATTTTTTTCACATAGCCTCTTAAATCACATTTCGTTCACCAAACAAATAGGTGTATAATTTGACGGTCGGATCTTGGCATAGTAAAGTAGTACCAGCGCCCGCGGCTTGGTGCCTTGATAAACATTTTATCGCGCCTGCTAACTCGATCTTTCGCACGCAAAAAGAACGGTAGCTAGGGCGCGATAGAGCTTTATCGCGACATTTATTGATTCCCTGATCACGATTGGCTAATATATTGTATGTTTCTGTGAATACTTTGTAATTCAAGAGTATTCAGTAGCTCAGTAAGTTCAAGGATGTCGATATATTGGATCGCGGGTCAAATATCATGTCAGGGTAGTAATTCTTTAGTAATTTCTACCACCGCATCAAGCAACATCGACCTATACGATCTACAGCAGGATAGATATACGCTGTCTGGTTACAGCATAAAAAAGACCAACATTTTTCAACCTAAGTAAATTTATTTTTATACTATAAAAAAAACGTGGTGCTCCAGTGGCGAGTAACCTTGCCTGCCATACAGGAGATGGTTCGATCCCCGTCCAGGCCGACTCGTACCAATGAGTTTTTCGGAATTTATGTGCGATTTGTAACACCACTGGCTTTTCGGTGAAGGAAAACATCGTGAGGAAACCTGCATGCTTCAATTTCGAGGCATGTATTGTACCCACTGTCTATTATAAGTGGCGACGGGCTCACCCCCCGTCACACTGGTCAAAGTTTCGGTACTACTGGTGAAACGTGGATGTTCTGAGGTTTCAGAATATCTCTGACTACCCCCTCGGGGATTATAGTCGTGAGCATATGCTAAATGCAATACTTAAATGATATAACATAAATACGACTAAAAAAGGGCATACACCGAACGAAAAAATTTTTTTTTGGTCGAGCATCACTCGAAAACTACCTCATTGCTTCTGTGCCGGTTGTTGTGAAGTTTTCACTGTCCGAAAGCCTTTTGTCCAATATAAGAACTGCGGTGCTTTTGATCCTGGCGTTTGAAAGAACGGGATCAATCTATTCCACACGATCGAAGCTAAGAACAAAGCCAGTAAAACGCCCACAAACCAAAAATCTGATCCTGACACAGAAAGATTGGCAGATGCAAATCCGCACTAATTAATCCATCATGTAACACAGGACAGGAAGCAGAATGGCGTCGTGTACAACGGAAGACACGAGGGCTAGGTGAAAGTTATCACTCACTGGAGATTTCCCGTTTAATAAGTGAATCATGGTATTGAATTTTGAATGAAAAGATGCCCTAACACGATGTTTGTTTCAGTGAAAAATTAATGCATGGATTGCTGCATGTGATTTTTTTTTTATTTTGAAAATCTACAGCGTTATAAATGTGATTATGCTAAACTAAAGTGCTAACAGAATGTTCAATTACGGATTTTCACTTTTACACAGTCAAAAATTCATGGTCTAATGGTATAGGTACGTAGTAACAGTTAAATAATCTATGCTATTGTGCTAATGATTTTTCCGACTTCTCTAAATAATCTTTGCTTTTTTTTTTAATTTATAATTAATGGACTTTTTGCTTGTGCGTTAGCACCGCATTTCCGCCAATGTCAAGTAGTTTGTGGGAGTATCTATCCCAATCTCAGGGATTGTTTTTGATAAAGAACAAGAAGAGATTAAGGAATGCGGAGCCTCGTGGCAGGCAAAGACGCGACGCGCGGACAACACGCGAGACAAGTTCTCGGGTCAGAACCTGCAACGTGACTCCATAACCTTTGCTATTTTGAAATGTGTTTTTGACTTCTCATACATATAGGGTCCTTCTTAATTTGCTGACGGTTTTTAAGGGGATGATCAGACCATCAAACGGAACAACTTTCTCTTTAGGACTAACATCGAAATTGCGAATAAAAATGTGCTGTTCCATTCCATTCAAAAAGTTCAAACTTTCTCGACCCAAATGTATGGTACAATTGATGTTTATTCGGAATTTAGATGATGTGCCAATATAAAAAGTTGTTCAGTTTTGATGGTCTGTTCATCCACTTAAAAACCCGTAAGTATATTAAGAAGGACACTGTATAAGTACTGTAGCGACGGGCTCACTCCCCGTCACACTGAACAGAGTTTCGGTACTAGTGACGTGGATGTTCTGAGGTTTCAGAATATCTCTGACTACCTCGAGGAATATAGTCGTGAGCATATGCTATGCTATGCTGTATAAGTATTCTCCGAAAATATAATATTATTCAAAATACCTAATAAAAGTTACTTTACAATTTCAGAAAATCCACATTTCGCTAGCAGTGCACAATCTAGAGTCAGATAGTGAATGCGTTCAAAATTCGAGCATGTTAGGTTTCCTTCACCGAAAAGCCAGTGGTAATACTAATCGAGGGTAATGTTTTAATAACTAGAAAAATATTCAGGGGTGGCACTGAACAGCTTTTGTTATGAGATCAATAAATCTAAACATTCTATACAACATAAATGGATATATGTGCGACCTAAAGATATCAAAGTTGTTTTTAGAGACGAATCCACAATGCACAACAATGATAAGAAATAAACGAAGAAAGCACGAGTTGACTCCGTACACTTGAGTTTACCATACCCGTTTTTAAACAGACTGCAATTTTGTTGCTAGCAGCAGAATAGGGAAGTGTATCCAACAATCTATGCAAATAAGCTACGTAGAAAATTGTTTCACAAGCTCTTACAGCGACTGGAGACTAGAGGAAAATCTTTAGCCAAAAACACTGCTTCTATAAAACTGGGAAGATACCTACTTTGCTAATCTCTTTTTTTGACGGGAAAAATTACGTTTGCCTAAGCCTTTATCGTCTGACGTAAAATAGGAAGGCTGAACGGAAGCTTACAAAAAGGTGGAATTAGCAAAAAGCTTGGGAACGAAGAAGAAAGCGGTTTCATTTCGGTTGGCTTTGGGTTCCGCGCGGATGTGGGCTCATTACAAATGATACAGGTAAGTTTCTGAGTGGATTGGCTGCTGTTGTAGTGAGTTTGAACGCGGGAGCGAGGCTTGGAAATGTTGAAAATTCTTGGACCAACTTTTTTGGAATCACTTGTCTTTTGCTGGATCTATTATTTTCGTTCAATTGATTGTATTTCTTCCAAGTCAGACTCATTGGAATAGATATCTGTAGTGTAGGATTCTAATGCGGGACAAAGGCCTTAATTGGGAAGTGAGCAATTCGGCTGTGATAATAATAACAGTGGTTGTTGGTCTGACTAACTACCGTATACTGATTTCACAGACCATTTTGTCTTAAATATGTTTTTTGTTGTTGTGTTTTTTATGTAAGTACTAACCGTGTACTATATTGTTTGCGAAATGTTTTTATTTTTCAAGGCAAATAAAGATATTCTATTCTATTCTATTCAATACGCTACTACAAGAAGCCAAGATATTCTGCGCCTTGACGGCCAATCCCCACCGAAGGGTGAATGGCAATAGGTTAGGTATACCGTGTAAACTTCTTGGTCAAATCTCATTAGACTTGCCGCCATTTTGTGAGTAGTCAATGCAAGACTTGAAACGATGTCACGCTGCCAGCACGTGAAAGAATGAAAGAGGGTGACTATGTAAAGGAAACTTTCATGTCTAGTGACTCGTTTCATTTTTGTTTGCACGCGCGCCGTTGTGACAGTTGGTAGGTGATTCGCGAATTGTACGATAGGACGGTTGCGAATAACTTTGCACCTTATTGCCGTGCAGAGAGAGTCGCTATTTATTTAAATCAGTTTTCGAAGTGATTCTTCTATACGGGTAATACTAGTATTTATTCTGTGGTAGGGGATCGAAAGTTAGTCAGGTGCAGAATATCTTGGCTTTGAACCTACGAATCTGGCAAGAACTGCAAAACTTGGCAGACTTCGGAGATTATTCCACGTTTTTACGAAATTTATTCGGTACCCTCTAGTAGGAGCCAATCCTACACGTCTATGGTCGCAGCCTAACATTCCTTCGGCATGATAATCGAGCCTCGCATACGTAACGACGCGAGTTTTCGGCGCTTTGCGTTCCAGAACCCAACATATCCTGACCTACCCTTCCTCTCACCACCTTCAGACACCACAACCAAAGGAGTATTATGTATGATGCTAAGCGGTTCAAGTTACAGTGGTTATGTAGGAAATTACAGAAAACAGTCATTAGGGAAATTGAATGTGTATTTGTGTATGATTTGTTTGTATGAAACTTTGTACTTAGCGCGAACAATTTGCTATTGTTTTGATTTATGGCACTCTGGATTGACGAAGTTATAAGCTTAATAATAACGAAATTTCTGTAGTAGAAATATCTTTACCTATTGTCCTCCATCTCTGATAATTCCGAGGACAGAGTTGGAGTGTGTTTTAATATTTTCTTCCAGTTTTTGAGAGTTACGCGGTTATTATTTAATCTAGAATTAAACATTTTAACGGGTTCTTACCGCGTTTTGGTATTCTTGAGTTGTCGATATTTCGGCAGTGTTACAACTGCTATGATCACGGGACGACTGAAAACTGCAGGTAGATTTTGAAGAGTAGACAAATCTGTCTACCCTCACTATTTATTTAAAACATTTAAAAAGGTCGAGTTTGTAAATTCGAATGATTTTTTTTTCAAAATCAACCAAGTCGCTTCTATGGTGCGTCCAAGATAGCTTTGTGATTATGACAAATCGTTTTAGAGATGTGACACGTCCACTTTTAATGATATAATTGCTAATAATAGTATGGTACTAGCTACTAATATAATAATAGGTAATGACTAGTAGCCGTGTTTGATAGGCTTATATCCTTGTTAATAAGTAGGAAAGCAGTCTCCGCTTTACACGTAGCAAAGAATTAAGTAGATAAAACATGTATTACGGAAACAGAATTGCTAAGTCACTAATATAATAATAGTTACGATCTCGTTATTTCTGTTACAGACCAAAAGTCCGGCCGCAGAATGATTGCATTTGACAGTTACCATAAAATTGTAAAAAACTGAATGAAAATATTGTTTACCTGTGCTCACTCTAGTACACAGGGCAGTAGCTGCCCTTTTAAGTTCAAAAAGCTACTAAATAATGATCGGCATTTATAGTTTTCATTCAGTTTTTTACAATTTTATGGTAACTGTCAAACGCAATCTTTCAGCGGCCGGACTTTAGTGAAAATGCTGTCACGTTGGACCTTGCAAGAGTAGCATTCACCTTTTAACTATTTTTTTAATTATTTGAGCAATCAAAACATTGTGTATGTATATAATTATAATGAGTATTGTGTTCTTTCAATATTAGTAAAATATCAACATTATTTAGACGCCGTTTCAAAGTAACGTCTTCCAATCAAAATAATCATTAACCTTTAAACAACAAACTGAACAGCAGCTGCATGATCAGCAGTTCGGGTTTACCAAAGGACGCTCAACTACAGACGCAGGAGTTACTCTGATTCAGCACATCTTCAGCGCTTGGGAGGAGCACCAAAATGCGATAGGCGTCTTTTGCGATCTTTCCAAAGCATTTGATTGCGTTGATCATAAAACTTTGCTGTTAAAACTAAAACATTACGGAGTTAATGGCTCAGCTCTTGATTTGATGGACTCCTACTTAAAAAACAGAGTCCAAAAAGTTTTAGTGAACGGATCTAAATCATCTGGATCACATGTGCAAACAGGCGTGCCCCAGGGTTCAATTTTGGGTCCGTTCCTTTTTTTGGTCTACATAAATGATTTGCCACATATGGTACAAAACTTGTCGAACATAGTATTATTTGCTGATGATACTTCTCTGATTTTTAAAGTAAATAGGAAGGACCAAAAACTTGACGACGTAAATGATACCCTTCAACAAGTTTTGAACTGGTTTAACGCAAATAATCTCGCACTTAATGCAAAAAAAACGAAATGTATAAAATTTGTTTTGCCAAATGTACCAATTGTAGATAACCAAGTAACTTTGAACAGAGATAGTCTAGATTTTGTTGATAATACAGTGTTTTTGGGAATAACGATTGACTCTAGGCTGCAATGGGGTTCCCACATTGAAACTCTAGCTGGTAGGCTAAGCTCTGCAGCATATGCAGTCAGAAAAATTAAACAACTAACTGATATTGAAACAGCCCGACTCGTATATTTCAGTTACTTTCATAGTATCATGTCCTATGGTATTTTATTGTGGGGTCGTGCTGCAGACATTGAGACAATCTTTATCCTACAGAAACGGGCAATTCGAGCTATGTATGGTCTGCGCTGTCGTGATTCGCTTCGCGACCTTTTTAAGGAAATTAATATTTTAACAGTTTATGGACAGTTTATTTATGAAAACATTTTATATGTAAGAAAAAATTTGTCGTTATTTCCAAAAAATTGTGATGTCCATAATTACAACACTCGAAACAAAAATAAACTGATATCTCCACACTTTCGGCTTAGTAGGGTCAACACGTCTTTCATGGGTCACTGTATACGTTGTTATAATAAAATCCCCGAGACCATTTTGAATCTTTCCGAAAACATGTTTAAAACTCAAATCAAAAAAGTCCTCTGTAAGAAAGCATATTATAAACTGGATGATTATTTAAATGATCAAAATGCTTGGGTCTGAGGTCACTAGCTTATAGTTTATTTACTTTATAGTTTATTTACTTTACTGTATAGTATCAATTATTTTATTAAATAGACTATGTATTATTGTATACATAACTTTAGCTTAAGAATTTATATTGTAATAGTTATTAAGTCGTGTTATGTTGTAGAGTTTCTGGCCGCATCTTCTCTACAGCGACAACACGTTCCGACGCGGTGGTAGCTTTAAAAAAGATTTGACGTTTGATAAGTGTGCTGTAAGCTCCTATATTGAATAAAATTATATTGAATTGAATTGAATTGAATTGAATTGAATTGAATTGAATTGAATTGAATTGAATTGAATTGAATTGAATTGAACAACTTTTACTAAGGGAGCAAACTTGTCAGAACAAAAACAAATCAGCTGTTTCATACATTTGAGTCGTGTAGTCATTGCAGTTTAGTATGGAGCAGCAGATTTTTTTCCCTGACAGGTTAATGATACTTTTCCTTACACCTTGTTTACAGTACTATGCATTTCTCAAAGCATGTTGCACTATGTAATTCAATATTGTATTTGTAAGTGTACTTTGTTTATTTTGTTTTTTTTAAAAGATGTGTGTTGTAGAATTTCTGGCCGCATGTTCTCTACAACGGAACCTTCCGACGCGGTGATAGAGTCAAAAACGACATCAGAAAGCTATCCATGTGATATTATTTTGAATAAAACAGTTTGAGTTAGCATATTATCTTGCTCTATAAAACAGGGAAGATAAACAACAATTATTCAATTTCCCGTCTTCCGTCGTATAATTACCTATGGGTAAAGTTTATGTTAACCATCACATTAGCTCTACGAAATTAATAACTTTAATTAAGACGAATGTTGGTTATTACTGGCTTGATGGAGTATAGCAATTTAGACTTTAACTCCTGAGCCATAAAGATTAGGTTAATGAAGTTTATTTTAATTTATAGCTGGTTTGTTAATGTGATGAAAAGATATAATTTTCTTGGAAACTGTGCTGAAAGGATAACTGTTTATTGAGTGGTTTTTTGCTCGCGTGTTTTCCATTTTTCTTACTTTACAAAAGTACCTATACTTCATTCCAAATAAGGACGACGATATTTTCCGATTTCTATTTAGCTTTCTGGCCAATTCTGATAAGCAAATATAATTTATTTATCAGAAAGATGTACTATCCGACATATCTTGGACGTTACTAAAGCTGTTTTAAGAATAAGTGAGAGTAAGTCTTTCAAATCTCTGTTTCTGTAATTAAAAATAGCCTTAAATGTTCGTTGCTATTTTGAGTATGGAGTATAAGTTTATCATAATAATTATCTATCGATTATCGAAGACGGACACCAGACCACTGAATAGTTATCATACCAGAAAAACACTTAGATAATATAACTATGGACAAGCTACGTAATTCTACTAATAAACTTTTCTGCCACTTTTTCCCGTGGAAAAAGTAAATAAAGCCGGCCAATTGCGTGTCGGGCTACTCACGCACCGAGGGTTCCGTACCACACCACCACACAAAATACTAACATAGAAACAAGTTTTGTTTTCTCCGTGATCTTTAGCGCGCACCCGACTCGCACTTGGCCGGTTTAATTATTTGTATACTGTAGAGTTTGATCTATAATCACACCAAGTTCAACGCTTGTATGTATTACCGTTTTTACGATAGAGCAAGAATAAAAAGCATAAGCATATGCTCACGACTATATTCCCCGAGGGGGTAGTCAGAGATATTCTGAAACCTCAGAACATCCAAGAATAAAAAAAAGTTGATAAAAACTATTTTCTTGTATGAAGACCCCCTTAATTTTTAACTTTTTGTCATTTTTATTATTTGTTGAAAAACCCGCCGTAATAACGCATATTCTGTGAAATTTTCAACTGTCAAGCTATTACGGTTCAAAAGTTACAGCCCTGAATAGGTAGGACAGACGAACGGATGGACGGACGGACGGACCCATTTTCACCCTTTGGGTACGGAATCTTATTATTCATGGCTTCTCTATAGGGGTAACGAAGGTACATTCCCCAGCAGGTAGATATGAACCAAACCTCTACACGATCAATTAGTAACCGATTATCATCCCTACATTATAAAGGATATGGCTCAACCCCAATTTGCCAATATTATTCATTCGAATAATAGCATCCAATTGATTTCATATGGGGTAGAGAGCCGAGCGATTTAAGGCTCTAACAGCAATAAGACTTTTTACATAGTAGCGCACTAGTCTAATTAGTCCAAGTCTAAGACCGTCTAGTCGTATACTTTTTGTATAGACCAGAAAGCCTAGCGTGGTGCCTTTTTCTCGCTAGTAAGCGCCAAGTGACAAATAATGATAGGAGAAAACTAGCCTATCGGCACGTTCCGAGACACGACAACAGCGCTGTTAGCGATTACAGCGCTAACGCCCGTTCCATTTGCGTCCTACCAATACCAATTCGGAACGCTAGATATCAGATTCACACCGTTCACATCACAACATTCAAATATTCCTATTATTTTCTTCATTACTAATCGTTAACCATCGTTATACATGATTTGTCATTTTTAGAACATAATCAAACCTAACACTACTGAAGAAACCTAAATCGAGACCTAAACAAACCAAAAATTTACCACATCAAAACTGAGAAACATCACTTTTGCAATTTCGCTCAAAAATTTATCACAACAAGACTGTCAAACGTCACTTTTGACAATTCGCTCACAGTGCTAACGCTCCGAGCTGTGAGCACTGTTATTGGTCGTTTTCAATGGTAGTCGCGCACACGTCAAATCGGAAAGACATTTATCGCGCTGTTGACGTGTCTCGGAACGTAGCACTGTCATGCTATCCCTACAGAGGTCCTTGCATGATGTAAGTGACAAGGTTATCCCGCACCTTGTCTCTCAATCTACTACGCGTCAAGTGACAGAGATTAAGCGTAAATATGACAACATGGGCGTGATAGGATAAATACTCGTACCTATTTGCTTAGAACGTCTGGACTATGCAGTGGACTAGGCCAGTGCAGTCTTGATAATTTGGTAAAGATCTGATGAAGCGCTTTAGAGATGAACAATGGAACGAATGACAGCAATTGTTTCAATTATTTCATGTACCCGTCCATGAGAGGGCTGTATCCGATCGCCGAACTTGGTGATCGTAAACCCTCACAATTTCTACGGCACCTAAAAGTGCCTCGTATTACAGTGCACTTTAATATTCATTTCACGCAATAATATTATCGCTACAGTGCATTGACATAAATACTATAGACTCCAAGTCTTAAACAAAATCTTAGCAAATTTTTGTCTGATTTTGACAAGTAACCCACACAAATCAAGTATGTATGCTGTTGGGTGTCACGAATATGTTGTTTATTATTCATAAACTTAAGTTGTATTTGGTATGATTACTGTCAGTTAGACAAAAAAATAGCTCTTAAGAGCTCTTTTGGTTCTGCCATTTTTGGATCGTTGATTGTGAATCTATTTCTGTTCTATATAAGATATCAATGCTACTACAGCGGTACAAAACTTCGTATATTTTTTTACCTGGGTTTGAATTAGTGTCTTTAGAATTTGACCACTGAAAAATTCAATTAAGGGCCTATGTCGAAAAATAATTGAAGCGAAATGGGCGTGTGATAGCTTATATTACTGCCTGATGCGAGAGAAAGAGATGGGGCGGCGCGTGCGCCTGAAACGACGCAAGCGTAAAACAAACTATATTTAATTGTGATTGTACCATTTATGTAAGTTCATTTCTGCTCTAATCAAACTTTATAAAATATCAATCCCTTTTTTTTAAATCAAGTCTCGTGTTTCTATTATTCACCGTTTAGCAGTTCCAAGCGTTTATCGATAAAGTCGGAGGCTACTTTGGCTTATTTTTCTATCTAGAAAATTTCTCTTAATCGTGTTTTGGCTCTAATCAAAACTTCAATTATTTGTTCAATTTACACATATCCGCAAATCATACTCCTACTGTTAGTACTTCATGATATATGATGCTTTGAAAAATCGTATTTTTTCACATATCCTCTTAAATGAAAAATTATGATCGCTAACTGTAAGAGCCTTAAAAACAACATTATGTCGCTGTCATGTCAAATACGCGTGTTACACGGCATTGACGATAATGTGATTATTTGGGTTAATCTATCAAAGTGTTTAATTGAATTTGTAGCTTATGGTAGTGGCGTAAGGTTAGAGTCTTATAAAGGCAGATGGTGTAGCTACATTAGGATTTGGCCTAATGAGGTGAGAAGTTTTGTAACGATATTGTTAGTTGAAGCTATCGATCAAGTATAAGTATGAGAAACACAGCAATCACAAGCTAGTCTTATGTAAAATCTTAGCAAATTCTTAACCGAATTGATGTCAACGAAATGGAGTAATACGTAAGTAAGCCAGTGGTGGTCCAGTGGTGAGTATCCTTGCTTGCCGTGCAGGAGGTGATGGTTAAAAAATGAGAATAGATCAGGCAATGGAACTGGACTGGTTGTCTGGAAGAAATCACTTTTAGTGATAAGGCCGCCTTTTGTACCCTTCTTGTTCGCGTATATTGTTGTTGTTTTTTGTGTATTTTGGTGTGCAAATAAAGAATATTTATCTTATCTTATCTTATCAATGGATGCCGACTCCAGACCATTAAACTGAATAACGTTCATAGTATCGAACGTTGTGGCGATCCTTGGGGGAGGCCTATGTCCAGCATCCATCGGCTGAGATGATGACGATGGGACCGACATTGAAATCGCTCAAAAATTCTGCTGTTCCATATACAGGGTGAAATTGATATCATTAGCATCCTTTTAAACTAAGTCTACCCATCAAATTGAACAACTTTTACTATGGGAGCAAACCTGCTGTTGCTGTTCCATACGAAACTGCAATGCCTACTCAACTCAAATGTATGCAAAAGCTGATATTTTTTTCTCTGATCGATTTGCTCCCGTAGTAAAAGTTGTTCAGTTTGATGGGTAGACTCTAAAGTCAAAGTCAAAGTCAAAGTCAATATAATTTATTCAATATAGGAGCTTACATCACACTTATCAAACGTCAACTCTTAGTTTAAAAGGATGCTAATGAAATCAATATCACCTAATATTTGGGTCGAGTTCCGCTGTACCTACCCATCGGGCATTTTCTATGGAACCAGTTTCTTTTTTTACAAAAAAATAAATATCTTTGACATTGTCACACATCTTCTTTCCAGAACTGTATTATGATGGTTAGCCAACGAAGAAACAACGAATGCTTTTACGAAAACAAAAACTTCTCGAAACCATTAGAAATAGAAACTCGAGTAAGTGAAGCTTTAAGAAAATTGCTAAAACAATCTAAGTACTTAGTAGTTAACCGAAGTAAACCACAAAGTGCTCCTTAACGCCTTATTGACTACCGACACGGAAAATCCATTTGTGGAGAGGACTGTGAGAGACAGTGCGAATTACATTCTCTTTATGATGACATTGTAAGTTAGGGAAAGAATGAACATTATTTATGCAGTCGGCTAGGGAAGAGCGAAGACCTTTGATTAAATTTAATCAAAGGCGAAGACTAATGATTTTCTAAATAAGTTATAACGTTTCAAAAAACTCTAAAAAGACAAGCTTTTGTCAGTATCACACTAAAACTGCCAAAGACTTTGTTGGCATCCCAACACATTTATGATTTTTGGTTTTTCTTGTCTTTGGCTCTGTCTGCATTAATAATCAAAATAGCCTCGGCCGTGTTTTTCTCTTATATTATAATCGAAGGCAAAGCGCTTTTTTAGTGCGTGCGTGTGCCGTATTTTCGATTAAAAAGAATAAATAAAAGTACTTTTCTTTGATTTTTTTTTTGATATCACTAGATAAACTGGTGGTGAATATGTGAGTAAAATTTCAGTAATTATAAACGGTTGCAAGTTATCCTAGTTTGAGAAAATAATGCTAAAAATGCGTTATTTCTTACTTTTCGAAAAATAAATCTATCATGTGAAGTAATTTCAAACGTGTATTCAATTTATGAGTTCACTAGATAAGCTATCCAAGAATACTGTGTATTTTTGTCGTTTCGGTAATTTGTATAAATCTTGTAGAAAAACGAAAAATAAGATACTCCTTCCCAGGTAATCCCGGGACGTATGACCCCTTAACACTTTGTAGGTTGTACACTGGTTGAGCAGGTCCTACACAGGATGCCCCGACCGACAATTGGGTCTCTCGTTCATCATCATATCGTATGGCATTGTTTGTCTTCCTGCTTGGATCCGAGGAGGTTTAAATTTCGAGGTCAAGATGTTTTAGCCAGTCCTCCGCTGCCGGGGTTAACCTATGGAGTTTTTCCATTCCACCGGGGAAACGGCGCAGAGTGCACTCATTTACCACATGGGTTAGGGTTTGGTCAGGTGCCCCGCAGTCGTACATCGGTGACTCCCTCAGACCCCACTTGTAGAGGTGGGAGTTGGTCCTTCCGTGGTTAGTTCTGAACCGGTTCAGCTATCCCCAGGTTCTCGTTGGAATAGGTAGATGCACATGATGAATAAACCCACGACCGTAATCCGATTCGAAGCAGACATAAACTTCACTACTACTACCAACTAAGTAGCTATCTTTTTAACCGTAGTCGAAACGTCGCTCATCCCTACGCAGGTCTATGAAAACAACATTTGAAGTCTGATGGAACGGATGGGACCGCATCAAGTGAGGGGCACTTGAAGTTTTCTTTTTGGCGGAACTTGAGAAATTGCGTGTTGTGCTTGTAACTTGACAATTTTACTTCGATAATAAGACAGGCGTTCACAGCTATGTCGTTTTATTCAGTCTTGGGATTTAAGATGGAGGTTTTGGGAGTGGAGAAAATTATTTGGTATTAGTTTTTTTTATTGATGATTGGGATTATGCTTTTTTATTAAGATTAGAGGACATACGGCTGTAGTAAATTCGTGATGATACTATTAGTTTGCTTGCAAAACTTAAATCCTATTACAGGTACATAGGTATATTATATACAACGTGTTAATAAATAAGCGCAAAACCTCATAAACCCCAACTGATTTATTACAAAATCATTAGATTGAATCAATAATTTCATTATTTGAATAGTTAAAATTTAAAGTTATTCGCATTTTAAGTTTTGCGGCAAAAATGATTTGTTATCATTTCAGCAATGAATGAATGCACTAACGTGCTCATGGATACAATTTAAGAATCTTGTTTTGGTAGTAAGTATGGTGAGAGTGCCCGAGCGGTGGGTTGAGATCGAGCTCATTAAATTATAAATTTTACAAACAAATTATTTAATATTTTGAAAAAAATTACCTATGTTGAAAACATGATAATTCGATTCTGCTCTCGATTCTAAACAAACTACTTTCTAGTTTTGCGTTAATTCATTAACACGTTGTATATAACAATTCAATTCCCACAGCAGCCCTGGTGTCAGAGTTTTCTCAAACCGCCTTACGGCCTCTGACATGGTGGTGCAATGCAATTGAATTCAATTATACTTTATTACACACCAAAACAGAACATACATTTTAACACTATTTTATAAAGGATAGGAACACGTAGTATACGTCTTAGAATGCACATTCTGTAGAATATGTATTCCAAATAGTGTTATTACATAGATAGTCTGAGTAATTGAGGCGGACAGACACAGACAGACCGACTGAATGGACGAAAGTATAAGAGTTCCTTGTTTGACTATGGAACCCTGAAAAATAAAATTTCAGTTACGAACGAATGTTTTAACAAGGGACCCTTATAAATTTAAATATTATAATAATTAATCATAATAAACTTAAAATTTAGTTTTAAATAACCATTAAAAAATTAAATTTAATGGAAAATTTCATTTTTATTCCATTTAAAAAGGTATCTTCTATGTGGATTCGTGATTTGAATTAGGGTAATAAGACAAGATACATAATAAACCCTGCGGGCCCAGTACGGATTGGTGGAGACTGGTAACCAGCTGTGGGCCAGTTAATGTTCAACTTGTCAAAGTATAAATCCGCCTTATGACCTGACTTATGAATGAATCTGACCTGGCTTATCGGATAGTGACAGAACTATTTGGTATGTATGTATGTATATGCTCACGACTATATTCCCCGAGGGGGTAGTCAGAGATGTTCTGAAACCTCAGAGCATCCACGTTTCACCAGTAGTACCGAAACTCTGTCCAGTGTGACGGGGGTGAGCCCGTCGCCACTATTTGGGATCTACCAAATTTCCATCCGAAGAGGTTTTTGAGTTTTTGAGTTTTGTTGGACGTAATTTTTGTCGTTTTTCGACTCATGTTCCAATGGGGGAAGTTGTTTCGTTTCATTGTCTGAAAACACACTTGACATTTTTTTAGTTTTAATTATAAACTAGGGTTATTTTAAACCGGGAATCACAAGACGATGACAAACTATATTCCATCACAATAATTAAGATCCCGCGTATAATCTCCAGCATGATGAGTTGCTCGGATGTGGTTTAAGTGCTAAGTGATAGACCCGGAGAATTTAACCGTCTTCACTATAAACTTGTTAAATTTTATGTACTTACCTTACTTACATCATTATTACTACACAAAGTTTTGGGCGCATGCAACAATATTTAGGTATAGAGAATAGGGTCCAACTTAATAATGCTGACTGTTTTTTAAAGGATGATCAGACCATCAAACTGAAACTGAAAAAAAAATCTGCTATCCCATACATTTGAGTCGAGACGGTAGTGGAGTTTTGTATGAAAGAGCGGAATTTTTTTCGTGATTTCGATGTTGGCTCCAAAGTTGTTCAGTTTGATGGTCTGAAGCACTCCCTTAAGTATTACTAGTGTGTTTTGTTACACCGTATACAGGGTCCTTCTAAATATGCCGACACTTTTTTAAGCGGATGATCAGACCGTCAATCGGAACGACTTTCTCTATGGGACCAACATCGAAATCGTGAAAAAAAAACAGCTGTCCCAATCCCATACATTTGGCTAGAGTTGGTTTGCAGTCCTGTATGGAACAATTTTTTTTTTTCGCGATTTCGATGTTGGTCCCATAGAGAAAGTTGTTTAGTTTGATGGTCTGATCATCCCCTTAAACAAGTGTCAGCATATTAAGATGGACACTATAGATTGAAAAATACAGTATTGGACGGGACTGGATGGAACCTGTTAAGTCAGTCAGTCTGAAGCACCTCCTTAAGTAAGTAACTTCTAGGGTGGTTTGTTACTAGTCGGGGAAATCTACGGATTTTTGTATGGAGAAGGTTGCATTAATTGCACTTTTGGTGATAATTTGGAATATAGTAGATAAATACCTGAAAAACATAAATTCTGAATAATTCCCAATTTTTTATGGTGTATTATTGAATAATTAAGACATTTACAAAAAATTTATTGATGAATTTGTACAGGATAGCTTCATTCAATACGTTTTACTTATAACAATAATAAGCCCCGGTTAATATCGTAAATTTTAGTAGATATTTAAAATTTTGTAAGTCACCAAAAATTATAACCTCAAAACTAAATTATTTACTGCTTGTTTGTACACATTAAATTTGCCTTGTGATAATTAACTGTCTCTTTTGCTAGTACGCTGGAAGAAATATCTTTCGAAACAAGCTTGCCCTTTGTACATTTATATCGATTTTAAGGTATTTCTCAGGTCCCTGAGCCAATATAACCACGAAATTTCGACAAAAGTGTCATAAACAACAAAACACTAAATTAATGTTAAATAATTTATACAGATGGCTAGTGCAACATAGTTTTTATAGCGTTGAAGAGTTTTTAAATTTTAAATAGTAGATGTTAAATAATTACAGAATGTTAGTATTATAGGTTTTAGTTTTTTTAATTTGTTACACATTTGCATGCTGTTGTTACAGCTGAACAGAAGAAGCTTATTTTATTATATTTTACCATCTTTTGTATACCTGTTTCAAGGCAAATAAATGATATTTCTATTTCTATTTCTAAACTAACAGTAATATTATATCAAACACAATTTACTAAGTGTCTTTAATGCAATCTCAAACCTTATTTTTCCTAGACTATACACCCAGTTTAATAACATTTAGACGAAAATCGGTGACAGACAAACACCGACATAGTGCCAAAACAAAAGTATTCAATTTTTCCCATTCTGCTTCGGCACACTAAAAATGCTAACATCTTAGTTGTTCTTTCCTTTATATTTATCAAAGTTCTCTCATAACTTAATCCGTAAGGAAGCGGCTGCAGCCGGCATATGAAGAAAGTTCGCAAACTTGGCAAACTTACCTTCTCGAGTGGGAGTCGAATGGATCTTTTGCAGTGAATTCTTTGTGACTTTGTTGTCAGTTGCCGATCTTGTAGTAGTACAAGTTCTTGCGATTGCTGTTGTAACTTCTTGAATTCTTGAATTTGGCAGTTTGCCGTTTGTTTTTGATCCTTTTATTTTACTTTGAATACGTGTCATATGAGGCACAGGCGATTTTTCTTTTTACCCGACTGCGCCAGAAGGAGGGTTATGTTTTTCGAGCGTATGTATGTATGTATGTAAGTATGTATGTATGTATGTATGTTTGTATGTCTATTTCTTTGGCACGGCCTACAGCCTAAACGGCTTGATGGATTTTAACTTATGAGGTGTCATTCGATTCGTAAAAATTGTGAGAGTGACATAGGCTATATTATTTTAATATGGCGTCTGCGAAATAAAAAAGGGAGGCGGGGACTAACCAACAACAAACCAAAAATATGCCTTGTCCCCGTTTGCGATACCTACCTAATAACATTCAAATTATATTAGCTCAAATAAAGCTGTTATAGCTAATTAGTGATTAATAGAGCTTGTTTTTCTCTTTTCAGTTAATAGGTTTTTATGCAGTCGGGTTTTTTGTTTTTTGCTGTCGATGGCGGCGTCTCGTTTTGTGGACGAAAGTTTAACCTAGCTCTATTTGATACCTACGTCGTTCTGAGTAGTATCTTTATGTACAGTGGCATGTAATGCATGTATGTATAGCTATTAAGAAATAGATTAAATACAGTTGCGTTTTTGAGTCGTGTAATATTGTAGAGTTTCTGGCCGCATCTTCTCTACAGCGACAACACGCGGTGGTAGCTTCAATAAAATATTTGACGTTTAATAAGTGTGCTTCAAGCTCCTTCCTATATTGAATAAATTATGTCGACTTTGACTTGACATTTTTAAAGTCTGTACTCATATTATAGCTGCAGCAGACTGTACACACGGTGACACGTCAAGCTATACAAACCTACATAAGCTGGCCGCGCGACGTTATACGTTATTCGACTTACGCGCGGCCAGCTTATGTTGGTTTTGTATAGCTTGATGTGTCGCCGTGTGTACGTAATTTGGTTCTCGATTTCGGAAATACAAGTATTACTAGTTTATTTGTACGGTGGATCAGACCATCAAACTGGACAACTTTTACTATAGTATAGAGGAGCAAAATTAAAATCGTAAAAAAACTGTTGTTTCATACATTTGAGTTTAGTATGAAACAACAGATTTTTTTTCGTTTGCTCCCATTGTAAAAGTTGTTTAGTTTGATGGTCTGACTGCCTGAACCACCCGTCCATTTGGAAAGTGTTTATAAAATCACCTAGTGTACGGGTCCAACTTAATACGAGTACGCTGACGCTTTTTTAAGGCGATACTCAGACCATCAAATTGAACAACTTTCGCTATGGCACCAATATAGAAATCGCAAAAAGTAAAGTTTTATGTATACAGGGTCTTAATATGCTGACACTTTTTTAAGGGGATGATCAGACCGACAAACTGAACAACTTTCTCTGTGGGACGACCATCGAAATCGCGAAAAAACAATCTGCTGTCCCATACATTTGGCTCGAGTAGGTTCACAGTTTTATATGGAAGAGCTGTTTTTTTTTTTCGCGATTTCGATTTTGGTGCCATAGAGAAAGTTGTTCAGTTTGACAGTCTGAACATCCCCTTAACAAAGTGTCGGCATATTAAGTAGGACCCTGTATAGGTAGGTAGTTCTGTCCCAAAAAATTGCTTGCATAGAATTCTACCAAAAAAAGAGACAAACAAAGCCTATCATAGTTTCCTTTTATAAAAAAAAGGTTTTACAAGGTTGACTTTTGTATTTTTAAGTGTGCCTAGCTTACGCTACGCAGGGAGCGTACCGTACGTGATGTAACCAAATTGAACTTATTGTCGGGATCTGCCGAGGCTCTTAATTCTGAGGACCCTGCATTAAAAAAAGAAAAGATTAAAAAAAAGGTTTTCCTACACTTTGTGGTGTCGCCCTTCAACTTCAATCAAGTTGGTTTTTCTAAAATTTGTGAAAGAAATTTGTTCAATAATGCTCACTGAGGATGCTGACGTGTTTATTCAACCCTGAATATGCAAAAGGTAAACTTCGATGCTGTTTTCTAGGGATTAGTCGACATCGAAAACCATAAGGCCGTAAAATATTGTTCTATAAAATTATAAGGTATCCCCCACTGAACGACCTTGACCCTTTCAGAACCGCCTGACCTCTACTAAACTACGTTATTTTAGTAGGTTATACAGGGTCCTTCTTAATATGCTGACACATTTTTAAGGACATGATCAGACCAGCAAACTGAACAACTTTTTCTATGGGACCAACAGCGAAAAAAAAATCAGCTGTCCCATACATTTGGATTCCCAAATAAAATAAATAAATTAAATAGAAATAAAAATAAATTAGTATTCCCACATTTTAAGGTCAACACATCTTTCATGGGGCACTGTATACGTTATTATAATAAGATACCAGAGAATATTCTTAACTTGACGGACAAAAAGTTTAAGTCCCATGTTAAACAAGTCCTCTGTAAAAAAGGTTACTATAAACTCGATGATTATTTGAATGACCAAAATGTCTGGTCTTGACAATGTTACTCTATGTAATTTAATATTGAATTTATGTAATTGTACTTTGTATATTTTGTTTTGTTTAAAAGAAGTGTGTTGTAGAGTTTCTGGCCGCATCTTCTCTACAACGGAACACCTTCCGACGCGGTGGTAGATTCAAAAACATGACTTCAAAAAGTTATCTATGTGATGACCCATACAGTAGGATTGTCCTTTATTATGTCACTGTGGTGCCTTCTAATCCAAGGAAATCAAATTCGAAAATCATAAGAATTCGCACCAAATTTGAAAATTATCAGATTAAAAAGGATTTATCTGTCTCCGAGCCAAATTTCGATTCAATAGGTGCAAAAATAAGCGAGTTATTGAGGCGGGGCATACAGACGGACAGACAGAATGGACGAAAGTATAAGGGTTCCTTGTTTGACTACCCCTAAAAACCAAATAGGTATGTCAACGATTTTCAATAAAATTGCTAGTCCTCGTGAACCAGTTGTAGATACCACGAATGCATAATGCTAAGTAGGTACAAACTGCTGGTTTGCCAGCTTAAGGGCTTAGTGAGCAAGTCAGATGGCACGATTCATCATGCGGCGACAAATGGCGCGATTTCGAGTACCCACTGACACGTCCGCCATAGTTAATTTGTCACTGACCATGGTTCTGTTATAACTGGATTACGAGGACGTGGAATGAACGCTTAGCGTTTGGCAATGTTACATGAGGGAATTAGGGAAATTTTGCTTGCGGTTTTTACCCGACTGCACCAGGAGACCGATTGCGTCACATAAAACATCGAAGTTCTATTCTAATCAAATTTCAGTTCTAATCACATTGCAATCCAATTACTATTCAATTGTATCCAATTACTATGTAACTGACAGCCCTTAACGTCTTAGTCATATGTCAAAACGGCTCTAACGGCTGTCAAGAGCAGTACCGCGATTAGCGCAATACCAAATGTGTCAAAAGTTATGGTTCGTACGTAGACCAATCACGGTTCAATCACTGAATATTTACCGCGATTGCAGCTCAGGTCAAGTTCTTGTGTTTTTAGAACGCTTCGAGAGCGTCGGTGGTGGCGCGTTGCGGAGAGGTATGAAAACTCAATCTTGAGGTCCGGGTTCGAATCCACACGGACGACATGTCATGTACCAACGAGTTTTTCTATATGTACTACGTACCTACCTAATACCCGACTGCTGTCAAACGGTGAAGGAAAACATCACAAGAAAAAATGCTTGCGTTACGATGGGTATGCGAAGTCTACCAATCCGCATTGGGCACCTGTAGTGGACTAACCCATACAACCTCCCTATACAACGTGTTAATGAATTAACGCAAAACTAGAAAGTATCGTGGTAAGTTATCGAATTATCATGGTTTCAACATAGGTAATTTTTTTCAAAATATTAAATAATTTGATTGTAAAATTTTAAATTTACTGAACTCGATCTCCACCCACCGCACAGGCACACTCACCATACTTACTACCAAAACAAGATTCTTAAAATGTATCCATGAGCACGTTAGCGCTTTCATTCATTGCTGAAATGATAACAAATCATTTTTGCCTGAGAACTTAAAATGCGAATAACTTTAAATTATAACTACCAAAATAATGAAATTATTGTATCAATCTAATTATTTTGTTATAAATCAGTTGGGGTGTATGAGGTTTTGCGCTTATTCATATTAACACGTATAAGGTGTTACAAAAATACAAATAAACAATTAAGGGGGCGGTTTAGACCATCAAACTGAACGACTTTCACTATGGGACCAATACTCGTATCGAAATCGCGAAAAAAAACGGATGTTCCATACTAAACAATAAATCTACTCGAGCTAAAATTTATGGGACAGCTGATTTTTTTTTTCGCGGTTTCGATATTGGTCCCATAGTGAAAGTTGTTCAGTTTGATGGTCTAAACAACCCCCTTTAAAGTTTTAAATATTTATTGTTACTTTTGTAACACCTTGTATAGGCTGATGATGATGATGATAATTTGGGTCCGGCCAGGTCGATCGTATTGAATTGATCGTATCGTATTACTGCGCTGAGATAATTTTCTAATTTTGCTTTACCTACCAGGAAAATAATTAACCTCGTCAATCTTCGTTTGCGCACGAACGACCGACGGTCCCCCGACAAAACCCGAAGTCATTTAGTGAACCAAGGGTGCAAAATCGGATAGCAGCGAAAAGGGCGCGAAAACAATCAGCCAATCATGGCAAAGCTTTGACGGTGGCACATCCTGATTGGTCAATATAAATTTCGCGCGTTATTAGAATTTGTCAAAATAAATACGTACCTATCTAAATATCTAGGCTAGGTAGCTATAGGATAGGTTGTGTTATTTATCAAAATGTGTTGCTCATATAATATGGCATGGTTTATGATTATGACACGATTCTAATCAGCACGTTTATTGTTTCCCAAGTGCTAAGTCTATAAGGTCCTGTGTAATTTGATACCATAATCGTAAGTCGTAACATTTCACACAGAGTGTGAAAGTAATAAAAACAAAAATCCCCAACAAACGTTATTAAGAGGATATAATTCAAAGCGCGCTCCATACAAACGTACTTTGGTGATATTTTCAATACTAACCAATTAAACTCAATGAAATTTTTCAGAATCAGTATAAAAACAAATTTCTATGCTTGTATAGAGTCAGATTTTCGTTAAAATGTTTAGTTTTAAAGTTACAGTGCCTCAAAGATTTCCATACAAATCTTAAATTAATGCTAGCATTGAAACTGTATATTTTAACAAAAATCTGACTCCATACAAGCATAGATATTTGTTTCAAGATTGTTTCAGCAAAATTTCATTGAGTTTAATTGGTTAGTATTGAAAATATCACCATAGTACGTTTGTATGGAGCGCGCTCCGAATTATATCCCCTTACCTAGGTAGGTACTGGACGCAAACCAGTGGGTTACCCAGGTTAACAATATCGTAGAAAGAAATGGGTCCCCCATTTCTTCAGAAAAATTTAAGTAGCGCAGAAAAGACACTCTATGCTAGTATGGCATGTGGAAATAATTCTTAATATTCTTACTTTAGCTCTAGGTTTTGAATCGTATATATTTTTATGGTGTAGTAAAATGTCAAGCTTGCTTTGCACGTTCTAGGTTTTAAATTGTATTAAACTGATCTCACTATTTTGCAGTAAATTCTCGAGCTCGCTTCGCTCGCTCTTGACTATGGTTTTTTCACAAGGACCTAGACACATTGCAGTAAAATCTCGAGCTCACTTAGCTTCGCTCGCTCCAGAATTAAGTGAAATCGCGAGCTCACTTCGATGGCTCTAGGTTTTGGATCCTATTATATGTTTTCATAGTGTAGTAAAATCTAGAGCTTGCTTTGCCCGTTTCAGATTATACTAAAACTAAAAAACTCCGTAACTAAAAAACTCGTGCTCGCTCCAGGTTTTAGATTTTGTTGCAACATCCTACCCTGGGCCTGGCCCATGGGAGTGACGAGAAGCGAGCGTATTTACACCAGCCCCCCTAGACAAAGTACTTTCGATTAGCGTTAACAACAGTAGAAAACATAAGTTGTGATTTTTAGAAAAAAAAAAAATTTTAGTTCCCCCTCTCTTATTTAATTCGTAGACGCCATCTTAAAATAATATACCCTATGTCACTCTCATAATTTTTACGAATCCAATGACACCTCATACGTTAAAATCCATCAAGCCGTTTGGGCTGTGGACCGTGCCAAAGAAATAGACATACAAACATACATACATACGCTCGAAAAACATAACCCTCCTTCTGGCGCAGTCAAGTAAAAAGTAAAAGTATGGCGCACAGTCCCAATTTTTCTTCGTTAATCGACGCGGACGGAATTCGATAGGACACTTTCCATCAATTGGAAATAAAGTTTTTAATGTATTGTCTTGTTCAGTTCACAAAAAATTTCCATATATAATGTGGTTTATAAAAGTGTTCCGCACTTGCCCCACCTCGGAGAAAGTGCGTCTACTAGGGTACTTTTAATTAAAGACGACATTTATGTCCAACAAAAGCTATCCGATTGCCACAATATTCAGTTTTTATATTGGCACTTAAATATGCTTTTTACCTTACCTTTGACTTGACTTGGATTCTTTTACTCTACCTCCGAGATTCTGGTCACAGGAATCGAGCACAAGTTGTGCACAATGGTAACGCTTTCTTGCTGCGAAAGTTTTCGATCTTCACTCTCTTAAATGATTTGCTTCAATGACATTAAGGGCCTATGAAAAATAATTGAAGCGAAATGGGCGTGTGATAGCTTAATATATTACTGCCTGATGCGAGAGAAAGAGACAGAGCAGCGCGCGCGCCTGAAACGACGCAAGCATAAAACAAACTTTATTTAATTGTAATTGTACTATTTATGTAAGTTCAATTCTGCTCTAATCAAAATTTATAAAAAATCTATCTCTTTTTTTTAAATCAAGCCTCTTGTTTCTAATATTCACCGTTTAGAACTTCCAAGCGTTTATCGATAAAAACGGAGGCTACTTTGGCTTGTTTTTCTATCGAGAAAATGTGTCTTAATCGTGTTTTGGCTCTAATCAAAACTTCAATTATATGTTCAATTTACACATATCCGCAAATCATACTCCTACTGTTAGTACTTCATGAGATATGATGCTTTGAATAATCCTATTTTTTTCACATAACCTCTTAAGTTCGGGCTCAATTTTACTCTTTCGTGTGGTGATGTGGTTTTGTGCGAGACTAGTTACTTGTTAGAGAATAGCATGGTTTTTTTAATCTAAAACAAAAGCGACTACTCGTAGTAACGAAGCAAAGTCGGCTATTGGAGGGACCATTGTGCCTGCGACCGGAAACTGCGTAATCGCGCTCCCCGTATCGGAAGTTGCGCGTTCATTCCTGCTTTATTGTTTGAACTGTTTGCCTGCAGTAACTTATTACGAGGCATTATTTTTATATTGTTAGAGTAAAAGGCGATTGATGAATGAGGTACCGACGACTGCATTAAGCTGCCGTTTCTGTTTTCAGCAGACTAAAAAAAGGGAGAAATTATAAAATCGTCTGCACTTAATTAAGATAATTTTTATTATGTTTGTAAAACAGGATGTACATTTTAGAGCTGTACCCACTAAACACTAATGTACCCTTTAGACATAGCAAACACGGGTGGAAGGAGGGGAGCACGCGCTCCTTATTGACTTAGACCTTAGATCAAAATAAAATTAATGGAGGCCTAAAGCGCGTTCAGTTGAAGTACACAACTAGTGCAATTGGTCCATACAAACTAGCACAAATTGTCTGTCATCTTGGTACAAATTTGAAGTATTCCATTCATTTGTTTTGCCTCATTTTTCTGGTTTGAAATGTTCGCGTAAGGCCTTTCCATTAATTTTACTTTGATCTAAGACTGAGACCGAGTTTGCGATCTGCCTTTACAACTTAGGTAAAGGGCTATTTGGCCTTGACAGAAAGCCTGCGATGCAATTGAAATAGTAAGAAGTTCTATCCTGTCAAATCCCGAAGTACCTAAGTTTTGCACAAACGCTGGTCTAAATAAATATACACGGTAAGCAAACTGCAGATTTCAACAGGGATAAGTCCCAATTCCCAATCGTTTGTCTCAATACATGGTAGGTAGGTAGGTACCTATTGTTTAAGTTAGAGGAAATTATGCAGGTGCTGTATTTCCACCCATACTTACATGAAGTCCCGTGAATGCAACCACTGTATTTCTTATAACGTTGGCATACAAGTTACGATAAGAGACAAATGAATTGGAGGCAAATGCACCGACCGATAGAAACCACATGCGATCGAACAAGACACTTCGATAGAACATAATTGCATATCTGTGTAGCAAGGTTCAGTGTTCACAACTCTCGGTAGACTGCTGATATTGAACAAACTGAACAAACAAAGTCCGGAACAATAGCAGTTAGTTACATATTTAGTGTTTCTGTTAGGTACTGTGTATGTCTGAAATTGGACCATGTTAAGAAGCACCGAAATCTTAGTTGATATTATTGATTTGATATCCATCGGCAAAATGTTAGCACACATTATGTAAGAGTTTGTGAATCTAATATAATAACCGTGAATGTTAACATTCATCTCTTTCATTTGCTCTGCAACCGGTGCTCTAAGATCTAAAACTTGGAACGAAGCGAGCTCGATATTTTACTGAAATAATACGATCAGGTAAATCAATTGGGAAAATGAAAATTGTTCGTACATTCACTCACAGTAACATTTCTAACGTTACTGACAACGTCATTACACTATCTATCTTATGTGCATCTTTACTTTTCATTAGACAGACAGTTTTTATAATACTTTTGTAAAGTATTTTGGAGGCCAAGTTTAACAAAATCGCGTTGGCTGTATCAGGGACGCAGCCGCAGTGGAGTACGTGAAACATCTTGTACTGAAATAAAGTAATGCCGGTAATAATAAAATAATATTGTCATAAAACAATGCCAATAGATATTATTTTATGACCTTATAATTATTATAAAGTAATAAACAATCTTATCTTGACATAATCCGTTGGAATACGGTTTTTGCAAGTGCCTGACCGAAATGAACGATATTTCTCGTCAAAAATTATGTGGCTTTGGAATTTACGGTTTAAATTTTGTTATTGAATTGTCATATTAAACACGTTTTATAACGTACTTAAAATAATATTAGAAAGCGTTAACAATTTTAAGAATCAGCCACTTCCTACGCTTATTTGTGGAAGGATGCCTTTGCCCTACAATGGGACGTGTGTATACCGCTGATTATGATGATGAATGGTAAATAATAAAAGTTCTCCTTCACATTTTAAAAATAATATCCCAGTACTTACAGAGCCTTGGTGGTCCAGTGGCGAGTAACCTTGCCTGCCGTGCAGGAGGCGATAGTTCGATCCCCGTCCAGGTCGACTAGTGCCAATGAGTTTTTCAGAATTTATGTACGATTTGTACCACCACAGGCTTTTCGGTGATGGAAAACATCGTGAGGAAACCTGCATGCTTAAATTTCGAGGCATGCATTGTACCCACTGTCCATTATCAGTGGCGACGGGCTCATCCCCCTTCACACTGGACAGAGTTTCGGTACTACGGGTGAAACGTGGATGTTCTGAGGATCCAGAATATCTCTGACTATGCTTTACTTACAGTGAAATTAAAAGCATACACAATTAACATATCATAATATTTATCCTCCAGAAGATACATAAATAGAGCAAACCAGGAAACAATCCGATCGAAGCCAGAGCATGCCGTTTATATTATACAGCTTTTCCTGTCCACGGGGTTTCCGACAACTCCATGGTACATTAAAAATGGTCAGCTCTTGCCAAGAACAGCGAATCCTGAGACCATAACGTTCCCGTAATAAACCGTTCTGCTCCGAATCAGTTAGCGGTCAAGCGTTCGCATTAGGTTCAGATTTACGAGGACCTCCCTCGCTGGGCGGTGTTACTCTTTTTTTACTAAACACGGTAATGCTACTTCATTCTCATCTCGAACTCGCCTTTCAGTTTCCGTTCTAAAGCATCGTTGGACTGCATCGGCTCTTACCACGGAAGGATAATAATGAATCCCGACTGTTAAAATCGCTTCAATTTTACATAACAGAATTCTAGACTACTGGAATTGTTTTTTTTCTTTTTAGATTTTATTTAAAGTTCAGTTTTTACGCAGACGGGTTTTTTGACTTTTATTTTACTCTTTTTAGTTTTTTCAACTTTAAATCGTTATAGCTCCAAAATGGTCATTCGAAATCAAAAATGGTAAGAGAAACTGAGAAACATAAGATGATTTTCAAATACCCCACTCAATAGAGTTCGTCAACTTATTTTTTTTTTCTTTTTCACCATATGGCGTCTGGTTGTCGTCATTTTGAATTTGGATTAGGTACTTTCATGTCTTTAGTGACACAAAAACCAATCGATTGACGTAAGAATCATCAAAATTGGCGAACGCATTTGGTTTCTAAAGTGCCACAAAGGAACAAACCGACATACATACATACATAGGCTGATAAACACATTACCCTTCCTTTGCGTCGCGTAAAAACCGGGTAAGTAAGATATTAAAATGAGATCAAGATTTCTTTTTACATAATTGTCTCCCCACAAGACCGACTGAAAAAAAAGCAAAGTCGGTCTGACAATCGGACCTAAAAGTCGGTCGTATCTGTCTTATTAAAATAATGGTCCTATGGTGTTGTTTATCACTGACATTGTGAGAATGAAGTGAATTTAGAATTAAACCCAATGGTAGGGTAAAATTATTGAACAGATTTATTATTACACTCTTAGCTTTCTGGGATTAACGCGATCGTTAAACACAAGTAACTTTAAATACCTACCTTCATTCTTAAATCCCGCCCTATTATAATTTAATTAGCAATCTAATTTAAAATGGAAGCTTTTCATACTTTTTACAGACTTTTATAAGCTTCCCAGTAGGATTTATTCTGTTCTGTTACAATATTAATTGTCCACCTATCATCAACGAAGATTTTTCAAAAATTGAACTCTAACAAAGCTTTAACAATACATAGCTTAATAATTTTAAAGACAACTTGTTTATATGAAATATTTTTACATTCCTTTTTTAATAACATTCATCGCTAAAATATAATATTATTTTGATTGAGTAGGTAATAATGCAACACTGCCATCTATCACTTTGTGCGTAAACTAAGTCGCAAGTACGGACGATTTGGCATGGGCATGGCCGTTTAGGTGATTGAGATGATTCTCCTTGCTGTGTCTTTTTTTTCATAGAGTGCGCTTCTAGCGGCGACCAACTTAATTTTAAAATTGATTGATTTCTATATTTTTCTTCATAACATAATATTCGATTGTAATTTAGTTATTTGACTCGTTTGAAATCTCGATTGTGCTTAAATTTAATTTTACAACCTGGCAACACTGACACTGGCAGCGAAGAAAAAAAGGAGTTTGCTTGGCGCCATTGCTCTTGTTGTGTTTCGTCGTATTTGAAATTCGTAAAAAATTGGTTTTAGTGATATTTGTGACATAATTTCGTGCGGATTGTGTACCAAACAGTTGCGTAAAACGACCGACGTAATAGGAATCTCAAATAAATACGATAACAGAACATAAGTTTTGGTTCAAGTTAACTCGTCCATGGTCATTTTGGCGGCATCGCGCGAGCTTACGAAATCGACCATAGATTCATCGTCATCTATCATCCCTTCATCAAAATAAAGAATATAAAGGAAAAAAAAAATAACGAATGGCTCAAAAGGACTGGTATCCAGAGCCGTTAAAGACATTTAAAAAAAATGAAGAAAAAAATAAAAACTTTTCCGGCCGGCTGTCACTTTTGCGCCAACGTCCGTGGTGTGTGTTTGTTCAATTTTTACTCGTCCTCCACATTTTTTCCAAGTAAGTAGAAATAATTCACTATTAAAACTGCTAGTTATTACCTATTGTTCGCGTTTAATTACTTATTTTCATGTTATTCTACATTTTTATTGAGCATGAATTTTATGTTACAATACCGTCCTTTTGTCTAGTCGGTGAATGTACAGATTCATCTAGAAATTGTTCGCTGTGGTCGTTGTGGATCAAAGTACCGCTATTACACAGCCTTGGCATAGTTCTATCCCCACGTTAAAACTTAACCTCCAACAGCGCAATTTTTTTTTTCGTAATTTTCCTTACAAAAACGTAATTCCGGTATGATGCATGCTTCATGATGAAATAGTGACAAAAAGTAACTGTTAATTTACCACTTTGTTCCTGATTTGATTTCCGTATTTAGATTGTTATGTGTTGGAAATAAAGGTTGTATTGAATGCAGTTTTTAATTTTGTAAAGGTTATGACGTCTGAACTGAATGGTAGGAAAAGACTGCGTAGTGAATCAGAGGACGAAGTCATAGGAAATTTATCGAAAAAGTTAATAGGAGCCAGGTAGGAGTTACAGTACCCACTTTTCTTTTTGGTGTAGGGCGGTGCATGTTGCAGAATGTACAGGTTGAAATTGATATCATTTCCCTTCCATCCTTTAAAACTGTGGTACAAATAAAAACTTACTTATTCAATCCTTATATTGGGAATAGTTACGATTAGAATAAGCAAAAAGGAGATCATAATTTGTTACTTATAATATAAACTTGTAACTATTTGGTGGAAATTTGTCTTATGATACAGAACAGTTACGCCGATGTTATACTAGATTTAAGTTTTTGCTTATTCTTAGTTTATTCTTGGTATAACATTTTATACCTACCATGTTTATTTGTACCACAGTAAGCCCCACTCGCGTCACCCTGGGTTAGAAAATAACTTCAGGTTAAGTTTGTAATCTATGATTTTAAGCCCCACTTGCGACAACCTGGGTTAGCAATTAACTCTGGGTTAAATAGCTAACTCGATTTTCTGCTATACTAAAAATAATAGATTAACAACTTAACCTGGAGTTATTTTCTAACTCAGGTTGACGCTGGTGGGGCTTAGTATAGCAGAAAATCCGAGTTAGCTATTTAACCCAGAGTTAATTGCTAACCCAGGTTGGCGCATGTGGGGCTAAGAGTCTACCCATCAAACTGAACAACTTTTACTATGAGAGCAAAACTATCAGAGCAAAAAAAAAATCTGCTGTTTCATACTAAACTGCAATCCCATTCGACTCAAAATATATGCAACAGCAGATTTTCTTTTTGCTCCAATCGGTTTGATCCCATAGTAAAAGTTGTTCAGTTTGATGGTTAGACTATTAGTTTAAAAGGATGCTAATAATATCAATTTCACCCTGTATGCATAAACGTAACTTTATTTAGTGGTGAAGAATGGTTTTTACTTTTATAATTCTGCGGCAGCAACTATTCTTAACACTGACCCAAAATTAGTAATTTCAAATGATATGTATTTTTATATGAATATTTATCCAAGTGTTTAAAAATATGGAATGATTATGCTTGTTTTGCTTCAATTTTAATACAATTTATATTAAACTATTAAGTTAATTGGGTAGATATCTAAATGTGAATTACCAAGTAACCGATCATAATATAAATTTATGATAAATCTCTTGCACACAAGGTAGTCTTATGGCCAGCAGTGATCTTTTTTGTGGCCAACGATATAGCTCTATTTCCTAAATGGTTAGAGATATTGTTCCATTATTAACCAACTTCAAAAAGGGAAGGTCTGCTCTGTTTGACCTGTGTACAGGTAGGGTACAGGTCAAACAGAGCAGACTTTCCCTTTATGTATGTTCGATATTAACTCCAGAACTGCTGTACAGATGTGGATAATTCCTTTCCTCATTGGGACTTAAAGTCATTCGTCACAATTCCTCACAATGTTTTCTTTCACCGAAAAGCCAGTGTTACATTTGAAAATCTTTGCTGATCTTTATTATACGCACCATATTGAAACCTGTTTAGAATTACCTACATTTTCTCAGTTTTATGTCACTGACCGAAATACAAACTTGACTTTTAATTTGAGTATTTCCTAATTGAATGCATGATTGAATATTTAATCAAGACTTGCATGAAGGTTGCATCATATCTAGCATGCTGCTTAATGATCGATTAATTTGTTAGTGGATTTTGTTATTTTTACCCGACTGCGCCAGAAGGAGGGTTATGTTTTTTGCCTGTCTGTTTGTCGAACAAGCATCATCACACAAAACCTACTGGGCCAATTTTGATAAAACTTTTTATGTTAGAAGTGTCTACGTTACACACCAAAGTTACCGGCCCTTCGATATTCTTGTGGATGACCTTATCGGCGACATGCACCAGCATAGGCTATCCGGCGACATGTCGGCGACAATGTCGGTGGGGCGGCTTTGGTGTATAGATATCATTAGACTTGAAAACTAGTACATATTTTGTCTTACTACGATGAAGGGAGCCGGTGCAGACGAAGTTGTGGGCAAAATCTACTTTCCTATTTATTTAACATTTTGACTGAACGGACATATATCTTATCTCTCTCTAGCCCATTAAAAATTCATAAGTGAGAGCAAGATGACGATGGATTACAAGTGTTTCTGCCGGGGCGATGAGGTTACCAGCATGGAACTGGACAAGCCGCGGCATTTGATGCCGATGATGAGGCCTTTCTCTATGAGGTTCTCTTGTTATGCTGTAGCTAGTTCTGTAGGTAGAATAGACTCTTATTGCGTTGCATTAGGGTTAGATTTACGTTGATAATCTTTATTAAATATCTTAGTTCAGAGTAGAAGATATAGACTGTATTGCGTTGACTTTGTGAGTAGGTTTAGATTTTGAAGAGTTTGCAGAAGATTTAGTGAAGATTGCACTCCGAAACCCTCCCAGTGCGTGCTATGGATAATCTTAACTATTTTAAAACTAACAGAAGTGTGTCTGTACATTGAAGATATTTACAAAAAAGATATGGTATATTTTTAGGTTTCCCTGTCTCCAAATCAACCTTCATTAGAATTTTTGTCTGTCTGTTTGTTTGTCCGGGTATCACCGGAAAACTACTGAACCGATTTTGATGAATCTTTTTTTGTTTGATAGCTTATGATCTGACTTAAAATTTGGTATAAAAGGTCTAACAAAAATAGCTGAAACTATTTTAAGGGGGTGATCAGACCAACAAACTGAACAACTTTCTCGATGGGACCAATAACGAATTCGCGAAAAAAAAATTGCTGTTCCATACAAACCTACTCGACCTAAATGCATGGGACCACCGATTTTTTTTTCGCGATTTCGATATTGGTCCCATAGAGAAAGTTATTCAGTTTGATGGTCTGATCATCGTCTTAAAATAGTTTCGCCTAATTTTATTAGACCTTATATAATTTATGCGGACAAAGTCGCGGGTTAACTCTAGTAAATAATAATCTACGTGCTGTCGTCTACGTGCTACGTGTGTGTGCTTCATTAGTATTCTAAAAAAAAATGACATTGGGGCGACTATTATGTACTTTAGTATTCCTATTCGTGAAGTAAAAAATAGTAGTTTATTTTATTCGTAATGGTATTTATTTAACAATATTTTTTGAATCCATTTAGTGTAGTTAGAATTATGAAGTGTATTGGTATATCCTCAGGGTCCTTCTTAATATGCTGACACTTTTTTAAGGGGATGACCGGACCATCGTAAAGAAAAACTTTCTCTATGGGACCAACATCGAAATCGCGAAAAAAAAAGACCTGTCCCATACATTTGGCTCGAGTAGGTTTGCAGTTTTGTATAGAACAGCTGATTTTTTTTTCGCTTTTTCGACGTTGGTGCGATAGAGAAAGTTGTTCAGTTTGATGGTCTGATCATCCCCTTAAAAAGTGTCAGCATATTAAGAAGGACCCTATACAACGTGTTAATGAATAAGCGCAAAACCTCATACACCCCAACTGATTTACAACAAAATAATTAGATTGAAACAATAATTTCATTAGTTTGTTAGTTAAAATTTACAGTTATTGACATTTTAAGTTATGGGGCAAAAATGATTTGTTATCATTTCAGCAATGAATGAAAGCGCTAACGTGCTCATGGATACATTTTAAGAACCTTGTTTTCGTAGTAAGTAGGGTGAGTGTGCCTGTGCGGTGGGTTGAGATCGAGTTCAGTAACTTTTAAATTTTACAAACAAATTATTTAATGTTTTGACAAAAGTTACCTATGTCGAAATCATAATAATTCGATTCTGTTCTCGATTCTAAACAAACTACTTTCTAGTTTTGCGTTAATTCATTAACACGTTGCATAGTGTCTTAATTTTTTTTAATGCAATTTAAATAGTCACTATAAAATGGGATTCGTATGCAAGTGGTTTTCATCAGCCCATTAGGACATATGACATAATTATGTTTGTTTATTTAGCAAACCTGTCCACTGACTTTTACAGTACTATCGTACTCAAAAACTTCCAACTAAATAACCATGGCCTTAACTTAAACCAAGTTTATAATATGTATATTGTATACAACGGGTTAATGAGCATAGCATATGCTCACGACTATATTCCCCGAGGGGGTAGTCAGAGATATTTTGAAACCTCATAACATCCACGTTTCACCGATAGTACCGAAACTCTGTCCAGTGTGACGGGGGTGAGCTGACGGGTTAATGAATTAACGCAAAACTAGAAAGTACTTGGTTTAGAATCGAGAGCAGAATCGAATTATCATGGTTTCAACATAGGTTTTTTTTTTTTCAAAATATTAAATAATTTGTTTGTAAAATTTACTAAACGCGATCTCAACCCACCGCAAGGGCATAATCACCCTACTTATTACCAAAACTAGATTCTGAAAATGTATCCATGAGCACGTTAGCGCATTCTTTCATTGCTGAAATGATAACAAATTATTTTTGCTTCAAAACTTAAAATGCCAATAACTTTAAATGTCAACTATAAATATTATGAAATTATTGTTTCAATCTAATTATTATGCTATAAATCATTTCGGGTGTATGTTTTGCGCTTATTCATTAACACTTTGTATACCTAAAGGGCTCTTCTTTATATGCTGACACTTTTTTTTAAGAGGATGAACAGACCTTGAAGAGACGATCTAACTATGGACGAGTTCCATTACTATAGATTATAATATTGATTGTTAAATATAGTCTCGTGTGAACACCAAACGCGACTAGTTTGAAATTATTGTTCCGCAATTGACAACATTTCATTTTAAGAAAGGTACCAAAATAAGAAAACCATTTAGAGATTATGTGATTCAAAGCTTATATCAAAATTATCAGATTTTTCTATCCATTATTTCTCGAGTTATTTGAAAAATATAGTAGAGGCTGAATGAGATTTTATTCCATTGCCTGCTTGACTTTTCTATTGTGTTTGACAGTTTTTATTTTTAATATTATTGCGGCCAAGGTATCTTAGCCATAAATCCTACGTTTTTAAGAAAATTCAAAAGTTAATTAAAAATAGAAATATCGGTCAAAAGTAAAATCGGAAAAATATGTATCTCTAATTTTTAACCTATTTTTATAATTTTTATTAAAAACAGGTGTTTAAAAAAATTTTATGTTGTCAATTGTAGGCTGTCTCGTTTAGTGAAAATTATGTATAGGTTGTACTAGTACTTATTCTGTGGTATTAATCAGAATTTAAGTTATCGATTCCTGTTCAAACTACCGTTCAGAATATTTCATAATACCTACGTAGTTGGATTAGTATTGTCACTCAAAATGTTTATCAACATTGGCAGCATATCTTAGAAGTACTTCTGCTAAATCTTAATTGACGTATTTAGGTCTAGAGCATAATGCCGCTCGTCTTTCAAGTACTTTCGAATGTACAACACTATCCAGATTATCCACATTCAAACAGTTAAGTGGATATAATTCGGAGCGCGCTCCATACAAACGTACTATGGTGATATTTTCAATACTAACCAATTAAAGTCTATGAAATTTTGCTGAAACAATCTTGAAACAAATATCTATGCTTGTATGGAGTCAGATTTTCGTTAATTTCGATTGATGCTGAAAATTTTCATTGAGTTTAATTGGATTAAAAAATCACCATAGTACGTTTGTATGGAGCGCGCCCCGAATTATATCCTCTTAAACTCTGTTCAGTGTAATAGGTAGTGAGCCCGTCGCCACTTTTAATGGACACAATACGCCTCAAATTGATAATATGTAGACTTCATGATATAATAAATATTGTATGAATCTTCTTATCGTGAGGGCAGCAAGTCCTGGTGTCAAAGTTTTTTCAGACCGCCTTACGGCCTCTGATTACTACCACCAGGGATAGTAGCCGGGAACAAATGCTTAACGTGCCATCCGAAGCAAGGAATCATCTTTCTTTTCAGACAATCAGGTGTTCCTAGAATGTCCTAGCCAACTGGGGAAAAACGCACAAAGTGACATATCACTAGGTAGGAATCGAATCCACGACCTCCATGTCAAGAGCCCAATGCTCTTAACCATTAGACCGCGGAGGTAGATTGTACGAATGAAACATAATTAAGTAGGTTGATGTAGGTAACATCAATCAAACACAAAAATATTGTAGAAAAAATAGAAGACAATTGCATTAAGAATACTAGTTGCATAAAATAAAACTAAAAAAAAGGAAATTTTTATCTTGTCAAAACTTAAAACTTCTTCACTTTTGTCTATTGTATTGGGTCTTGATTGCCTTAGAAAAGCAAAGTTATAGTTTATTAATACCTCTCAATGATTATCGATTTTAAATCGTACGATATTAGACCTTGAGTCGGTTGTTGCTTAACGTGTTAAATTATTATAACGCACCGTCTTCGAGGTCACTAACTGTGATGTATGGATGGTTGCTACCTAGACTTTTTAAGAATAGTAAAAATTTGATTATTAAGTAATATCTTATTATAGGATTGTCTAACTAGTGACTTCTTTTACCATTAAAATATTGCGTTCATATTTGTTTTATACAGGGTGTAAAATTAAATGTGTTACATACTTACGGAGGTGCTTTAAGTTAAGACCATCGAACTGAAAAATTTAAATTATGTGTATTGCAAAGTTGGTCCAACCAACACTGAAATCCCAAAAAAAAACCTTTTTTTTTCCTTTTGGGTCGGATGATCGATGAAATTTTCTATGGTACAACCTAAAAATTCTTTCTCGATTTCGAAGTTGGCTCCATAGTGAATGTTGTTCAGTTTGATGGTCTGAAGTATCCCCTTTATAAAACGCATTTAATTTTACACCTTGTACTGTAAACTACATGAACATTTGTCGAGTCGAGTATACAGGGTGAAATTGATATCATTCGCATCCTTTCATACTAAGAGTCTACCCATCAAACTGAACAACTTTTACTACGGGAGCAAACCGATCGGAGCAAAAAAAAAAATCTGCGTATGGAGTATGGAACAGCAGATTTTTTTTTGCTCCTATCGGTTTGCTCCTATAGTAAAATTTGTTCAGTTTGATGGGTAGACTCTTAGTTTAAAAGGATGCTAATGATATCAATTTCACCAGGTAACAATTTTTTTTTACTTTCATGACCATATTTGCCTTTCGTGTATAACAATAACATATTAAACCCATGCGATTTGGAGCAAGCGACTGCTCTATGTAATTAAAAGTGCACATTATTACTCATTCATTTCTGTTATCATTTGTCATACATACATACATGTAGTTATTGCATGTAGTTCCAAAAACAGTGACGTTCATAGTTACAATACAAGAAATAAAAATAAATGAGTATTCCCACATTTTCGACTCAGTAAAGTCAACTCATCTTTCATGGGGCACTAATACGCTCTTATAAAGTCAAAGTCAAAATTGTTTATTCAAAATAATATCACATAGATAACTTTTTGACGTCATGTTTTTGAATCTACCACCGCGTCGGAAGGTGTTCCGTTGTAGAGAAGATGCGGCCAGAAACTCTACAACACACTTCTTTTAAACAAAACAAAATATACAAAGTACAATTATATAAATTCAATATTAAATTACATAGAGTAACATTGTGAAGACCAGACATTTTGGTCATTCAAATAATCATCGAGTTTATAGTAACCTTTTTTACAGATGACTTGTTTAACATGGGACTTAAACTTTTTGTCCGTCAAGTTAAGAATATTCTCTGGTATCTTATTATAATAACGTATACAGTGCCCCATGAAAGATGTGTTGAACTTACTAAGTCGAAAATGTGGGAATACTAATTTATTTTTATTTCTTGTATTGTAATTATGAACGTCACTGTTTTTGGGAATAAGATACCAGAGGATATTCTAAACTTGCCAGACAAAAAGTTCAAGACCCATGTTAAGCAAATCCTCTGTAAAAAAGGCTACCATAAACTCGATGATTGTATGAATGACCAAAATGTCTGGTCTTGTAAGTGTACTTTGTATACTTTTTTTTTTTTTTAAAGGTATTTTGTAGAGTTTCTGGCCGCATCTTCTCTGCAATGAAACCCCTTCCGACGCGGTGGTAGAGTCAACAATGACGTAGATTAGAAAGCTATCCATGTGATATTATTTTGAATAAAACATTTTGAGTTTTGAGTAGTTCTTTATCATTTATGTAAGGATCATACTCACGCATGGAGAGTTAGTGATATGTCGCATCGATATCAATACATTCGTAATACTCATTGAAATTGATAACAATTTTCCGGAAATCTATTCAACTATGTACAATGTTAAAAGATTGTACAGTTGATAAGAACTTAACAATACAAATGCATACACATATATATATACATAACCCCACGCTTCTTTCCCATGAGAGAGACTATGTATCTCCTCTCCAAATCCGTGTATTTGGTTTTGAATAACGACAGTCTCAGCACATACATACAGGGTCCTTCTTAATATACTGACACTTTTTTAAGGGGATGATCAGACCGTCAAACTGAACAACTTTCTTTATGGCAACAACATCGAAAACGCGAAAAAAAAATCTGCTCTTCCATACAAAACTGCAAACCTACTTGAGCCAAATGTATGGGACAGCAGATTTTCTTTCCGCGATTTCGATGTTGGTCCCATAGAGAAAGTTGTTCAGTTTAATGGTCTAATCATCCCCTTAAAAAAGTGTCAGCATATTAGGAAGGACCCTATATGCGTTGATAGACTTGGAAACACAAGTAAACACTTGTAAATACGGGAGTCGCGGGTCATTTTATCGTACTAAATCTACAAGGTGTTACAAAATTACAAATAAACATTTAAGGGGGGGGGGGGGGGGGGGGGGGGGGTTTAGACCATCAAACTGAACAACTTTCACTATGGGACCAATATCGAAACCGCGAAAAAATTGATCTTCCATATCTACTCGAGCTAAATGTATGGTACAGCTGATTTTTTTTCGCGATTTCGATGTTGGTTCCATAGTGAAAGTTGTTCAGTTTGATGGTCTAAACAACCCCCTTAAAAGTTTTAACTGTTTACTTTTGTAACAACCTCTATACTTTTGTTTTCTAAATCTTTATATACCTACAATATTGAAATACACGCTTCGAAATTAAGTGGTGTTTCCAAAGCAACTGTTTACCCTCTTCGGTATTACCTATTATTATTTTTAGTGAGCCGCTGATAGGTATATTTAGTTTTTTCATTGTTTCAACCTTTCTCAGAAGTCTTCAGCTAACTTGTAATTCCCACCATAAAAGATAATTAAGTATTCGAATGTCAAAGTCCAAAATGCATTGTTTAAACATAACTAGTTTCCAGGGTTATTGACCTCAAAGCAGTATAATGCTAGCCTGGTAACTTGATAATCTGCCTTGCGGTATTATGATTGTATTAAATTAAATTGCTTTCATAATAAATTACAATATCTTATGAACTAGGCATCAGTTGCAAAAAACACTTTTAGATGGAAAAGAAGAGGGAACTTATAAATTTTTCTAATAATGTCTTTAACGGCTCTGGATACTAGTCCTTTTGAGCCATTCGTTATTTTTTTTTCTTTATATTCTTTATTTTGATGATAGGATGATAGATGACGATGAATCTGTGGTCGATTTCGTAAATGACCATGGACGAGTTAACTTGAACCAAAACTTATGTTCTGTTATCGTATTTATTTGAGATTCCTGTTACGTCGGTCGCTTTACGCAACTGTTTGGTACACAATCCGCACGAAATTATGTCACAAATATCACTAAAATCATTTTTTTACGAATTTCAAATACGACGAAGCACAGCAAGAGCAATGGCGCCAAGCAAACCTAGAGGGAACTTATAGGTACAAATAGGGTTGCCAGATGGTCGGGATTCGTCTTCCCGACATTTCATATTATGTCCAGACTCCCGAAAAAATCTAAAATGTCCCAACAAAAAACCAAACCGGTTTCAAAATTAGTTAACTCAAGCCGACTGAACTTTGATGTGAACTGAACTTATATTTTTTTTTAACTTTTCTGTTACTTCTCAAAGATCAAAATTGGTGGATTCAGAGAAATCGAATGCCAAGTACATGTGGCAAACGTAAAAAATAAGTGTAGGTATATATTAGGTTGTAACATAATTAGGATAACTACCTATGGTATGATGCATGATTCTCTTAATAATGTACCAAAAAGTTAAGTTTATTTGTCATTATTTTGATAAAAAGTATCATTTTGATTTGTCCCGACAGTCCCAAAATCCAGATTTTTTGAACTATTGTCCAGATATTTTAGTCTTCCCATCTGGCAACCCTAGGTACAAAACAAAACAATAAAAAAAAAACCATGCCTGAAATTGTGCATTGGTCGTGCCAACATTGCCACTTACACTTGTCTTATAAAATTGCACCAGTCAATCTGCTCATCCATTCTTTCCATATGACCAAACCATCTCAACAAACCTTTGTTACTACATCCTCTTTCAGACCACAACGTTCTCTAATTAAAGCATAAGCATATGCTCAGGACTATATTCCCCGAGGGGGTAGTCAAGAGACATTCTGAAACCTCAGAACATCCGCGTTTCACTAGTAGTACCGAAACACCACTTGTAATGGACAGTGGGTACAATACAGGCCTTGAAATTGAAGCATGCAGGTTTCCTCTCGATGTTTTCCTTCACCGAAAAGCCAGAGGTGTTACAAATCGTACATAAATTCCTAAAAAGTCATTGGTACGAGTCGGCCTGGACGGGGATCGAACCATCGCCTCCTGCACGGCAGGCAAGGTTACTCGTCACTGGACCACAAAATGTATCCATCACAATTGGCTATTTGCCAGTTTTTGGAAAGATATTTTAAATTATACAACGTGTTAATGAATAAGCGCAAAACCTCATACACCCCAACTGATTTAAAACAAAATAATAAGATTGAAACATTAATTTCATTATTTTGATAGTTAAAATTTAAAGTTATTCGCATTTTAAGTTTTCAGGCAAAAATGATTTTTTATCATTTCAGCAATGAATGAAAGCGCTAACTAGCTTATGTATACATTTTAAGAATCTTGTTTTGGTAGTAAGTAGGATGAGAGTGCTCGAGCGGTGGGTGGAGATCGAGTTCAGTAAATTTTAAATTTTACAATCAAATTATTTAATATTTTGAAAAAAAATACCCATGTTGAAAACATGATAATTTGCTTCTGCTCTCGATTCCAAACAAACTACTTTCTAGTTTTGCGTTAATTCATTAACACGTTGTATAGGTACGTAGGTTTAGTTTACACCTCTTTCAATTATCTTTTTCTGAAAAAATCGATATTTTTCGAAAATTTTCATTAATTTGAGATTCGCGCGAAAACAGCCGATCACGTGACACTTGACAGTGTGACGTCATATTTCAATAAACAAAGTAAAGCTAACTACGACGCTTCATCTCTCAGGACGTTTTTTTGTTTGAAATGTGACGTCACACGATGCTCAATCATGGCCGCCCGCGTTTCTGTTTTTGAAATCCACAGATAAAACAACTCTAATTTATATTTGAAAAATAAAATATTAACAAGTTACTTGTATTATTATTGTGAACTTGTAAGCTATTAAATCTTATAAATTTAATATTTTACCGTTACAATTGTCAAATAGCCAATTATTATCACGTGTCGAAAAGTCAATCAGTTCTCTTCCTCAGGTTGACGGATCTAGAAACTATACTAACAAACTTGCTAACTTGTCGCATGCTGACCGAGTGCCTGTACGGTGGTAATGGTAAATTCCTGGTCGGCCTGTGGAAGTACACTGTCAATGTTGATCCTGTACATTTGTTGGTCCCCGAACACTTACCGGATTGCCTTGGTCCTTTAGATAGGTTCGTCTCGATTATTGTCTGTACAATTTTCTAGACAGACAAATTTAGTTTAGATTAGATAGATACAGGGTCCAGGTCCTTCTTAATATGCTGACACTTTTTTAAGGGGATGATCAGACCATCAAACTGAACAACTTTCTCTATGGGACCAACTCCGAAATTGAAAAAAAAAATCTGCTGTCCCTTACATTTGGCTCGAGTAGGTTTGCAGTTTTGTATAGAACAGCATTTTTTTTTTCGCGATTTCGATGTTGGTGCCATAGAGAAAGTTGTCCAGTTTGAAGGTCTGATCATCCCCTTAAAAAGTGTCAGCATATTAAGAAGGACCCTGTATACAGGGTGTAACAAAATACCCTAGAAATACTCAAAGGCACCCCTTTCAGACCATCAAACTGAACAACTTTCACTATGGAGCCAACATCGAAATCGCGAAAAAAAAAACCGCTCTTTCGTACAAAACTGCAGTACCGTCTCGACTTGAAAAGTATTTGACAGCAGATTTTTTTTTCTCGACGTTGACTCCATAGTAAAGTTTTTCAGTTTGATGGTCTGAAGCACGCCCTAAGTATTACTAGAGTGTTTTTTTACACACTGTAATTAGGAATTCGTATGATTTTCGGATTTGAATAGACCAATATTATTCCTGTAGCTATGTAGGTAACAGACCACAAAGACGCCGCGTAGACCACGGTCGCCGAGCTTATGCACTAGTAACCAATTTAGATCATTTGTTGGTTCAAGGACAGGATCATTGGCTCGAAAATCTTCCACTGTACATTTTGACGCTTTCATTTTCGTACAGCAATCGTTGAAAGCGGCGTCTTTGTGACTTTATTGTCTGTGTAAATACCAGTTAGCACGTATACTATTAGGTATAACAAAATTAGCTGAAACTATTTTAAGGGGTGATCAGACCATCAAACTGAACAAGTTTCTCTATGGGTCCTATATCGAATTCGCGAAAAAAAAATCTGTTGTTCCATACAAACCTACTCGACCTAAATGTATGGGACCACAGATTTTTTTTCGCGATTTCGATATTGGTCCCATAGAGAAAGTTGTTCAGTTTGATGGTCTGATAGACCTTATATGTATAGCTTAAGTTACAAGTCTCTCAATGACATACCTACATAAAAATATAAATTGATGGTGAAAATACTAGACTGATGACGTAATTGGTAGATATGCCTGTTTTTTTGAAAATTAGGAAGTATTTTAGGTAAACTTTTTTATCATATTGGTATCGAATAGTGTTAATGTAAATACTGTAAACGATTAATCTTTGAACTAAACCCCAGATAAACTGTTTGACGTATGAGTGAGGGTAAATATAAACATACAAAGAATAAGGTTAAATTAAAAAAAACGTTTAAGGGTATATTACTGTTGGCGCGCTCCATACAAACGAAGTCTGGTGATATTTTCAATACTAACCGATTATACTCGATGAAATTTTGATTTTGATGAAAAATTCAATTTAGAAACAAATCTCTATGCTTGTATCGTGTCAGATTTTCCTTAAAATTTACAGTTTTAAAGTTACAGTGCCTCAAAGATTTCCATACAAATCTTAAATTAATCCTAGCATTAAAAAGGGTATATTACTGTTGGCGCGCTCCATACAAACGAAGTCTGGTGATATTTTCAATACTAACCGATTTAACTCGATGAAATTTTGATTTTGTTGAAAAATTCAATCTAGAAACAAATCTCTATGCTTGTATCGTGTCAGATTTTCCTTAAAATTTACAGTTTTAAAGTTACAGTGCCTCAAAGATTTCCATACAAATCTTAAATTAATCCTATCATTGAAACTGTATATCTTAACGAAAATCGGGCACGATACAAGCATAGAGATTTGTTCCCAGATTTTTTCTGCAAAATTTCATTGAGTTCAATTGCTTAGTATTGAAAATATCACCTGACTTCAATTGTATGCAGTGCGCATTTACGCATTCGGAATAAACTTCTCTTAACTAGCCACCTGTCAATACTTTAGACCTTAGAAAAAGTATGTCTAGAATGAGCCTAACGCTTCTACCGTATAAAACAAAACGGGTCAACTTTCTTAGGTTGGTGTGCGTGAGGCGTCATACAAATTATGTCTGTGTGTGTATATGGATAGGGTTTAGAAGCCAGTACTGGTTGCAATTTTTACCCGACTGCTTTTGTTAAAATTTACAATATGGGTATCAACTGAAAGCTAGTAATCAGACGATTGCAAATATATAAATATTATAGTACTTTTATGTTACCGTTTCGACACAAGACTAAAAAGTATGAAATAAACTAAATTATTAGGATAAACAAAAAACCAGACTGCATTAAAAACCTATTAACTGAAAAGAGAAAAACAAGCTCTATAATCACTAATCAGCGATAACAGCTTTATTTGAGCTAGTATAATTTCAATGTTATTAGGTTTTTTATGCAGTCGGTTTTTTTTTTCGACGCTTTCTTAGCTTCGACTGTTAATCTTGACATATAACTTATCCAAGACTTCAGAACTTGATTCCTACTAAAATCCTGAAAATGCTAGCAAAAACTAGCTACAACACTGCACAGATAAAATGTAGTTTGTAATTGCTAAAGTCCGGCCACTGAAAGATTGCGTTTGACAGTTACCATAAAATTGTAAAAAACTGAATGAAAATATTGTTTACCTGTGCTCACTCTAGTACACAGGGCACTAGCTGCCCTTTTAAGTTCAAAAAGCTACTAAATAATGATCGGCATTTATAGTTTTCATTCAGTTTTTACAATGTTATGGTAACTGTCAAACGCATTCTCTGAACGGCCGAACTTTAGTGAAGTTTAGTACCATTGCTCTTTTTATTTGCCATTTGATACATTTCCAATGTAGTCAATAAACTTCAGAATTCTGCAAACTTCAAATGCTGTACAAGAATTCGTTGAAATAAGAATTCTTTGCAAGGGAATATGTTTACATTCCACACAAACCTTACATCATTCGATTGTTTCTTAAAAGTAAGCAAGTTACAGCCTGTAGAATTCCACTGCAGGACAAACGCCTCCTCTCACGAATAAGGGTGAGAGGGAGTGGGCCATACTCCACCACGCGGGCCCAGCATGTTGATGGAGGCAAGTTAATGGTCAACTTGCTGTCAGAGAATTTTCAAACCGCGTTCATAGGCCTCTGACCTGGCTTAACGAATAGTTACAACGCCATCTGTCGGAACTATCCGAGACCAACGTGATAACGTGCCTTCCGAAACACGGAAACGCTCGAGATGAAATTCCACTAAACGGTCACCCATCCAGAGGCTGACCAGACCTGACGTTGCTTAAGGGAATATAATTCGGAGCGCGCTCCATACAAATGAAGTCTGGTGATATTTACAATACCAACCAATTAAAGCCATTGAAATTTTTCAGTAACTATATAGAAACTAATCTCCATGCTTGAATGCCTCAAAGATTTCCATACAAATCTTAAATTAATCCTAGCACTAAAACTGTATATCTTAACGAAAATCTGACTTCATACAAGCATAGAGTTTAGTTTCTAGATTGTTTCTGAAAATTTTCATTGACTTTTATTGGTTAGTGTTGAAAATATCACCAGACTTCGTTTTTATGCAGCGCGCATTTACGAATTCTGAATAAACTTCTCTGAACTTCGGTGATCGTTTCCAATACTGTAGCTATACTACTCCAACGAGTTTCTTAATCGCTAAATAATTATATCTACCAGGCATTTTTTATCTGAGACGGAAATGCGTTATCGACGTATGTACTTACGTTTAAAGATAAGTCTCACGCCAATCTAATGAGAATTCTGTTCCAAAAGTATGTTACTATTTTTTTAATCGTAGGGCCTTTCTAACGATTCAAATCCACCTAAAACCGGTTTTAACCTCCGGTAACTTGAACATTGCAGTTTCAACAAGATGCCGCTCCAGCTGACCAAGCCCGCCCCGCAGTGGAAGACGACCGCCGTAGTCAACGGCGAGTTCAAGGACATCAGTCTCTCTGACTACAAGGGCAAATACGTCGTTTTGTTCTTCTATCCGCTTGATTTGTGAGTTATTTTGTACTATTTATAGTTTATAGGGTTCCGTACCCAAAGGGTCAAAACGGGAACCTATTCATAAGCCTACGCTGGCCGTCCATCTGTCCTACCTATTTAGGGCTGTAACTTTTGAACCGTAATAGCTGGACAGATGCAATTTTCACAGAATGTGCGTTATAATTATTATGGCGGATTTGCTAACAAATAGAAATGCCAAAAAGTTAAAATTGAACACAAGAAACTAATTTTTATCAACGTTTTTTTATTCTCGCTCTATAGATAGTAAAAACGGTAATACACACAAGCGTATAACAACAAATAATAAAAACGGTAACATAAAAGTACTATAATATTTATATATTTGGAATCGTCTGATCACTAGCTTTCATTTGATACCCATATTGTAATTTTTAACAAAAAAAAATTGTTTATCCCCCCTCTCTTTTTTAATTTGTAGACGCCATCTTGAAATAATATACCCTATGTCACTCTCACGATTTTTACGAATCTAATGAAACCCCATACGTTAAAATCCATCAAGCCGTTTAGGCTGTAGGCCGTGCCAAAGAAATAGACATACAAACATACATACATACATAGATACATACATACATACATACGCTCGAAAAACATAACCCTCCTTCTGTCGCAGTCGGGTAAAAACCGGCTATGTGTGAGTCAGTCTCGCGCTAAAGGTCAATCAATCAATCAAACAAATATACTTTATTTTACACCAAAATATAAAAAAGGTCCTGGAGAAAACAAAACTTTTTTGTAAGTTAATAATGTTGTGTGATTGTGTGTACGGAACCGTCCGCGAGTAGCCAGACTCGCACTTGACCGGTTTTTATTTTAATATTATATTTGACAATGTTACACTATGTAATTTAATATTCGATTTATATAATTGTACTTTGTATATTTTGTTTTGTTTAAAAGAAGTGTGTTGTAGAGTTTCTGGCCGCATCTTCTCTACATCGGAACACCTAGGTTAAAAAACATATCGTCAAAAAGTCGATCGAATACCCGGTGGATTGCAAATGTATTGGTCCCGGGAAACTGATAGGTATGCGAGCTGCACAAAATAGTTGAAAAGTTGCGGCCTAGTCCATCAGAGGACGTCATTTTGTTATAAATTTGTACTTGTCAGAATACTCTTGTACCAGAAACATAGTTACGGAAACATAATTAATGCTCAACTCTGAACTACACGTGCTCAATGAGCTCTTTAAATAAAGATTTATTCTTTGTTTGACTTAGTAATCGAATTTATTTGAATTGATTGCCAATTAAAATGTAAAGTAGTTGGATTCTTTGTACTAATTATGTGTCTTGCTCATGCATGTAACAGGAAATATGATGTTATAAGTATAAAGGAAAAACTAAGCCTAGTTAACATTAGATGTTACTAGCATTATTATAATGAGGTTAGGCATTTAAATTAAATTAAGAAGTATTTATTTGTCTATTATTACTGTTACACAGGTACATAATAAATATAGCACGGCCCTGCTGTCCTTTAGTGATAATAATGAACACTATCTTTAACCTAATTTATCTTAATACAAAAAAAAATGTCTCTTTCACAAAAACAGTGACGTTCATAATTACAATACAAGAAATAAAAATAAATTAGCATTCCCACATTTTCGACTTAGTAAGGTAAACACATCTTTCATGGGGCACTTTATACGCTATTATAATAAGATACCAGAGGATATTCTTAACTTGCCAGACAAAAAGTTTTAAGTCCCATGTTAAACAAGTCCTCTGTAAAAAAGGTTACTATAAACTCTATGATTATTTGAATGACCAAAATGTCTGGTTTCGACAATGTTACACTGAGTAATTTAATATTGGATTTTTGTAATTGTACTTTGTATATTTTGTTTTGTTTAAAAGAAGTGTGTTTTAGAGTTTCTGGCCGCATCTTCTCTACAACGGAACATCTTCCGACGCGGTGGTAGATTAAAAAACATGACGTCAGAAAGTTACCTATGTGATATTATTTTGAATAAACAATTTTTACTTTGACTTTGATACATATAACAAATTATATGGTATAGATCGATGTAACATGTGTCCATGAACTCATAAAGTACCATATTTCTTTTTAGTGTGGTCAGAAATAACTTTAAACAGTCCATAACAAGATTAATGTAGTAATTAATTTAACTATTCAATTAGATAGTCTGATCCCTAATTATAACTAAATACAGAAGTCGGTTCTTGCACAATTTGGACAGTTATTACAGCCCATTTTATTGTTTAAAACCGTAACAAGTGTCTCTGTAAATCCAATGGATGAGAAAAGTCAACTTTACCGTTTGCTTTTAAAGTTATGTTTTGTCTTGTCACAACCTAAAATCTTAACAACATTAGAAAACTAAAATAGACTTTATGCACTTAGAAACATGTGGAAATGTGTAAAATTTCACACGCAGCGATGGCACAATGTCTCCGATTGAAGGTGATAAACGGAGAGCAAAATGCCCTTGCATCTGCCCTCTGCTCAGGGTTCGAATCCGTGAAGCAAAACCTTCGTAAGAGTTTAATTTGAGTGTGATATTTCTTTTCTTCTGTGTTCCGCTCAAACTATTTATTTTGTAAATTCATACACTTTTATTTTTTATCTTTAAATGTGTTCCTTTCTCTCTGTAAATAGTTTTTCGAAACTGGTTTAAAATGGGCTTAGCTTTATTTTATTACTTAATATTATTATATTCGTTGGTATTTGCTTTTACAAACACTTTTTTATAGACGTAATGATCCCGATGAGAAAAACAATAGCACAATAGCTTCACAGAAGATTCAAAAACGTCCCAATTGATTTTAGTGCTCTACAATTCATTAAAATGGGCGCTGTACTGGGCTTTACAATTTCAATCTTTGACTATTTATATGTAGACTGGTTACGCGTGTAATTCTACTAACAAACATTTCTGCCACTTTTTGCGGGGGGCGACATGAAATCCGCAACTTTGGATTTTATTCCTCATAACTTTAGAGTCTAATTATGAATGTTAAAAATCATGAAAAGTAGTCTCGTGTGAACCCCAAACGTTCTAAGTTCGAAGTTATTATTTCGCAATTATAGGCTGTCTCGTTTAGTGATAAGGTGTAAAATTGAACGTAAATGCACAAGATCAATTGTGCTTATACCGTGGCAGAGGGGAAATGCTACCGCAAGGCTAGTCCTTATAATAATTAGTCAAAGATTTCAATGTACTTATAATTTTGTACAAGTTAATATTAAATTTTCATTCATTCAATCAGATCGTGAAAAACTTTATGCATGTCATTTGATTTTATTACTAAGATAATTCAATGGTGCCATCCATATTAGAGGTCAATTCTATCCGATAACTGTAGATAAGCAATGTTGTGATAAGAAATAAGTATATTCTAGTTCTTTAACCACTAACAATAATAAGAAATTATATTCAACTGTAAAAAATTATTTACTGACATATTCCAATTTTTTGTTCGTAGTGCCAAATTAAAATTATCATTGAAACCACTATAATTATAGTGTAATGACAGTTGATGAAGTAATAAAACAGCTTTTGTCATGATTAATATTGCAATTGAATTGATGATTCTGATTTGGTGTCTAATCAGCAGTGGTGGTCCAGTGGCGAGTAACCTTGCCTGCCGTGCAGGAGGCGATGGTTCGATCCCCGTCCTCCGACTCGTACCAATGAGTTTTTCGGAATTTATGTACGATTTGTAACACCACTGGCTTTTCGGTGAAGGAAAACATCGTGAGGAAACCTGCATGCTTCAATTTCGAGGCATGTATTGTACCCACTGTCCATTACAAGTGGCGACGGGCCAACCCCCGTCACACTGGACAGTGTTTCGGTACTAGTGAAACGTGGATGTTCTGCGGTTTCAGAATATCTCTGACTACCCCCTCGGGGAATATAGTCGTGAGTATATACATGCATGTATGCATTCTGATTTGGAACTAGAATAGTAAAACAACAATTTATTTCGTTTAAATTAAACCTGCTTCACACATTTGGGTCGTGAATGCATTGAAGTTCTCTCAAGGAACAGCTGCGTTTTTCTGTCATTCTTTTCTATATTACTCAAGTTTCTACATAACAATAACAATAATCTCTCCATCGCAGCACGTTCGTATGCCCGACGGAGATCATCGCGTTCTCTGAGCGTGCCGATGACTTCCGCAAGGCAGGCTGCGAGCTCATCGCAGCTTCCACCGACTCTCACTTCACACACTTGGCCTGGATCAACACTCCTCGCAAACAGGGTATGTTTATGTCACGTTTTATGGGAAAATGTACCATAATAACTTCGCTTTCGGTTTAGTTTTGTTCGCATTGTCGGGATGTAAATGGGAAAAACAATTATTATTGAAACAGTAAAAAATTTGCTCCAAATTGTTTGATTAAAGAGACTGAAGTTGACAAACATTTTATTGACATGACTCATTTTTGTTTATTGTATTTAATCGTGATAGATCAGTAGACATTCTCTAATACTAAATTCTTTATACTAAATTCTCATACTAAACTCATATTACAATGAGAAATTAGAGTTTCGGTACTACTAGTGAAACGTGGATGTTCAGATTCTTCAGAATATTTAGGGTGTTTCTCGACATGCTGACGGTTTTTTCAGGGGATGATCAGACCATCAAACTGAACAACTTTCTCTGTGGGAATAAAGGCGAAATCGCGAAAAAGCTGTTTTTTATTTCTTTATATACCTATACATTTTTTATAGAAATTTTCTATTTCAATTGTCAATGTTGGTCCTATAAATAATGTTGAGGGTCTGATCTTCTCCTGAAAAATCCTTCAGCATATTATTAGGAAAATCCCTATGTCTGTCTAACCCCCCTCAGGGAATATAGTCGAGTCCATATGTTATCCATATGTCAATTTGTTAAATGGCAAAATACTTACCTATTATTCAATATCCATTCCCACGATAAGAGGCTATAAAAATATTATGTGTAAAAAAATGGCATTGTTTTATTGTTAGCTCTATCAATAAACACCTCACGCTAGCGCTGCTATTTGTAACCTTTACATAGTTGTAGAATATCGCACACCTCTAAAAGTGTGATTGTTTTGTCATTCAGATAGAAATGTGAGGTTGATTGCGAACTCTTACCGTTGAGTTTAGTCTAGTTGCTGCGGCACTGCAAACTGAAAGTGGGTAATTAAAATTGGACGGAACGATTGTTGCACGAGTGGGCGCGAGGTGATCGACGCTAGTCCTGACTGACTTGTTGGTTAAACCAATGCGAGACCGTATGCTATTTACATGACCTGAAACGCGCTAGTTTAATTTTAACAGTGTACTCAACCTTCCTGGGCATGCGCACAACAACCCACTAAAGTTTCATCGCAATCGGTCAAACGGTGTTGAAGTTGGTTAAGCCCTTTCTGTAAATTTTTTTTGGTCAAATCTCAGGCATGCGCACAACAACCCGACAAAGTTTTATCGCAATCGGTGAATCATACTTAATTTATTTAGTAGTCAAGCACATGTGTGTTTCGTCCATCAAATTCACGATCAAATGGTGTCGAAGCCTGCACGTCTAGCATGATTTCTCTATACGCGCGCGACTCGGCTTTTTTTATGCTATATGTCGCGGCAAGCGCAGCTTTCGCTCTCCGAAAATCGCGGGAACAGGTTATCTTCAATGCAACGAAGGCGCGTCGCGCGCGTGTAGATAAATCATGCTAGACGTGTTGGTCATCATCATCATCAGCCTATATACGTCCCACTGCAAGCACAGGCCTACCCTCAGGGAGGGTGAATGGGCATTAGTCCACCATACGTGGCCAATGCGGATTGGTAGACTTCACATACGCATTAGAATTTCTCCTTCACTGTATGCAAGTTTCGTCACGATTTTTTTCTTCACCGTTTGAGAGCAGTCGGTATTACGTAAATTTTTTTACAAGTTAGAAAAACTATGTCATGTTGAGTTTCGACCAACGACTCATTATAATTCGCGAACGTTAATCTTTGCAGGCGGTCTCGGACCAATGAACATCCCGATCATCAGCGACAAGTCGCACCGCATCGCTCGGGACTACGGCGTGCTGAACGAGGAGACCGGCATCCCCTTCCGCGGCCTCTTCATCATCGACGACAAACAGATACTCAGACAGATCACTATCAACGACCTGCCTGTTGGACGGTGAGTTGACTTCTATCAACAGCTTGTGAGCATCCGTTGCGTTAAGCGGAGCTCGCGGATATTGTCAAAGACATTATCCATTTTAGTCCAAAATATGAAAGTGTCGGCCAAAAAAAAATGCGATATTCTGTTAGAGCTTGTCCTTCTAAACATTATTATTATGGCACCAATGCTGTGGGGCCATTGTACTTTGTTTTATTTGGGTTCAAAATATTTACCTTTTCATACAGGTTCGATGAAATGAAACTTAGCCCGTCCGTCCGTCTCAGCATTTTTTGAACGGCACCAAGCTGTTGTGGGGCCATTATCTTGAGTTTCATTAAAGTTTGAAAAACCTGCCTTTTCATACATTTTTAATGCAATAAAACTTACAGCTACAGCTTTCATGCCATTACATCAGAGCATTCGTTTTTGTTGGCCCCTTTCACATTTGGACCAAAAATGTGTGAAACGTCTATGTCTTTTGGAATTTTTTAATTCTGAATAAAAAGGTAAAGCAGCGAGAGTTGAAGGAACAATATACGCACAGATTTGTGAAAGCCGTATGACGGGAGCAAGGAAACGATGTATTTAGATTTCAACCAAAAGGATTAAAATTTTACACGTAACCTGTGTGTCAAAAATGCGTTTGTGAGAGTACTGTGTTCGTCTCAACTCTCACCGCTTAACCTTTATAAGTGGACATTTTAGCCTAAAATGTTAACTTCCTAAAATAGGAGTAGACCTTTTGGAAAATATACATTTTGGGAAGTTTATCTTCTGGACCGAGACGACAGTTAAGACTGCATAATGTATTTAAAATTAACTATTATCGAATAATTTTAAATTGTAGGCATTATTATATTTAATCACAAATAGTGATTACAACAATAAACCGGTACGTACCGATCCGTTATCGATAATTGTAGTAGACATCTTAATCCCCGTCTGTGATCAAATTATGTATATCAGCTTGACCTGCAGTGTTGTCCGTATGTTACTTTACTATTATGGTATTTCAATGTACGAGTAACTCGAATCAATTCGATTAGTGTTGCCGAACTATCGATAGTCAACAGTTACTATTATTTTTGATGTAAGCAAATGTATGTTTTACTTGTTAACTCTCTTTTTAAATATATATTAGGTCAATTAATACGTAGAACACCGCTATGAAATGATCATTGATTTTTTGTTCAACAATAACTTGCGGTTTCCGCCACATTAATTGACATAAAATATCTTTAAAGAGAGTTAGAAAGTAAAACATACATTTGCTTACATAAAAATAATAGGAGACCGAATTATTTTTCACTTTTTAAATGTTTGTTTTTGGCGTTGGGGGGTTTTTTAAATTTTTAATTTAATGTTAATTCTTAATTTTTAAAGTTACTTGAAAACTGCTGAACCGATTTTCATGAAACAAAGCTTAGAACACTCTCATAAAAATCGAATCGAAATCGGTCCACCCGTTTGGGAGCTACGATGCCACAGATAGACAGACCGACAGACAGACAGATAGATAGACAGGACGACATAGGCGTCAAACTTATAACATCCCTCTTTTTGCATCGGAGGTTAAAAAGTGGTTAATTGTCGATGAGAAACATACCGCTGACAGTAAAGGGTACAAGGAACTGTCTTTTGTATTGTACTAATTCTATTAAAAATCGTTTTACTTCTGAGATATCAAGAATGTTACGTGTATGGCTATCGGCATCCCAAACATGGGACAGTATTGGTTGACACATCGGTCACAGAATACTAGTTACTTTGTAACAGATGCATTCCATAGAAAACGATACATTCTTACGCCTTAATTACCTACTGCCAGACGATACGCGCAAAAATGTACCTAGTGAAGCTTGCTACAGCTTCGTTATTCCTTCGTACAGCGCGCTACGTTGCCGTCACTTGCGATGTGCCAAAGTGTAGGTACTTATCTCGGTACCTACGGATGGAGGCCTGCTAGAAATGCGAAAGAGTAATATTTGTAACTGCAAAGATATTATTTCAAAATTTTTTTCCTTTGTCTATTTCATCCCACTGCTGGGCAAAGGCCTCCCTCTTTATCCTCCATGCATCCTTGACCTGAGCCAGTTCCATCAACTCTTCGTCGAAGGCATCCAGGTCGTCTCTCCATCTCTTCCGGGGTCGACGTCCATCCAAGGTGTTAAGACTTTGGCCCATCTTTCCGATTGCAATCGACAGACATGGCCGGCCCAATCCTATTTCAACTTGGCGGTTTTCTCACCAACATCGGCTATTTGTGTTATTTGGCGTATTGTGGTGTTCCTGATGCGATCTGTCCGTTTGATCCCCAATATGCTACGCTCCATAAGCATATGCTCACGACTATATTCCCCGAGGGGGTAGTCAGAGATATTCTGAAACCTCAGAACATCCACGTTTCACCAGTAGTACCGAAACTCTGTCCATTGTGACGGGGGGTGAGCCCGTCGCCACTTATAATGGACAGTGGGTACAATACACCTCGAAATTGAAGCATGCCGGTTTCCTCACGATGTTTTCCTTCACCGAAAAGCCAGTGGTGTTACAAATCGCACATAAATTCCGAAAAACTCATTGGTACGAGTGGGCCTGGACGGGGATCGAACCATCGCCTCCTGCATGGCAGGCAAGGTTACTCGCCACTGGACCACCACGGCTTTTACGCTACGCTCCATCGCCCCCTATTTCAACTTAAAACATAAATTTAATTAGATATAGCTAAGTGAGGTATTATTATTGGTTATCTGAGTCATGCTGAAGGCAAACGAAACGGCCTTGTCTGGGTGACAATGAGTCCGATAATTTGCACGCATTCGATAACAGTCCGTGAAATGCTAAGGTGTTGTCCATGTATGTCGGATATTTAGTTTTCTACTTGTAGAACCAGCCATATTGCCTGGTTTTCCTAAATAACTTTTTGGCACTTAGACTTTGATTAAATACATCATCACCTTCAGCTTATACTGGTGTAACTTTACCTTAACCTTTGTAATACTTAATGGGGTGCTTCAGACCATCAAACTGAACAACTTTCACTATGGATCCAATATCGAGAAAAAATAAATCAAAATCAGCTGGCCCACACAAAACTGCAGTACCGACTGGACTAAAATGTATGGGACAGCAGATTTTTTTATCTTTTCTCGATGTTGCCTCCATAGTAAAAGTTGTTCAGTTTGATGGTCTAAACCACCTCCTTTTGTATTACTAGGGTGTTTTGTTACACCCTGTATTCGTCTATTGCAGAACATAACACACAGCTCCTGTAGACTAGACGCCTTCTCAAGATCACTTTCTTTCCTCCACCCTGGTTTCAAAAGAAGAATCATAAGCCTTTACTGTCCCTTTAATTAAATTTTTAAATAATGTTATGCATAAACTTACGACCATTAACCCATTTCGAGGTATTCATTTATAATTCTTTGAAATTTTTATAATATTCCATCAAGCGATTTCGCGTAGTAAATGAATGGCCATTTATCAATTACGTGTACTGAATGTCATATATTTTATCGTTATTGCATCATTTGTTCTATTTCCTTTATTGATAATCTTTTACCAATAAAAGAAATAGAACATCTTTCATTTCAACAATTCACTCGCCTAGTTTGTAAAATGTGCATTTTCCAAAATATCCCCCCTACCCAAATGTACTCTCCTGGAATGGGGTAGGACCCCTAAATTTTGGGTGGACTCTGCAGATCGTCTTTTCTAGTGCCAAGTTCAGGTTAAAAACACAGTTTCATAGATGTACAAATTTTGCCTCCAAAATATCATATTTTTCCTGTATTATATGGGCTATCACCGCTTGCTAGGCATAGATCAAGCATCTTGGAAAACTTCTGCAAGATATTCTTTATTGTTGGAATTTTGCCCTTTTATTTTCTCTATTTGGTGGTGATTGTATTTCAGCGACGTACGCATATCAAGGAGACCTTAATGTAGGTCGCGAGCCACCTTGAGATAGACCTATCTTTCCTCCACTCCACTCTTACTCGAGTCGATTAAGAAAATTTCTCGAGTCGAGGACATTTTTGTCATGCAATTGGACCACTTTTCAGATTTTAATTCTACGCAATAGCCATAGAAAATACGTGTAAATAAACGTATGTATCTCTTCACAGATCGGTAGAAGAGACCCTCAGATTGGTGCAAGCGTTCCAGTTCACGGACAAGCACGGAGAGGTCTGCCCCGCCAACTGGCATCCCGGCTCCAAGACCATCAAGCCAGACACCAAGGCAGCCCAGGAGTACTTCGTTGACACCAACTAGATTTAACAACCGTCTCTAACAGTTAGATGTTGATTTTAGTTTTATCATTTCTAAGGTAATATCATCTTAAATAGAAAAGGGCCTTGATCATAGAGAAATTTACGTGCTCTAGAACGTAATTAATGTAAAGAGTATTTTGCATGAGATCCGATTTTGATGGGTATAACGGTTTAGTTACTGTGATAAAATCAAATTCTCTGGATCCATGTTGCTTAAACAGCTAAAATGAATATTGAAAATATCTACAGAAGGTGTAACTGATATAAAAGTAGAAAATGAATCAGACGATGAGAGATTGCGACTTGTATGCAGATCATGTGATCAAAGAAGAGATGGTTATAGGACCTTTGGTGCTTCAACGATTAGTTAATGCCACGCATTATTGTGAAAGTTAGTTGGTATCTCAATATACGACATTTACTAGGTGTGTTTGGCTTCCTTACTTCCCTTCTTTAGCAAAAGTCCTGCCTAGAGCCTGTACTTTAACGTAGGGCGATGATTTTCAGTAACCGTTCTAGCACGTTAGTTGGTTCTTATAAATCATTAAAAATGTAGGCTCTAAAGATGTTATCTAGATAAATAAAAATGTATACCTACTCTATATCATTTCTAAGGCAGTGATTCATATTTAAAATTGTTATTATTCAATAACTATAAATGTTGACGGCTGGTTCCGAACATTTGTTTCTTTATCTTGCTAAATATACTTTAAATTACTGTCAGAAATCACTAAAGCTCGAATATTACCTGAAATCAACACCTAACTCTGCATTTTTTAATTAACGAAGATGACCTGAACAGAAATGTCATCAATAAAATTTTACATCAATTACTCAAAATTCCAAAACTAAATGGAAACCACGTTTACCATATCACAGCAAATAAAAAAAGTGTCGTACGTGAATCTCAGCTGTTTTTGAGACAATGTATTGGACAATAATTGTTTAACGTGCGTCACAAAACGGCTGTTAGCTATAACTATAACTAGATTAACTACATAATCAGTATTTACGGAGATCCTAAATGTTATCGTGTCAAGGCTGTAATAAAAGCTACGTTGTAACTTTGTTGTTTTACTTACAAACACATGCATGGTGTTACAGAAATACAAATAAACATTTAAGGTGGTTGCAGAGTTATCAATTTCATACAAAAGTTTGACGAGTAATACGCGTAGACCGTTTTAATAGCAGTAATATTTTATATATGGAAAAATAGTTTAGAAAATCTATGGATAAGTACAAAGCTTTATATCTTCATAATTATACTATAAATTGCAAATGTTATTTGATACGCGGCATCTAGATTTTCTAAACTATTTTTTCATTTATAAAATATTACTGCTATTAATACCGTCTACGCGTATTACTCGTCAAACTTTTGTATGAAATTGATAACTCTGCAACCACCTTAGGGGGGTGGTTTAGACCATTAAACTGAACGACTTTCACTATGGGACCAATATAGAAATCGCGACAACAGATTTTTTTTTTCGCGATTTCGATGTTGATCCCACTCAGAGGAAGGATCTGCATAGAGTCCGCATACATTTACGATTGTAGTTAGTCTCTTTTGTCTTATGACGTACCTTTAATAGTAGAAGGAGATGGAACTATAGATATTTGTTTATGCGGCTGTCCACTTTTTTTTGAGCTAGTGTGTGTGAAAAGTGACCGTAAACATAAGGCCATATGTCACTTGGTGCCTTTTGTCCATACTACTTGACACCACACACTCAAACCTAAACGCCAAAAATAGTGGACACTTTAAAAATTGGTATGGCTCACTCTATTAGGTTTAATCTATTTGTTGGTCCCATAGTGAAAGTTGTTCAGTTTGATGGTCTAAACAACCCCCTTAAAAGTTTCAAATGTTTATTTTTACTTTTGTATACAGTGTGTAAGGAAAAGTGTAATTAACCTTTAAACCACATTCTCTACCCATCAAACTGAACAACTTTTACTATTGGAGAAAACCATACTAAACTGCAATGCGTACTCTACTCAAATGTATGAGACAATCTGATAATTTTTTGTTCTGACAGGTTTGCTCCTATAGTTAAAGTTGTTCAGTTTGATGGGTAGAGTATGTGGTTTAAAGGTTAATGATACTTTTCCTTACACCCTGTACAAACTCAAGACCGGTATCCCTTTACGGCGAGATCACATTTGAAGAGGAAACCAAATTGTGTATGCGGCATACATACCTAATTTTGATGTTCCCGATCGAACTAGATGGCGCTCGGGTGCAAATATTCATAATTCTGTGATTTCGTATCAAAATGTTAAATTAGGCCAGTATTTGTTTCTTACAGATACTTCATTCCAAATAAGGACGACTAGATTTTCCGAATCCTATGAGCATGCATGTAAATGCTCACGACAATATTCCCCGAGGGGGTAGTCAGAGATATTCTGAAACCTCTGTCCAGTGTGACGAGGGGGGGAGGGGGGTGGTGAGCCCGTCGCCGCTTATAATGGACAGTGGGTACAATACATGCCTCGAAATTGAAGCATGCAGGTTCATGCACAAATCGCACATAAATTCTGAAAAACTCATTGGTACGAGTCGGCCTGGATGGGGATCGAACCATCGCCTTCTGCATGGCAGGCAAGGTTACTCGCCACTGGACCACCACGGCTAATCGAATCTTATTTAGCTTTCTGGCTAATTCTGATTACCAAATGTAATTAATTTATTGGGCAGGTGCATATTATACTATCTGACATATCTTGGATGCTACTAAAGCTGTTCTAAGAATAAGTGAGAGGAAGAGTTGCAAATCTCTGTTTCAGTAATGCACAATAGCCTTAAAAAATTTCGTTGCTATTTAGAATGGAGTATAAACGTTTATCGTTTAAGATCAAGTCGTCGTCACTACTTTTGGGATTCCCCTAGTTTAGCCACGTTACAATATAAAATTCCCGATTGGTTCGCTTACATAGCAGCGTGGAGATTATGAAAATACACAGATTCTGATATTATAAATATGCGTCTAAAGAACTCGTTTTCATGAATGACTAAACGGCTTGGCAAATTTTCATGTTTGGTGGGAACAACAAGCTCAGTGGCGCCCTCATCACTATAATAAAGCTTTCCCAATAAAGAGAGCCTAAAATAAAAAAGTGCTACTACAAAAGCATTCAAGTTATTTTAATATAATACTTTTGTAGAGTTTTTATAGGTCTAAACATACAAATTATAAAAATTACAAAAAAACGGCCGCTTTTATTTTTATTTCGACATTCTAGAAAGGAACGTTTAGAACCTATAAAAGTGTTGTATGACAATAGCTTGAAGGCTTTGGTAGTTTATTGAAGTAGCACATTTTTAATTTAGGCTTTCTTTATTGAGAAATCTTTATTATTGTGATGAGGGCGCCTCTGAGCTTATAATAGGCTTCTTAAGGTTAACATCTCTGTGAAAACTGATAGATAACGTTGTTAGTGTTTTATGTGGTCGCCAACAGATGGCATTGATCTTAGTAATTCGTAAAATGTATGTAATTCTCTAGAAAGTTTTATTTATTATCGCATAACATAACAGCATTTATATTGTAGGTAACACTTCATATTTGTATCTCATTCACATTTTGTTGCTATGTATCATTGACTTACCATACCCACTAATAACATTAATAGGTCCATGGTTACAGGATTTTAATCAGTGTCACCAGGTATTTTAATATGTTACGCTCCGTTTTTGGCTTTGAGCGCATATAACGCTGGGTGAATACAACAACGGCACAAGTCAAAAAAGTTGATTTTGAGAAAAATTACATTAAAGTTGGCGCGAGAGAACAATTTCAGCGAACAAATTCGTCCGTAGTTACACACAGCAAGGGTTAGATTCAGTGAAATATCGAGTTAGGTCTATATTGCACAAGATAAAGTATGCGATGAAGAACCAGAATACGGTGCTAACTCAAATTTGCTAATTTTTGAGTTGTGCCGTTGTTGTATTCACCCAGCGATAATATCTCGAGATACAAGCCAAGCATTGTAACGACGAGTTTACGGGTTTTTTCGTTCCACATTACAAGAGCTATCCAACGACACACCTCACTCGTTTTATTAAAAAAACTATTTCTTCTAACCCCCTTTTCGTTGTCGTCGTACACACGGAGACACATCAAGCTACGCAAAACCAATATAAGCTGGCCGCGCGTATGGTGAAAAACGTATAACATCGCGCGGCCAGCTTATGGCTTTTTGGTTTTGTATAGCTTGATGTGTCGCCGTGTGTGTACCTCTGGGAGGGGGTCGAGAATAATGTGTTCCTTCTAACTACCACATTTCTGTTTTTCGGTTATTGTTATCTTTCTTAACGCTAAATTTCGATTCAATAGGTGAAATAATGAGCGAAACGAGTAATTGGGGCGGGGCATACTGACAGACAGGCAGATTGGACGAAAGTGTAAGGGTTCCTTGTTTGACTTCGGAACCCTAAAAAGTTACGAAATGGTTTTTTAGGTGTCCCTATTACAAATCTCGATTTTTTTTATTTTTTGCCTTTCTGTTTGTTTAATCGAGCTTCACGCAAAAACTACAAATCGATTTTGATGAAACTTTTTATTTTGAATATACTATACTAACTAATTTGACTTGCATAACATCTGGTACACCTATACAGGGTCCTTCTTAATATGCTGACACTTTTTTGAGGGGATGATCAGACCGTTAAACTGAACAACTTTCTCTATGGCGCCAACATCAAAATAGCGAAAAAAAAATTAGCTCTTCCATACAAAACTGCAAACCTACTTGAGCAAATGTATGGGACAGCTGATTTTTTTTTTCACGATTTCGATGTAGGTTACATAGAGAAAGTTGTTCCGGTTGACAGTCTGATCATCCCTTTAAAAAAGTGTCAGCATATTAAGATGGACATGCAACATCCCTGAGATGGACCCTTAGGTAATTTGTGCGGACGAAGTCGCGGGTAAAAGCCTTTGACTATTTATATGTGGACTGGTTACGCTTGTAATTCTACTAACAAACATTTCTGCCACTTTTTGCGGGGGGCGAGGTAACATGAAATCCGCAACTTTGGATTTTATTCCCCATCACTTTAGATTCTAATTTTGAATGTTAAAAATCATGAAAAGTAGTCTCGTGTGAACCCCAAACGTTCTAAGTTCGAAGTTATTATTTCGCAATTATAGGCTGTCTCGTTTAGTGATAAGGTGTAAAATTGAATGTAAATGCACAAGATCAATTGTGCTTATACCATGGCAGAGGGGAAATGCTACCGCAAGGCTAGTCCTTATAATAATTAGTCAAAGGTAAAAGCTCGTAATTTATAGAATAGGTACTTACCTACATAAATCAATACAAACATCCATGAGTATGGTGCAAACATTAATGTTTATCATACACATATTTGCCCCATACGGGATTCGAACCCAAGACCCTCTGAACAGCAGGCAGGTTCAATAGGTACCAATAATTGAGCTATCGGATGCGCGGTATTTTGAAATAGAGTGAAATCTGATATCTGTATAAAAGAAGTCCAAAATCTATTTAGGCTCGAGTAGGTTAGCAGTTTTGTATGGAACAGGTGATTAATTTTTCGCCATTTCCATATTGGTGCCATAGAGAAAGTTGATCAGTTTGACGGTCTGATCATCCCCTTAAAAAAGAGTCAGAATATTAAGAAGGACCCTGTATAAATGGCAGCAATCTGATGACTTGAGACTTGCCCAAGGCCATTACAGTTGTTTACAAAAACTGCATCGATGATTTCTATTGTGTTTTGCCGCTTGACTATTCATTCCTACAAAATGGGCCAATCACAACCCGCATTCCCGGTTTAACCGCCTTGTGTAGCGGACGCACGCGCACGCTTCGAAATTCAAAACGCTCCGTATAAATAAAGTTATTTGCAAATTTAAAATGGGTCTTGAAACATTCAGCGATTATGGAAGTGGAAGTTCCATTGATTCGGTAAGTGTTTTATAATACCTAAGTTACTTAACCAATTCGATTTTTTAAAATTAAAACAAGGTTCTTGTAGCGACTCGTTTTTTTTAAGGCTAAATTGGCACATTCTTGAGTGAACATTTAAAAAGTCATTAGTTATGAATCTTTTATCTTATTTTTACAATATTTTAGTTCTATACTCCATTCAAAATAGCAACGAAATTTTAAGGCTATTTTTTGCATTACAGAAACAGATTTGAAACACTTCCTCTCACTTATTCTTAAAACAGCTTTAGTAACGTCCAAGATATGTCGGATAGTATATGTATCCAATAAATTAATTACGTTTGGTAATCAGAATTGGCCAGAAAGCTAACCAAGAATCGGAAAATCTTGTCGCCCTTATTTGGAATGAAGTATAAGTTACGTATTAACTAATTCGATTTTAAAACAAGGTTCTAGTAGCGACTTGTTTTTATTAGGCTAAATTGACACATACATTCATTGAGTGACAATTTAAAAAGTCATTATGAATCTATTTTTTACAATATGTATGGCCAGTTGCTTTTGCGATTCTATTTTAGTTCTATGTTTAAATTAAGTAGAAATTTTTTTCAAATTACCCTCCATTTTTTATGTCTAGGGGTCAATTTCAATCGTCTCGTTGACTTTATATCAATATGAATAAGGGTTTCGGAGGTTCTGACACGAGCACTTGTCGCGCAATCCACAATACCTCAATCCCTGAAGCGGTTCCTAGACGGTCATGCGGCATGACCGTCTAGACACCGCTTTAGATTGGGATTGATACTCCCTCAAACTTCTTGACACTGGCGGAAATGCAGTGCTAACACACAAGCAAGAGTCCATTAATAAAAAAAAGGGTTTTTGTGAAGAAATGAATCAAATAGACAAAGGAACCTAATTATGAATTACATAGGTGGGTACTTAGCTGAAATCTGATACAATAATTTGGATATTAAGGGTATATTACTGTTGGCGCGCTCCATACAAACGAAGTCTGGTGATATTTTTAATACTAACCAATTAAACTCACTGAAATTTTGCAGAAACAATCTAGAAACAAATCTCTATGCTTGTATCTTGTCAGATTTTCCATAATATGTATAGTATTAAAGTTACAGTGCCTCAAAGATTTCCATACAAATCTTAAATTAATCCTAGCATTTAAACTGTATATTTAAACGAAAATCGGACACGATACAAGCATAGAAATTTGTTTCTAGATTTTTTCTGCAAAATTTCATTGAGTTTAACTAATCAAGTATTGAAAATATCACCAGACTTCGTTTGTATGCAGCGCGCATTTACGCATTCGGAAGGAAGTATCAAAACAAGTTCAATTGACACACTTATTATAATCGTAGTCCGTGAAATCCTAGGTAGATAACATTACATTCCTTTTACGTTGATCCAAGCTACATACCTAAGCTCACGACACGACTAAGGTATTCTCTTCCTGGATAATCAGAGAACAAAAATTACTCTCCAAGAAAACCTAAACCTAACTACAACCGCACAGAATATCTACTAGATATCTATTACATATTTAGTAGATACTTAGATATTTTGTAGATATCTTGTAGACATTTGTGCTGTCGGGGAACCCGCAGAAGTCACCATGGCATTTCGCTCAGATGATTTCATAGCGAAATATTTTGTTCGGATTTACTCGTATTTATTTTTATTTGTAAACAAGATAGATAATTAGGTATACGTACCTATACAACGTGTTAATGAATAAGCGCAAAACCTCATATACCCCAACTGATTTATAACAAAATAATTAGATTGAAACAATAATTTCATTATTTTGATACTTAAAATTTAAAGTTATGCGCATTTTAAGTTTTCAGGCAAAAATGATTTGTTATCAATTCAGCAATTAATGAAAGCGCTAGCGTGCTCATGGATACATTTTAAGAATCTTGTTTTGGTTGTAAGTTGGGTGAGTGTGCCTGTGCGGTGGGTTGAGGTCAAGTTCAGTAAACTTTAAATTTTTCAAACAAATTATTTAATATTTTGAAAAAAATTACCTATGTTGAAAACATGATATTTCGATTCTGCTCTCGATTCTAAACAAACTACTTTCTAGTTTTGCGTTAATTCATTAACACGTTGTATAAGTACTCATTTAATTTTTCGACCGATAGGTCTAAATCTAAACACGAAATGTTCGTACAATAGGGTGAATAGGTACCTAGGCTATGTTTCAAAACCCATTAGATACTCTCTCAGGTCAGGTGACATGTTAAGAGACGTTACTTCCAAATGCGTAAATGCGCGCTGCATACAAACGAAGTATGGTGATATTTTCAATACTAACAAATTAAAGTCAATGACATTTTTCAGAAACAATCTAGAAACTAATCTCTATGCTTGTATGAAGTCAGATTTTCGTTATAATATACAGTTTTAGTGCTAGGATTAATTTAAGATTTGTATGGAAATCTTAGAGGCACTGTAACTTTAAAACTATACATAGATTTTAACGAAAATCTGACTTCATACAAGCATAGAGATTAGTTACTAGATTGTTTCTGAAAAAAAATCATTGTTTTTAATTGGTTAGTATTGAAAATATCACCAGACTTCGTTTGTATAGACTGCGCTCCGAATTATATTCCCTTAACTGCGGCGGGTAGTAGTACAGGTAGGTAACTACATACAGGGTCCAACTTAATATGCTGACACTTTTTTAAGGGGATGATCAGACCATCAAACTGAACAACATTTACAATGGGACCAACATCGAAAAAATCAGCTGTCCCATACAATTGGCTAAAGTAGGTTTGTAGTTTTGTATGGAGCAGTTGATTTTTTTTCGCGTTTTCGATGTTGGTCCCATAGTGAAAGTTGTTCAGTTCATCCCCTTAAAAAAGTGTCAGCATATTAAGAAGGAACCTGTATACTTAGGTACTTATTAATTTATTGCTGTGTGATGCAGTCGACGTCGTGGGGCATCCAGGATCCAGAAAGCTGGCAGTTGTTCCAGTCCCGGCTAAGGACCGTCGAGCGACCAAGAAAGTCTTCGAGCTTCGCTGACTGTGAGTTCATTCTTTAATATACTTAATTACAATAGGGACCTACCTACCAATTGTAAGTGTATCCTTCTTAATATGCTGATTTTTTTAAGGGGATGATCAGACCGTCAAACTGAACAACTTTCTCTCTGGCACCAACATCGAAATCGCGGAAAAGAACAGCTGTTCCATACAAAACTGCAAACCTTGAGCTAAATTATGGGACAGCTTATTTTTTTTCGCAATTTCCATGTTGGTATCATAGAGAAAGTTGTTCAGTTTGGTGGTCTGATCATCCCATCAAAAAAGTGTATTTAAAGAGGACCCTGTATGTTTCATAATCTTTGACTAATTATTATAAGGACTAGCCTTGCAGTAGCATTTCCCCTCTGCCACGGTATAAGCACAATTGATCTTGTGCATTTACATTCAATTTTACACCTTATCACTAAACGAGACAGCCTATAATTGCGAAATAATAACTTCGAACTTAGAACGTTTGGGGTTCACACGAGACTACTTTTCATGATTTTTAACATTCAAAATTAGAATCTAAAGTTATGGGGAATAAAATCCAAAGTTGCGATTTCATGTTACCTCGCCCCCCGCAAAAAGTGGCAGAAATGTTTGTTAATAGAATTACACGCGTAACCAGTCCACATATAAATAGTCAAAGATCATAATTATTATTGTCTCTAGCGCATACGCCACGCAGTGGATGTGTGTTTACCAGTCAAGTACAAGGTGAAAGAAACCGGTAAACCTACCTACTTACGGCGGTCTTATCACTGACATCTTTTTGACAGCAGCACGACAAGGAAAATTCTTTGACAGCAAATTGACAATTCGCACTGAGCCCTCGTGGTGAAGTCGAGCTCGTCCTCTCATATTTATTCGTGAGAGAAGGCCTTTGCCCTGGAGTTGGAACCTACAAGCTATACCTAACTGTATATGCTCACGACTATATTCCCCGAGGGTGTAGTCAGAGATATTCTGAAACCTCAGAACATCCACGTTTCACCAGTAGTACCGAAACTCTGTCCAGTGTGTCGGGGGGTGAGCCCGTCGCCACTTATAATGGTCAGTGGGTACAACACATGCCTCGAAATTGAAGCATGCAGGTTTCCTCACGATGTTTTCCTTCACCGAAAAGCCAGTGGTGTTAGAAATCGTACATAAATTCCGAAAAACTCATTGGTACGAGTCGGTCTGGACGGGGATCCAACCATCGCCTCTTGCACGGCAGGCAAGGTTACTCGCCACTGGACCACCACGGCTTTTTTACTAACCTAACTGAGATAGATTAATATGGCAACCCTGTGTGTGTGATTCGGACGGCGCGTTGTCAGTTGAAATTCTATATCGCTAAACCCAAGCTAAGCCGAATAAGTAACCTACAAACACTTCATTCGGAACCTTTGAAGCGGCCGACAACATTTTCATTGTTTATTTAATGCAGACATTAGACATGTATAGTGACAGGTACAATTATTGTATTGCAACGTCGATGTACCTAAATAGACAAAATAAGAAGTAAAATAGCTTGAGTGTGATTGTAGCTCCCACAGACAAACCGAGCAATTGGTTTTGCGGGATTCATTGTTATAAGTGTTCACTGTAACCTATGTAATAATAATAAATAAAAATAAATAAAAATAAGTATTAAATAGTCATTTTTATTATCCGTAAGAGGATATTGCCTTTAGCGCGCACCATACAAACGAAGTTTCGTTATAATCATAGACTCATACTTTTTAAAAACGAATTTGAAACTAATCTCTCTTTGCCTGCGGTTTGCCAGATTTTCGTTAAAATTACCCGTAGTTTCAAAGTTGAGTCAAAGATTTCCATAGAATCTAAAAAATGTGGCAAACCACAGGCACAGAGTTTAATGTGATTAAACTTTGTTTTAATATTTGTTTACATCGAAAATATTGATTATTTATTTAATTTCACTTTATTTTAACATAAAATAACAAACCTAACCTAACATTAAAACATTTCTAATAACTGTTGAATATTTTGCAGTAATGATGGGAAAATGTACCCTGGAGGACGTGATGCAGGAGTTCAAGATGAACGGGTCCGATTCCCCGTACCAGCCCGAAGATGATAAGCCAAGTTAGTACATGTTTTAAGTTCGTAAAAGCGCCTCGTGTCAGTGGAGAGATTATAACTGGGTGTCCCTTACGTTACATAACTTTAATAATCATATTTTGAAAATCCATAACAGACATGACATAACATTAATGCGTATAGCAATTAAAATATTTAATATGGAAATACATAGCATTATTTGCCTTAGTAATGAAAATCCAGAATTTTAAAAACCGTACATGAAAACCCATAACTCTAAAAAACTCGTTTTTGACCCCAGATCTAAGTCAATCGGATAGGTTAGCGAGGAGCGAAGCGACAAGCATGTTAGGTATCTTGCGACCACAGCGCACGAGCCGAGCCGAGCGAGCGCAGCGAGCGAGCCGCGGCAGCGGCCGGCGAGTGCCAGAACCGAATTGCTACTGTTTACCTAGTCCACCCGAAAATATACGTTTTCTCAACCCCCTTGAAAGGAGGGTTCACCTTCGCCTCGCATTTTATAGGTTGCAGAGCGTGTCAAAGAAAGGGACATTCAATACATACTAATTTATTAGTGTTACAATTATGTGTTTTCATTTAAGTTTTTTTAACGTTATTGATATTTATGTTAATCATAATAAAGATATGCTTTTTAAATGTATACATTTCAACATTATGGATTTTAATGATTATGTGTTGTCAGTGTTAAGGGTTTTCAATATATGTATTTTCAATTATGGATTCTAATATATACGTTTTGGTTATTTGCAAATTGGGTGTTGGGAACAGTCAAGTCGATTGCAGCGCACGCTGTTATTATTAGAACTATTTTTCGGACAAGCTGCGTCAGATTTGCTTGAATCTACAAGATGTTACAAAAGTAAAATTAAACATTTAAAACTTTTAAGGGGATTGTTTAGAACATCAACCTGAACAACTTTCACTATGGGACCAACATCGAAATCACGAAAAAAAAACTGTTGTCCCATACATTTAGCTCGAGTAGATTTGTAGTTTAGTATGGAACATGAGATATTTTTTTCGAGATTTCCGTATTGGTCCCATAGTGAAAATTGTTGTTGTTTGATGGTCTAAACCACCCCATAACTAAATGTTAATTTGTATTTTTGTAACACCTTGTATACAAATCCACACAACTCACAAATCAACACCCAAATTTCCAAAACTACAGAATACTACAACAAGTCAACAACTTAAAATTTGGCAGGGATATTTCGAATGCAGTCTATACTCCATTCCAAATAGCAACGACATTTTAAGGCTATTTTGAATTACAAAAATAGTGATTTGAAACACCTCTCACTTATTCTTAGAACAGCTTTAGTAACGTCCAAGTTATGTCGGATAGTACACAGGGTCCATCTTAATATGTTGACACTTTCTTAAGGGGATGATCAGACCGTCAAACTGAGCAATTTTCTCTATGGGACCAACCGCGAAAAAAAATCAGCTTTCCCATACATTTGGCTCGAGAAGGTGCAAACTATACGTAACAGCTGATTTTTTTCGCGATTACGATGTTGGTGCCATATTGAAAGTTGTTCAGTTTGACGGTCTGATCATCCCCTGAAAAAAGAGTCAGCACTTTAAGAATGTCCCTATTTTCTGATAAATAAATTATATTTGCTAATCAGAATTGGCCAGAAAGCTAAATAAGAATCGGAAAATCTTTTCATCCTTATTTGGAATGAAGAATAGTAATGACCAAAAATGTATGAAACGCGGATGACGTCATTGAAAAAAAAAGTAAACCCTCATTTTGTACACGTCCATTACAGACACCCTAGCCGGCATGGGTCCACCGAACGTGTACCTCAGACAGAAGTCATGGCCGGCGCCGGAGCGCAGCCCCGCCACTCGTCTGCCGAGGCCGAACTCCTGGGTCCCTTCTACCGACAACCAGGTCACTCCCATGCATGTCGATGAAGGTATGTGGTAATTACAACAAGGTTTGAAATAGAAACACAAATCAATAATGCAAGATACTCATCCACTGTGGCGAACTGTGCGGTTTTTCAACACACTTTTAAATAATAATGCAAAAATCGCGGGTATAAATCGTTGTCGCTGTTAAATATCCACCGGAGCACACGGGAGCGAGGAGACCGAAACAACCGGTGGCTAGAGAAGTACTAGGTGTTAACCCTTGTTAAATAAAATGTTATTTTCAGTATCCACAACGACCTCATCAAACAACACACAGGCTGATATCCTAACGGAGGAGCAGCGCCGGGTCCTCAACTCCTTGCCCGACGCTACCGTGTACTCGCTGCTGAGACAGTTGGAGCAAGCGCGGGAGCCTGAGCGTAGAGTGAAGAAACGCCTGCCTGATGTACGTTAGCAATGTTACTTTAAAATATGTTGGACTATGCGTTTTACTTGAGCGTTATGTTTGTGTTTTGAAGTACAGTACGATCAGGAAATTAATTTACCTCGTCAATCTTCGTTTGCGCAGTCCCCCGACAAGTCGGATAGTAGCGAGAAGGCCGCGAAAACAATAAGCCAATCGGTTTAGGTTAAAACACGTGCCTAAATGATGCTGTTGCTGTCATCAGTATGAGCAGCGTGAGAGATAGAGCTTCACTCAATAGTTGCAGTTTTCGTGAAACACACTCTACTCGGTTAATGCCTTTATTAATAGTGTTGGCGTTTTTACTATATTTACATTTTTAAAGATTATTGTTGATTCAGAGATCCAATTCGATACTTGTTCAAATATTTGTCTTTCATTTCCACTGCATTTAAAAAACACCAAGCGCAGGTTAGACACGTTCTCTAGTTTCTCATTTTGCGACCCCGTCACACTACTAACACTTCTCTCAACCACTAGGAGTGCAGATTCTGCAAGAACAACGGAGAGCGCGAATCGTACTACCGCTCACACGCGCTGAAGGACCCTGCGGGGCGCGTCGCCTGCCCCGTGCTGCGCGCCTTCACCTGCCGGCGCTGCGGCGCGCGCGGAGACCTGGCGCACACACTGAAGTACTGCCCGCTCACCACTAGCGAGGGTGAGTGTACCTGCACCTGCCGGCGCGGAGACCTGGCGCACACACTGAAGTACTGCCCGCTCACCACTAGCGAGGGTGAGTGTACCTGCACCTGCCGGCGCGGAGACCTGGCGCACACACTGAAGTACTGCCCGCTCACCACTAGCGAGGGTGAGTGTACCTGCACCTGCCGGCGCGGAGACCTGGCGCACACACTGAAGTACTGCCCGCTCACCACTAGCGAGGGTGAGTGTACCTGCACCTGCCGGCGCGGAGACCTGGCGCACACACTGAAGTACTGCCCGCTCACCACTAGCGAGGGTGAGTGTACCTGCACCTGCCGGCGCGGAGACCTGGCGCACACACTGAAGTACTGCCCGCTCACCACTAGCGAGGGTGAGTGTACCTGCACCTGCCGGCGCGGAGACCTGGCGCACACACTGAAGTACTGCCCGCTCACCACTAGCGAGGGTGAGTGTACCTGCACCTGCCGGCGCGGAGACCTGGCGCACACACTGAAGTACTGCCCGCTCACCACTAGCGAGGGTGAGTGTACCTGCACCTGCCGGCGCGGAGACCTGGCGCACACACTGAAGTACTGCCCGCTCACCACTAGCGAGGGTGAGTGTACCTGCACCTGCCGGCGCGGAGACCTGGCGCACACACTGAAGTACTGCCCGCTCACCACTAGCGAGGGTGAGTGTACCTGCACCTGCCGGCGCGGAGACCTGGCGCACACACTGAAGTACTGCCCGCTCACCACTAGCGAGGGTGAGTGTACCTGCACCTGCCGGCGCGGAGACCTGGCGCACACACTGAAGTACTGCCCGCTCACCACTAGCGAGGGTGAGTGTACCTGCACCTGCCGGCGCGGAGACCTGGCGCACACACTGAAGTACTGCCCGCTCACCACTAGCGAGGGTGAGTGTACCTGCACCTGCCGGCGCGGAGACCTGGCGCACACACTGAAGTACTGCCCGCTCACCACTAGCGAGGGTGAGTGTACCTGCACCTGCCGGCGCGGAGACCTGGCGCACACACTGAAGTACTGCCCGCTCACCACTAGCGAGGGTGAGTGTACCTGCACCTGCCGGCGCGGAGACCTGGCGCACACACTGAAGTACTGCCCGCTCACCACTAGCGAGGGTGAGTGTACCTGCACCTGCCGGCGCGGAGACCTGGCGCACACACTGAAGTACTGCCCGCTCACCACTAGCGAGGGTGAGTGTACCTGCACCTGCCGGCGCGGAGACCTGGCGCACACACTGAAGTACTGCCCGCTCACCACTAGCGAGGGTGAGTGTACCTGCACCTGCCGGCGCGGAGACCTGGCGCACACACTGAAGTACTGCCCGCTCACCACTAGCGAGGGTGAGTGTACCTGCACCTGCCGGCGCGGAGACCTGGCGCACACACTGAAGTACTGCCCGCTCACCACTAGCGAGGGTGAGTGTACCTGCACCTGCCGGCGCGGAGACCTGGCGCACACACTGAAGTACTGCCCGCTCACCACTAGCGAGGGTGAGTGTACCTGCACCTGCCGGCGCGGAGACCTGGCGCACACACTGAAGTACTGCCCGCTCACCACTAGCGAGGGTGAGTGTACCTGCACCTGCCGGCGCGGAGACCTGGCGCACACACTGAAGTACTGCCCGCTCACCACTAGCGAGGGTGAGTGTACCTGCACCTGCCGGCGCGGAGACCTGGCGCACACACTAAAGTACTGCCCGCTCACCACTAGCGAGGGTGAGTGGAGTGTACCCATCACTCTTATTAGGCTTTGTCACCGCGAACATCTCCAGAATAAAAGTCAATGGAACATCCGTATTGACCTTTACTTCAATCGGCAATAGAACAACAGTGAACTTAGGACTTAGGCGTATAAAATCACTACAGTTTTCCCCTGATTTAGTTGACTCCACTCTGAATCCAATAAGTATTCGCCTTCTCTTTGGCTTATACAATGTACCTACAAATTGCGACTACTTACCAAATTTCTCAGGAAGTCATGGAAATTGTAGGTACCTCTATTTATGGAAAATCTAATCATTTATCTGGTGTTCTGTTTCTGAGTGAATACCACGCGACAGCGTCAGTCCCACTTCAACTGATCTAATTTGCATCTTTCTACCGCACTAAACTAAAATTACCCTTTTCCTTCCAGAACGTATAAAATCAGCGGCCATGATGCGAAGCGTGCGCATGGCGTCCGGCCGCCGCCGCGTGGCGCCATCTAGCGATCACTACGTCATGTTCGGTGAGACCTCGCCCTCTTTCACCCATGACAATGGTTTTGTGTACGGCGACTCGATGCCGCTCGATCCGGTCTGGGCTGAGCTCGAGAAGAAATTGATGCTTTAGCTGAAAATGAGTTGGCTTTTAACTCATTTTGGATTCCTGACCAAATATCTCAAAAATTAATTTTATAGACTGAAAAACATCTTCTGATCATGATGACTGTACAAAATTTTTGGAAATAGATTATAATTACTTTTAGCAGTGATCTTTTCAAATAATGTTAAATACGTAGGTTGGTAATTATTATTTGAATATTTAAAATGATAGAGTTTCGAAGTCAGTGTACACATTTTTTCGTACAAACTGAACCGCCCGACACGCACCATTTTGTATGGAGAACCAACCAACTGTTTTCGAAATTCTGTATTAGATCATAATGTTAAATTCTTCTAAAATTTCATTAAGTTATCAGAAACTACAGTTACTTTTAATCACCCCATTATTCACCTGTAATTTTAACATCGCTGTTGATTTAAATCACCGCAAGATGGCGTTGAGATTAATAAGTCCAAATTGAAATTGTATTTCCTTGTATTTCCTCGAATCAAAGCGGGAATTTATATTGTAAGATTAAATCAGTATTTTTAAGTATTTCTACTTTAATTAGTAGATTAATTTCATATCAAATGTTATCTATTTAATATTCTATACATTGACGAGTTTATTAAATCGGTTTAATAACTCAAATCGTTATAAAATCTTGTAATATTTTATGCACTGAAACAAGGTACAACAATGATTACGACTGATACTTCTTTTCGCTTGAAGAAAATGTTTATTATACTTATCACGAAAATTTTCTGCACATGCAAATTATAATGATAGTTACTTGCTTATTGTTTTTAATCAAAGACAATGGTAATCTATTTTTTGCCGTCATAAAATCTATAGTTTAATGTCTATCAGTTGTTTTAAACATCGATGTTCTGATTATTTTCCGAGGATTTGATAGTACCAAGATACGATATCGATTATGCTAATTTGCAGTACACAAAAATTAAAATCTTGTAATTAAATAGTAGGTACCTACTCTTATCCTATCTACTAAGTAAATACTTACTCAATTCGTTTTAAAATATTGGCTGACTTAATATTCAATGTTTTCAGCAATAGGATGTCAATATTAATAATATTATTATTCTGTAACTGAAGCGGACTTTAATGAACACCCAATTAAATGATATTATTACTTATACATAAATGTAATTAAAGCAAAATTACGTCAAATACGAAATATTAACATAATTTTATTTTGCAGTTTTTCAATGTTGATGCATTGAAAATAACGAAATATTAATTTTGTATAAAAATTCCTATACTTTATTTTTGGAAGAAAAAACCACTTTTAATTTTTGTTTTTTTTGTAGCAACTGTACTTACATCTTATCGATCTGTGTTTGAGGCATTTATTCGATAGATGGCGTTAGTAGTTACGAACAAAATACTTTTCCTGTCTACATTTTAAAATAATAAAATTTGTTTTTTTACATCAACTTTTCATATACCTACAAATACATTTTGTTCCGCTCGTTATGAAATATTTCTATTTAAAAATTAATCATTTACTCAACATTGTCAATCTAAGTTACGCCTATCCATGAATAAGATATGTTTTTATAAAAAGTTGCATATAATAATGTTATAACTTTAGCTCGGGAATTTTCCCTAGATTTTTCATATGAGACATTGTCTACTACAACTTTGTTGTTAGTTATATCTTAAATGTATAAGATAGATTTATGTGACGTTGATTAATTTATAATTAAGATATTCTACGTTTGTTTTCATTGAAACTAATCGTTTGACTAGACTGTTGTCTTTGGGATAAATAAACCACAGCTGATTTAAAATTTTCGTTTTATTTTTGCCACAAACTACGAAACAGATTTTACTGAAAATATGCATCAAAGGTCTATGTAAATTTTTAAATATGCCTTTTAAATATGCTGTCATTTTTTTAAGGGGATGATCAGACCGTCAAACTGAATAATTTTCTCTATAGCAACAATACCGAAAACGCGAAAAAAAAATCAGCTGTTCTATACAAAACAGCAAACACGGACGAACTTTGAAATCAAGAAAAAAATATCTAATGTTTCAAACATTTAGGTAAAATTTTGGCTATTGACTTTACTATGGAACACCTGTTTTTTTTCGCTATTTAGATGTTAACGCCGTAGTGAAAGTTGTTCAGTTTCATGGTCTGAAGAACCCTGTGTGATTTATAATGCATTTTATTTTACACCCTGTATGTAACTCCTGTGAAGTCCAGTAAACGAGGATCAACAGCGGCGACCAATCACAACACTAGACAATTATAACAGGCATGTATACAACGTGTTAATGAATTAACGCAAAACTAGAAAGTAGTTTGTTTAGAATCGAGAGCAGAATCGAATTATCATGGTTTTAATATAGGTATTTTTTTCAAATTGTTTTATAATTTATTTGTAAAATTTAAAATTTACTGAACTCGATCTCAAACCACCGCTCGGATACTCTCACCCTACTTACTACCAAAACAAGATTCTTAAAATGTATCCATGAACACGTTAACGCTTTCATTCATTGCCGAAATGATAACAAATCATTTTTGCCTCAAAACTTAAAATGTAAAGAACTTTAAATGTTGACTATCAAAATAATGAAATTATTGTTTCAATCTAATTATTTTGTTATAAATCAGTTGGGGTGTATGAGGTTTTGCGCTTATTCATTAACACGTTGTATAATGATAATAGATATATAATGAAAAATGTATACATCTTGCATACTTAGAGCTACAGCCAGCCGACTGTATACATTATACAACGTGTTAATGAATAAGCACAAAACCTCATACACCCCAACTGATTTACAACAAAATAATTCGATTGAAACAATAATTTAACTATTTTCATAGTTCTAATTTAAAGTTAATAGCATTTTAAGTTTTCAGGCAAAAATGATTTGTTATCTTATCAGCAATTAATTAAAGCTCTAACGTGCTCATAGATACATTTTAAGAATCTTGTTTTGGTAGTAAGTAGAGTGAGTGTGCCCGTGCGTTGGGTTAAGATCGAGTTCAGTAAATTAAACATTTTACATAGTTACAAATTAGGTATTTAATATTTTGAAAAAATTTACCTATGTTGAAAACATGATAATTCGATTCTGCTCTCGATTCTAAACAAACTACTTTCTAGTTTTGCGTTAATTCATACCTAACGTTAACGTTATTCACACGTTGTATAAGGTCTAACAAAATTAGCTGAAACTATTTTAAGGCAATGATCAGACCATCAAACTGAAAAACGTTCTCTATGGGACCAAAATCGCAATCGCGTAACAATCTGCTGTCCCATACAAAACTGCAAACATAACTCGAATCTACTACACGTATGGGCCAGCTGATTTCTTTTTTCGCGATTTCGATATTGGTCCCATAAAAAAAGCTGTTCAGTTTGATGATCTGATTGTTCCCTCAAAATAATTTCACCTAATTTTGTTAACTTTCAACCCACAACTCTACGAGGCAGGATGCTAGACACAAGAACCATGTAATTCCACGGTCCACATGCAAAGTAACCTAGCATGCATTTAACGGACCCAGCCATACATTGTAAGCGTTGGCTCTGCACTCGAAGATCTACATTTATTAGTTTCGCTTCAAAATCCCTTCCCAGGAAAGTGGAAATGAAAAAGTTCTGGTGCCAACCTAGCACTCCTAAATACAATGTGTAATGAATTAACGAAAAACTAGAAAGTAGTTTGTTTCGAATTGAGAGCAGAATCGAATTATCATGGTTCCAACATAGGTAATTTTTTTTCAAAATATTTAATAGGTAATTTACTTGTAAAAATTAAAATTTACTGAACTTGATCTCAACCCACCGCACGGGTATACTCACCCTTCTTACTACCAAGACAAGATTCTTAAAATGTATCCATGAGCTGAAATGATATCAAATCATTTTTGCCTGAAATCCTAAAATGCGAATAACTTGAAATTTCAACTATCAATATAATTAAATGATTGTTTCAATCTAATTATTTTGTAAATCAGTTGGGGTGTATGAGGTGATCAAACGGTGAAGGAAAACATCGTGAGGAAATTAGCATACGCTGAATAAGAAATTCTGATGCGTATGTTAAGTCTACCAATCCGCATTCGGCACGCGTGTTGGACTAACACTCATACACTCTCCTTGAGGGTCGGCCTGTGCCCTGCAGTGGAACGTATACAAGGTGGTACAAAAGTAAAAATAAACATTTAAAACTTTTAAGGGGGTTGTTTAGACCATCAAACTGAACAACTTACTCTATGGGACCAATATCGAAATCACGGAAAAAAACTACAAATCTAATCGAGCTAAGTGTATGGAACAGACGATTTTTTTTTCGCCATTTCGATGTGGGTCCCATAGTGAAAGTTGTTCAGTTTGATGGTCTAAACCATCCCCTTAAATCTTTATTTGTAATTTTGTAACACCTTGTAAAGGCTGTAATGGTGAAGTTAGATATTTTCAAATAACTAAAGAATAAACGTTTTTGTCTATAAAAAGTTGTATTGAAAAAAGACTTGTCAACACAAACCAAATAAAGCCTAAACTCGAGCGGCTTACTAGTAGCCATTGAATAGAAATCAGAAATTTTATTAGTTCCACTATCTAGGTATCTCCTGGTCTCATCTTCAAATCAGCTCGATGGTACCAAATTGCAGTCTCATATCGATACGACATAGCCTTGTTTAGTTATCCATTACTACATAGAAATTACACGCTATTTTATTACATACAGGTGCAGCTAATATTTTTCTTTGAATAGATTTCTTTTTTAAAATGTACTCTATTTGATTTACAAAAATGGGCTAAAATGCAATACATATTAACGATCATAATCCTAATCGGGGTGGTCAGTAGATGAGAAACTTTCCTTCGCCTAGTTACCAACAATAATAATGTTGAATTAATTGTTACATTAACCTATAACTTATTGAATTTTTTTTTTTTTCGGTCATAGGCCCAAATAGCAAACTGAATCTTTACTTTTAATATTAATGCCTTGAAATTTGATTCTCTTCTTACTTCAGGTTACCTTTGAGCAGTAGTTGGAATGGTTTTATTGGGGGCGAACTGACGACGATTTCTGTACCCCCAATCTGTTCTCTGCATCCCTATCTGAATATATGAGCAGGAGACGCTCATCGGCGTGTCCTATTAGCGACCAGCTTTCAGGGAAAGGAAGTGTCAGAAAATCATCAAAATCTTTATTCCATAAATAGGGTTCAAGGACAAAGCCTCGAGGACAACCCTGTGTGAGCACTTTGGACACTTCACGGTGACCAAGCCTCAACTTTGAAATTATTGAAGGTTTCAGGATAAAATGATGTTTTAAGTTGTGATCTGATAGAAGAAAAGGAAATCTTCTAATTAATCTGCTGATCTTCCCGCATACATTATTTATTAGTACTTAGGCTCTGCTCTCCCCGTTAGAGACGATGAGTGTGAATATACGTAGGCACTTATGTAGATATGGCGGCATTATCATGAAAATACGGTAGAAAAACTAGTTGCCTGCCAACCAACTACAAAGTAAAATATTAGCATAAACAAACAATTATCACGGGAATAACAGAAAGATAGTAAAAGTCATCGTTTGTGTGTCAAACGGTGCATTTGCGCTTCGCCGGCGCGGGCGCACCGGCCGCGACCGAAACTCGCTGCTCAGCTATATTCGCTTATAGCATGAGTTGTGACACTTATTGAATGAGTTCCGTAGTTAAATGCATAAGAATGAAGAAACATAAAATCTGGAACAAAATATCTGTATCTGCAACATGCTTCGTCAAAGATAAATATACAGGGTGTAAGTGACTAGCAAATACTGAAACGGTGATCAAACTGAACAACTTTCACTATGGAGCCTACCTCAGGAAACGCGAAAAAAATCTGCGGTCACATACAAATTGGAGTCGGATAGGTAGAACAGTTTTGTATGGGACAGCAGATTTTTTTCGCGTTTCCTGAGGTAGGCTCCATAGTGAAAGTTGTTCAGTTTGATGGTCGGAGTTCACCGTTTCAGTATTTGCTAGGCTGTCACTTACACCCTGTGTAAACCGTATCCCAATCAGCAACACGCTTCGTCAAAATCTTAATCCTGTACATTATAAATCTGCAACACACTTCGTCAACATAAAGACTAAGGCCCACTCAAAGGCCCAGCCCCACGCAACCCCGGCTCCATGGTCCCCATGACACTAGCGGCATTTCCCCTTTGGATGGTCAAAGACAACCACTGCACCAAAAAAGCGCCAGAGCGCGGGTCACCACCTTTCTCCTGCGCAAAATTTAGTTTCGTATTTTATCGTTGACTTATGAGTACATTTTGTAAACATTATCTAGTATTTACAGATACATTATGTGATAATTATACGTAGATTTATTTGGCACGCCCCGTATGGTTTCCACTTGGACCACCAAAATTCTTCCTCGGGGTTTCGTACGAGCCGACTGAGGGATTAAAGGTTTTCTTATGTGGACGAAAGGCTTGTCACCTCTCACCACATGACACGTCATTCCATGCTAAAACTTAAATTGCTAAATGTGAGCATTGCTACAACTACATTACTAGAAAGTCGGTAGTTGTAGCAATGTTTCTGATCACCCCGAAAGGTGTTGTGATCGTGAGTTTATGTAGCTAAATGCTTCATATCAGTATACTGACTTTTCCTCATCCATCACTTGTTATTGTTACACCACGCTTTTTAGTTTCCACAACAATTAAGAATCACAAAAAGATAAGCATTTTTATAAATGTTTTTCTTAATTATTTTATATGTACATATTTACATCGTAATTTGATATTATAATTGACTTTCTAAAATATTCCAAAACCTTTATTTTATACATTAAAGTTCCTATTTGTTTAGTTGAGTACGTATAGAAGGGAATTTTATAGAAATATAGAATCTTGAGAATAAAAGGTAAGTAGACACAAACATTTCAGATTTCTGTCTTAACACCCTTTAAATCCTGGTCCATACAAAACTAGGATGGTAGTTGGATGGTCCAAGAAAATGCCGAAATTGAAGAACATGCGGCCTTCCCCAATATAATTGTCAAGACAGAAGCACACCGCCTCTGCTGGCTTGATGGCATAGAAAGAATGAGTGAGGATCGGCATGTCAGGAGATCATATCTGGGTTGACCTACTAGCCGACGGTCAGTGGGTCGCCCTGGGTATCGCTGGATTGACATAGAGGAGGCTGACCTACGTGAGCTTCATGTCAGCTACTGGCGACACGTATCTGCTCGGGAAGAGTGAGGTTCTCGTTTCGGAGGCCAAAATCCACTTTGTGTCGCTGAGCCAGCGGAGCTACCTAGTTGTGATCAGACTATCAAACTGAATAAGTTTTTGTATGGGACCAACAACGAAGTCGCGAAAAAAAACAGCAGTCCTTTACATTTGGCTTTTTTTCGCGATTGGTGCCAAAGTGAAAATTGTTCAGTTTGACGGTCTGATCATCCCTTTAAAAAATGTCATAGCATATTAAGAAGGACCTTATATAAAGTACTTAGTCTAAAAGGAGGTGCCCAGCATGGCACCCACGATGATCAGTCATGGTCCAATTCCAACTCCAGCGTCCTGAATATGGTATCGTTCACATGAATGTGAATCAATCCACTGCTGGGGAAAGGCCTCCTTATTGTGCCATTTATGGGGCCAAAGTGCTTTTGGTCTGACCTTCGTCAATCCCTTGACCAACCACTTTGCTAATTTTAATTTGGTTCAACTTCTTCCTTTTTCTTCTTTTGAGTTTCCATTCTAGCGACGTGTCTAACCGTACTTTAGCTCTGAATGACTTAAGGTTCCCTAAAAATTAGTTCTTACAGTAACTTGCAGGTGCTTTGTACCCATACGGTACCCCAAAAAGTCGCACGTCTCTACCGCTTCAATATGCAAAGTCAGCTGTGACATACCTACCCGAGAACCTACTAAATCATTCACCGTAAAACGTATTCAATCACCCAACATTAAAGTCTAAAATTCACTGCCAAAATAACGAGAAGCCTTTTAAAAATCGTCCGAATTTAAACTCACGCATCGAGACGCCGCATACCGTTTTGAATTCATTTAATAAAACAAGGTTTCAAACTATTATGAACCTTACTGGCATTTCATTACACTACCATTTTCATTACAAACCCCGTTTCAATCAAAATTCCACTTTAAAGTCTTTCGTACAAAGTCTAACGTCGCTTGCAAAGTAGAACCCGAAATATGTAGGTTCGAATCCGGTAGATTTGGGAATGTATGTCGAAGAAGTGGCACGTCCGTGCTGAGGGGAGAGGGGGGGGGGGGCAGGTGAAAGGGGCGCGGGTGGGGTTAACTTAGTTAAGATTATGCAGATTCGTATAACGAAGTCATTACAGTTGTTTAAGGCGAGGACAGAGGTGATAATAGATTAACTTTAGACAAAAAAATTGTACGTAGGTCATGAAAGTGAAAGATTTTTCTTGCGACGTCAAGAACAAGTTTTCTGAAAAAATCGTATGAAACTATATTAACTTTATGTATGGAACACAATTTAATTCTAATATCTCTTACCTTAGAGGTAGATACTAACATTCCATCGAAGATTGCATCGGCTGTGGCTAAAAATTATATTAAAATTACATGTTTCTGAAAGGCTGATGATGACATGTTTCTAAAAATGTTCGCATTATGTTAGAAACATTTTAAGTAAACTTTCCCTTAAGTTTATCATGTTGTGGACCATCGCTGGTCTTTTCTGTATGCCCCTTTTGTAGTTTTCTACTGATCCCCACTGCAGTCAGAAACCGCAGTAGTTTTGGGAGACATTTTAAAAACCTTGCTTTTTCTTCTTTTGTGTCAGCATGAGCTATATGACATGACCACAACTTATGCTGTAGTGGAGAGATTAGCCAGTCAGCAGTAGTCGTATCGAGGCTGACTGCCCAGGGTGCGCCATACGAACTCAAGTTTCGTCACTCGGGGAGGCTATTTCCTAGCACTCCTTGCTACTAACCTTGCTTTTCTAATGTTGTCTTCCGCTGGTATTTTAGGAAAACAAATCTATGCCCGTAAAAAAGACCTCTGGGATCACTGGTCTTCATTGTCTAGGATAGTTAGCTGCCGTTGTTGATCCTGGTATACTTAACACTTTCGTTGCTGACGACCTACGTCGTAGGTTGGCGACAAATGGGCCGCAGTGCTGAAGAACCCACGTAACGAGTCGGTTCAATTGCATTTCGCCTGTGCCCATGACCTAACGCGCAAGTCACCGAAAACCATATGCGTGCGCGGGTGAACAACGTCGCAAGCCATATTTATCGTTTCAACGACCTACGAGAGGGGTTAAGTTCTATTGCATTCACCCGTGCTCATGACCTACAGCATGAGTCACCTTAACCTTACGCCTATGCGGGTGACCCACGAGGTGAGCCATTTTGATCGTTTTACTGTTACGGCTATGACTATGTGCACGACCTACGAGGGGGGTCAACTTTAGCTCTGCGCGAGGATCGTGATTATGAGCTTAGCAGCGAAAGTGTTAAGTTGAAGCTTGAAGTCGTGTGCCAGTAGGACCATTTCTATCTTATCCAGCTTGTGCCCCATGCCTTAAACCATACTGGCATGATGACTGTGTCTTGACACTAATATTCGGGTCAATTATTTAATTACAACCCACTGCCAGTGCTACTAGTAAAAGCATACATCTGCATACCATTATTTTTTGTTTTTAATTTGCATAAGTAACACGAAATCATCCATGCAAATATGTTGTAGACAGTTACTAGCCACTAAATTGGAATAGACTCACTTCTTTTCACTATTGGTCATTAAGTTAAACTGTTCTTTTCCAAAGTTTTCAGGCGAAAGGGTCAATCACCAATCACGAAAGTGAACATTGCACGCTTAAACATTTTAGGATTAGGATTTTACAGTTAGTTCCAGGAAAGTTCGTGACCACCCCGTAAGAAATTTCGGTCGTGAGCTTATACAGGGTGCTAGGGTAAACAGTTGCATTACTTTAAGGGGTAATTGTAATCATGATCACAGAATAGGTATGCATAGTACCTACTATGCAACTATGCAAGAAACCTAAATATGAACCTACGACTGATGCTACGTCGAGTCAATAAAATACGAAATTACAACGCTATAAGGTACTAAGGTACATTAGTCGTGGCACAATTTTAGACTTCCCAGACATAATACAGGGATCAGATCTTCAAACTGAAAAACGTTCTTTGTAGGACCAATATCGAAATCGAGAAAAAAATCGAATGTTCCGTACAAAACTGTAAACCCACTCAACCTAAATGAATGGGTAGGTAGGTATGTATGTTTAATAAGAACCTTTTTAGCATGTTGTTTTGGATTATGAATTTTATTATTAATAAAATAAAATATAGAACCGCTGTATTTCAGTGTTCCGGGCCATAAATGGCAAAACGGAACAGTTATGGAATCCTCTCGGTGTTTATCGGGCCGTCCGTCTATCACAGGTTTTTTTTTGTAATTTTGATGTTGGCCCCATAGATAAATTTGTTCAGTTTGATGGTATGTTGTTAGTTTACAAACAACATCATCCATCATTAGCCTGTCATTGTCCACTGCTTAACCACTGAACATAAGCCTCTCCAGAGTAACGCCACAAAACTCATATCCTTGGCCTTCTTCGGTGTACAAACGTCCCCTTCCAACCCATCCATTCACAAACTTTCTAGCTACCGTCCGACGCAATTTACAACCACTTCCTCCAACCCCATCAATCCCACGCATCCATTTCTCTCATTCATCCAGCCTTACATCCACAGATCACGAAGAAACGGATTACGCAAGATAGTTTAATCGTTTGAAACTAAGCAGCGCCGCGTAATTTATACCTATTTCGACTATTGAATATGAATCGAATATGGCTTATTAAGGTTGATGAAAAATATAGTGTATGGTTCCGGCTTAGAATGGTCAACCCCATTTTTACCAGTGTCGTATAATACGGCATAGAGATAAGGTTTCTTATTGACTGTTTTGTGCGATAGGTTAGCACCTTACCTTGACATGACCTCATAAGTAGTTTCATCTTGAAACATAGGTATACCTTTGCTAGAACTAAGTCTTGCTTAAACTGTGCGCTTAAAATGTTGTTGGTAGTTTTACGCTAAGTTGCAGAAACGCTCAATAGAGTTAATCCTCCATTAAATCTCTTGCTGTCACTTTTTGTCTTGTTGACGTAGAGAAAGCCTGCAAGAGATTTAATGGAGGATTAACTTTAATGAGTATTTCTGCAACTGAATGTTAGCCAAGTTTCAGACCACCCTGAAAGAAAAGATGCATGAATGGTTTGCCACGGGTGAACTTGTTTGTAAGATAGTTTTCAAAGATTTTATGATTTTAGGTAAGATGAAAGGACACAGCCCCAAACTGAACATAGCTCCAACTTAGGCACACATTAGCGGACAGCTTGCCTCATCTATTCCTTCTAAGTTTGCAAACATCACTTCACTCCACCGCGTCTGTGTGCGCCTGCGCATGTGTGCGTGCGGTGCTCGGCCGCGACGTCGTCAGTGGGTCAAGAAACAAGGTCACGCCATTTCTCTCTGACTTGCAAGGGGGGAGTGGGGGTAAGGGCTTTGCGTAGGCGCTTTAGAACTAGACTAGACTAGCGTTTTGTTGAGTTTGTATTTTGTTAGGTGGATTGTTCAGATTGGCTATTGAGGATCTGGAATCTGGTTGAGCTGCGGTGAATACTTTAATCGTAATTACACCGTTTTCTGGGACCTGGGATTTGCTTTTTTAATATACAATTATACAGGGTGTAAACTTAAATGCGTTATATATCGAAAGGGTACTTTAGACCATCAAACTGAAGAATTTTTACTACGGGACCAAGATCGAAAGCGCGAAAAAAAAACCTGTTTGAAAACATTTTGTTCGAGTGGCTATGGAGTAGCTAGCCATAATAAAAGTTGTTTAATTTCTAACCCTGTTCGATATGTAACGTACCTATTTATTTTACACCCTTTTTATCTCTTACTTAGATTCATACACCTTATCATACTAACATTCCCATCGATATTGTATTAGGGATATTTTATGACAGCACTGATAACTGCAGCAGTGGGTCGCCCGAGGTATCTCTGGATTCTGAAATGACGTGGTACATGCTGACCTACGTGATCTTCAAGCCAGCTCCTGGCGAGAGGTTGCGCAGGAAAAGTGGCAAAAAGACCCGCTTTGGATCGCTGAGCTAGCGAAGTTTATCATCATCATCATCTCAGGCGATGAACGTCTACTGCTGGACATAGGCCTCCCCTAAAAAGCGCAACAACGATCGACCTGCACTGCCTTCTTCCAACGGGTTCCCGCCGCCTTCACCAGGTCGTCGGTCCACCGTGTGGGGCCTACCCACGCTGCGCTTTCCGGTACGCTACGGTCCGGTTCACGGAGTTAGTTACTGATAGTCATAGTCATCTGGCTGATATAACCTGATCCGTAATGAGAGTAGGCCTGTGCTTTGCACTGGGAGGTATACAGGGCCCAACTTAATATGCTGGCAGTTTTTTAAGAGGATGATCAGACCATCAAACTGATCAAGTTTCTTTATGGGACCAATGTCGAAATCACGAAACAAGTTTAGCTCTCTCATATATTTGGGTCGAGTAAGATTTCAGTTTAGTATGGATCAGCAGATTTTTTTTTCGTGATTTCGACATTGGTCCCATAGACAAAGTTGTTCAGTTTGATGGTCTGATCATCCTCTTAAAAAAGTGTCAGCATATTAAGAAGGACCCTATATAGGCTGATGATGACCCCGTAACTGCACGCAGCATAACAGTAACTAAAATTCTGCACACTCACTTAAGTTCGCGGTTAAGACGAGCTTAGCCATCGTCATGTAAAATAGGTTTGTGTGTCATCGTCAGCTCATCCGTTAATTTATAACTAATTACATTTCGTAAAGTTAGCGATACTGTGAAGTTTATTATTATAAACATGTTAGATTGTAATTGTAACCTGAAATCCTGTTTAATTCACTTTAGAAGATGATGGGTCGGAAATTAAAGTGGTTTATGATACCCCGTCTGGAAGATAATCTTTGTTTAAACACACCACTTGTTTTAAATTACTAACATAAATTTAAGGGCGTATTGTATTCAGACCATGAATCTAAACAACTTTCCCTAAGGAACATGGGTCGAAAAATGTTTGGACATTCCATACAAAAGTGCGGATCGGATCTTCAAATAAAGTTAGTAATTAAAAACAAATAGTGATTTAGGTATAAAACAAAAAAATGCGTGCCCGATTCGGATTGGTAGAATTCACATACGCATCAGAATTTCTTCTTCAGCGTATGTATGTTTCCTCGCGATGTTTTCTTCACCGTTTCGGAGCAGTCGGTATCACATACATAAGTTAGAAAAACTCATTGGTACATGGCATGTCGTCCGGTGCGGATTCAAACCAGGACACTTCATGATTGAGTGTCCATATCTCTCCGCAATGCGCCACCGACGCTCTCCGGGTCAGATTGGACCATTCCCGTGGGTGATGTGTATATACAGGGCGACGACTAAGGGCTAAGGTTTCTTATATGATGCTCAAGATGAAGCTGATCCTAGACCCCAGCTGCTGAGCGTGCGAAGAGGAGGAGAAAACCATGGATCATATCCTGTGTGAATGCGATGTCTTGGTGGCTAAACGCAAGTGCCTCCTTGGAGATAGATATCCAACACCGGGAGATTACAGGTTTCTTCCCCTGAACGGTATTGCTCTATTTAAGTTCATGTTTTTGACGGATGAAGAAAATTCTAGGGGTCAACACAAAAGATCCTATCGAGTCGAGTCCACCGTTAAGGTAAGATAAGATAAAGTTTGTTATGTAGTGCGTAAGAATGGCTATTAGGGATTGGGCTGATAAAACACACAGGCTGGAGTGGTCCGGCCTTGCAGGTCTACAACACTCTAAGAAATTTATCAGCAATGTGACAAATCGTGTCTCAAAGTTCATACTGAACAACAGCAGGAGCAAGGCTCGTGCCATCGTCGGAGCCCTCACTGGGCACTACGCTACAGGCACGATGATGCACAAAACGAAACTCACCCTAGATCCCAGCTGCCGAGCATGCGGAGAGGATGAAGAGCCCATGGAACATATCCTTTGTGACTGTGATTTCTTGGTGGCAAAACGCATGTGCCTCCTCGGAGATGGATACCCAAAACCAGGAGACCTTAGGTCTCTTCCCCTCAATGGTATTGCCTCCTTCATTGACCATGTATTTGAAGGGTGAAGAACGCAAAAAAGTGTAGGGGCTAACACAAAAGACCCCACTGGGTCGAAGTGTTGCTCCTACAATACGATAAGATAAGATATGTAGTACGTTTTTGGATGGAAGGTTAGCTACCTGTTCCTACTTGACACAGTGTCATTTCGTCCTATAACTTTCAACACGTAAAGATGAGTTTAAATACACGTTGCACGTAGCTGTAACAATTAAGTATAGTAGCTTTATGTAAGCAGGCTATACAAATGAAACAGAATAAAAAAAAGTTTTATCAGAATAGATAACTGGTATTGCAAGTCAGTTCAGATGGGGCAGGCAGATACTATTGACTGATTTACACCTGCGATATTGATAACAAACTTCTGGACTCCATCTTTGTCTATGGAATTCAACAGAATTACTAATTTAACACTTTAAGAGACTCATAACAGTAATTTACCATTCTTCTACACAAGGTGTTTACTTAACAATGGGATATTTAAAAATATACAAAAACCACTAGCTCTATTATCATAAGATTATTTTTAATTCGCTTACTAATTACAAAGAAACGTCAAAAATTTAAATAATTATAAATTGGCTTGCTTACATTATGTATAGGTATTTATTATGTATCTATAGGGTCCTTCTTAATATGCTGACACTTTTTTAAGGGGATGAGCAGACCGTCAAACTAAACAACTTTCTCTATTGCACCAACATCGAAATCGCGAAAAAACATCAACTATTATTCCATACAAAACTGCAAACGCCAAAGGCTCTGACTGGCTCGATAAAGCCAAATGTACGAGACAGCTGATTTTTTTTCGCGATTTCGATCTTGGTCCCTTAGAAAAAGTTGTTCAGTTTGACCGTCAAACTGTCAGTATATTAAGAAGAACAATTTTAAATTTGGCGTGGATGTACATTGAAAATATTTGCAAAAATATTAATTCGGCGCGTTTAGGATTCATTGAGACCATTTTTACAATGTTTAAAATAAAAAAAATCCCGTCATCGTAGCAATATCTAGGAGACTGGTGTAAATTAAGTATTAAGAAAAACCTAAAACCCGACTGCATTAAAAACTATTAACTGAAAAGAGAAAAACAAGCTTTAATTATTCATCAGCTGTACTATTTTATTTTATTAGATAGGTATTGCAAAGGAAACAAAGAACAATTACAAAACTTACCTATTTGTTGGCCTGCAATACCTACCTAATAACATTCAAATTACATTTGCAAAAACAAAGTTGGTACAGTTGATAAGTAATTAAAGAGCTTGTTTTTCTCTTTTCAGTAAATATTTTTTCATGCACTCGGGTTTTTGTTTTCCGTAATAATTAAGTTTATTTCATACTTTTTATCTTGTGTCATAATGGTAGCATAAAAGTACTATAATTTAACAAAGAAATAGACATAAATAGGGTCCTTCTTAATATGGTGACACTTTTTAAGGGGATGATCAGACCGTCAAACTGAACAACTTTCTCTATCGCACTAACATCGAAATCGCAAAAAAAATCTTTCTTCCATACAAAACTGCAAACGTCAAACATACTCGAGCCAAAAAGGGGCAGCTGATTTTTTTTCCCCGATTTCGATGTTGGTCCTATAGTGAAAGTTGTTCAGTTTGATGGCAAAAAGTGTCAGCATATTAAGAAGGACCCTGTATACATACATACTCTCGAAAAACATAACCAAAATCGTACAGCTAACATAACGACCACGTAGGTATAAAGTACTGCTAGAACTTAAAACATGCTTCACAAAGGAGATCATTACCAAATAGTTACACTTACATCATTAAAATTCCAAGTTCAGTCCTAATCTTGAATCTAGACTCCTGCGCACGTGTTATTGCCTGCATGTGTGAGTGTGTTCGTACCTATGTGTGGGGAGGAAAGCTGTCTCGTAGACTAAGTGGCTTGGGTACCAATGGATATATGGTTATACTAGTATTGATACCTGTATATTTCTGTGGTTGTTCATGCTAACAAATCAGCGCATAACTAAAAAAACAGGCCATGTGCGAGTTGGACTCAAGACCGAGGGTTCAGTAGCAAAAGATTTACTGAAAAAAAATTTGTTATCCTTAGCGCGTGTCAGACACACACTTGGTCGGTTTTTATTGTTTGTTGTTTTGGTTAGTTTTAAGTATGCTCTATAATTACACCAAGTTTGACGCTTGTATGAATAACGGTTTTTACAATAGAGTTAAATCCTTGAAAAAAGCACGTTTCTTGTATGTGGACCCTTAATTTGTATACCTTTTGTATTTTAATTAAATGTCAGCAAACTCAAAATAATAACACGTATTTTGTGAAAATTTCAACTCGCTACCTATTATAGTCTAAAAGATACAGCCCTTTAGAGCTAGGACGGACCGACAGCGTAGGCTTATGAATAGGGTCCCATTGGCATACTTTGGGTACGGATACGGAACCTTAAAAAAATGTAATCTACAACGTGTTAATGAATAAGCGCAAAACCTCACCTCAATCCCAACTGATTTACAACAAAATAATTAGATTGAAACAATAATTTCATTATTTTAATAGTTAAAATTTTAAGTTATTCGCATTTTAAGTTTTGAGGCAAAAATGATTTCTTCTTATTTCAGCAATGAATGAAAGCGCTAGCGTGCTCATGGATACCTTTTAAGAATCTTGTTTTGGTAGTAAGTAGGGTGAGTTTGCCCGTGCGGTGGGTTGACATTGAGTTCGAAAAATTCAATTTCACACACAAATTATTTAATGTTTTGAAAAAAAATTCCAATGTTGAAACCATGATAATTCGATTCTGCTCTCGATTCTAAACAAACTACTTTCTAGTTTTGCGTTAATTTATTAACACGTATAATTTCTCCCTTTTCTGAAGTTAAAATGTATTTGGTAACCGTTGGAAAGTTTCTAACCACCCTCATAAAGAATAAGGTCGTGAATTTATTTATGTATCAGTTATAAGTACCGTAATCTTGTAATGTAATTAACTGAGCGGACCTCTACGCTGTATCCGTTACTATGATAAATTAATAAGCTCTAATTATTATCTCCATTAATTTGTCTGCGAGTTGATGATGATAGTTAATCTTGTACGAATTTTATCTCATCATTGAATTATTTACCTACTTAAAATACATTCATACTAGTAATGAGTAGGCACTCCACGAGGTGGACGGACGACCTGGTGAATGCGGCGGGAATCCGTTGGATGAGGGCAGCACAAGGTCCGGTCGTTGAGGCGATCCTTGGGGGAGGCCTATGTCCAGCAGTGGACGTCTATCGGTTGAGATGATGATGATGATATATATAATGGGAGATTTTTAGGGTTACGGAACGGGTACGGACCCAAAGGGTAAAAACGGGACCCTATTACTAAGCCTACGTTTCCGTCCGTCCGTCCTACCTATTTAGGGCTCTAACTTTTGAACCGTAATAGCTAGACAGTTGAAATTTTCACAGAATATGCGTTATTACGGGGGATTAGTTAAAAAATAATAAAAATATCAAAAGTTAAAACTTAAGGGCAGTCCGCAAACAAGAAACTAGTTTTTAGGAATGTTTTTCTTCTTGCTCTAGCGTAAAAACAGTAATACATACAAGCGTCAAACTTGGTGTGATTATAGAGCAAACTCTACAGTATAACAAAAAATAATAAAAACCGTCCAAGTGTGAGTCGGTCTCGCGCTAAAAGTCCCGGAGATTTTTTTTTTGTAAGTTAATATTTTGTGTACTAGTGTCGTACGGAACCTCGGTGCGCGAGTAGCCCGACTCGCACTTGATCGTTTTTATTTAAACACTTTTCCTAATTTAAAGTGGTGTTTCAGTCAGACCTTCAAGCTGGAAAACTTTTACTGTAGAAGCAACCCAGAAATTGCAGTTTATATTATATTCAATTATGCATCAAACAAATATTTGCCCCTTGCGGGATTCGAACCCGCGACCCTTAGCACAGCAAGCAGCTATAATATAAATTCTGTACTCAAATTGCTATACCAACTTCGACTCACATGTCGAAACGCACAACCTACAAAATAAAAAAGCCTCAGCCACCTTACAGCCTAGCATGGCATGTTACACTTCGTCATCGAGAAGTATGTCAGCACGAGAGCGAATGCGGGTACAGTTAGCCGCGGACGCCATGACTTTTACTTTTACCTCTCCCCCCTTCTCACTGTGCCTCATGCCTCACCCCGCGGCGTCTACTCTATACCTACCTACAAGATAATTGTTCTGTTAAACTGGTTGAGTTAATTGTGGAGGGAAGTGGTTAGAAATGGATGGAAAAGGGGAAACATAAAAAGGTTTTTATCCTTATGGGTTTAGGTTCGATTTCGTATCTTTAATTAATATTTTTATTACTTTATTATTATTATAATTTTCAGGAGTTATATTCTTTATATTCTTTTTGTAAATAGAAATAGGTAGCGTAGCATAACATAGCATATGCTCACTACTATATTCCCCGAGGGGGTAGTCAGAGATATTCTGAAACCTCAGAACATCCACGTTTCACCAGTAGCTGGCTTTTCGGTGAAGGAAAACATCGTGAGGAAACCTGCATGCTTCAATTTCGAGGCATGTATTGTACCCACTGTCCATTACAAGTGGCGACGGGCCCACCCCCCGTCACACTGAACAGAGTTTCGGTACTACTGATGAAACGTGGATGTAGAAATAGGTATCTACCCATATACAGGGTGTAACAAAACCTCATAACATTTAAAGTTGTGGTTTAGATCATCAACTGAATAACTTTCACTGTATGTAATACGTAATACTGTAATCTTTCTTATACTGGAGATAAACAATACCTACTTTTTATTTTCAAATTTAGTGTCCTAATTTGAATTTATTACTTGCCGTTGTCGTTGGTCCAAACAGTTAGGTACGTTGAATGAATGATTTTCGAAAAATTAATTTTTCTAAAATTATTAATTCCTCCAATATTTAGAATATTTCAGGGGGAGGGGACTTAGCTCTTAGGCCCGTATTAATAAAATACACCTATTTATTATAGATCTGACACACGGAGAGACCAACTGCTTGAAAGTTGAAACTGGTGGCTATGAGCGACTGGATGAGGAGATCGAAGATAATAATTTTCTTCTACTGGCGTTGACGCTAGCGACATTAGCGATCGTCAAAATGTTTCGATCGCTAATGTCAAATCCAAACATTCTATCATTTTCTACTAGCGTCAACGCCAATAGAATTTCACTTTGTCTAGGGGGGCAGGAAAACATGCGGTATGCAAATAAAGTTATTTTTTTTCTTACTCGCTGGTATAATATCAAACCGCATCCAACATTACGCATCTCACACTTATGATAATCAATAGCAAAGCAAACATAACTAAAAAGGAGTTGCCATTTCCCAAGCTGTCATAGTTCAAGCCTCATGCTATGTTTACGGATGTGGCACGCCGAGTGTAACTAGGTCGGCGACACACTTTCCATATCGCCGTCTCGCTCGCTCGGCGTGCGCGCAGCTTCCGAGCGTCGGAAGTCGAATGTCAAGGTTGCTTTGCAGTTTTAGATGACTTTGTAGGTTGTTTTGGTTAGTTTTTGTTGCATATTGAGGTGACAATTTTGCTTGACGGCAATTTTTTTCGGAAAATGTGTTATTTCAGTTTGTCGCGTGGTTTCCGGACACCTGTTAAGTATCCGAGGTGATTAAGGGTATACAGGGTCCTTCTTAATATGCTGACACTTTTTTACTATGACTAGCACCCACATCGAAATCGGGAAAAAAATCTGCTGTTCCATACAAAACTGCAAACTTGCTGGAACCAAATGGATTGGCTATTTTGATGTTGGCTCCATAGAGAAACTTGTTCAGTTTGACGGTCTGATCATCCCCTTAAAAAGTGACAGCATATTAAGAAGGATCCTGTAGAATCATCATCATTATCAGCCCGTATCTGCCCACTATAGGGCAGAAGCCTCCTGCCCATTGTGCCATCCTTCTCGGTACTGTGATAATCGCATTCAAATCTTACCAAAGCTTTTCCAGATGTCGTCAACCCACCTGACTGCCGGATGACCAACTCCTCTTTTGCCTAGTCTCGGCCACCACTCTGCCAAAGCTTTACTCCACCTGCCATCATTTCACCTAGCTACGTGTTCTGCCCACCGCCACTTTAAGCGAGCCATCATCATCATCACAGCCTACATATTATATCCCACTGCAGGCCTTCCCTCAGCGTATGGGTATTGGTCCATCACGCGTTGCCCAATGCAGATTGGTACTTTATACACGCATCGGACGAATTTCTTCTTCGGCGATGTTTTCCTTCACCATTTGAGAGAAGTCGGTATTACGTACATAAGTTAGAAAAACTCATTGGTACATGGCATATCGTCCGTGCGGATTCGAACCTGGACCTCAAGATCGAGTTGCCATAGCTCTCCGTAACGTGCCACCGACGATCTTTAAAGCGAGCTATAAGCGAATTAAAAGGTTCATATCGCAATTGTTTTGTTGATGAAATAATAACCAATCTTCTCTTATCTTATTATGGGTGCTGGCAAGCCAGCAACTCTTCGACTCAATATGTTAACCTGAACATAATTATATTCTTAACCCTTCAAAAAAGTTTTTTTTGTTGACAATATTGTTCAGAGGAAGAAACCTGTAATCTGCCGGTTTCGGATAACCATCTCACAGGAGACACATGCGTCTAGCCGCCAAGACATCGCAGTCACACAAGATATGTTCCATGGTGTCTTCCTCGTCTCCGCACACTGGGAAAATAATAACCAAATGACACGGTATTTATTTCCCTCTTCAAAATTACTGTAATTTTCCCATACTTATACTAGAAGAGTAAGTTAACTGCGTACATATTCAAAACTAGGCTAAGCCTAACTAAGCGGCCGTCATCGAGAGGAGCTCAGCGTGATGCGCAGATCCGCGCATGCGCAATTAATCACGTTAACCCAAAACTGTATAAGTAAAGGTCACCGGCGCAAGAGATGGGCGACAAGCGGTGATCTTTTGTTTTAATTTGGATTTTTGATTGATGCGTGTGGTTGTTGCCCGCCTGCCAGTTTGTGGTCTCCATTCTTAAGATCGGTCTCTCAAACGTTGTGAGTTCTTCACCAGATATGACCAATAGTTTTCCACTTCAGCTTGCTAAATTTTGAAAATGTACTAATTAAAAATCTTTACGATCCTATTAAAAATAACTACAGTACTTATCAAATATAATATCAATCGTAAAATATGTAGGTACAAGCATAAACTCACGATTAATTTCTGAATTTCCAGTTGAGGTAGTCGGAAGTTTTATAACACCTATCAACTATCCTTCGTAGCATGCAGTTATATAGATGCTCACTTTTGGCACTTTGAAGGTTTTAGGCTGTAACGATGTGTCAAGTGCCGTCAGCGGTTCTTTCACGCACAGTGCCTAAGAAACCTTATCCCATAGTCGCCTCATCCGATACCCACGGAAAGGCATGTGATGGTCCATTTTAAGTCGGAACCGCAAAACATATTTTTTTCACATTTCTTTAATTAGTCTTTGGATGCTTCTTACATTCCCGATCGCCTTAGTATTAACAAACCAGCCTTTAGTCAAAACCACATTTGTTTCAAAATACCAAGAACATATAAAATGTAACGAGCACTTTCATCCCAATCGCACACTTTCAACAGCCAGCCATAACTTTTAACTCGGACCTCCCCCTAAAGGTTACCTCAAGTTCAAGAATGAAGGGCGAGGATAGGTGCGGCTTGGGTTCTACCTGTCTCTTAAACCAAGCTACTTTAGATACTATTCCATGGGTATAAGAATTTTGTTATGAGACTGTTTAAATTAAATACACTGAGAGGCTTGGCTATTTATCCTGTTGGTCTCCAACATTAAGCAATTTTCGACACTATGATAATAAGCATAAGAATTTTGAAAAGGGATATTTCAAGTTATATATTTTGAGAAGTTTGCGAGTCAGTGCAAATATATTATTGTCTCCAGATTTAAGCAATTCTCGTTAATATTGCGTAAGCTTAAGAAGTATTCAAGGGACTTTAAATGGTATTTATTTGCAAGCATTTCACTTGATCTGCAGTGCTCTGGGTAATGTGTGACCTTTTTGGAGATAGTAATTTGTGTCATCGTGTGTGTAGATGTGGGAATAGTAATATTTATAATTTATGTGGAACGTTAGTTTGGTATTTCAGTGGTTGAGATGTGCAGGTGTAAAATTATATTCCAGAATGTATGTCCAATGTATAAAGTAAATAAAAAACATAATAATTATAGGCTGTAGGAACCGACGGCCGGTCAAAACTGTATCTATTCAAGTCCTTCTCTTTAGAATTGTTGTCCCATAAAAGGGTTGAGATAATGTGGCACTACACTGAAAACAATTATTGACCGAGTTTAATCAAATGTTTTGTTAAATTTAACAACATTTTTGTTAAATTAAACCGAATTTTAGTGACGTCCGAACTACAGGGTACTTCTAATTATGCTGTCACTTTTTTTAAGAGGATGATCAGACCGTCAAGTTGAACAACTTTTTCTATGGGACCAAGATCGAAATCGCGAAAAAAATCTGCTGTCCTATACATTTGGCTCGAGTAGGTTTGCAGTTTTGTATGGAACAGCATATTATTATTTCGCGAATTCTGCCATAGAGAAGGTTGTTCAGTTTGACAGTTTAGTCATTCCCTTAAAAAGTGTCAGCATATTAAAAAGGACCCAATATATCAAATTTTACTACCAAACACCCTTTTTAATAGGAAGAAACCAAAATTTGGTAAAATTTAACAAGACATTTGGGTAAATTCGGTTACTAATTTTTTCAGTGTAATATTTCAGTATAAATTATCCTTCTATTTAGCAAGTGAGATACAGATATCCAGCTACCGATAGCTCACTATCTTCAAGTAGGTACCCAGATCTCAGTTACATCCGTTTGGATGATAATAAAGCTGGCCGCTCCTCGATGTCTGTCTAGTCGCAATGGTATTCCAGTCGCGTACTGCGCGCGCGCTGCAGTCGGCACCTGTGACTGGGGACTTGCGCTTTTCCAACCATTCGATTTCGTCGAGAGATTTGTTTGTGTGAACCATCGACCATAAATAAAATGTGTCGGTGTCGGACTCGCCCATGATAGGGTTCCGTAGCCATTGTATAAGTAGAAAAAGGAGAAATAACCTGTTTATTAAGATAAGCCAAAGAGACAATTTTGAAACACAATGAGCAAGGTTTATTTTCGTGCAACACCATCTAGTTTGTCATTAGAGAACAAATCTATTTTACTGGTTTTTTCTTCATAACTTCAACATTTCTGTTTTTGGGTTACTGTCATCGGTCTTCATGCCAAATTTCGATTCCATAGGTGCAAAAATGAGCGAGTAATTGAGGCGGGGCATACAGACAGACAGAATGGACAAAAGTATAAGGGTTCCTTGTTTGACTACGGAATCCTAAAAACTGGATGCACAGTCCTATATACATTTTTGTCCGAGTTGACATGTCGAGACGGTTAGCGAGATGCGCCGCAATGCTAGGACCAAATTGCCCTCAGATATTAGTTTTTTCTTGGATTTTGGTTGATATCTACTTTTTAATCGAAGGTGTATATAAGACCATAGGTGTATATAGACCAAGAATAATTATTATACATAATTATTAATTACTAACATGAGGCATCTTATCCTATCACGCTAGTCGCTTGCGACGTTTATCGCTTCTTTAAAGCTGCAAGTGAAGAGCGCTGCTATACTATGTATCATTCGAGGTAAAAATAACGCATAATTATATTTTGTCGTAACTTCTCATAGAACATACATAAAATATGACCGTAATTCATTTCGAGATGGTCAGAAACTGTGCTACAACTGTGTACAAGTGTACTGTTTAACACCGCATATGCAGTATCAGCAGTTTACGCGTAGCGTTTAATTCGTAATTAATTAATAAGCAGTGTAAATCCGTCCGCCAGACTGAGCACTCAATATCAATTTAACATATTATTGTGGAATGCAAATAAACTCGATAATCATCAAGCATCTATCATTCCAATCATCATCACCACCAGCTACTAACCCCAACAACAGGTGTAAACATAAATGCGTTACATATTTCAGGGAGTACCTACATCACAAACTGAACAGCGTTCATTATGGAACCAACATTGAAAACGAAAAACAAAAATCTGATATACCTTTCCTACTTGTACATTTGGATTGAGTAGCCGTTAATATTTTCTGTTAAACATCAATTTTTATTTCGAGTTTTCGATGTTGGCTTCATAATGAAATTTCTTCAGTTTGGTGGTCTGAAGGAACCCATCAAATAGGTTGACTTTATGGATTGCAACTAAGGTAATTGCTTATCTTATTTAGGTATAGTGTTTCGGGATAGAGTTAAATTATTATTCTTTTTCGTCAAATCATCTTTGCTTTTTACCATTTTGTATAACGTGCTCTTTGGTTTTACCTAACACTTACCAAGTTCACACTCTTCGCAACTACGTGTGTATACAACTGACTATAGCAGAGCGGCGCAGGCGGCGGCGGTGCTGGTGAAATCAAACCTCTCTATGTAAGTGGGTTGGTGAAAGAATCTCTCCGACGACGCGACGCAGCAGGCGGCGATGCGCCCGCGCAGCTGGTAGCGTGCGCAGAAATGTCACGTTGATTGGCCGTTTTAGTTTTTTGATAGCTATAATTGGTGATGATTTTAGTTGTTTTTTTTAAATGATATTTGGTTTTTAATTAGGCACCTAATGTAACTGTACAGGGTGTAAATTAAAAATTCGTTACAAACTTTGGGGGTTGCTTCTGATCAGAAAACACAAAAAAAATCAGCTGTTTCATACATTCTGTTTCAGCAGCCATTGACATATTATTTATAGAATAACGAATTATATTAAGTTTAAAATTATTTAACGTATTTTAGTATGTAACATATTTAAGTTTAAACCCTGTATGCTTTTTATAACGGATTTGTTCATAATTAAATATGCTCATGCCCAACGGGGGTAGGCAGAGACAGCGGCTCGGCACATGTTAGGACGCTGGTACATAAATTTTTCTGCGACCACACTCAGACTTCTTACACGTCAATATAAAAGACATCAACGCACAACACTTTGTCTTGTTGCTTACAAGTAAAAATTATAGAAGTAAAATGTTTTACTTTAAAATTGGCATATTGATATATTCGCTAGTTTTGTTAGCTAAATTTAGATATATCTGTTTCCACACTAGGTATAGGGTCTCTGCAAACCAAATTTTATGGCGATTGCTTGAACAGTTGAAGCGCGAAAGGGGCAAAAAACTCATTTTATCTGAAAATTCGGGGTATTGTGTGTATAAAAATATTATCGTAATAATTATTCAATTTAGTGTTTTGTGAATGTGGTTTTTTGCGGGTGTGTTATCTTGAGAATCTGGTGTTTTGCGAATATGATATTTAGTGATGGAGGGTTCAAGATTATCTGACTTTGAAAAGATTTCAAAATTCAGAAAACTTTGAAACGATTTCAAAATACTTACATTTTCGGACTTGATAACGCTGTCCCAATTAAAATGATTGGTTTTCAGTAAATTAATCTTTGGGTCGTTACATAAATTAACTAATTATTTTGTACTGTCTGTAACAATGCTAATTGCTAATTAGAATGCAATTAAAATTATGATTGATTAGCCATCCGGTTTGGTAGACGATAATTTTTATTCTGAAGTTTAATTCTTTTTACTAGGGAAGATAAATACAGATTTCGTTGTCTCGGCTAAATGGGACGAGCTTTGAAGAACTAACCACTGGCAATGCCAATAAAACTATTAGTTTTTTTTTTGCAAAATGACTCATTGTAAAAAATATCCCAGACACAGTCGTCAGACATCAAAGCTTCAAAAATACTTTTTAAAAAAAGTTAAAATTTAGCAAGCTTATTTTTCTGCCATCAGTACTTTTGTCTTTGAATGACAAGCTTGTATAGCACACTATAGTGACATATGTGTGCGGAGTGTGTTATCGCAAAAAGTCAATTTGTTGTGTGCATTATGACAATTTTCACATCCGACTCTCTTCCGAGTGGTGCTTGAGTCAAGACTCAAGATTACGTGTGAACTTCGCATTCTTTCTATTTTCTTTTTCACACCTTTGTTTGACGATGTCTAATGTGACCCAGTTAACACAAAACAAAGTTAATAATAGACTTTATAGAATGAGAGAGCTAATCGTTCTTTTTGCTTTGGAGAAATGTCAATGTATGAAAGAGTAACATTTACGTTTAATTGATGGAATTATCGTTGAAACACATAGAAATAAAAACAAACTTGTAAACAATGCTCATGACTATATTCATGACGAGATAGTCAGACTTTATAAATAAATAATCAGAATATGCATATCTCGATAGAGCTACCTTAATTTTGTCCAGTGTGACAGGTAGTTAACCCGTCCCCTCTTTTAATGGATTGTGGACACAGTACTCGCCAAAGCATGCTCTAAATTTTAGGCTAACTAGGTCAACACACATCATTCAAAGGGAATGGGACAGCATAAGCATATGCTCACGACTATATTCCCCGAGGGGGTAGTCAGAGATATTCTGAAACCTCAGAACATCCACGTTTCACCAGTAGTACCGAAACTCTGTCTAGTGTGATGGGGGGGTGAGCCCGTCGCCACTTATAATGGACAGTGGGTACAATACATGCCTCGAAATTGGAGCATGCAGGTTTCCTCACGATGGATGGTTTATAAGGAAAGTCCTCTACAAAAAGTCTCGGTGAGACGGAGGTTGGTTTAACCAAAGCCTTGGATTATACTCATAGGTATCAAAGCAATTTTCCTTTGGTACGAGTCTGATCCAAGGATTTTAAATTATACAGGGAGAAATGTTATTAGTAGCATCCTTTTAAACTAAGAGTCTAACAATTATTTTCATTTAAAACAACTTTACTATAAGAGCAAACCGATTGGAGCAAACTGATGGGTAGACTCTTAGTTTAAAAGGATGCTAATGATATAAAATTTCACCCTGTATAAATATCCTAAGAAAACCTAAATACGCTGAAGACGAATTTCTGATGCGTAAGTATGTAAAGTCCACTAATCCCTTTTGGGATGGGTATTGGTCTTATGCCAAAACTACCTCACAATGTCTATAGAATAGAAGATTCTACAGGACTGCTGATGTCTCTTCTACTCTCGTGACAGCATTAGGTATCATCATCATCACAGCGTACGTTACATACTTAACATGTGCTTCAGTCCATCAAACTGAACAGCTGTTACTATAGGACCAACACTGAAATCTGGAAAAAAAGTCTGCTGTTCCATACATTTGGTTCGAGTAGCGGTTGACGTTTTCTATTTAACAGCAGATTTTTCTTCACGATTTTTGTGTTGGTCCGATTGTGAAAGTTGTTCAGTTTGATGGTCTAAAGCACCCCCTTTAGTATGTAACGTTTAAGTTTCAACTCTCAAAGATAGATGATTAGAGACTCTCCTACTTTCGTACCTATCGGCATGAGCAATTACTCATTACACGGTAATGATGGTAAATTATGTAAACAACCTGTAAAAAAAGAGAAAATTTCAAAATCAAAACACAAATTGTATCGTTAACAAAAATCTCAATTTATTTTACATTAATTTACAATTTACTTAAAAATGGAAAACCTCTCGAAAAATATAACATTTCTTCTTACTAAATACAATATCATTTGTTCGATTCGCATCAGTTTAGCTGGCTCTACAACTCTCAATCTGTCTCATTTACACTCGTAACAAAACAATGCAGGCGTAAATGGGACAGATAAACTGACCCAAGTATAAAATACAATCGAACGCTGGAAGGATTTACAAATAAAAATAATTACAAAATTACATTTACCAATAAATACTTATTTTCTAAGTTACTTAATCTAGCAAAAGGTACTTTATTAAGGTCTTACTACACTCGCTGTGGGACACGCTGCGTGTGAAACACTAGCGTTTTTTTCACTACCAATATTAAACCAATTTTATTAAATTCCTTATTCGATTGGTCATTTTTAATATGTATTCTATTGGGTAAAATAAAATTACTAAACATAATACTTTAAGTTTGTATAAAACTATCAGGCGATTTTGGTTCAACTTAATAACGCTATAGCCACTGTACTGCTAGAACCAAATTATACCAATATTATTAAAAGCTAATTCAGATAAAATTTTCGACATCAAAGCTTTTAATTTCACCCCACAACTTCAAGAAGTTCTTTTCCACTTTTAGTTTATTTTAGAAACGTCTAAAATCTATTAATTTTTTCTCAGCGTTTCACAAACGCGCGTCCACCCCACAGTGTGTAGCTCCGGTCACCGTACGCGTTGGCTTCAGCCGTGCGCACGCGCAACCAACGACCAGCTCGAACGCGTGATCTCATTTCATTTACAACAATCGTTTGAAATTGGAATGTTCAAAAAAGGCAGTGTGAAGTTGTCTTATTAATTAAGTTTTTAGTTGGAAGAGTTAGTTAAGGAAATTATAAAGTGATATGTGTTTGATGACAAATTTTTAGAAAATTTATGATTCTTAACGGAATCCTAATGTTTTTAAAGATCCTACTGAAGTATATGACATTTTATTTCGGAATGATATGTATAAGGATGATTTTTTACCTATGTCAATATGTACCTCACATAATTTTTAATAAACTGTCAAAGTTAGGATGATATTATAAAGTAATCAATTCTGGCTATCATACGCATCAGCTTCTGAGAGGTTTCTGTTTATAAGCAGTTATCAAGCACACCTAAATAAAGCAAAACTTATAAAAGTAACAGTTGTTAGTTACTACCAAGCATATAGAAGACAACTGTGAGTAATAGCAATATTTTTGAACGGTATTTGATCGATTAAGGTTAAATGTCTTACGTCGAATTACCTCACCTAATTCAGGATGTTTGGTGTAAATCACTCAACCCTGACTCCCTGACGATGTAGTGATTGATTCGCTAAGAACGTATGTCCGGCGATGCTCAAATAACTTCTAGTACTTACATCGACGCTTAAAACACACACATACCTACATACATCAACATTAATATAAATTACGTTAAGCCTACCCCGAAAGGGATTATGGTCGTGACATTATCATAAATTATGGTCTCTACATACAGGGTCCTACTTAATATGCTGACAGTTTTTTAAGACGATGATCAGACCATCAAACTGAACAACTTTCTCTATGGGACCAATGTCGAAATCGCAAAAAAAAATCAGCTGTCCCATACAATTGGGTCGAGTAAGATTTCAGTTTAGTACGTAACAGCTGTTTTTTTTTTCGCGATTTCGACATTGGTCCCATGGAGAAAGTTGTTCACTTTGATGGTCTGATCATCCCCTTAAAAAAGTATCAGCATATTAAGAAGGACCCTGTATAATAAAATAACCCACTCATCGTCAGTTTGCTAACTTTCAAAGAATTCCTGATGGAAAATTGGGATGGGAATTACTGACTGTATTATGAAGCCTTGGGGGTCAAACGTGGTAATTAAAACATTGATGCTCAGTGTAGATTCAGTCTTGATTAATCCAGTGTAGATTTAAGTATGGAAATTGAGTATCGCGCTAAACTGGATTTATTTTCTATTCGATTGACAGTTAGAGTTAGGATCATTTATTACTCTATAATTAGGGCTGATTTTGCTGTCAAATGATAAGCGACATACCTAACTGAGAATTCTTGGATGCGGCAGATGTTTAGTGACGTTTCACATTTATGTAGCACGATTGGCTCCCTTTTTCGATGGTGCCGTGCTTCCCAACTGTAGAACACTTTGCTGCTATCATGTGGCATATCCTTCTAACCCTGAATCATAAACAAATATATTACCTATCCTCTTCGATGCCCTAAATACTGAGGCCATAGTTACGCAACAGCGGACCTAATGTATTAGAATGAATTTAATTTTTTTCTCGTCCGCCGCGGACGTTTCCCGGACGCATCGAGTTCCGTAGCTCGCGTGCTGACTGCAGGAACCGCTGATATAATATGCACGACCATTTATGGTGCGCCGATTTTAATTATCTATTTAGCAGAATTGAAGGTATGTTAGCATCCACGGGTGCTAGTGATCATGATAGTCAAGATGATAATATGATGATGATAGATGCGCCTCATGATTTAAGGAGCAGTGTATGTAATGTATAAAATATATGATTGTTTATTTATTCAGAGCAGAGTTAATGGATTTACAGACTTGTTTGTGTTAATAATGGCAAGTGAAGATGAATTTGATGAGTGACAATTGTGTGACATGAACATGATAATTGCGGTATACGGGGTTAAAATTAAGAGTTCAGCTTTACATTTAAGAAGACATACAAGAAAGTTTTAAGAGGTGACAACTTGTATAGTTGATGTACAAACTATAAATGACAAAAATGTGATCGGATATTTTGGTCTGTGAATATGATAATTATGCAGATGATCATGGCTTGAGATATTTGAGAGAAATACATAACATAATTTAATTGTGATGTTATTTTATTTTTGTGACGTGACAAATACTGGAATTAATGTGATGTCATTGAATGTAACTTAATTAGCATAAGGAAATGTGATTGAAGTAGAATTAGTATCGATAAAAATTAAGTAGTGTAAAAAGAACTAAAAAATTAAAAAGCTTAAGAGTTTTAATTTTACTCATAGATTTGTGTTAGCCTCGTGAACTTTGTCTTTGTTTTTCTTTTAAATACAATATTTAAGTACCTATAAAATATACAATAATAAAACTAAATAATATTTCCATTAAAGTTTTGACTATAAATAGGTAATCGGAGTAATCATTCACGTACACGAAAATATAAATAAAATTGGGGAAATTACAATAAAATTTATAATCATACTTAACTTCTTTACAAAAATACGCACTCTGTATTAGAGAACGTACTGCACCTAAAAGTTTGAAGTTTACATAGAGAAGGCAAAATAACTCGACGACTAACTAAAGAGATGGATCCTACACTAATGTCCCTACATTTTAAAATTCCACTTTAGACTTATCCATTTTAATCAAAATATATCCTTATTATTCCTTATTAGTATACCGACGAATATGTCATGTCTCGCGATCTTAAAGAACTGAACAGATATCGCTAGCATGGACCAGCTGTATCATTTTTCGAGAGATAGGGAGGGATATACAGGGTGTAAAATTAAATGCGTTGCATATCAAACCGGGTGCTTCTGAGCATCAAACTGAACAACTTTGACTATTAAGTCATCATCGAAATCGTGAAAAAAACAGCTGTTCCATAGAAAGTGGCAAATGTGTCAATAGATACTCTACCAAAATGTACTAAACAACTGATTTTTTTTCGCGATTTTAAATTTGGTTCCAATGTTAAAGTTATTTAGTTTGATGGTCAGAAGCACCCCATATAGTATGTAATTCATTTAAGTTTACACCCTGTATAACGCTGACAGCCAAGACAGACGAATCCGATGAAGAAGAGAAGGTTGTTTTAAATAACATTTAATTAACCTTCAATTTGAAATAAAGCCTATTTGATCTAAAACAGTTCTATTTTTAAACGTCAAAAGTGGCTCATTAAAATGTAGAAGCTATAAATACGGAATGAAAAAACTGACAGACCAACACTAATATACATAAACAATTATCTACACCGAAATAAATCTGAAGTACTTAAAACTAGTTAACATTGCACTTGTCCTTAAGGAATTTAAAAACTAAGGATTAAAAAATAAGTGAACATCGCTCTTAACTACGTTAGAAGACAATGAAAGTACGTCATGTACAAATAGCTACAATTTCACGCCTTAACAAGTTACATTTGACAATTTTATTGCGTTTTATAACTGACATAGTTTCTAATACAGCCCAGAAGACACATTATAAAAACTTTCTCTCATATTGCTGTCAAATGTCAAAAGAAACTTGCCAAGACGATGAAACTATAAAAAATGAGATTCCGCGCAGTCTGTACCAGCACACGTCCAACACACTCACACACACACAACTATGATCTACAAAATGCTTCGTTTTGAGCTAGTGTTGAAGAAGTCTATATTCTAGTCTCTGCCGATCCTCTTGTGTATCTGCTGATGCTTGATGAGGTGGGCCTTCTGACGGAACGCCTTGGCGCACACGTCGCACCTGAAGGGCTTTTCACCAGTGTGGGTTCTGAGATGCACCTTGATATTAGACTTGTTCAGGAATCCTCTATTGCAGATCCCGCACCTGTGAACCGGCTTCTCTTTACCTAACAAGCCGCTCAACTCCGCAGCTGTCGTAGGAAATGCTAAAGAACTACCGTGGATATTTCCGTTGTTCTGTTTCGCTTTTGCTCTACTCCTTTTACTCTTGTTCGATGGAGTGACAGTTGTCGTGTGGGCGTGGGGATAGCCTAGTAGTCTGTCTGGACTGCAGAGGCCGTCTTGTTTGAGACTGAGGGCGTAATGTGAGGCGTATCGACCGTTCAGTAGACCGCTGACACCGTCGGTCGTGGACACAGCGTTGCCAGGAGGTGATGACGTCGATATGACATCCATGCCATAGTTGGTCGTGCTTGATGGATTCTCTTGTTTCACAGGTGGACCATTTTGTAAACGATTCTGCAGTAACGGCATGTAGCCATGTGTCAGTAAGGTCTGCAATGTTGACCCAGCCTGGCCGAGATTCTTCTGTAGAAATTCTTGGCTTTTGGAGAAATTGTCCTGCCCTTTACAAGAGAATTCTAGTCCATGATGGTTCTGTTGAGACGGTGGTGGTGAGTTTGGTAGACCAAATTCCGCTAAGTCTTGTGGAACGATTTTGTCTCCATGTTGACTGCAAGCACCTGCTATCCACGCGTCTATGTCCATCCAGCTATCTCTCGAGTCATTTCTCTCTGGGTCCTCAGGTTGTGAAGGTACCGTTGTATCTGCTATAGCTGACCCAATAATGGCTGCTATATCCTCTATGGAGCTAATATCATACATGTCTTGTTTGTGGCCGTCCTCGAAGAGTTTTGCTGGCGGAGAGCAAGAGGTGGCACAAGAATCTGGAGCAGGTGTGTCCGCGAACGGTTTAGTATCTTCTAAGACGAATGGTTTCACGTCTTCTAAATCTGGTGGTTCAGCATCGGCAGCACACGTCGATGACGATACGACATCGTGGTCACCACCGTAGCCGCTCTGCGTTGGATAGTTGTTGTTCTCTTCTGGGAGACGCTGTGCTATAGCGTGGTAGTGATGGCCTGAGATGCCGTTGATGGAGAGGTGTCCGGTGTAGCCGGTGAAGGGGGGGAGGGGCTTGAGCTCAGCGAGGGGGGGAGGGGCTAGTAGAGAGTCGAGGAGCTCGTGTGCGGTCGGGGGAGAGGCGGGGTCGAGCTTAGGGTCGAGCCAACAGGAACCTAGCAGCAGCTCGTCAGCCGCGCCCCCCGCCACCCCGCCGGAGCACTTCATGCCGCGCCTCAGCGCAACCCCCGCGCCCAGAGACACTCCGCCGCCATACTTGGACGCCGCCACCCTGCTGCGCTATCTGCAAAGATAGAAAGGTTATATTAGAGTATGGTTGGCGATTGTCAATTGTTTTCTTAATTTAAGATTTTTGATTAAATGGAATGCTGACGATGATTGGCTGATTTATGCGATTTAAGACCAATTTAAAAAAAGAAGGAGGTACGCTACGTCAAAACTTTATCGAATTCAATATGCTAGTAAAATAATGCTAAGTGTTTAGTCCACGGATCGTGACGACGTACTAGTAGCTAAATTGTGACTTAGATATGAATGACATTTTTAGTTCAAGTACCTTTTGCTGAAAAACACAAAATTCAATCTACCGGCGATTTTATTCACAACCGTGACCCGTGAAAAATCCAATAATGATTAATTTAATGTAAAGTACAAGTGGAATGCGCAATCCGCGCGGGCGCTAACTATCGTTTCCATTTTGCCTGCGCGCGCGCCGACACGCCTCAGTAGGCAACCGTGTCTACGATACCACACTATATTTTTATTTCTACTTATTTGTTATACTGTTAGTTACAATGTTTTGAAACTGTATTAAAATTGAGTCAATGTTGTGTATGACAACATTTAAATAGTAACTTTGATATAATATGTCATTTCGGTATGTACTATCAAAGACGTAGATTATTTTGCTTGGATGTTAACTATGATTAGACGGTAAAACTATTTCTTCAGAATTTATATCTTAACAAAATTTTAACTCATAATGTTTAACGTAAATCAGCAAATGTAGGTAATTGGGCTTTTGTATGACTAATAGAAAAGATCCTTTTGCGAATTTCACGATGAATAAAACAGTGTGTATAGAATTAGCGATAACTTGTAAGGTATCGAATTATGTAAACCATTTGTTTCATATTAAATAAGACGTTCAATATGGTTACATTGAACGCATTCATGCCGTTTTTAAATCCAAACATTCTACTTTGTATAATAAAGAAAATGTAAAAACCCGAATAGAGTTCTTATAAAACTTGTGAAACTAAAAAAAATCATACTCTAATAGTAAGTAAGTAATGTGTATCATGTAAGATTCCACTGCAGGGAAAAGGCCTCCTCTCACGAATAATGGCTAAAGGTATTCCAAGTCCAGTGCGGACTGGTGAAGGCAAATTCCACCCATCCAAAGACTGACTGGTTCTGACGTCGGTCTTCGTTTCCAATACCAAAGTTCCACTAGGCCAACGATCACCTTATCAGCATACCCTGTACTGATCCTAATCCTAGGCATTTAAAGTATCCTCACAAGTACTGATGGGAACTGAAGCCTACTTAACAATTATTATCAGACACGGGTATAACGAAGCATGTAGATGGTTTGCTATAGATATAGCTAGCGAATTGTGCCGACGATCCACTACAACACTTTACTATGAGTACAGTCAGCGGCAGTTACCAATGTTAGTATTTATTACATTTTTCTCAAGATATAAAGCTATATCCTTTAGGATCCTAGTGCCTCTCATAAATAAGGGTGAGGGTGAGACATACCACACCACGTGGGCCTGGTGAAGGACAACTTTGCTTTCAGAATATTTTAAGCTGTCTCCATAGGTCTCCAATCTGGCTAAACAATTAGGTACACCGCAGTTCAAAGGATCTATTCTGCAATGTAATTCTCTTAGCGCAAACATCGTCACAACCTTAACTTCTTCGTTGAAACATCGGCGAGCTGTCAATTCGGTATTCGCTAAGGTTATGTCATGTGACAAACTGATATAAAAACTTCGACGATCTGAAGGATGTTACATTGACGCTTAGAGAATTCCACTCCTGAACCAACTGCTTACAGTACCTACCAAATACAGAGGTGCATGAAATGAAATACTTCTAAAACCCTTTCTAAGACTGGCCAGACCTGACCAGGGTATTATAGGCAATTTTGTGTAAGTAGAATCACGTCAAAGTCAAAGTTCTTTTATTGCATAACTACAGGTTTATAAAAAATCTTAATTGTATATTGTTACATTGTATCTCTATAGCTTACCAGTCTCAATTTGACACCAATAGAATCGGATAGTTAAACAACAGCACCCCAGAGAAGGTTTCGTATGCAGCAACACCGAACCCGAGTTAGCGATGAAAGGTAGAGACAAGGAGGCATGATTTATTTGGCACATCCATATCTATCAGCAGGTCTAGTATGATTACTCTAAACGAGCGCGACGCGCCTTCGCTCCATAGAAAATGAACTTTTCCCGCGCTTTTCGGAGAGCGTAAGCCGCGCTTGCCGCGACATGTTGGAAAAAATCGGGTAGAGAAATCATACTAGACGTGCAGGCCTTTACACGGAGCAACAAATCGGAGCGGAGTGTACGCACATGTATACACCGGCACAATTAACCGAGTTACTAGCCGACCGTGTTCTTGTTACTAACCAGTTACTACTCCGTAACTGATTGTAACGAAATCACTGTATTAATCGTTCTAGTGATCATTCATTGATGACATTGTTCGGTGTTACCTGATATCCTGCTTAGAATAGTAGATACCCTATCTAGACGGGTGTCGTAAAAAGTGTAATTCCTTCAAGCTTCGTCAACATGACTGTGTTTTAAGGGGATGATCTGACCGTCAAACTGAAAAACTTTCTCCATGGCACCAACATCAAAATCTGCTAACCTACTTGAGCCAAATATATTACAGATTTTTTTCCCGATTTCGATGTTGGTCCCATAGATAAAGTTGTTCAGTTTGATGTGATCATCCCCTTAAAAAGAGGACCCTCTATTCTCTGATGCCCACACCGTGTGGGTAATGGTTAGAGTTACTACAATTTGACCCACCTTTAGTTTCTATTTATGAACGAACATAGTTTGAAATTGCTGCAAAGGCTCAATTCACACCGAGATAATAGCGATACTCAGCTCACTACTTCACACGATCGTTTGCTAGTCTGAAAAAGTCACTTGCAGCGCCTTTGACTGTTCAAACTGCTAGCCGCTGCATGCCGCATGTATTTTATTTCAATATTTTTGACTCTCGTATTATTTAGCACATAGGCGACCGAACCCTTTGTATGTTCAGACGTGTGAACAGTCATGTCCCGGAACGTGTGTATCTAACTGAAACCGCTAACCGTTTCGCTGCCGGCCGCTGCTATCTCGGTGTGACTTTAAAGGTTGTTGGTGTTATAGCAAAGTTTCTGACAATACAGAAAGGGAATATTGTCGTAATTAATGACTCGTTAAAAATGAATTTTGAATGTTTATTTTGGTGTGCAAATAAATAATGTCTCTAGCCGTCGATTATGGTCGTCAGCTTTTGTACAATAATTTTAACAATAAAAGCTTTTATTTCGGACAAAATGCAAAAATTTTGTATTTTTTTCCCATTTGCATGCAGGTATGTATGAATCGAGGAAAACTTTACGCTTTTCCTCTATTCATTAGCAGTCAATCAAGTACCTCTACTGCAGGTTACATTTCTTCTGATGCGTCATCATATCAAACACACCTCATAAAAACTTTCTCTTACTTTTATCGTCACATAATTTTCCGGCTCACAAACAGTCATGTCAACGTTTTATTTCTTTTGCAGGAAAAAAACACTCATTAAATGTATTACTTATTGTACACTAAAATCGCGTGGTCAATAAAATTTTATCATCACAATATAGTAGATTAAACTAAGTATAGAAACTACCTAGCTTAAACCACAGAATAAATACTAGCTTAAACTGAAGCCATAAACGAAAAAAAATCCTTTTTGTGTCTTTGATTGTATGTTTTTGGACTTATTTTTGTTTTGCTAATCGTGTTCCTTATTTAGTTATTTACCTACTAGCTTTTGCTTCACAAGCGTGGATTTCTGATTTTCGAAAAATCGTTCTCGTCTGATTTTAGTGCATCCCCACATGCTCTGAATGACGTACCTAAATATTCCAAATATCACGTTTCTACCTTCAGTGGTTTAGGCTATGCATTATCTCTCAGTCAGTCACGGAACTGTTTTATAAGTATAGATCTGCTGAGTACCTATACTTAATAATTTCTGTCGGGGAGTACAGAAGCCTATAGCTAAATCAACTAACCAACTTTAAAATAGAAGTATATCCCAATAATGCGCAACGTTATGGTCCACAAAAAAATTAAGCGAGGCGTGTCAACGCACTTAGCCTGTACGCAATAGTTTGCAAAATCGAACTCTTAAAAACTCTTAAAAATATAAATTTGTCTCGCTATTTGTCCTTGAGTGGAGTTTTTCGCAAAATATCGAGCAGTGTGAATAAAGGTTGATTGCGCGGGTCGTTGGCCCGTGGCACCGCCTGCGCAACTTTTAGATGCGAAAAAAATGAATTACAAGACTAAAGATTGCGTTTAGAACGTGACTTCTGTTGACTTTCAAAAACTATATTCAGCTTTTGTTAGGAATTTGGGGTTGTTTTGAAATTCATAATTCAGTACACTTACTAAATTTTGTCAAGTTAAGTTTCAGTATGAATCTTTACTTTTGCAATATTAGAGGTCCTAGAATAGATACATAATCATCATCAGACTACATAGACTCTCAGGATGATGAGATGAGGATGCATGGGCGTTAGTCCACCACGCGTGCCCAATGCGGATTGGTGGACTCCACTTTTTTTATTTAGTCTGTTTTGTGTACCACTGCCGGGCAATGGCATCTCCTCTTCTCCTCCAATTGTCCCTATGCAATGAAATCTCTTCACATACGCATCAAAATTTCTTCTTCCGCGTTCCTTCACGATATTTTCTTTCACCGTTCGGTATAAAAAGGCCTTACCATTAAAGAGATCGAAGAATAATGAACGATTTTTATTATACTATAAATTATTATTAATTTACGTTTAAATTTCAAGATATACTACTATTCTTAGGGCCTGTTTCACTTTTCGAAAAGTTCTTGTTAGCTTATCTAACAGTTTGTTAGACATATTTTGTATGAAAATTCTATAAAATGAGTGGTCTAATAAGCTAAGCTATCAAGAAGTTATTCAGAAAAATCTGAAATAGTGGAACAGTTATACCTATATTGTAGTTAATACTAATCAAAAGGAATCGCGACTTACACAATTTAATGTTATATGCCTATTAAATTTGGTTAAAATTACTAATAGAAATCCTAAACACTGTATAGCGCTAAATATTGCGCTACGCTGTCTTGCGTAGGCGCCTACACCCTACGAATCAAAGCGTAGCCGACCGTAGCGCTACGTGTGGCATTCTGAGATTTGTCACTTACTACGTCACGATTTCGTAGCAGGAAAACGAATACAAAAAATAATAAACATCTTGTATCATACTTCATTGGTTTCTGAAACCTCAGAACATCCACGTTCTTTCATCACGCATCTTTTTTGTTATAAAATTAGTAAATTAAATGCTGATTAAATGTGACTAGTGTAGTGTACCAAGATTGTCCCCCTGTATCATTACATCCAGCGGTGGATTTATAAAGTCTAATGACTGCTAATGATGGAAACTAAACTTTACCACTAACCAAAAAGTGTTTTTAAGATTCACATTCGAAACCAATCGTAAGCAAACAACCGTCATTTGTCTCGGTCTAATATCCCAAATGTTTCGGCGCCAAAATTAGCATTTCTTTTCCAAAAACTGTCGTAGAAAAAGTAGCTTATTCAGTCCATTATCCGCTCCGATGGTTCGACGTAGTGAAAGTTGGTTGACAGATTATTATAAATAATTATGTAGGTTGGTGTTTAAATGATTTTGTTTTTATTTGTAACTGTGATTTATGTCTGCTTTTCTTGTTTTAAGAAAAGTGGCTACTTTTGGTATATTTAAAGATAGTAACTACAAACATAATAGTGCGTAATGTTTCGTTACATTGGAAATCAGCATGACTACAATGTGACATTCTTGTTGTATGTAAATGTTTTAAAATAGTTAAAAAAATAAAGTTTGATGGCAGAACCGAAGGCTCGGTGCCCCCTTAAATAGATTGATGGTAGGTGTAGCAAAGTTTCTGAGCAACGCGAATTGTTGTCAAACGTTAATCACATTTCTGAATTAAAAAGAAAAAATATGAATATTTCGTTTTCAATTCAATATTTCGTATTATGGCTCCATCGTGTGAACGATGATTCGGCCAATGTCAAGTTAAGAAAACACACTGTACCTAGGTAATACAAAACGGGGACAGGTAAAATAAATATTCTAACACAAATAGTTATAATATGGCTTAAATTGAAACAAAATGTTCCTAAGTGCACTTAGTTTCATAATTAACAAACCGAATTAAACAATTATTATAATTATTCAAGTTCAATCACCCGTATAAGTAAACAACATAAAAAACCAGCCGTACAATTAATTACCTTAACACATCACGTTACGTATCATTTCAAAACAAACAATTAAACGAAAAGGAAATCCAAATCATTTATCTTAATAAAAAGCCTTTTTAAAATCTTTGTTCTAGCCTTGAGGTAGGTTTGAAACTGGACTGTTTAAAGTAGGTATAAAAGTGGACATCTATTGTAGAGAATCAACACCGTGAAAATCGAAAACTCGATAGCCTGCAAGCAAATTCCGATCGTAAACAGTTAGGTCAAGGTTGCTATCAGAGTACGCGACCGACGCCGCATACGACGTATTAGAACCGAAGCAACATTTACGCCAGTGACATAGTTCCGATGGAGTACCGTTAGCCGACCGTGTTTCGCTTATATCCGTCTCTTTCACTCTCGTTTGGTTTGTATAGGCTGTTTCGGCTGGCGCGCGACAAATTTTTGATGCGGGCGCAGCGTGTGGGTTGACCTAAAAATTAAATTCGTGATACGTTTTTTTTAAATCCGCTTTAGGGTCCGGGGGTTGAATGTTGGTCAATGGGTCATGTGGTTTATGACCACCGCGGTTTAGGCTTTTAATATTTATTGGATATGTATTTAATGGGTTGTCTAACAGGTATTGATTGTTTAACGTCTCACACGGGTTTGTCACGGATCCGTGACCAAGAGGTTTTATGATTTTAGTGTAGAAGGTAGCATATGGTCGGCAACCAACATTACTTTTTTAAAATTCCCTGAAACGAACTTGAGTACCCGTCTTGTCACCTGTCCCTGATTTTTGGCGACCCTTACTTCGATAGAAATATTGTTTTGCGACCGCTCCTATCTGTTCTCCATGGTATATACGTATCGCTCTCTACTATACAGCAATGCTTGTCTAATACAGGGTGGTTACTGTAATCGAAATGGGTTATGAGAATTCATAAGAAGCCAAAATAAGACAAAATAAAATCTGTTATCTATTTTGTACAAAAATAACAAAGGGTACAATTTGCGTTAACTTATTAACATTTTACAAAAACCCAACGGTACAATGGTAAATCCTCTAAAACAACAATAGTTTGTCCGTCGGCGCGTTTGTAGATCCTTCTCCTAATAGCCAACTATAAAAGTGTTTGTCCAGGTACCGTTATAGGTCCAACGGGTTTTTGGGAGTGTACGAACATGCGCCGGCGCACTTGACGATGTAGGTGGAGTGTTTACGGCCATTGGGTGGCCGTGTGAACATTTTATTTATAGCGATTATCTTTGAAAATGAATGGACCACCCCATTTCTTCATGTGGTGGGTGGGTATGTGCTAAGGGACATAGATTCTTATGCAGCGTTTCTGTGACTTCAAAAAACCGAATCTCTTGCATTAACAAATATGTTCACAACAACACTTTTTCCGAAACACATTACGTTGCAAGAAAAACAATATTTACGAATGCAAATTAAAGGACAGTCAAATAAAAGCTTTCATAACATCCTTTATGGTTAGTCATTTACATGACAAAATCAATTCTTACAAAAAAGGGTATTTGACAAAGAATAAGAAATAGTTCGCTGGTATTTAAGTATACAGGTTCCTTCTGGTCCCGTCCTTCCTCCCGTACATTAGGCTAGTGTAGGTTTGCAGTTTTGTAGGGAACAGCTGTTTTTTTTTCGTTATTTCGATGTTGGTTCCATAGAGAAAGTTGTTCAGTTCTCGCTACAATTAGGTACGCTCGCGTAGGATGGTGATGACATATTTTTTCAGCGCTTCCGTGTCATTCCTCAGCGGTTGGCAACACAGTGAAATTAATCTATGAATGCTCTTAGTCAACTTAAGGTAGCACCGAGTCTATTTTGCTGCTCTCAATCGTATTTTTTAAATTTCTAATCAATGAAACATTTCCGAAAAACTTTTTGTTTTGCCATATTGTAGTCATAGCTGATTTTCAATTTATAGGATCACTGCGGATTTGTTTTTATACTAATAGCTACAAGCATAAAACATAATAATTCTTACTTAGTTAGTAACTACTCGTAAGTAATCTCTTCAGGGACGGAGGTTAAAAGTGAATAACAAGCATAGTGCAAGCATAGTGTGGGTATACTTGTAATTTGCACCCTTCAGATTAATACACTATCAGGGTATCTTCATTCAACGTTTGCAAGATAAAAACAAAAAGACCCATAAGGATAAGGTCCCTGACTCTATCAAAAAAGGAAGATAAACATCCTTCCGAACTGACCCTAAAATAAAAAAGGTCCAAAACGCATCGGCCCGTTTCCCGCGGTCATTGTCCTTTGCTTTTTTCTCCGGGATTGCCCGGGAATCCGGCGGTTTACAGTTAGCTCCTGCGGTGTTACTATTGGTATGATAGTCGAAATAGTCACGTGATCAAAATAGTCACTAACTAGCATATAGTTTGTATTATGATAAAACAAACTATGTTTTATCATAATACAAACTTGGGCTTGTGCCCATGTAGTTGAGACGATAAAAGTTGATAACGATGATTATATTATCCAAAGCTCAGTATAAAACTTATCACTACCAAGGATCATTACTCATTAGTTGTTACAGGGTGCCGATAGCGCTAAATAAATGCCCACCGAATAGCCACTGAATCGTCGCAATACCAAATATTCAATGTGCAATGCAATGCGGTAGCACACAACTTTTTATACATTCGTTTGACGGCAAAATAATTAGCATTCAACCTTTACAACGTTACCGCTGTCAATCGAATAGAAAATAAGTCAAGTTTGACGTGATAGCGAATCCTTACAGTTGAATCGATACTGGATCATACCCAAGACTGAATTTCAACTAAATCAGCACCAAACCTCAATGTGTTTAATTAGGAAATCGTGATTGGCCCCCTAGGTTAGTATCGTAGTAACATAAATTAGACTAATCAAATTAAAGATTGAAAAATAAAGTCTCAGGCGGGGCTTGAACCCGCAATCTTCCAAACCGGGGAATTGCTTTTTCCAATTTAGTTGCTGAGCCACTACGCCAGAGAACGAAATTTATCCGATGTACCTATTCCGATTATATCCTATTGGAAGATTGCCGGTTCAAGTCCCGCCTTAGACTTAATTTTTCAATCTTTAATTTACCATGACTGTATGTAACATGTTCATAATCAATCATATTTGAAATAAATTAGACTACAAGAAATCTCACGACTAACTCGATCACAACACATCAGTGGTTACACAACTCGTAGTAGCACTGCGGGGTCGTCGCTCCCCACGTGTCGGGATCGACCTATACAAGCCGTGGCCTTGGGGAGCCACCGCTGAATATCAATATAGGTTGTCTTGTCTTACAAGTGTACTATGTAGGTGGCTCAGTTCGTTTCTTGGTTAGATTCGTCTGGTACGGGACGGTTTTTTATGAGAATAACTTCTTGGGTCCTTATTTATAGGTTTTTGATGTGTTAAAAGTACTAATTGATTGAATTTAAAATTATGCTCATCATCATCAGCCTAGTTAGTATTCTTTGCTATTGCAGTGCAAGAATTCCCTAATAGCCATGATTTTTCTTAATGTCTCCCGTTTGCAATGGAGAGAATTCGGATATTTGTTTTATATCTTTGATTAAATTAATTGTGGGTTCCAATACAGATTAGAGTCATCCCCCGGGCTCGCTGAACTTCATTGTCTAGTGTTGTGAATGGTCACCGCTGTTGAACCTGGTTTACAGGAGTTCCAGCGGTGGGAATGTGTGGTGGGCCAACACCCGAAAAATACACCGCCTGCCATTTTTCCTTTGCCAATTTTACCCTAAGGTTGGATTGAAAAAGCAGCTTCTTTTAATTTACAAATAAGTAGGTGTACCTACTTGTAATTCTTTATCTTTATTCAAATGTATGTTTTGTTTTGGTCTGTATTAAAGTATAGTTGAATTGAAATGAATTGAGCCACGTGACGTACTGAACAGCAAGCCTGTAATTCTGGATGACAAACTTCAAGTCCAACTCAATAACATGTCAAGCCTGACCTACACATCCTACTGTAGTGTAGACAAATACCTCTTTTCACGGCATGAGATGAACATTTTCTATCGCATGGTGGAGGTCAGTTGACAGGTAAGGGGACAGCAAATGGGTGTTATCCATTACAATTTCTATTGTTATTATGTTCTTGATAGATTCATCCACAGTCCACAACTACTGTTCTTTCATAATTGTGGCCTTAGTAGTTTGGGATGGACGAAGATAAGTATATTTTTTTAGGTATCTGTAGACCACAGTCTTTGGTATTACTGTAATACCAAAGTCTGTGATTTAGAATAAAGGTTCCAGTATAGAATGACAAAATCGTAAGTAAGTGTGCATATCTCCCACATATATACTGCATAAGAATTTTAAATCACAAAAGTTCGAACTAGAATCATAAGGTCTATCTCAAATACACTCACTCGTCACAATTTGTCTCTAACAAGAATGAAAATAAAACGAGAATTCTTCATCAAACATTTTTAATTAACCCTTAGATAATTAACCCATTAACGTCATTGTAAATAGTAAACACACCTGACGTTGCGCCCGCGCACACATGTAGAATGCACCACTACATACACGCGTACATATTTGACGAACAAGTGTGTACACACTGCTATACGTGATTCCAGCGGGACTGTCTCAAGATGTCAACAGTAACTAGAAAGTTTAATTTCATCTCAAAACATACATAAACTTACAACCATTATTCCCAATTATCTTTTCGGTGTGCAGTGAAATGACGTGCATTTATAAAAAAAATTGGATGAAATATTTTGGTAATTTTCAGTTTTCTATGCTGGTGTCACAGGACTCAAATTTAACTGTACAGGGATATACAGGCTATACAGAGAGCAAAAAATTTTCTTATGTAACATCCGCGTCAAGGTCCCTTTTTGATTCGGAAAGCCAGAATTTATTTATTTCCTATTTACTTCGAGGTTACTTTTTAAGACATTGCCATTGAAATGATGTACACACATGTGTCGGTCGCATGTGTGAGTGTACTACTGAATGGTGTATGTGTGTACTGGGCAGTGAGGTGAGGGCAGTGACGCACGCGCAGCTAGACCGCTGGTGACGTAGCGCCACTCCCGCGCAACTGTATTCTGTCTACTCTCTACACAGGTGGATCTGTCTGTTTACGTTATTAATGTTTTTCATTTGTGTTTAATATATTGAATGAAGTTTGTTTTATTATGTATCACATACGCATATGCTGAAGATGGTATTCCTTTTAGGGATGGTCAGGATGTTTGTTATAACTACGAGAGGGCCTGACATAACAACGTTATCCTGTGCTATTTCTCTCACTGTTATGCGTCACGTCAAGTGTAAGAGAGATAAATCGCGAATTTGCTTTATCTCCCAACCATGCTAGCTCCAGATTCATAATTTAATTTTGTACCAAAATGTTAAAAGGAATAAGAGGAGTGTGTATCTTTTTTTGAGCATTTTATTTAACAAGAAAATATTTGTCACGTAATTTCATCCTGAAATCTTCAGTATGTTAAATGTGTAAGTGTTGCAAACAGCACGCTGTAGCCTTGTCACAATATCAAACTTGCAAGGTTGTTGGTATTTGTAGCAGAGATTTTATATCTTTAAATAAATAAAACCACACACCCCGAAAAATACCTCTCACCCTTATTTGTGAGAGGAGGCCTTAGCCCTGCAGAAGGATTCTACAGGCTTTAACTTACTTACTTTTATCCCAAAATATGGGTCTCACCGATCCCAGCTACCCAATCCGCTCTCACCGATCCCAGCTACCTAATCCGCCGCGTAGCCCCAGCAACGTCCTATGCCGAGGTCCGTACCCCCCTGGGGTGCCCCTAGGTCGGTTGCTTAAGTTCATTCAATTGGCTCGGTGACCCTTCTGGTCCCTCCAATAGTCCGCAGTAAAAAGCAGTAAATGCTCCCTGAGCAACGCTGTATATGTGTACATACATGTAATCCAAAGTGTTTGTCAATTGCAATCACCCTGTGCACTAGGTTAAGTACATATACTTAACTTACATCAAAAGGGCAAGACGTCGGTTGTCCGAGTTGGAGTACAGTTAGCCATTGTCTACTGTCCCGACCAGACTCTTTACGAGCGTTGTAGGTACAGTCGAATCGTTTACGCATTTTGTCATGATTGTTACTCGACTGCGATAAGGAGGGTAATGTAATTCAACTCTACCTATACAAGGTTTTACAAAAATACAAATAAACATTCGTTGTCGTTTAGACCATCAAACTGAACAACTTTCACCATAGGACCAATATCGGAATCGCGAAAAAAAAATTGCTGTGGTCATTTTGTATGGATCATCCGATTTTTTTCGGGATTTCGATATTGGTCCCATAGTGAAAGTTGTTCAGTTTGATGGTCTGATCATCCACTTAAAATATTTTCATCTAATTTTGTTACAACTTATACTACATATAAATGTATACTTTTAAAGTTACAGTGCTTCAAAGTGCCACACAAATCTTAAATTTAATCCTAGAACTAAAACAGCATATTTAAAAAAAAATGGACTTCACACAAACATAGAGTTCAGTTTCTAGATTGTTTCTGAAAAATTTAATAGACTCTAATTGGTTAGTATTGAAAATATCACCAGACTTCGTTTGTATGTAGCGCGCATTTACACATTCGGAATAAACTTCTTTTAAGAGCTGAGCTGAGAAGACAAAGAAACACTATTTCATATTTAAAAAACGTATTAGTTAAGATTATTAAGTAAAAGATAATCCACCCTAAACATAAGACAATAATTAATTGTCAGTCAGTCTGTATGTTATTAAGGTGCGTACACAAGACAGGTGCGTCGGCATCAAGGCGATAATACACGGCCGTAACAACCGATTCAAGTAGATAAGCGTAGTTGGCAAGACAAAATGCCACGCCGATAACTTTACTATACTTTTACAGTTGAATTATTAGCAGCAGACAAATTATATCTTTTGTCTTAGATATGGGAACGACAAATACATGACACTTATATTATTCGCACCTTTGTTGCTCTGGTGGCACAGTATAAGAAATAGTTCATACCTACGTGCAGTATGGACACTCCCCACCTATCCAATTTTGACCACAGCCAGGCCTGTCTCACTCCACAGCTCAGGTACGCTTGACGGCCGATCCCCACCGAGGGGTAAATGGCAATGGGTTAGGTATAACGTATAAACTTATTGGTCAAATCTCATAAGACTCGCTGCCATTTTGTGAGTAGTCAATTAGAGTCTTGAAAACCCAAGCGATGTCACGCTGCCAGCACGTGAAAGAAGGAGACTATGCAAAGGAAGATTTCGTGTCTAATGTTTCGATTCATTTTTGTTTGAACGCGCGCTTTGTGTCCGTTGGTAGTTTATTCGCAAATTGTACGTTAGGACAAGTGCGAATAACTTTGCACCTTATTGCCGTACACAGAGAGTCGCTATTTATTTAAATCTGTTTTCGAAGTGATTTTTCTGCACGGGTAGCACTAGTTTTATTCTGTGACTCAGCCACAGATTACTGGTTACTACGTAACAGATACATCACTTCCTTAGAAAACGATTAATTCTCACGCTTTAATTACCTGCTGTCAGATAGTATGCGCAAAAATATATCTTATGAAGCTTGACTCAGCATTGTTATTGCTTCGTACAGCGGACACAGTACAGCTCAAACCGGGCACGTGTGGCATTATCAAGCAAGCGCATCGCTTACGATGCGACAAAGTGTAGGTATCACGGTATCTACGTCCGTACAAATGACGGAGGCCTGACTTAGCCCCTTTCGGTGGCATGGGATGGGTACGACATTAAGTTGTTGTGTATTCCTCTCTCACTCGCACTCACTTAGTTTACATGTGCTAACCTTTTCATGTCAGTGCGAGCCAGTTTGTATAAAGTGTTTTTTTTTTAAATCTTTATTAAAGAAGTGTTGATGATGATGATGATGAGGGATAAAATCGGCGAGTGAAGCTAGTCAACTAGTTTAGTGTTAAAAATGTTTATCGACTTAAATAAGAATAACAAATCAACAAATAGAAATTTGAAACTAGTATTTTGCCTTACAATTCTCTATGGCCCTTATCTTATCGCACTAAAGCCCATAATCGAGTATGGTTTATGAAGTTTGTGGACAAGTCGTGATAATTGGTCACTTTTACATTTCGCACTGTATTGCTAATACGGTTTTCAAAAGATCATTTTTGAAAACATTTTGAGTGAAAGAAAATATCTATGGATGTTTTCACTTTTAGGTTTAAACCTTTTATATAACTAATCGAGTACCTACTTAATTTTTAAGAGTATGTTAAGAAAATAGACGCATTGACTGAATATTTCTCGATCAATAGCCTGAAATATTATAAATATTGTATTTCAGAATTCATTATTTATGGGGATATTATCGGTGGCGCGCTCCACACAAACGAAGTCTGGTTATATTTTCAATACTAACCAATTAAAGTCAATGACATTTTGCAGAAACGATCTAGAAACAAATCTCTATGCTTGTTGTCCGATTTTCCTTAAAATGTATAGTTGTAATGTTGGAATTATGACTATAAAATGAATCAACCGAATTTTAGAATTAGATTAATACAACACGACATTCTTCTAAAGGCTCAATATCATCATAGGTACACGACACCAATCCGTCAATGTATAAGACATCAACGCACGCGCACTTTGATTTGTAGACTACAAGGAAAGTAAACAAAATGAATTAATACCTAAAATTGTATGATATATGGAGTAAAATGAAATGTCAAAACAACAGGTGGAAATCTGTCTACCCCCCATGGAATAATGTATGTTTCAAAATTATGCGAATTTCGGTCATTAATCTTTCGCAAACAAATTTTACAATAAAAAACTGTAATAAATAACCTATATCTCGATGATATAAATTAAAAGACAATGCTATAAAGAAAGTCAAGGTGAAGGCTAGCCAGCCTAGCATGGCGAGTTATAGATAGTAATTGATATACTCGTCTGTGTAGTTTGTGGCTGTGTGCGTGACCGCAACTTTCTTTTGCCGGCGTACGCGCAGCTCTTGCCAATGGCTTCTAGTTTTATGTTGTATTAGTACTAGTGACTTGATACGTAAATTCATAAGCGTAGTGGTGGCCAGGGATTTCGCTAAAACCTTTTCAACCACGCGTGTTACTGAATAAGCACAAAACCTCATACACCCCAACTGATTTATAACGAAATAATTAGATTGAAACAATAATGTCATTATTTTGACAGTTAAGTTATTCGCATTATAAGTTTTCAGGCTAAAATGATTTGTTATCATTTCAGCAATGAATGAAAGCGCTAGCGTGCTCGTGGATACATTGTAAGACTCTTGTTTTGGTAGTAAGTAGGGTGAGAGTGCCCGTGCGGGCGGTGGGTTGAGATCGAGATCAGTAAATTTTAAATTTTACAAACAAATTATTTAATAAATAAAAAAACAAAAAATTCTCTAGACAATCTTTTGAAATGGTCTTGACAAGTTACACTATATAATTCAATATTGTATTTGTAATAATTGTACTTTGTATATTTAGTTTTGTTTAAAAATGTGTGTTGTAGAGCTTCTGGATCATCTTCTGTGGAACTGAACACCTTCCGACGCGGCGGTAGAGTCAAAAATGACGTCAGAAAACTATCCATGTGGATATTATTTTGAATAAAACATTTTGTGTTTGAGTTTGAGTTTGAATTTCGAATCAACCAACCTAGTTCGATACGCACTAGGTGTTTCATCACAGAATACAGTACTACCCGGTTATAGAATAAGTTGCTGTGTTCCATAGAAAGTGATCGTTACTCGTTTATCAAAATTAAAGAAACATCAGCTGTTCCATATAAAACTGCCAACCTACTCGACGCAAATGTATTGGGAAGCAGATCTTTTTTTGCGGTTTTGCTGTTAGTCCCATACAGAAAGTTGTTCAGTTTGTCGGTCTGATCATCCCCTTAAAAAGCTATCAGCATTATTATTTTTAAGAAGGATCCTTTATTATATATAAAGGGTCCTTTTTAATATGCTGACACTTTTTTAAAGGAATGATCAGACCGTCAAACTGAATAACTTTTTCTATGGCAACATCGAGATCGCACAAAAAATTGCTGTTCCATACAAAACTGCAAACCTACTCGAGCCAAATGTATTGGAAAGCAGATATTTTTTTGCGATTTAGATTTTGTTCCCATAGAGAAACTTGTTTATTTTGATGGTCTGGACATCACTTTAAAAAAAGTGTCAGCATATTAAGAAGGGCCCTGTATGTCAGTACCTATAACAAGGTCTGATTGACAGGCGTTGGACTCGGCTGGTCTTCAGGCACCCAAAGCATAGCGGAAGATCTTCCCTTTCAATTGTAGGAACATTCCACGTCGTTAATTCATAATTAAAATACCTACGTAATGTTGCGAATATGATAATTTAATACTCTAAAAAAATTATGAACTTTTACTTATTAAATACTCAATTTGTCTTTACAGTACGGACAGACATACATGGATATCTAGAAACAAGTACAAGGAGTCATTAGGTTCTAGTGACCTATTAATTAGTATGATAAAGTGGAGTGTATGAAGTGTCAAATGTTATGACATTTAACATAATGTTTGTGTTTATTTTTTATTATTATAGCTTTCATTATAATATAAGTATCTACCCTAATGTTATAAGAAAGTATGTTAGTTAAAACCAGTATTATCCTACTGCAGGGTAAAGGCCTCCTCTTACCAATAATGGGTCTCACCCATTCGCCCTAAAGTTATTTATGTCGCGCTTCTTTTTGCTGATACTTCAGCGAGATAATTAGCTGGCCGGCCCCCAATCTTCGCCGCTCGAGGCAAGTCCTCAATGTACCAAAATAAGCATAAGCATAAGCATAAGCATATGCTCACGACATATTCCCCGAGGGGGTAGTCATAGATATTCTAAAATCTCAGAACATCCACGTTTCACCAGTAGTACCGAAACTCTGTCCAGTGTGACGGGGGGTGAGCCCGTCGCCACCTGTAATGGACAGTGGGTACAATATAGAGTCCAACTTAATATGCTGACACTTTTTCAGACCGTCAATCCGAACAACTTTCTCTATGGGACCAACGTCGAAATCGCGAAAAAAATCAGCTGTCCCATACATTTGGCGCAAGTAGGTTTGCAGTTTTGTATGGAAGAGGTGATTTTTTTTTCACGTTTTCGATGTTGGTGCCATAGAGAAAGTTGTTTAGTTTGACGTTCTGATCATCCCTTTAAAAAGTGTCAGCATATTAAGAAGGACCCTGTATATGCCTCGAAATTGAAGCATGCAGGTTTCCTCACGATGTTTTCCTTCACCGAAAAACCAGTGGTGTTATAAATCGTACATAAATTCCGAAAAACTCATTGGTACGAGTCGGCCTGGACGGGGATCGAACCATCGCACAGCAGACAAACTAACTAAAAAATACTAAAAGTAAAAAGAAATAAGACTAAAAATGTGCTAAATTATTTTATTACCTTCGAATTTTGTCAGACCAGAGACAAGAAATATTAAATATTATACTAAGATTATATTTAAATTCGATTTTCTACTAAAATAATACTAAAGTCATTTTATACAGCCTCAATTATACCAATTTAGTATTAAAAATACCAAAAACGTCACAACTGATCTCGACAGACGCCGCTTGAAACATCTAGCTAGATGAAAAAAAGTTCATGTTGATGTCAGATAATCCAATTTATACTTCAAACCATTATTGTCGTACATTTGCAACGAGAGCGATGTTTATCTTTATTGTACATCTAACATCATGGTGATTTAAAGATCTGTTTAAGATCTATTTGAGATATAGTTATCAGAATGGGATCATAATAAACATCATCTGATAATGTTTTGCCACGAACGTGAAGAGTTAGTCGAGGTATTTTATTATTTTCGCACCGAATCAGTGATTTGAAGTTAGTCAAATATACGAATAATATCGTGAAATTTTTTCACCCAAAGGGTGAACACGGGACCCTATTACTAGGCCTACGTCGTCCGTCCATCTGTCTGTCCTAACTATTTAGGGCTGTAATTTTTGAACCGTAATAGCTAGATAGATGAAATGTGCATTGTTATGGCGCATTTGGTAACAAATAATAAAAATTTAAAAAGACAATTATTAAGAGGGGTCTTTATACAAGAAATTTGTTTTTATCAACATTTTTCTCTTCTCGCTCTATCGTATAAACGGTAATACATACAAGCGTCAAACTTGGTTTGATTATAAGAGCAAACTCTACAGTATAACACAAATGATAAAAACCGGTCAAGTGTGAGTCGGTCTCACGCTAAAGGTCCCGGAGAAATATATATTTTTTTAAGTTAATATGTTGTGTGGTACGGAACCCTCGGTGCGCGAGTAGCCCGACTCGCACTTGACCGGTTTTTTGATTTGTAAATAATATCATCCAATGTACAGATACACTTCTAGTACAGTGAATAATATCTATTGTAGATTTTACTAATAGTACAAATACGACAATAAGGTACCTAATATGGTATATTTCTTTTGGCAACTCAGTGTAATATTCTTATTCATAGGTACAAATTGAAACCGTTTACTTAAAACTTACAATTTTTGTTACTTTGTTTTTTGAGTTAGATTTTTGTTAATCGGCTATCAATCATAGTCAGACAGTTTCTTAGTGCTATTGTCAATGTATCGTTAGTAGCTTTTACAACATAAATTCTGGTTCCTTTGTATACCCCATTCTTGATATCCCCCGTCTTGTTACGACTCATTCTTGCTATACCCCGAAAGCGTGCCATTTGAAGTTGACGGCTATTATATTAAGAAGCCATGGTGGTCCAGCGGCGAGTAACCTTGCCTCACGTGCAGGGGGCGATGGTTCGATCCCCGTCCAGACCGATTCGTACCAATGGGTTATTCGGAATTTATGTTCGTGTCGTAACAAGGAGGAGGATATAAAGAATGGGGTATACCAAGACGGACCCATAAATTCGACGTCTTGATGTCTGCCTGTTGCCTTCTTGTTTGCAGTTATAGCATTCCGTACAGTAAACGACATAATTGAACATAATTTCGAGTAGCCAATTTATAATTTCGGCAAATAAAAGGCTCGCCACCTGACAGGCTGCGATATCATAAATCAAATGTAACTTTAACGAACGTGTGAACACATTGACACACAAAACACAAGCTCGTACACATCGAGCCACTAATTAAATATATATACATATTATAACTTAGATAACTATCTTTTATTTGCGTTTTTACTTTAGGTTTCATTTGAATTTTGAATATAATTCAAAAGTATAGTTTTTATAGCATGTGGGAATATTGTGTTTGTGATTTTTGTAAATGCTAGGTACTGAATTAATTACAAAACTCCAATCGTTGGTTGTAAAAGACAAACAAGAAAGAGGTAAATAAGAATAAACATTTTTATGTTTTTCATGAAAAGAAGAAGAAAAGAAAGGAAGAGGGAAATTCTGGTACAGAAGCTCTTTTTGATGTTTTGCAGGAGTAACGAGAATAGCGATAGAAAAGAAGAATTGTTTATTGAGCATCTAATAGATAAGATGACATTGTAGCTTAAGGTTATCACAAACTATTACATATATGCTTGCCAACCGAAACGAAAACTAGGTGGAGCCGAGTGAATCAATGGTGATAATCAAAATTGAAAGGCACAGGAACGAACATGAAGAAAGGCGCAATAAAAGGGAGATGCCTATGCATGCCTATGCCCAGCGGCGGGGTGATATGGGCTGATTTGAATGATTGATTAAATGAAAATTTACTTTTATTTAATGATTATACGCCCGTCTATAGGTAGTGGAACTATACTATTAATGAAAAAAAAACCTGTGGCATATTGAATTGAACGTTGAGCAATATTTCATTCAATTAATATTCATTATGCTGTTTGAATGACAAAGACACAAATGTTTCTTTTATTTCATTAGTGATAATAACTGTAAGATGTATAGCAACATTTAGTATCCGAATAATAGTGGATCATCATAATATATTATATTAAAGCGAGACAGTCCGTTACTTCGCTTGTCACGCTATCATGCCACGGAAATTATACTTCTCTTCTTAAGCATAGTAATTAGAAGTTTATCTTTTTATTTGCTCGTAAGTGTACCTTGCTTCTTGCACTATAAACGTTTTACGATTATTTTTCTGAAGAGTGATTTTACTGTTTGCATTGTTTGTTTTTTATTATTTATGCGATGACTTTAACATAAAAAAAAGCGCAGAAAATTCTTTTTTTTTAATAATTTTCAAGTCCAACATAATAGTACATATATTCTGTGAAAATTTCAACCTGCTACCTATTACAGTTCAAAAGATACAGCCCTATAAAGTTAGGTATAAGTAGTAGGTAGTACACATAGTAGTACGCACGGCGACACATCAAGCTACGTGTGTGTCGATGATTGTATGTTTATGGCTCCATCACGCACAAACGACTGAATGTATTTGGATGTAATTTGGTACACAGATAAAAAAAGTTCCTGGATCTTCTTGTTGTCGTGTGGGCAGCAAGCCCTGGTGTCAGAGTTTTTTCAGACCGCCTTACGGCCTCTGACGTGGTTTTTATGTAGCGAATACTACCATGAGAGATAGTACCGGGACCAACGGCTTAACGTGCCATTTGAAGCCATCAGACAATCAGGTGATTCGGCCTGCAATGTCCTAATCAACTGGGGAAAAACGCACAAAGTGACACTATCACTAGGTGTCCCCCGTGGGAATCGAACCCACGACCTCCGTGTCACGAGCCCAATACTCTTAACCATTAGACCACGAAGGCAGTTCCTGGATTAAAACGTAGGATACTTTTTAAACTCAACGCAGACAAAGTCGCAGGCCACAGCTAGTTAGATAATATTTTAAAGCCGCGTCAATAGGTCTCTGAAATGGCTTAAGAGGATATAATTCGGAGCGCGCTCCATACAAACTTACTATGGCGATATTTTCAATACTAACCAATCAAACTCTCTGAAATTTTTCAGAATCAATCTCTATATATATATATATTTCTATGCTTGTATAGAGTCAGATTTTCGTTAAAATGTATAGTTTTAAAGTTATAGTGCCTCAAAAAGCTCCATGCAAATCTTAAATTAATCCTAGCATTGAAACTGTATATTTTAACGAAAATCGGACTCCATACAAGCATAGATATTTGTTTCAAGATTGTTTCACCAAATTTCATTGACTTTAATTCGTTAGTATTGAAAATATCACCATAGTACGTTTGTATGGAGCGCGCTCCGAATTATATCCCCTTAACAAACGTATTAGAGAACGAAATTTAAAATACCTAAAAAAACAGATTACTGCGATTTTTTTAGCAATCACACGTCATAACTGAATGACAGGCTCATTAATCAGTATTGGTAGATATTTAACAGATTATAATTAACCAACCGTTTTATTACAACCTTATCTAGCGGGTTCATTAAGACGTAGACGGATGGACAGACTGACGGACCGTTGGTTTTTGTGTACGGAATAATAATACCACTAATAGACCTGTAACGGAGCTATCTCATTTGAATTTACGCGAAAAACTGTACTGACTTTGTATTGGTTAATTTTGAACTTTATATAGAACTTTACTGGGGTTACTTTTAGAATGGGTGATAGGTAGGGCCATAGGCAAGTTAGTGGTCAATTAACAACCTGTCAAAGTATTTTCAAGTCGCCTTAAACGGGCTATTGTGTAAGTTTCAGATTATATCGTTAACACAATTTTTAATATACAGGGTCCATCTTAATATGCTGACAGTTTTTTAAGAGGATGATCAGACCATCTAACTGAACAACTTTCTCTATGGGATCAATATCAAAATCGCGAAAAAATATCTGCTGTGTTTGCAGTTGTGTATGGAACGGCAGAATTTTTTTTTATATCTCGGACTACCCCCTCGGGGGGTTTTTAATATAACTTAAAAAATTGGTTTCTGTGATCATTAACTAAATATTAAGAAGCAGAAGTGATAAGAACCGATTGAATTGTGTAGTTACACAATAAGATCCCTGATCCGGCTTAAGAAATAGTTACACCACATTTAACGAGGATCAACTGCTTAACGTGTCGAAGCACGGAGGCGCACGTAATGAAATACTACTAAAACGGTCACCCATCCCAACAACGTTTCCAAAACCGACGTCACTACGCCAACGAGTGGTGTAGCCTAATATTTTACCGTAACTTTAATCAAATTGAACAGAAGCATCTCCCTTCGTCATCGTTCTATATCCATCTCTTTCCCGTTATGTGTAACACTATAGTTTATAATGAACTATAATTCATAGTTGTTAACTTTGGTATCTATCGGTCAGATTCGCATGTCATTCCAATTTGATCTTTGATCCCTTCTTTTGACAGCTATAGCGTTATGTGGGGCCTTTTTTTTAAGGTAGGTGTATGACATCACATCTACTTTCAATCTGTGGTAGTATGGAATAACTGTAAAAATTTACAAACTTGAAAAACTGTTTACTTCGATCAGTAAATTATTCGCGAAATATACAGGGTGTAAGTGACAGCCTAGCAAATACTGAAACGGTGAACTCAGACCATCAAACTGAAAAACTTTTACGACGGTGCCTACCTCAGGAAACGCGAAAAAAATCTGCTGTCCCATACATTTGAGTCGGGTACAGCAGTTTTGTATGGGACATCCGATTTTTTTTTTGCTTTTCCTGAGGAAGGCTCAATAGGTCCATAGTGAGAGTTGTTCAGTTTGATGGTTTGAGTTCACCGTCCCGCTGCTGTATCAACCGTTTGTTTTCTGTATTTTGTGTGTATTTTTAAATATTCCCAGTGTAATGATATTCTCTTTCATGACATGTTGTATGGTCACTCTCACCCTTATTGAGTCGAGATCTTGGCCATGCAGTGGAATCCTCCAGGCCATAACTTTAATATTACGAGTCATTATAATTCCTGCACGATATGTACGATTTGTAACACCACTGGCTTTTCTGTGAAGGAAAACATCTTGAGGAAACCTGCATGCTTCAATTTCGAGGCATGTATTGTACCCACTCAAACTCAAACTCAAACTCAATATCATTTATTCAATATAGGAGCTTACAGCACACTTATCAAACGTCAAATCTTTTTTAAAGCTACCACCGCGTCGGAACGTGTTGTCGCTGTAGAGAAGATGCGGCCAGAAACTCTACAACATAACACGACTTAATAACTATTACAATATAAATTCTTAAGCTAAAGTTATGTATACAATAATACATAGTCTATTTAATAAAATAATTGATACTATACAGTAAAGTAAATAAACTATAAGCTAGTGACCTCAGACCCAAGCATTTTGATCATTTAAATAATCATCCAGTTTATAATATGCTTTTTTACAGAGGACTTTTTTGATTTGAGTTTTAAACATGTTTTCGGAAAGATTCAAAATGGTCTCGGGGATTTTATTATAACAACGTATACAGTGACCCATGAAAGACGTGTTGACCCTACTAAGCCGAAAGTGTGGAGATATCAGTTTATTTTTGTTTCGAGTGTTGTAATTATGGACATCACAATTTTTTGGAAATAACGACAAATTTTTTCTTACATATAAAATGTTTTCATAAATAAACTGTCCATAAGTCCACTGTCCATTATGTGGCGAAGGGCTCACCCCCCGTCACACTGGACAGAGTTTCGGTACTACTACTGGTGAAACGTGGATGTTTTGAGGTTTCAGAATATCTCTGACTACCCCCTCGGGGTAATATAGTCGTGAGCATATGGATGCATAATTCCTGCAGAATAGTTTTCAGTTAACAAAACCTAAAAGCTCGAATGAAATGACAAACAAATTTACCTACATTCAACAACCTACCACATTCACTTAACTCAAGCTAAATAATTAATAAAATTTAGCCACAAAAATGTGGTCACAGAGCACAAGTAGGTTTACGAGCCCCTAACTTACGATATTCGAGTCAAGAACACGCATGCGCGAAACGTTCGAATATTTCGTTGATTCATTTCTAGCAGTTACTAGGCAAAGCTTTATTGGAGACACGCTGGATATCCCTTCCCTTCACCGCGTACTTCCCAATAAAACTTCCACCCAGTTTTCACACCTTTAGCCATAGAGATAGATTAGTATATTTCCGAGAATTTCGAGGGCAGACTACAAAAAGAGTGTAAATTACGAATGTGGGTGGATGGCTGTTTCAGGAGAAAACGACCAAGAAATGATGGATGATAGTGTAAGAATGAAGTGCTGAAATGCCGACTAAGAAAGATGAATGGAAGATGACATATTCCACCGATTCCAAATGGGATAAGGGCAAAAAATGATTGGCTTCCTTAATATCAGCGTAGTTTGACTTGAAATACTTAAAAAGCGTTGTCCATTAGTCATATCTTTTGATACCCACGCGAAGAAATTAGATAAAACCGAACACTACACTGTCAACAGACAACACTATCAATTAAATCTTAATCATAAATAATCCGTGCTACTATGATAGTTGGTAGTTGTAGCAAAGTTTGTAACCCTGAAAGGGAGTTTCTGACCACCCCTAAAAGAATTATGGACGTGCGTTTGATTATGTTGGTCTTTTCGGATCAGATTGCATGGCGTAGGTACTTGTCGTCAGTCAAAGCACGGGGTCCTTCCCAAACGGAACAGGTTTGTGTAACGGACTCAAACCCGGACCGGTCGGGTCGGCTGACCTCAATACGGTTTTTGGAACCTCAGGACGATGGGAGGCTGTTTGTTCTTGAAGTTGGAATTCTATAAGGTATTAAAATTAAGAATTTTATTACGTATTTTCGGTGTGAAATGAAAGATTGTACTGATAATTTTTGATAAGCGTTTTCTAAAGACATAATTTATTACCTATACGATGTTTGGAAAAGATCCCTATGGTTCCGGCTAGAACTAAATTATCCTCATTATTAAAGTTGCCTCCGTGGTCTAATGGTCAAGAGCTTTGGCCTCTTGACACGGAGGTCGTGGGTTCGACTCCCACGGGGGACACCTAGTGATATGTCACTTTGTGCGTTTTTCCCCAGTTGGTTAGGACATTGCAGGCCGAATCACCTGATTGTCTAAAAAGAAAGATTACTCCGTGCTTCGGATGGCACGTTAAGCCGTTGGTCCCGGCTACTATCTCTCGTGGTAGTAATCGTTACATAAAAACTACGCCAGAGGCCGTAAGGCGGTTTGAGAAAACTCCACCTGTTCTGACACCAGGGCTTGCTGCCCACACGATAAGAAGATTGTTTCAGTTGAGGCGATTAAAGAATAAGGTGTCTTAATTTTGGTGGATGAAAGGCTAGTTATCCCCACATGACGGGGGCGAAACTTGGAAAATGCTCAAAATGAGCCTCATTGATACAACTAAACTCTTTATAAGGTGGTTGGTAGTTGTAGCATGCAGTGTTTGAATAGCACCAACCCAGACGGGTGTGGTAAGAGGCGACTTATTACTTCAGACATCGTCAATATCTCTGATGCCGTGTGGCAGCCGGTTAAAGTCACTGCATCTGACCCCATCTCTGACCGTATCGGTTTCCCACTCCTTCAGATTCAGAGGAGTAAGGACAGTATGGATGAGAGAGGGCACCTGTGTTTAGCACACAAACTGACGCACTTAAAATATACCTGTATTACTAATAAGGCGAGATCGGCAATGAGAATTCATTCATTCAGTTCTTCAGTTGTAACAATCTTTCTGACCACTCGGAAACGTACCATGATCAAATCAATGATATTTTTCGAAAAGGGCAAGTGCGTAGCACCCTCAATTGACGGAAGTGCATAAAAAGATGTATGAATACGAATGAGGCTAAAGAGGAGTGTCAGAGTCGAAGCGTGTGGCGTTCCGTGGTCTCTGCCTACCCCCATGGGACAATGGCGTGGGCTTATGTATGTATGTATGTAGACAAATGGGATTCCGATCCGGAATTCCGATTCAGAATTACGATTTCGTATGGATTTTTCACCTCCAGAATTCTGATCGTGAGGAAACCTGCATGCTTCAATTTCGAGGCATGTATTGTTCCCACTGTCCATTGTAAGTGGCGACGGGCTCACCCCCCGTCACACTGGACAGAGTTTCGGTACTACTGGTGAAACGTGGATGTTCTGAGGTTTCAGAATATCTCTGACTACCCCCTAGGGGAATATAGTCGTGAGCATATGCTTATGCTTATGCAGAATTCTGATTCGGAATTCCGTATGTGTGTGGCAGGTCCTATTGTATGTTGTTTAATAATTCTAGTTTTTATGTTCCAAACAAACTTTTCTATGGAATTTTATTCGGGCCTCGACTAAACAAAGACAACTTGATGGGTTTCACCGAAATAAGCAATAAGTTATGCGACCTAATTCCAGGAGACTCTCAGAGCATCCTGCTTGCTCGCGGATGTGAATCGTTCGCGCGTGACGGACCTTTGGAAAAGAAAGTTGCCTCTGTCAAGAGAATAAGGTTCAATTTATTCAAAATAAATGGCAAATTTGTTTGATGACTTTCTAGGATTTAGTCGATATTTTCTGATGAGTAATAAAGAGGCTACAGTTGGCGAAGGATTTATTTAGAACCAACTTATTTGAGTTCCATAAGTGTTATTTTTGAGAATCACACTTTCGAACTCACGATCGAATAATGATAATCTCCATAATAATAATTAAATAATTATTATAATAATTCGATATTGCTGATTTGAATGTCAGACTTTAAAAATTCGCACTCCTGAAGTGCATTCCGAATAGATCGACGTAGGACTGCGTTTGGGAGTGTCATTCTCGGAATTATCATGATACAATGGCTACAGAACCCTGGCATTGCGTGTTCGACCTATATGGTGTTATCGACATCTTAATCTATCGACCTAGTAGTTCTTCCACCTTTTAATCATTTTTTCGTTTTAATTCTTCCAACGTTCTTTGTCGACGTATGGAGGTTCGATCTTTTAAAATTCGGTAAATTATGATTGTTAATAAGAATGAAAAAGCTAATGAATTTCCTAATTATCATACTAAATAGATGGAAAATTGTCTGACTAAATAAAATATTTATATTAAAATATAAAAAGGAAAATAGTGTGTATATTTTTTTTATAGCGCACTTTTAAGGGGATGATCAGACCATCAAACTGAACAACTTTCTCTGTGGGACCAACATCAAAATCGCGAAAAAAAAAACTGTCCGATACATTTGGCTCGAGTAGGTTCGCTGTTTTGTATGGAATACCTGATTTTATTTCGCGATTTCGATGTTGGTGCCATAGAGAAAGATGTTCAGATTGACGGTCTGATCATCTCCTTAAAAAGTGACAGCATATTAAGAAGGATCCTGTATAGATAGACTTAAAAATATCCTGCGAACCTGACATCTTTTCTAATAAAGTAGTTGATTTAGTCAAAATCGGCTATGTGTACAACAGTATCTACAACAGGCATAACAAAAAACCATCGCCAAACCATCTATTACACCAACAAAAAACACTGTAATTAAAACCTCATCTATCCAAAAAGATAATTGACAACCGTACAATAATTTCTTGCAAACAGTTTAGCAGTCAAACGAATCGTAATCAAGCCAGCTCTGATCTGTGAATCAGAGAACAGTTACAATACGTTTCACTTTTTGAGACGAGTCCCCCTCTCTTCCCCCCTTCTTTCCCCCCTTCCACTTGGCCGCGAAACCTCGTTTCAAAGTCAAGAACGGCCTACGTGATGGCCGAGACCGTTGAGGAGAAATGGCGCGGCAACTTGTTGCAACAAGAATGGAGTTTATTTTTTGGTTGAGAAGAAATTTTGCTGTAATTTCGGTTTGTGGAATACCTGGCAATTTTTGCAGATAATGAAGCATAGCCAGGTTAACCTAAAATAAATCTAGTACAATAATTTATCTCATACGAAAAAAATAGCAACAATTGGAGTATAGGTAGGTACTAAATATATATATTTATTTTTCATTTATTATTCATTGATCAGAATCAGAACTAACTTTCAAGCTGATCTACATTTGAATCAATTTTCGACTACAGAGACTTTATTAGAAAAGTTCCTAGTTACGTACGCAGGAAATTTTAACTGCATAAGTGTGTGTGCTAAACAAAGATGAACTCTCAAGTCCTTACCTACCTGAATCTGATGGAATGGGAAACCGATGGGATCAGAGATGAAGTCGAATGCAGTGACTATGACCGCACCGGCAGTCAGAAGAGTTATGATATGATCCTGTTAGGTTGATTTGTCTTTAAAAGACAACCTCCAAAACGGGGCATTTTTGTACTACCGAATGTTATGTACGGCGTCATTTAAATATGGTAATAATAGTTTGCATAAACATATTACTAAAGCTTTATATTTCAACGATATTTATATTGTCGTACAAATGAGATTTTTCGAATTTCATGATGGGTATTTTTGTTCAAATTGTGCGGGAAAAAATTGGGGCGGATTTAGTGGAAAGATCGTTTTTATGTATCACTAACTGCGCTATTTGTAATTACTTCGAGTTGTCATAATATTACTTTGAATATTTTGTAACACAAAACTACTTTATTGGGGGTAATTTTTGCAATTGGATTGTATTTCTATCATATTCGTCTATATTATAATGCGTATAGCAAAGCTATCACATGCAAATCATAATTTAACCGAATGGCCCATACATGGACGCATGTTGTCATTTAAGAGTATTTAAGAAGATATAAATAAATTGTATATTCAAGTCCATTAAAGAGGCAAAAGACATCTCAGAATCTTAGTGACGATCGGAATCTGTGCTTACTCTAATGATATGAAGACGTGTGTGTGAAAGTGTGTGTTTTAATTAATATTGCGGTATATTTAACCGCTTATTGACCTCTCATTAATGCTAAAAATTCATCCTTGATCTCAACTAAATTCTAGGTTAAGTCGGATATTTCACGTTCTCATAATTTTTTTTATTATTTCTGTAGCGCATCGCTTCACTTTTAACCGTATTTTTAAATAAAACTTGTAACGTTATAACGGATTAACATGATACCCTCGTTTAGTTTAAAATAATAGTTAGCGAGTGGCGGAGCAGTAGTCTTTGCCAACCCCCATGTGATAACGGCGTGAGCAATTGAATGTATATTTAATACTTGAGACATCATCACAGTACCTACTTTCCAGATAGATCAGAAACTTCGCTACAACTACCAACTAGCTTTGTTGTAGTGGCAAATTTTTCGCCAATTCACCCAAAACAGTTTAAGAAATAATTTTCCTTATAGTCATCACTTCGTCCAGCTGGAAGCAATGGGTGGACCATTCTAAGACAGACCACACCCTTGAGGTGATGAGAATAAATGTACGTAATTATAACTCTGCGTGTGTGTTGCGTATGTGTGATGAATTGACAAGTACAGACAACTGTCAAGTACCTTATTCATGTATTCTCTTTTTTCATTTTGCTGAACTTAAAACTTTTCGCAATTCTAAGGCGAGCAAAAAAACTTTGCCGTCAGCTTTCCACACTACGCCTGCCAGTTCACGATCCAGTCTAAAAGATGTGACAGTATAATTTTTGGTTCCGTTTTGTTCTGACAGATCACCAGTATCTAGCGGATAGACACCGAGAAAGACCTAGCTGTACCCAACGTAATATAGCACACAGCTATGCAAATCCTGCACGTGTGACGGGACTAGCTGCGCGGGCGACGAACGGCCTTGTTGGAGCGCGTCGGAGCGTGCGTGTGCGCCGTGACGTCACGCGGTCCGTACGCTAACTGTACTTGCACGTGCTCTGTGGGTGTGTTGTAGTCGTTCTTTATTTATTTTATAGATGAGATTTTTTAAATGTAGTTGGTGGTTCGGAGTGTGTGTTTTAGGCTGGGTGTTAGGGTGATTTGGTAAATGTCAAAGTACATTATGTTCACTACTATCTCGACGATGAAGTCAGGGATATTATAAATTTAACATCTTTGATGTCCAGTCTGATTGGTTGTGAAATTAAGAAAGCAAAAGAAATATCTAGGTAGGTATTTCAAGTAAATTTTAATATTGAAAAGTTTGAAGAATCAACCAGGGCTGCAATTGCGGTAAATATTCTGTGATTGAACCGTGATTGGACTACGTAAGAACCATTACTTTTGAAAAAAAAAATATTGCGCTAACCGTGGTACTGCTCTTGACAGTCGTTAGAGCCGTTTTGACAGATCGCTCAGACGTTATGGGCTGTCAGTTACATAGAGTTTAGGACGATGCGGGATTCAGCACATTTGAATAGTAATTGGATTGCAATGTGATTAGAACTGAAATTGGATAAGAATAGAAGCGCAATTGGGCTCCAGCTAATCCGGGGATTTGATTTCAATTCTAATGATTTATCCATCACTCTTTTTTGGCACTTCTGTCGAAACCTTCAAAATTCGTCAACCTCTTGCTTTCCTCTTTAAGGTACGTTACTGCTAAATACAATATTTGTCCATGTATCGTTTTGAAACCAATTTGAAACAGTACAGCAAGCATGCAGTGATTGCTTTCATGTAATATTGTTGTAGGCATAAGGTATCCATTTATCACGATTTGACAAGTCATGCTATCCTGAAGTTCTAAACATGCTACAATAGTAAACACATAATGTTACAAGAAAAATGTTTTGTTTTATTGGTTTGTTAATTGAGTTATGATTTTTAAGTTTAAATAACATCGCTGTAATTTGTATAAGTGGAAACTGTTTTGGCTAATATGTTAATTAACTTTTGTAATTCGAATGTAATTATTAACACTGTGCGTTTCCTGAATTTAATTAAATAAAAAAAATGTTTATATTGATAGTGCATTTTTTTTAGGTTACTCGAAAATATTGCATACCTATGTTTATTCTATGTAAGTTTTAAAAATCCCTCCTTTTTGTTCGCAGTCGGGTAAACGTTTCCAAGAACGTGAGTCCTTAATTCAGTTCCTCGGCAAAGTAAACACACCTCTTCTAATAGGTCAGCCATGAATAATGTACGCTTGACTTTATATTCATCCTATGTACATGAAAAAACTGCTAACGGGTTTTTATGTATATCTGTCTGTTTGCGTAATTCTAGTTTTTCGTTCCAATTTTTAAATGATGACGATAGTGTATGGACATTGAATGAACAAATGAATTCTCATATTACGTATATAAATTGATTATTTTGATATTATTATTTGTATTTTCCTTATCACAGGACATAAGTGTCCCGGACTTTTGGGAGGATTGCGTGGGGCCGAAGCCACCACATAGAGGCCCGTCAAACAATTGGATCTAAATAGTAATGTGACACCAACCGGCAACTATCCCACACTAAAGAAGTGCATCCAAAACAGCCCCAAGCCAGTGTAGGACTATTGAGTTTGGGTGCTATTGGACTACGTAATTGGGTTATGGAAGGAACTACGGCACCTGCCTAATCAATGTATAAACACGGAAAAAATGCTAGTCGTTGACTTGCCAACTCAAAACGAATGGATCCCCGAAAACGGCCCCCATTACAAATATATCAGTCGTGGAATTATCTGCCACTCCGAAGCCTTTTGCATCTAGCTGCCAAGAGGTTGCGACAAGCTTTTTTTCTTAGGACTCTTAAACGATGACCTTTCCACTGGAATATGTCTCACTGCCTAAACAAAGGGCGTATAAACTTGGGATTTTGGAGTATTAGGATATTTTAAAATGTGTACGCTGCGCTATAAAAAATTCACTTTCTAGTTCTTACCCCTTTGAATCGGAATGGAAAGCCGATATGATCAGAGATTGGATCAGGAGCCCGATTGCGCTTAGTTAAAACATCGAAGTTCTATTCTTATCCAATTTCAGTTCTAATCACATTGCAATCCAATTACTATTCAACTGTACTGAATTCCTCATCACGTCAGCGTCGCATCAGTCTTGAACGTCTGAGCGATCTGTCAAAATGGCTCTAACGGCTGTCAAGAGCAGTACCACGATTAGCACAATACCGAATGTGTCAAAAGTTATGGTTCTTACGTAGTCCAATCACGGTTCAATCACCGAATATTTACCGCGATTGCAGCACAGATGCAGTGGATATAACCAGCAACCAGCAGCCACATAGTAAGTGCATCAGACACGTAGGAAGTCTTTTATTCAACAGTTTCTCAACTTTTTCTTTTTTGATGATGATAACTTATTTACCCCGTAAATAAATGATCACAATTAAACAAAACATGAACACTCCACATATTCGTGACGAAGTTAATAATCACCACGACAGTGTAGTGACTTGGTTACGATCGCGTCGGGAACGATTGGGGACGCGGCCACCCGAGGAGTTAATGAGATGGCATTAGAAATAATTAGATACATTTACATTCGTGATATCTCTCTTGTTTTTGTGATGTTTAGAACCTGTATATCTTACAGTAAAATGATTAGTGTCTCTAATTGAACGAATGAACGAAATATACTGAGGTTTTAATCTTCCTATATTAACGTTTCATCCTATTTATAATGATTGCCTCGAATTGAATGAATGAATGGAAATTAACTTTATTGACGACAAATACAAGAACCTCTAATTACAACCCTAAGATCTTGGAATAGCTATTTAGCCGCTGAGACTGCCTTATGTGTACCTACTTGTAATTCTTTATCTTTATTAAATAGATAAATAAATATCTTGGACATTGTGACACAAATAATCTAGTCACATTTAAAGTACCAGAATCTAGCCTGGACTTGTGTTATGATGACTAGACAACGATATAGAATACACATATAGATACAAACATCCATGACTCGAGTACAAATATTCATATTCATCATATAAATATTTGTCCGTTACGGGATTCGAACCCGCGACCCTCGGCACAGCAGGCAGGTTCACTACCGACTGTGCTATCGGGCCGTCCATTAAAATGTATGTATTGTTTTGGTCTGCAATAACAAATAATTTTATTGAATGTTTGGTTGTTAGTTGTGGCAAAAATGTTGATCCTTATATTAGTATGTATGTAACATAAACAGATAATATAGTTATAGAGGCGCTCGTTGCCGAAGTTAAGCAACGTCAGTCTTTGGATGGGTGACCGTTTATTGTAATTCCGTCTCAAACGTCTCCGTGCTTCAGAAGGCATGTTAAGCTATTGGTCCCGGATAGTACCGTCAGATGGCGGTGTAACTATTCGTTTATCAAGTTCAGAGGCGTATTAAGGTGGCTTGAAAATTCTTTGACTGCAAGTTGACCACTAACTTGTATCCACCACTTCGCACTGGACCCAAATGGTGGAATACAGCCAACTCCTTCTCATTATTAGTTAGTGGAAGTCTTTGTCCTGCAGTGGGATCCTATAGTATAGTCTATAACTTAACTTACGACCGGTTAAATATTGCAGCATCGAAGAGAGTTTTCTTCCAGAGAACTAGCACTTTTAGTTGAGTTGGTATTCTTTCATATTTACATCGAAAAATCTTACATACTCGCATTCTTTAAATGCCAGGCACAAGTAAAGCAGTTCATGAGCCAACAGTTAGGGTATAATTACGGTTGTTGCCCACTTGCCCAAATGCCCAACATGGCGGCGGGTAACTGCCCGAAACGATGCCCGAATAGAACCGTTATTGTACGGACAAGGACCTTTGGGTTAGGATGCGTTCTTATTGGAGATATTTTATCACCTATCTACATAATACATAAACTCAAGAATAATTCTTTTTCCAGGTCGTCAGAACGTTTACTACCACTAGGTATGTTATGTGTTCTACTTAAAATTTACTTTTAATTCGAATTTTAAAATCGTGGTGTCAATGATTTTGCCAATCTCCAGTATAAATAGAAAATGTGTTTGATGTTGTTCGGTAATAGATTTGGGTGATCTCAAGGATTGTTTTTGTAGGAAAACACACGTATAAGCCACCACTAAATGGTGGAGCTTCGTGGCAGGCCGGAGACCAGGTAACCGACACGCGACCACTCAGTAATAGACCTGCAACGTGTCTCCTACAACTAACTTAGTTCATTCATTCATAAAATATTTTGGTTTCATCTTGGAATGACGTATTAAGTTTTAACTAATAGGAAGCCATGAAAAATCCATATCCATTAGTCGTGTCGTACGTAAACCACGGAAAGAAGAGTTGTGGTCTATTCTAAGTCGGAAAGCACATTGCATAAACGATTTCAAGTATTCTTGAAACGAATGATATTTATCTGTGGAAATTTTTAGGGCAATGTTTGCTTTAAAAATGTTGATACCCTATCCTGTAATTAGTCCGTAAGTTTTCCTAAAATGAATAAAAAAAAAATAAAAAAAAATCTTTTATATTATATTCAGACTAAAACCAGAATTGTTTAAATTACGTATACCAACTTTTTAATTAACGGGTCTTTGATAGTTGTTTAAACCGGTAGCTTGAGCGAAATGCGAATTTTATTAGAGGAGAAGACAGTTAACAATTTACGATGCCACCATAGATAGGTAGCTATTGATAATTGCATGTCTAAATGAAGCTACGAACTTTAGAACCAATTAGCAAAATTTTACAGTATGATACCTCGCTCCTAAATAGTCTATTTCGACTACGACTGCTTGGATACAAAAATGTGCAGTAAACATGATTTAAGTGTGCGCGCTAAACACAGATCATGTACTCTATCGTCATTCGATGGATATGATGAAACGGGAAACCAATACGATCAGAGGTCGGATCGGATGCAGTGGCTTTAGAGGCCTCGAGGTCTAGACGACCAATACCTGGAGTGCAATTCTCTAAGCGCAAACATCGGTTGAAACATCGGCGAGCGGTCAATTTGGTATGCGTTGTGTCAAACTTAATATGAAATCTTCGACGATCTGAAGGACGCAAGAAGGATGTTACCTTAGAGAATTGTACTCCTGACCAAGTAAACTATAGAAACTGGTCGTGGTCGTGATCTTGGCTATATAGTGCCACAACCCAGCCACAACCCGACTAGTTTTTCTGGTCGGTGCAGCCACTGCTCGTGGTCGTGTAGTGCGCGAGGACTATTAACTGGCAGCCATAAGGTAACCAGAAATGATGACGATGCCTGGAGGAGTTTGTTGAGTCTTTTACGACACTTGGGGTTGATGCTCTCTGAAGCCTGATATTACCACTCGGCAACCGACGTTATTTAGGTAGGATGCGCGTAAATTCTTTGTAAACGATGTGTTCGTATGAACGCGCCCTAACCCAAGATTCCTGCCAGACTCGCTCTCAATGAAATGTGGGTCAAGTTTATTGACAAATCAGGACGTTGCCCGCTCACCGTCCTGTTCCAACACCCACCTGTACCGTACCTGCATCCCTCTCGCACACACCTTCCAGAAGGATTTAAGATTTTTGAATACAAATTTGGTTTTTGGAAGTAATAGTGGAATAAATTAACTGTTTTTTATAGCAGGTTGTAATTCTGTACGCTATGATTATTTATAAATTTATGTGTCTGTTATAATGCTTTCCGAAAGTTAATCTTAATTTTAACGATTGAGAGTTTAAGTTGGGTTATTGACTTTTAGTTATTTTGTTCTCACAGTTGTTTTTCGTATTATTTTTATTCTGCTCTTGAAAGTTCAGTTTAGATCTTTTAGCCATCCCTATTAATGGAAGCAAATTCGATTATAGAATAGGCCATAGTATAAGAACCATTGTATTGTCTCACAAAAGAGGGAAAACACTAGCCCCTGGGTACACAGTTCACTAGTACAGGAGCTAGGGATAAATTGATGATGTAACTATGACCTTTTCAGTAAAATTCTGTTCTATTCTAAATTCTATTCTATTATATAGGATTCTCTATTTTTCATTCCGTTTGAAATGGACCGATCGATTGTTTTCTATTTGTGTCTTTTTTATCAAATTCATCGCAGGTTCGAAGACAGAATAGTGGAGTTATCCGAGCTCGCAAGTCTTCATTATAATATACTGTTGTCAAAAGTAGACCACTGTTGATTCTGGTTTACAGGAAAGTACCTGAATGGATCAAGCTTTACTCAGCGTCTCTTAAGTTAATCTAGGTAGGTTTCTCAGAGAAAATGCATTTACACACCCAAAAAAAATTCTTCTAAATCGTCAAAAAGTATTAGATAGAATATAGCGATGGTAAATTGTTTTATGTATTGAATTACGAATTTCATCCTAAAGGTAAACCTTAGTTTTTTAAACAAGTGTAACCCGATTACTGATAGAATTGAAATAACAACCTGTTATTATCATAAAATAACCCAACTGTAATTGTTAAAAAAAAAAAAAAACTACAAAAAAAATTAATAACTCCTAACCTACCATTACAAAACCTCTTACGTTATTCTAAAAACAACCCCTTTTATTTACATCGCCCCTAAATCCGGAACGAACCGGATATCGTTTTAATAGAGGCGGATGGTCGGATGTGATCTTGACATGAAAAAAAAGAAAAAAAATTAAGAAAAGTAACATGACACCGCACATCCTTCACTAGGTTAATAGGTTGTGTGTGAAAGAGCCTTTGTGTGAAAAAAAATTAGAATGTTCTCGTTAGTATTGTTTTGAGAAAGAGGTTAGAAGACAGGTGGAAATTCGCAGTTGTTTTTATTCTGACAATTGATAATTCATTCACTTTGACTAATTATTATATGGACTGGTTACGCGTGTAATTCTACTAACAAACTTGTCTGCCACTTTTTGCGGGGGGCGAGGTAACATGAAATCCGCAACTTTGGATTTTACTTCCCATAACTTTAGGTTCTAATTTTGAATGTTAAAAGTCATGAAAAGTAGTATCGTGTGAACCCCAAACGTTCTAAGTTCGAATTTATTATTTCGCAATTATAGGCTGTCTCGTTTAGTGATAAGGTGTAAAATTGAATGTAAATGCACAAGATCAATTGTGCTTATACCGTGGCAGAGGGGAAATGCTACCGCAAGGCTAGTCCTTATAATAATTAGTCAAAGTTCATTAATGATTGTTATAAATGGTCAATGGATTTAGAAACTAATTGTTACAATAAAATCTAGTTTATAAAAAGGTTTTGAATATTTGTGGCATAGTCGTCAGCCGATATTTTTTACAAACAATACAATCTACGGGGTCCATCTTAATATGTTTACGGTTTTTTAAGAGGATACTCAGACCATCAAACTGAACAACTTTGTCAATAGTATAAAGATAGAAATCGCGAAAAGAAATAAGCTGTTCCATTCATTTCAAACGGTTAGGATTGCAGGTCCATATGAAACTGCAATCCAACTCGATCCAAATGTATGGGAGAGCTGATTTTTTTTTGCGTTTTTTTGTTGATCACATAGAGAAAAGTTGTTCAGTTTGATGGTCTGATCCGTTCTCAAAAACTGACAGCTTGTTAGAAAGACCCTGTATAGTGTATACAGTGTAAAATGAAACATGACCTTACTAGATTCTTCAGACCATCAAATTAAAATTATTTAACAATAGAGCCAACATCTATTTTATTTTACACCCTGTATAGGAACAGAAGACACAAAGACAAAATACACAGCGCACACACTTGTTCACTGGCTACATTAACTACTTTTGTGAATGCAGCCCTGATGCAGCCACTGTAGTCGATATCAAATATAAACATAATCAAAGGAATCTAAAAAAAAAAATCTATTTATACTCATAACAATTAATGTTTTCTTCTTTAATGCCTTTCCACAATAAAATCAATACCTGATAATTGATCCTACAATCAGATATAACAATATGATTACAATCTACATCCAACAAGAATATATCCTACATTAAAAAACACTGCAGTTTCAACCTTATTACAAAACAGATAAAGTCCTTCATAAGTACGCAATTGAAGATTCGTCTTTTCCCACACCACAAAGCACATGTTCCGTCTTTTTTTTTCTCCCAAAATTTCTACCTGGCGTTCCAAATTTGAATTCAAATATTGACTGATTGAAGGGTTCGTATAGCATCTGTCGCAGGTCCTTTATAGTGCTCTGGAGAAAGCCACACGCGATGGGAAAGCCTTTTTAAAAATATTATTTTCGTGACATGTGCGTAAGAGAACCTTATTTGTTACCATGTGTTCTTTTGAAATGCCTAAAATGTAGTTATTTTAAATATTTGTAAGGACTTGCTTCGGGCAAAGGCAAGTAGGGTCGAATTCTTAAATAAATGTGATTAAAGTAAGAAGTAGCATACTAAATGTTTCTTTCATACATTAGACATCAACGAGCGATACTTATTACTCGTAGCAAAAGATGTATTACTGTGGCATGTTTTATGTTCATTAGTTGTAATAAAGTAGAATTTGTATGACAATGTCTAAGATTAACATAATTATACTATAATTATAATATAATATATACTATACACTAGCCCTGTTTTAGAATGTATCTACTTCAGTTGCTGCTATTGTTGATTGAACACTTAAATCAAGAGTTAATGAAAGATTTTAATACGAGGAGAACCATAAAAATGTTAGGACCCAAGAGATTAAGACCGACCTAAACATTTGCAAGGAACAATAAACAAATAAATAGGTACCGTCAAAATAAGCAGCTATTAAGTTATGTTATTTACCTGTCTGAAAAACCACAATGTGTGAAATTAATAAAATTGTTTTAAGGAATTGTTCGCTGCTCAAGTTATCGCCTTCGATAACATTGACTTAAATAAGCCATGATGGAAAAATATGTACTAAAAGTTATAAAAGGGGTTTGTTTATCTTTATAATTATGAACCAATGGCGTCAATTTTCGCGGCAACTGATTATTTTATTACTGTTTTGTAAAATTACCTCCAAAAATATCCACTATCTATATCTTGGCTCCAATATTACTTAGCTATATGTGCTTCATAGTAAGATTTGATTCCTTTAGTATCCTCATTTAAATTTTACTACCTCCATCAGTGGCCGCGAAAGTACAAAATGATGCCAACTTTACCCATACTCCTTTATAAACCTGTACAAAAACCTAAAGCCAAACATATTATCAGCCCATTTCTCGCAAATCCACCAACGTTAAAGCCATTTTTGAGGTCACACCATGATCTAGTGCTAAGTAGGTCTGGCCGGGACCGGTCCGACGGCGCGACATGTCAGATGACTGGCTTTCTCCGACCGCTGACGTACGCGCTGCGAGCTACTGTAGACACCTACTATAGCACTATACAATGTTGATGCTTTGGCGATGCTAAATTATGTATAAGGTATTTTATAGTTGACGTTTCGATAGCTTTTTATGAGACTATTTTTATTCTCACTGGGCTTGCACTTGGATTCGTGCCATCAATGGAAAGTATATAATGTAACAAGAGATGTAATCAATGATAGCTCCACGCCCGTCTCCCAAAAGTCCGGAACACTTGTCCCGAGATAAAGAAAAGACATACATAAAATTAATGAATAACACTTGCAGGCAATATAATGATCCCAAGTAAGCTACTAGGCTTTTTATTATGGAAATCATAGAACAACGACACAAACATGTAGCATCCATAATCAAACCTGGATTCGAACCCAGAAACTCTGGTTGGCAGTCCAGCGTGATTACAGGCAGCTAACGGATTTTCAACTCTGATCCAAAAACAAAAAAGTGTTAGGTAGATAGATAATTACTTCGTTGCTGCGGCAGTAGTTGTTTTAGTTAATCCGATAAAGATTGAAACGTATGTCTTGCCCACACTTTAAAAAGCATTAATTCCTTACTTGTTAGCTACTCTATTCTCGGTTCCAGACAATCTAATCCTTACTTGTGTTAACAGCCAATTTAATGTCTTTTTGCACCATGTCATTCCCATCTAACTCGTGTAAACCAGGATCAACAGCGATAACCACTCACAAGACTAGACAATGAAGTCTCGTGAGCCCAGGGGATGACTATAATCTGGAGCAGAACCCGCAATGAATTTAACCAAAGCAAATAGGAGGATTAGGAAAAAAATGGAATGACCTTTAATATAAATAGGAAAGCATGGATGTAACTTAGACTAATTATTATAAGGACTAGCCTTGCGGTAGCATTTCCCCTCTGCCACGATATAAGCACAATTGATCTTGTGCATTTACATTCAATTTTACACCTTATCACTAAACGAGACAGCCTATAATTGCGAAATAATAACTTCGAACTTAGAACGTTTGGGGTTCACGCGAGACTACTTTTCATGATTTTTAACATTCAAAATTAGAATCTAAAGTTATCGGAAATAAAATCCAAAGTTGCGGATTTCATGTTACCTCGCCCCCCGCAAAAAGTGGCAGAAATGTTTGTTAGTAGAATTACACGCGTAACCAGTCCACATATAAATAGTCAAAGGGATGTAAGCTTTTGTGGCAGGGTTGAACCCTATCGCAAATCTTTCCAATTGACAATTGGTCAAAGTTCATTTAAAGTAGACTTGACAAGTCGTAGAGGTACATAGCGGTCAGCTGATCCATCCGCAGCCGCTTTCACCAGCTGGCCAATGTCCGACGTTATTGATTCTGCGCTAGCGAGCGTCGCGTGCGCAGCGCAGTTCTATGTACGGCATTGACGCTTTGATTTATATATTGATAGTTCCATGGTTTTATTTGTTTGTCAAATTCTCATGATCTCATTCATGATGATAACGTAGTCATGAAAAATTTACGCTAAACAGACAGTATAATAATCCGTATTTCTCATCATTAATCAGCCTCTATTTTCCCTTAACTAGTGGGGCCCAGACAGGCTTATGCTAATGTCGTTATTATAACGCGAGTGCCCAATACGTATAAGTGGACTTCCCATACATTTCAGGCTTTATTTTTCCGCGTATTATTAATTTTTCTGTCGCCGTACGAACTGTAACTCAACTGAAATGCATACTAACTATATTTTAGAGGGTGTTCTTCAAAATATCATACTGAACAACTTTCACTATGGAGCCAACATGAAAATAGCAAAAAAAAAAACTTTTCTGCAGGCGAATTTCTTTCGAAAATGCAGTTTTGGTACTAATGTGAACGTTTTTGAGTTTGATGGAAACCATGTCGCATTTAGTTTACACCCTGTAAAATGTCAGCATTAAAAAATTACAGACTCAACAAAACTTCAAAACGTTAAAATCTCTACGCAAATGCGCCTTTAAAGTCCTTCAATTTGTTGTATCCAAAGATAACACTAGTTTAGTGATTTCATTGATAAAACGATGGAGAAATCACTACATCCGGCTATAGAACACACATAGCATAATGTACCTAAGTACTATGCAATACACAAGTACCTTAACGCTAAATTCCAGTGAGGCAGGCAGAACAGGATGTGGAGCTAGATAGCTTGATTCATCGTGTATTTCATGAAATCTTTATTCTGTAAATTTTTATGAATTTGACTTGATATCTACCTTGAATAGAAAAAACTGGCTAAGAGCGTCTCGGACTTGCCTATGATAGGGTTCCGTAGCGATTGTAATAAACAGGCAGGATTTAGTTTTTAGTTTTCATTTTATACTTTTTACGGATAGAAGACATAATTTTAAGAAACCAATTTAATTTTTATTGCGATTCGTCGAGTTTGTCAATATAAATTTAATTTTTAAATTACTTTGTTCTGTAATCTCTAAATGCAAAGATGCCGGAGAGAAAATAATTAGAACTCCATAAAGAAAAACTGCTACTTTATTAAAAGAAAAAAATAATCCTGCCTTCTCCTTCTAACTCAATGCTGGAAAACAGAAACGGCAACATCAAATGTCAAATTCTTACATTGTGCATTTATTTTTTTATTCTTAATGGCCAGTTATTTTAAGTTGATTAAGTTTAGCAAGGAGTTCACAGGTTTTCTGGTGACGTCACTGGACGGACCGAAAAACGATGTTATTTTATTAAAAACTAGCAGCCCGTCCCGGCTTCGCACGGGGTAGACAATTATTTATTTTTGGAAATTTGGATATAAAAGACATTTTAAGACTCATTTTTCTACACCTTCGGTTACATTGTTCAAATTTTACCAAGGATCCCTAATTTTTTTCAAAATGAAATGTAGCCTATGTCAAATTGGAAGAATGTAGCATTCTATTCGTGAAAGAATTTTTTAAATCGGCCCAGTACTTTTTGAGCCTATTCATTACAAACATACAAACATACAAAAATAGGTACAAATCTTTCCTCTTTATAATATTAGTGTAGATATCCTTTCATATTAAAATCCCTGACATAGAAAATATTATTAATGAGACAATTAACTCGAAATGATTTTCGATTCAGCCCTCCAAAAAAAAACTCGACATACCGAATTGTTTATTTTGAATAAAATCCAGCGCCATCTAGTGACACGAGACAGTAAATTTTTAATATGAATATTTCAGGTTTATAATTTTCCAACCTTAGTTGCACTACAGCGTTCGTTATAATTTCCATTGAAAGTACTTACTAAGAGCTATAATGTAGATATATTAGCAATACGTATAGTTGAGCTATAAATCAATAGTTTTATTGCAAATCAACAAGAAAATCGGAAATCTTTGAGTTGAAAAGAGAAATAAAATGTACAGCTAAACACATTAATGTTATTACGTAGACAATAACAGTAATAAAGAATTCAGAGTCGAGTGTACTGAATGAAAAGTTAATGAAATCTGTCAATCATCTCGCTGTTTTATTATGAGGTGCTAAGAAAAACTTGTAAAGGGCCGGTTTATAAGGTGGCACATTAATTTGTTACGCTAACTGTATTTTTCACTCGGGTACAGTTCTGTTGATAACTTGAGTGATTTTTGTAGCTGTTCTTTTTTTGAAAACATAATTTTTATATCTGCCTTTTAACACGTTGAGTGGCAGCCCTAATTGTGTTCTCATTTCCCCAGTACCCATACTAACTTCATGAACCCTTTGGCATACAAATCGTAGGTTTACTATTAATTTTGAAAGTGGATAATATTATGAGGAAATACGATATGCATACGATGAAGATTCAAGACTTCTAGTGGCCATCAAACACATATCACAGAGGTGCAGCATGTGGTCAAGATTAATATTAAGTACCTAATTTCGATAGTTGCAATTATAATAAATTTCTTTTTTTAATTGTTATTATATAGGGTCCTTCTTAATATGATGACACTTTTTTAGAGGATGATCCGACCGTCAAACTGAACAACATTCTCTATTGGACCAATATTGAATTCACGAAAAAAAATCTGCTGTCCCGTATAATTTGGCTCGAGTAGGTTTGCAGTTTTGTATGGAACAGCTGAATTTTGGTTCGCGATTTCGATGTTTGTGCCATAGAAAAAGTTATTCAGTTTGACAGTCTAATCATCCCCTTAAATAAGTGTCAGTATATTAAGAAGGACCCTATAGAATCATTTTAACACAACTTTATTAAAGCGTCTATAAAATTTGAGACCTACTGGTGACGCTCATGGAACTAAATTAATTGCTTATTAATTTAATTCAGTATTCACATAGATGAATCCTGCAAATAGTCTTCTAGGATTGTAGATTTTTAACTTTGGATGTTTGGCGCCTTCATTAAAGTAGTTGGTATATGTATCAAAGTTTCAGACCCTGTAGATATTACAGTCTACCCCATAAATAGCTTCCTATATTATCATCATCGTCATCATCAGCCTATAAATGTCCCACTGCAGGGCACAGGCCTACCCTCAGGGAAGATGTATGGGCGTAGTCCACCACGCATGCCCAATTCGGATTGGTAGACTTCACATACACATCAGAATTTCTTCTTCAGCGGATGCAGGTTTACTCACGATGTTTTCCTTCACCGTTTGAGAGCAGTCGGTAAGAATTACGTACATAAGTTAAATAATTGGTCCTATATTATGATTTATGATATATGGGGCCCTTCTTAATTGATTTATTTATTTATTTTTCATCTTAAATTCTAAATTATTGTAAAGATTTGTTTATTTGAAATCTTGACATTCAATGTAATTTACTAACATAGGTTGTAAGATGACACTATGTACTACTAATAAAAATTTTATGGATCTTGTTTTCCGAAATAAACGTATTGAATTTGAATTTGAATTAATAATGCTGACACTTGATAAGGGAATGATAAGACCGTCAAACCGCCGTCAAGTTTCTCTATAACACCAACATAAAAATCAACAAAGAGAAAGTTGTTCAGTTTGATAGTCTAATCATCCCTTTAAAAAAGTGTCAGCATATTAAGAAGGACCCTGTATTATAATTATGAAAACCGAAGATATTAAAGCCGCCTATGCTGAAAACTTTTTCCTCACAATTCATGCACTGAAAAAACGGTTACTCAACCAACAACCCATAATTACCACCGTTTCAAATGACAAGAATGTCAAATAAAAACTGACAAAGCAAGTGTAATATTTGGTAATTCGTTAGTAAACACGAGATGCGTCTGTCTGTCTGTCCTTACATAATGTTTGTAGAACTTTGATGATTCAGTTTTGTGTTGCAAGGTGCAGTTGTAATGCAACGATCCTTGGTCAGGTGACGATTGGCGGGAAAGTCCATTGGGTTTTATTCATAGACTAATCAGATATACAGAGTAGGTTTTATCTGATTCTCTGACCAATCAGATTTAGAAAGTATATCTGATTTGTATTACTAATATAAGGTGGTACAAAAGAACACAAAAACCTGGAAAATTGTACATATTTATTTCGTTCGTTTTGGAAAAATTCTGGAGTTACTTTCAGATCATACCTACATCACAGAGAAATAACACGCTCCCCTGGGGTACACATTTATGTTTACCTTCTTCTTATCGAGTGGGCAAGCCCTGGTGTTAGTGTTTTTTCAGACCGCCTTTCGGCCTCTGACGTGGTTTTTATGTAATTACTACTACCACAAGAGATAGTAGCCGGGACCAACGTATGTTTACCTAATTAATACTTACCAGTTAAATAACATTTCATTACATAGAATAAGCTCATGACCGTATTTCTTTTTGAGTTTTTCAGTAACTTTGCTAAAATTACCAACTATCTGTTTATGCGTGCTATTGTTTTTTTTATTGTTTTCAACTGTAGTCAGACTGTATTCAGCCCCCCCGATTGCGCTTAGTTAAAATATCGAAGTTCTATTCTTATCCAATATCTGTTCTAATCACATTGCAATCCAATTACTATTCAACTGTGCTGAATTTCGCATCGCGCTAAACTCCATGTAACTGACAGGCCTTAACGCCTGAGCGATCTGTCAAAACGGCTCTAACGGCTGTCAAGAGCAGTACCGCGATTAGCACAATACCAAATATGTCAAAAGTTATGGTGCGTACGTAGTCCAATCACGGTTCAATCACCGAATGCAGCCCTGGTATCACGTACGATAAGCAGAGTGTTGTCAAATAATCAAAACAAAACTTGAAATGATTTAAAGCTAACTTAGTACTTCATACATAAATCATGACAGTAGCAACACACGCTAAACACGGACAACAATTTATCTAAACAACAACAATTTTCTCCTAAACGCAATTTCTGCACTTGACATTAAACCCCGGCGTTGCCAGTTCGCATGGTCATTGCCGCGGATCTAGCGTGCGCCCGCGCATCTCCGGCGCGCAGTGAAAGTTGCTCCCTCCCCCCGCGCGCCTCGCCCCGCGTCTCTACCGTATATGTGTCACTGGTAGACCTAACCAGATTCTAGATAGTGTCGTAGTGAGTGCTAATGCTAAGTGATCTATGTATTGATGGTTTTGTTGTTGGGGAAAGTTGTTAGTTTTTGGTTGTTTGTTTCGATTGCCTGTGGTCTCGCGTAGTTCTATTACTAGTAGGTACTAAGAGCAAAGCTTGTTCGTGGTTTTATTAGTCGGAGCACATTATATATCTAAACTTTAATTCAAATCAGGACGAAAAGATTTTCCGATTCCTATATTATATCATTCTGGCCAAATTGATTTGCAAATAAATTGTATTTATCAGAAAGATATTCTATCCGACATATCTTGGACGTTACTAAAGCAGTTTTAAGAATAAGTGAGAGGAAGTGTTTCAAATCTCTGTTTTGTAATTAAAAATAGCCTTAGAATTTCGTTGCTATTTGAAATGGAGTATATGTACAATAATTACACTTTATCATATCACTTTATCGATTCATGGACGTTTGTATCTATTTATGTATTCTATATCGTTGTCTAGTCATCATAATACAAGTCCAGGCTAGATTCTGGTACTTTAAATGTGACTAGATAATTTGTGTGACAATGTCCAAGATATTTATTTATTTATTTATTTATTTGTGCCTCTTGCTTTTATTCTCGGTATTTTACTGTTTATTTACTGGTGTAAAATAAAGAATAATTGATTGAGTTAGATACATTATCATGAAAGATACGAGGAAAAAATAGATAATGACTCTGTTGTGAATCTTAATGAACGCCAATTATGGATCGATTCTCGACAAATAACTTTTAGCAATCAATCAACTAACCCAGCATACTCACCGTTTTTAAATGTAAATTAAACGTTTTTGAAAGGTACCTACTATGGCGTTTTTGGTGCATTCTATCTTAGTATGAAATTGGTCATTGCAAAGAAAAATTGTAAAAAACCAATTGAGAAGTAGGCCAATAACAGTAACCAGTAACTGAATAACGAATTAGGCCTGAAATATAAGTCTTTGATTCATTTGCTAAATAAAGAAATAGCAATGAATGGAAATTAAATTCCATTCAATTATTTTCGATAACCTACGCCTTATCTAGACAAAAAACTAATAATTATTCTACACTAGAACCAACATCGAAAACGCGAAAAAAAAATCTGCTGTCCCATACATTTGACTCGAGTAGGTATGGAAAACACAGATTTTTTGATCGCGATTTCGATGCTGGTGCCATAAATAAAGTGTTTCAGTTTGATGGTTTGATCATCCCCTTAAAAAAGTGTCAGCACATTAAGAAGGACCCTGTATAGCCTGTAGGGTCCTACTGTAGGGTAAGTACTAACTGGGTGGAGGCTTGGTAGGCCCAATTCGGCGTGGTGTAAACACTACTACTAATAGAACAGATAAATACTAGTCTGACCTAGGTTAACCTGCGTCCGCGCGTCGCGCACAAATTATGTTAGCCAGTCGACGTCGACGACATCGACATGAGACGAAGTGAAACTTTCACGATAGTTCAACAAACTTATTTTACGTTCTGTGCTAGAGGATATTCGGATTTCATTCATTCAAGCTCATGATCGTATTTATATTTTAGAATGGCCATAAACTTTGCTACAACTATTACAAACTGCTTTTATAAAGCGTGCAAGTTTGCGCTATTAAATCCAGATTTAATTCATTGCGGGTTCCAAAAGGTTTTGTCTGTCGGTCTCTCGCCGGACTTCAATGTCTAGTGTGGTGAGGTGAGGTGTCGCTGCTGTCGATTCTACTTTACAGGAGGTAGGTACTGTGATGGGAATGTGTGTAGCCTATTCCCGATAAAAATGTTTTTTATAGTTTCTGGAAAGAAGCGTCAGGTGGCGGCTAACCTTTCGCGTATGAAATTTAATCTAAATAGAAATTTGTATTATTTTTTAATAGTTCCGTTTTGAAGTAGGGGTAAAAAAGGTCGCTTTCCGTTACTAAATTCAGCACAAATCATGTCTATATTCTAGGAAAATCGCACTGAGCTCGAGGAACGAATGTTTTCGAAGGAAACCTAAATCAGATATATTGAAAACCAAATAGCCATACTTGCATCTTTTTAATGTTTTTGATACCCTCTAATTTAACCGAGATGACATCTCCATGTTATCCAGTCATTGCTAAAATGAATATGACTTTCAGATCTTATAGTAATCATATAAGCTTATCTCGTTACCTTTATTCATGAAACGTGCAATGGGATATAATACAGAAAAGTATCATTAACCTTTAAACCACATAGTTAACTCTACCCATCAAACTGAACAACTTTTACTATGGGAGCAAACGACACAAAACATAAAAAAATTTCTGTCTCATACTTTTTAGTTGAATGTTGCTGTTTAGTAAAATATGAAATCATATGGAACAGCTGAATTTTTTTTGCGCTGACAGGTTTGCTCCAATAGTACAAGTTGTTCAGTTTGATGGGTATAGTGTGCGGTTTAAAGGTTAATGATACTTTTCCATACACCCTGTATAACGCGCACATGCACATACATTGTAATTTTTAATATGGAAACCATACAACAGCGTCACAAACATAGAAATCCATCCGTGACCGAATCGGGATTCGAACCCAGAACCATTATACCAACCGGGTTGTCAATGATCATTGTAGTCATTGACAAACGGATCCATTTTAACTAAGTCAAATTTACCAAAAAACCTTACAGAACGTAAACACAAATTTCACAAGCTACAATGTCAAATGTGTCAGAAAGTCTATTAGAAGACTCAGCATTAGAATACTCATCTCAATGTACCAATGAGTCAGCTTTAAAGCAATTCATGTAGGTGGGTACATACGGAACCGTGCATAATGTGGGTTACTAAGTTTTTGTTGAAAACTTAACTGATTTGCGGCGAGCCGGCGGTTTTGGATGCTGTTGTGTGGATTGTCTTATTATTTTATATGTTCGTTTAGACGTAGACACGTGTATGAGATAGGTAACTGTTACTAATTATAGGTTTTGTAGACTTAGGTATCATGTATTGTATACGTTAAAGTATGCAGTGTATAACGTTACTTGAGTTTACTTAAGCAGCATTATCAAAGTGATATAATCTTTAGACTTTGCTATTATTCTTATGGAATAGACTCAACAACTACTACTAAGAAATTCAGCTTTTTAAGCATATGCTCACGACTATATTCCCCAAGGGGGTAGTCAGAGATATTCTGAAACCACAGAACATCCTCGTTTCACCAGTAGTACCGAAACTCTGTCCAGTGTGACGGGGGGTGAGACCGTCGCCACTTATAATGGACAGTGGGTACAACACATGCCTCGAAATTGAAGCACGCAGGTTTCCTCACGATGTTTTCCTTCCCCGAAAAGCCAGTGGTGTTACAAATTGTACATAAATTCCGAAAAACTCATTGGTACGAGTCGGCAGGCAAGGTAACTCGCCACTGGACCACCACGGCTTTCTAAAGACCTATCAAAGCGCGTAATAAGGTAATCTTGTAATCAACAATCAAGATAATACTATTATTTTAAGATGATTCCCAATGAATGAATGTCCTAAAACAGAAGTGGCACAGTAAATCCTAAAATATGCTAAGGGTAGCGTGGGTTTTGGCGGAGGTGTAAAAAAGATGTAAGTAAGAAATTATAAAAATTGAGGCTACCCAAAGTTGGCTGACCGCAATTTTGAAAACCGTTCAGTGCTGAATAAAATTACGGCGGTAAGTGGGTTTGTAGCATTTTAACATAATAAAGAAATGTTTAATTCAATAAGAAAGATCTGAACAGAAAGTACAACTATTTATCAAATATTAATATGTATTAACAAAATTATACAGTTATAAAAACAGAAAATTCTGCCACGCAGGTAAACTATACAACATTGCCAAAAACTGAACTGGATTTTGCGTAATTAGCATATTGATGGACTGGTATACTTAATTATAGCATCTCAATTGATTAGATACCTAAAGTAGAATGTCGGTCGATGACCTAGTTACAAAGACAAAAATGCCGATAGGCGCGCATTTTGGCCACTTCGAAGTTAACTGTAACTTCAGAGACGCCATTAAGTTTCACGTTGGGTGTTAATGAGAGAGAGATAAGAGAAGAGATGTATAAACCGAAAGTCATTCATTAATCAGTTCGTATTATTCGTGTCAATCCAATCAAACGATTTCCTTAAAGACCTACCTGCATTACCTAAGACGTGTCACATACATGCGGAATACCGAATCAGGATTGTGATTTTGTATAAGATTTGATACCGAACGGAATTTTGGAATTCCGGATCGGAATTCCGTATGTATGTGACAGGCTATTTCGACGTTTTTCGGCGCCTTTGTGCGAGGTCAATATACAGTGTGTTGCCCTTAAAAGGAACGCATTTAAAAACGAAGCACCCCATACCCCCGAAATTAGTAACATAGTACGTGGCATTTGCCATACGATAGGAATACTTTGGTAGTGCCAAAAATTCAAATCATTAAAAATTTGCCACGTCCGTCGTATTTTAGTATAATTTTAAAATTGTGGCGTCCATTTTACTGTGATGATTCTGCCTATGTCTAGTTAAAATAAAAAAAGTGCTTTACGCTGTACGGTTATGAATATTTGGTGACCTCAATCAAGGGTTGTTTTTATAAGAAAAACAATATCTTGAGCCACCAATCGATTAGAGCTTCGTTATAGCCGGGGAGCAGGCAAAAGCCACATCTTAAAGAGAATATCTTTTTTTTTTTATTTTACTCAAATTTCCTCTCGCGGTTTTCTAAAAATACACAAACTTAAATAAAAGTATAAGATAAACAAAAACACGTACCTGGCTGTTACTGTAGCGATACCGATCTATCAATCGTCACATCCGAAACATAATTAACTGTGTCCACTTTGTCAACTTTTTCACTTTTGTCAATTTTGCGAACTTTTCCTAAACTTTTGCGAACTTAACGAACGTCACTGGAGGTCCTTCAACAGTACAGGGACAATCCGGGGCTCGAAATGGGGCAACTGGGGCAAGAGCGGGAACGGGAGTCAGACTAGAAATAAAGATAGGTATCACTGTAGCTAGAAGAATTCTAAGTACCGCGCCAAATCTATCTAGGTTAATTACTCAAAGTTTTATATTTTGACTCGTTTACTTTATGCAAAAATTTGGGAAATAATTTATTTTTTAAATAGATTGGGCGCGGTAGTTATAAGAGTTTTAGTGAAGCATTATTAACTAATGGTTCATACTCACCTATAAAATTAATTTGTCATTTAATGATTTCGCTGAGCTAATTAGCATGTCGTGACCTACTTTGCATAATGTTAATTGCAACAATTAGGATACATTATTAATGAATACCATGCTTTGTAATATCGGAAACAGGTGATTCATAAAATTATGTTTCATTAACAAAGGTAAAATAAAAAAATCTCTTCTAAAACAATTTTTTTTGTTAATCTTACGGTTAACCCATTTTACCCAAAACCAATATCAAAAAATTTTGTGACCTCATTAAGTTGTTAAATAAAAGAGGTGAAAATTAGTTCAATTAAAAATGTTTAATCGCATGATATTGATAACAAAGAAAGGAGTGATAGGAGCTAGCGGACGGCGCGCGCGCCGTTAAAACTGTAAAAAAAACCTGTCGCGCGACCTTCGCGCTATCTGCCGAAATACGAGCCCGACTCCGTTATTGTACGGAAAACACACTTTTCCGATCATTAACATACCTTTCGGTATTTTTAAGTTATTTTTTGTTAAAGAAAAAAAAACATGCAATTGTTAGTATTTAGTAAAAAAAGAAAAGAATAAAAAGGAAAGATGTGATTGGCATAAATAATAGATTAAAAATTACGAAATTTAAAAAAAATATTCTCTCGAATATTTACAAAAAGGAGGGTAGAGAACTAAGACGGAAAAATAGTAAACAAAAAAATTCTAAAAAATAAAAACTGGCTGGTCCATTCATCCACTGTTCCACAATCCTTCGCACTGTCACGTTCACTTTATTTAATGCCAATTACAAAATTCCCACTTTTCTCCTCCAGATTTTTTAAAAATTAATAACGTACACAATATAAATGTTTAGCAGTATTGTCACTGTGGTCCTGTGTAAGCACTGCACTGTCGCGGGCGCGGGGCGCGCGTGTCGGAGAGCCACTGCGGCGGCGCGTGCGCACCCCACTCACTCACTTCCCACCAAAAATTTTCTACCACCACCGGTCGGTGGGATGGTGAAGTGCGGCCCGCTTGCGCAGTTTCATTTAGTTGTGAGTTGCTACATTGTTTACAGTTTCGTTTACTCAAACTCGACATCAGTTAATTTAAGTTTACTTATAAAACTACAATGTTAAGATTTTTTTAGTTAGATGTGTCTGTGTAAACTTGGATTGAAAACGGTAATAAAACAAGTTATTTTTATCTAAAACTGTTTTCACTTGTAAATACGACGACGATTATGTCAAGGTAGATTCTGGTACTTTCCTGCAATTGATCGGGTTCTAAGTCAGGTAACCACCACGTGTGGCCACCAGCTCCTGGTCCCTTGATGCGTCCAGATGTATCTTCAGTGGGTATAGGCCAGTGGACCCTGGGCGTTTGTTAGTTACTTCTCTTTGGATCTCATCGTCATCTGACTGGCTTACGGCGAATAAACTGACATGGGGGGTTGTCGTTTCTTCACGTGCCTCTCTGATTAGCAAAAGGTACCACGGGGGAATATGTGCTATTGTCATGTGCAAAATCACGTTCATGCGAACAGCCACAATTTTAAAATTCGAATTATGTAATTCACAATTAACTATTAGCAAGATTAGTAATAATTAGGTCATTAAACTATTTAATGGCTTACGTCGGTCGTAAGTTCAACGTAAATATAAATTAAATAATTCTGAAATCTGTTGGTTCCTTAGAGAAAGTTTATCAGTTTGATGGTCTGATTATTCCCTTAAAATCTGTCAGAATGTTACGAAGTACCTATATATCCCGCAACATAAGCTCTGTCTCATTTCTAATTCATTACCATATTTTATTCTATGCCATTACTCTCATAAATAAAAAAGGGAAGCGACGCATTTCTCTTAAAGTTGAGCACCCCTGCTGCATGCTATCTCCGCTGCGTACACGCACACTGCACGCCCACATGCAAACGTCGACAGGCCTACAGACCTACAAACACTACTTTCACTCACTCTGACTCTTAAGTGTCAAACTTTAAAGGTGATATTCGTTTAATAGTTAGTAAGCTAAGTTTGTGGTGAGGTGGTAAGTGGGACATCCAAGTATTTTCTTTATTGGTCGTAGCAAGGTCCTCTTAGTGGCCGATAAGTTAAGGTCATTGTCAATACTGATCAATGATGCGTTTTGTGTAGGTACTAATTAAAGGTAAATGTGTTTTTGATATATTCGACAATTCATGAAACGGATTTTTCCAAACTTTATATGAGATCTGTACAACATAATTTCGGGGCAACGTGTAAGTGGCACGGCAAATATTGCCCTATATTTCAGGTTGGTAGTCAATTTTTCATACAGACAACTTAACAAATTAAAAAAAAATAGTCAGTTATGATTATGAGTAAGATATGAGTCGAAGAAAATGTATTTTTTTAATCATTTCCTAATACTGGGGAGAATATTCTATATTAAATTAAACGTTTTTAGATATTCTTGTGGTGACCCTGATATGAATCAGCGACATAGTTAGTCGGAAAATGGATCAAAGTATGCTATCAAAATTTTTTAACATTTTGATTTATTAAATTCAATTTCAAAACATTTATTCACGCATTTTCAGCATTGTTCATATTAATATTAACAATTATACAATTATGTGACTAAAGTAAATGCAAGTTAGGTTTTATTTCTTTAGTATTGGTTGACATTACTTGAAATAAATCAACAGTTGAGTTGTAGCAAAATGTCCGCTGCGTAGCGCTACGACCTACTTCGTAGCACTAAATATATTTTATTTCAAATGTGGCCTAAATCCGGATGAATCGTTTAATCGTCTTCAAATGACATTCATGTATGAAGGCCCTTCTAAAGCAACCGTCTACCGTTGGCAGAACGAATTAAAGCGCGGTCTTCTAACTTTGGGGGATGAAAAAAGAAGAGGTCGTCCTTCGACGGCTGTTACCGAAGAAAATGTGATAGCAATGAAAAATGTTAGTAAAGAAAACAGGCGAATTAAGTACAAAGAGATTTAGAATATATTGAAGATTGGATCGGGAAACGTTCACAAGATTCTACACGAGCACCTTCGCGTGAGAAGGACAGTTTTTCTATTGTATTTGACAGTTTTTATTTTTAATGTTATTGTGGCCAAGGTATCTTAGCCATAAATCCTACGTTTTTCAGAAAATTCAAAAGTATATTAAAAATAGAAATATCAGTCAAAAATAAAATCGGAAAAATACGTATCTCTTAATTTTACCAATTTTTTATTAAAAACAGGTGATTAAAAAATGTTATGTTGTCAATTTGTTTAGACCATGTTTAGAAGCATGAAACTTTGTATAGAGGCTGTTGGAGAGGTCTTTAAAAATATTTAATAAATATATTGTATCCATATAAGTTTGTTTTTCAGTTTCTCTAAACTTTCTGAGTGTCCTCATATTTCAATATGGGAGCCCCATATAAAACTAAAATCTAATATTTATTCTGTTTAAAACTAAAACTTATGTTCAAAGTTAGTGGTGACCTTATAATAGTCATCAGGGCGTTGGCTTAATGGACCACAGTGACTTTGAAGGCACTTTAGAGTATTTATTAGTTTTTAGGGTTCCGTACCCAAATGGTGAAAACGGGACCCTATTACTAAGCCTACGTAGTCCGTCCGTCCGGCCGTCCGTCTGTCTGTCCTGACTATTTAGGGCTGTAATTTTTGAACCGTAATAACTATATAGATGAAATGTGCGTTATTATGCTGCATTTGCTGACAAATAATAAAAATGTCAAAAAGTTAAGGGGGTCCTTATACAAGAAACAAGTTTTATCAACGTTTTTCTCGTTCGCTCTATAGTAAAGACGGTAAGACGGTTGGTGTGATTATCGAGCAAACTCTGCAGTGTAACAACAAATAATAAACACAGGCCAAGTGTGAGTCGGTCTCCAGCAAAAAGCCCCGAGAAAAAAAAATACAAAAGTCAAAAAGTCAAAATTGTTTATTCAAAATAATATCACATAGATAACTTTTTGACGTCATGTTTTTGAATCTACCACCGCGTCGGAAGGTGTTCCGTTGTAGAGAAGATGCGGCCAGAAACTCTACAACACACTTCTTTTAAACAAAACAAAATATACAAAGTACAATTACATAAATTACATAGTGTAACATTGTCAAGACCAGACATTTTGGTCATTCAAATAATCATCGAGTTTATAGTAACCTTTTTTACAGAGGACTTGTTTAACATGGGACTTAAACTTTTTGTCCGTCAAGTTAAGAATATTCTCTGGTATCTTATTATAATAACGTATACAGTGCCCCATGAAAGATGTGTTGACCTTACTAAGTCGAAAATGTGGAAATACTAATTTATTTTTATTTCTTGTATTGTAATTATGAACGTCACTGTTTTTGGGAAAGAGAGACAAATTTTTGCGAACGTATAAAATATTTTCGTAAATATATTGACTGTAGAAAGTCATAATATTGATCTCTTTGAAAAGATCTCGTAGTGAATCTCGACAACGCAGATTATAAATGGCTCGAATTGCCCGCTTTTGAAGGATAAAGACAGACTCAACATCTGTAGCACGGCCCCACAGCAAAATACCATAAGACATGATACTATGGAAGTAGCTGAAGTACACTAGTCTCGCAGTAGCTATATCGGTAAGCTGTCTAATTTTTCGAACTGCATAGGCTGCCGAGCTCAGCCTACCCGCTAGGGTTTCTATATGTGGACCCCATTGCAGCTTCGAGTCAATCTTTATCCCTAAAAATACAGTATTATTTGTGAACTGTAATATATCATTATCTAAAGTTATTTGATTTTCAGTATTAATAACATTTGGTAGAGTGAATTTAATACATTTAGTTTTCTTTGCATTTAATGCAAGATTATTAACACTGAACCAGTTCAGAACTTGTAGAAGAGTATCATTTACATTGTCATTTATATCATTAACATATTGTGTGGTGGTGTGGTACGGAACCCTCGGTGAGCGAGTAGCCCGACTCGCACTTGACCGGTTTTTAAACTAAAATGACTCAAAGGACACTTTACTCTTCGTAATGAGGATAGGCTAAATTACCAATACATACAATACAGTCATCTCCTCACGGCCGATTTCTTTTTCGGGGTAGTCAGGTACTTCTCTACAACTACAGGGTCCTTCTTAATATGCTGACACTTTTTAAGTGGATGATCAAAGCATCAAACTGAAACACTTTCTCTATGGGACCAACATCGAAATCGCAAAAAAAAACCTGCTGTCCCATACATTTGCCTCTAGTAGGTTTCCAGTTTTGTATGGAACAGCAGATTTCTCTTTCGCGATGTCGATGTTGGTGCCATAGGGAAATTTGTTCAGTTTGACGGTCTGATCATCTCCTAAAAAGTGTCAGCATATTAAGAACGACTCCGTATAAATCGAATCACGTAAAAACGGTCAATTAACGCAGCAGACGATACCGAAAGGATATTAATTCCTTTAACTAATATTATTAATAAGATAAAAGTCTGGTACACACGGCGACACATCAAGCTATATAAAACCAACATAAGCTGGCCGCGCGACGTTACACGTTACTCGAACTACGCGCGGCCAGCTTATTTTGGTTTTGTATAGCTTGATGTGTCGCCGTATGTACGACCTAATTTTTTCATTCTGTATGTGAGCTTTGTTCAACAGTGGCATGACATGTGCTAAAAAAAATGTTCGGTGGTCACTCTATGAAATATGAGAGATTTCACATAAATATCTACTAAACCATAAATACCTTTCGGTGTGATTAAAGACCTTCCTATAATAACCAACAGCTATAATTTAACATTTTTCAAATGTATTCACATGCAAATTGATTGTAATGAAAATGAATATAAAACAGTACAGTGTTTACGTCATGTAGTGCGTAGTGCGGTACCGTTGTGAACGATAGTGTATGGGTTAAGGCGAAGCTAATAATATACTGTGTACAGTAGAGGCGCAGGCACTTCAAACAACGTTTTGGATTTGAAATGATGACGTTCGCACATGCGCACTTGGTGCAAATTGTCATGACATATAGTGTAGGGTTGACTTACCACGCATCGTATGAAGATCATCTACTATTCGTTACTTTTATTGTTCGTTCTGGTATTAAAAATAGTATTTGAGCTAAAGAATTACTGAAAATGTGAATTTAGTGTTATTTTTCAACGTTTTTTATGCACTGAAACGACTCAATTTTATGTAGTCAAATCCAACGGGTGCGCGCGCCTGACTGCATTCCCTTGCTCGGTTTCCCTCAAGTTTCCCGAAAGTGTGACGCGAGGTGGGGTATCTGAAGTCAGAGGGGGGCGGGGAGTGGTCGTTCTGTATATAGAACTATATACTATTATCTATTCTGTTGTAGAGGCATATAACGTGAAAATAGGGTATTGCGATCGCCCAAAATCTACTTCTAGCTATGCCTTCACACACAAGTTCCTTTTATTCAATTCAATTCAATTCAATACGTTTATTTCAGAAAACAAGTTCCATAAAATTTTTATTAGTAGTACATAGTGTCATCTTACAACCTATGTTAGTAAATTACATTGAATGTCAAGACAACATGACATGATTTTATGACAAGTCTTTTTTAGTTCAGTCTGTATGACCATGGAATGAACTACCTCTGTCTATTAAACAAGCTCCTTCCTTTCCTGTATTTAAAAGACCACTAACTCTCTCTTTGACTAGTTGAGTCCTTTTGTCAAAAGGCTTTTAATTACATTATTTATTTAACAGTTTAGATGTAGATGTATGAATATATATTTATGTGTATGTATGTACCTATTACGATTTGTGTGGTATATATTATATTCTCTGTATTATGTAAATATGTATTTATATATACCTACTAGTGCACCGCCGTAGCATTTGTCTCTTTAAATAGTTCTTCCATCCAATGGTTGTCTGGAAGAAATCGCTTTGTACGCTTCTCATTCTTGTTATAAATAGAAGATTATGTAAACGGTGACTCATTTGTCTGTTTTTCCCTTTTTATGAATTTAGTTTATTTTAATAATGACGTTTCCTTATTTATTTGTCAGTTCAAATGTTTTAATAATATTGTGTGTAAATTTTTTATTCTTCGTTCAATGTTATGTTTACTTATTAGGTATGGTATAGTATCTTCCTATAGGTATGGTATACAGGAAGTTATACAACGTGTTAATGAATTAACGCAAAACTAGAAAGTAGTTTGTTTAGAATCGAGAGCTGAATTAAATTATCAGGTTTTCAAGATAGGTTTTTTTTTTTTCAAAATATTAAAAAATTTGTTTGTAAAATTTTAAATTTACTGAACTTGATCTCAACTCACCGCTCGGGAAATCTCACCCTACTTACTACCAAAACAAGATTCTTAAAAAGTATCCATGAGCACGCTAGCGCTTTCATTCATTGCTGAAATGATAACAAATCATTTTTGCCTCAAAACTTAAAATGTGAGTAACTTTAAATTTTAAGTATCAAAATAATGAAATTATTGTTTTAATCGAATTATTTGGTAATAAATCAGTTGGGGTGTATGAGGTTTTGCGCTTATTCATTAACACGTTGTATATCTTCCTATTCTTGATTCTGCACAATATGGATTCCGCACAACTGCCATTGATCACATTCTCTATTCCACAGTTGTAAATTTGACAAAAACTGATTTCTTTATGCCCTTGTTTATTTAGTGTTATTTTTTTGTCATAAAAAATGACTGCTCCTTAAGCCCATGCATAGGTAGGCCTTTGAACACGGTCGTGTTATGGTAATGCTGCCTAATTACGAAGGTGCTAATTGTGCCGAATCTCGCCTCTCGCTGTTTTATTTTGTCTTATGATTTTGCACTAGTTCGAGTGCCATGACCCTGTGATAACTGCTGGTTATAGGTAGCTATAGTTTATTCCAATAAAATCGTCTTGCAGATCTAACCTCAAAACTAAGTTTAATAGTAGTTTTGACAGCTATAAATAATCTCATTAAGTTTTCGGTCACACACATCGATAACCCTTTTAAGGTTGTTAGAGACTCTGCTACAACTACCTTAAATTTATCAACTGCTGCAAGGTTGATTGTAAGAAAGTTTTAGATTTCTAGGGTCGGAAGACGTTGGAAAGCGGATCATAAAGTTGAAGTGGAAATGGGTAGCACACTTGGCTAGATGGGAAGACGGCCGGTGGACCAAGACAGTGTCAGAGCGGTGGCCAAAAGAGGGACGGAGATCGGAAGACCACCACCAGCTCCAGCGAGGTCTGACGACAGTCTGAGGGTGATGGGTTCGCATTGAATCAATTACAGGACCGCTAATAATGCCACGATTAAAAAGACTGCAGTGGATTAATGCGGGCTAATTTTGATGGTGGAGTGGCGAAGAATGGAATGACTCTGAACTCTCAAGAAAATACTAAATTCAAGGCTTGAATTGAAGTAAAAAAGAATTCTAGATTTGAAACAGACACAATTTCAATGACCTCATAAATAAATCTAACTAACTCCACCAGTAGCTTACGGCGACAAACTTTTTAAATCGAATTAATATTTCTTATGATAAATGGATATCTTTTCCTCTAGTCAGATGCTAATTTTAACCGGTCAAGTATGTGATGGACACATAATGTAAGGTTCCGTAGTTCAAATATAAGTATAGAATTCTCAAATTAAACTCGGACATGCGTCGACACGTAGGTAAGTAATTTTTTTCATTATCTATCACAATTTTTATGGTATAAAGGCTCTGTTAACACGGGCTGGCATAACCTCTGAGTTAAAAGCCCCTATAAAAAAATATATAAATATATAGAATAATAAAAAAAAAAAACGCCTTCGTGCATTTATTATACAACTAGTAAGCGATATAGCTGTCTATAAACACGCGGAATTTCAGGCAAATGGCTGGGCATGATGACACAATGAGTTCTTTTGTTTACTACTGGCCCACTACACTACTACACTACACTCAGACTTAAAATTTTCAATATATCGTGACTGTTTCTGTCCGAATTTCATTGGAATAAAGTTGACATTGGAATGAAAATGTTCACATCTCTAAAAGTAAGCAGTTACCCTAAATCGGAATTGAAGCAGTGACCGTGCCTTATAGGCATAATGTACTAATTTGTTACCTAAATTTACTTCTGGATCTTCTACATATAGGGTCCTTCTGCTATATGATGAACATTTTTTAAGAGGATGATCAGACCGTCAAACTAAACGACTTTCTCTATGGTACCAACATCGAAATCGCAAAAAAAAACTAAATGTATGGGACAGTAGTTTTTTTCGTGATTTCGATGTTGGTCCTATAGATAAAGTTGTTCAGTTTGATGGTCTGATCATCGTCTTAAAAAACTGTTTGCATTTTATATCCGGGCAAATTTGTAAAAACATCTGCACCTAAAATCAGTTAGAAACACTCTATCATCACGGGACCCTAAAAAATGTAAAACTATAGATCAAAGAGAGCCTCGAGGCATCAAGACTATTGAATTTAAATAATAGCGATTCCATATTGCTATTTAGCCTAGATTGTTATTATTTATTGATGAACTCTTTCATTGCTGCTATTAATTATCGTTTTGTAAGTCGTAATTTGTCTGATTCATCAGGTCTTATTCTACATCCTCAGCACAACCCACGACTTATCTTTTACATGGACATTTAAGTAGTGCTTCCATTGTATTGCCAGGAAATTGATCTAAGTTTTCATAAAATCAGTTTCGACCATACAAATAGGGTCCTTCTTAATATGCTGACAGTTTTTGAAGGGGATGAGCAGCATGTATAGGACAGCAGATTTTTTTTGCGGTTTCGATGTTGGTCCCATATAGAACGTTGTTAGGGTAAATACAGGGTGTTAGGGTAAACAGTTGCATTTCTTTAAGGGATGATTGTACCCATGATACTGAAAAATTTTACCAAAGAAAAGAAATCGCGAAAAAAAATCAGCTGTGTAGTTTGCAGTTTTGTATGGAAGTGCTGATTTTTTTTCGGAATTTCGATGTTGGTGCCAAAGTTGTTCAGTTTGACGGTCTGATCATCCCCTTAAAAAGTGTCAGCATATTAAAAAGGACCCAGCATATTAAGCAGCATATTAAGGAGGATTATACTATTACCTATTCTGTGACTATGTGACTGTTACAGTTAAAATGATCAACAACTGTGTTACATACAACAGCCATTCAAATCAAATTAATTTAAAACTATCATTCAAATCACATCTATAATTATGGACACCAATTCATCCATTTTTTACCCACGACTGTCTATAGCATCGGTTGGTAATTACCGAGCACCGTTGTATGGGCCCATACATTATAGTACATAAGTATCATACGTGTAGGCTATTGTCAAAATGGATGAAGCGGATTGGCTTCCTATAGTTTTTGTATACGGTATTTGGTGGATGTCGAAAAGCGGAATTGATTTTGGAATACATTACAAACTTAGACTACATATATGAGGCCAAGTTACGCGTGTAATTCTACTAACAAACTTTTCTGTCACTATTTGCGGGGGGCGAGGTAGCACGAGATACGCAACTTTGAATTTTATTCCATTAGTTTAGATTCTAATTTTGAATGTTAAAAATCATGAAAAACAGTGCCGTGTGAACCCCAAACGTCATAAGTTCGAAATTATTGTTTCGCAATTATAGGCTGTCGCGTTTAGTGATAAGGTATAAAATTGTATGTAAATGCGTTGGATCTTTTGATCTTGCACGTTGGCAGAGGGGAAATGCTAAGGCGAGGCGGGTCCGTATATAATTCGTCTAAGATTACAAATTAAAAATAAATGTAATAGTAAAGTTGTTCTCAAAGTCCATTTAGAGTTCATAATACTTTTGTGTTAGCATGTTTGAGGGTAGGCCTGTGCCCTGCAGTAGGACGGCTATAGGCTGATGATGATGGTATCTAGCAAAAAAAGGGTTTACTTTCAGTCAGTTCGGGATCCTTAGCGCGAGCCTGACTCACACTTGGCCGGTTTTTATTGTTTATTTGTATATTTTAGAATTTGCACTATAATCACACCAAGCTTGACGCATTTTTACATTAGAGGAAAAACTAAATACATTGAAAGTTTTTTGTATTGGGAACTCTTCATTTTTGGAAAATGATATAAATAATAATAAAGGCAGCATGTCTGTGCCTGTCGCTAACGGGTTAACTGTTACGCCTATAAAACCGCTATCTCTCATCACTATATCTAAACCACAATCATATAGGTCAGTTCCTACGAATTCGGCACCCATCTAATGATGCCGGCACACTGACACCGTTACTATCGCCGTCCTTCTCATTGTCTTCTTTTTCGTTTATTTTGAATCTTTCTGTCTCATCTTCTTTGTCTTGACGAATGTCTTAGGTGGTATGATGATAGAGATGAGGATATATTAGACAATACCTTTTCTAGCTTCCTGATGGCTACATATTATTATTAATTATTTTTAACCCCGGACGCAAAAAGAGGGGTATTATAAGATGATGCGTTTTTTAAAAACGTACTGTAAAATCAATTTTCCATGCGGTGGTTCTTAGCTATATTTGTTAAAAATCGATTCAGCTGTTTTCATGTAACTTTAAATATTATGAAATAATATTAAATTACTAATTTAAAAAAAAAACCAACGCCATAAACTAACATTTAAAAAGTAAAAAATAATTTCGGTACAAAATAATTTAATTGACGTAAATTATGTTAAAAAGAGTTAAGAAGTAAAACATACATTTGCTTAGATCCCCGGCGACCGAATTATTTTTAACTTTTTAAATGTTTTAAGTACCTATATAACTGTTTACAATTATCGCTTTGATAATACATCCTTAATCTCACAAAAGTTTTTCTTTCCGTGGCATGGCGGTCATAAACTTTTCTACAATTACCCAAATGAAACATTTTTCATCGAGTATAAAACTATAATTGAATGCATATTAAATTTACGAAATCGTATTACATATTATCCTCTTAAATTCTAATTTTGCAAACATACCTAAAAATGTCTGAGTAATTTATAATGTGGTTGCGTTGATGTCTTTTCTTAGGAGATTTTAAAACTTGACATTTTTGTCGCCTTCTCCGTCTATTCTCTAAAATAACATCGATTGTCATCATCATCATCATCATCATCAGCTTAATGAAGTCTACTACATTCTGATCTACAAAAATATGTTATTTAAAATGATTTTTTCAGCGAGAAATAGCAGTACACAAGACCATGCTTTTTAGTTTCTTTGCGTGTGCACGAATCACGTAAGCACTACTGTAAAAATTTGAAGAATGGAAAGGGAATCAACTTGAAGTATATACCATTTAGTTTTATTTCGTTGTTCTCTCATTCAACCAGAACGTATAAAAATAAGTATGTACATATAGGATCCTTAAAAAAGTGTCAGTTTGACGGTCTGATCATCCCCTTAAAAAAGAGTCGGCATATTAAGGACCCTCTATATGAATTATCATCGGTCTGCACTTACTAGCTTTCAACAAAATCGCCAAAAACCAAACAGCAAAAGGTCTAACAAGAATGTCTACATTCCTCTAAAGCCTCAACTGCTCGAATTGACCATAAATTTTGGCATCCGCAAAAACTGTGGTCGTGTGCTCATTCACACACCGTTACCAAGCCCGAAAACGAGGCTACGGACCCCCTCTACTCGTCCCCCTTTATGTTCCCCCCCCCCCTCAACCCGCAAATCTCTTCGCCCTTGATCTTGATAATGACGATGTGTTGTGCAATCGTTTGAAAGTGTTTCCTTTATTATTTTGTTTTACTTTCTTTTTGGTTATATTTTGTGTGATTCATCGATTTTTGCTGATGAGGATATTTTTGGTAGCGGATTTTCCTCTCGTGTACGGATTTCAAAGATGAGTGGACCATCCGCCAAGCTGACCCAGTTTGCATTCGTGGAGACAAGTACTAACTTGCTCAAACGTGTTATTTTTATTTTGAAGCGACAACAAATCTCAAAATAAACTAATTTTATTGTTTTTTTTTGTTTCATTTTATGTAAACGACGTCGGTCATTTGTTACTGCCGTAAATGTTTATATATACAATAACGACATATATATATACAGACCCATAATTTTTTTTGAACTATTGTTCATAATAAAAGTTGTTCAGTTTTATGGACTAAACCCCCCCTTTTAAATATTACTAGGGTGTTTTATTATACCTTGTATGAACTCACATCACGACTATCATCCCTATAGAGGTCGCAGAAGCTTGCTACAGCTACCAACAAACTTTTAAAGCGTGCAGTTGTTGAAGGTTTCAGGATCCTTTCACCCACCAAAATACTGCACAAGAAACCGTATACCTTAGTAGCCGCGTACGATACCTACCCACAAGAAGAAATGGGGAGGTCATTTTTATCCGGAACCACGGGAACCATGCGGCTATCCAAGACCACCTGCTTAATTAAGGGCCTATATCTCCATTTCTGGATAAGTTCTTAATAGCTTATCAGACAGTTCGTTGGACATATCTTACATACGAAATATGTCAAACGATCTGTTAGATAAGCTATCATGTACTTACTCAGAAGTGGTGAAAGAGGCCCTAGATGTATTTTCTGAAACAATTTTTATAAGAAGTGTGTTGTAGAGTTTCTGGCCGCATCTTCTCTACAACGGAACACCTTCCGATGCGATGTTATATTAATTTGAATAAAACATTTAGAGTTTGAGCATAGATGGTAGCAATTGTCATGAAAGAATATGATGAGCGGAGTAGGAAAAATTTAGGAGTGATGTAGGTGCGCAAAAGTGAATGAAAAAACCTTCCACACCGAATTAAAACAGATGGTTCACTTAACTGACTCATCTTTAACAGTCAGGCTAACTGTAAATATGTCAAGTCATGACCATTTGATAGCATTCTCTATAGAGTTTTATGTTTGTCCATTTGCAATCGTTTGACAATTTTATTTTAGATTGAAGTTAATTCATTCATTCGTTCATTTTTCACGTTAAATTGTAAGTACATAATAATATATGTAATATATTTAACATACATACATACATAAGCTCACGCCATTGTCTCAAGGAGGGTAGGCAGAGACCACGGAACGCCACACGCTACGACTCTGACACACCTCTTTAGCCTCATTAACATTCATACATCTTTTCTTGCACTTCCATATCATCTCGTGTTATGTTGTAGAGTTTCTGGCCGCATCTTCTCTACAGCGACAACACGTTCCGACGCGGTGGAAGCTTTAAAAAAGATTTGACGTTTGATAAGTGTGCTGTAAGCTCCTATATTGAATAAATTATAATGACTTTGACTTTGACTTTCTCAAATACCTCGGAAACTTAGCTGTCATTTCATATAAATGGGAAAAATTTACAAAAAGAGATAAGCATGTGCGAGACTGAGTGATTGCGAGTGAAACAGGAATACGCCATTGCATACATTTTCCGCCACGATTCCTACCAAGCGGGTGTGAGGTTACAATTGCTGGAGGGCAGGGAATGTTCGTACTGTAATGTAGTACTAGATACTCTTTTTTGCATTGTTCCATAATTCAATTCAATTCATTTATGTTGTGTTATGTTGTAGAGTAGAATTTATATTGTAATAGTTATTAAGTCGTGTTATGTTGTAGAGTTTCTGGCCGGATCTTCTCTACAGCGACAACACGTTCCGACGCGGTAGTAGCTTTAAAAAAGATTTGACGTTTGATAAGTGTGCTGCAAGCTCCTATATTGAATAAATTATATTGACTTTGTCTTTAAAGTTTCTGGCCGCATCTTCTCTAAAACGATAACACATTTCGGCGCGGTGGTAGCTTTAAAAAGATTTGACGTTTGATAAGTTTGCTTTAAGCTCCGATATTGAATAAATTATATTGACTTTGACTTTGACTTTTTGTCAGATCATAGATCCATAGTAGGTGTTAGTAACAATGACTTAAAATTTATGTTTAAAAAAATTTACTTTGATTTATTTAACATTAACAAATGGGGGCCTAGAGGCCCTATTCAGGCTGTTCCAGTACCCAATTATGGGACACTGGAACCGCTCTGCGATGGGTTCGAGGAGGACGTTGGTGCTGCCCCGTACCCTGCTAGCGAACTGTGGATGATCTGAATAAACTATACAAAATTTTGCCCACGGCTTCGTCCGCACCGGCTTCCGTCAACGTAGCGAAATAAGATATATACTCGTTTTTGAATTTAATTATAAATGACACAAAAAGTTTCATCAAATTATGTAGTTCATTCAAACAAAGAAAAAGCTAAATATATGGGACAGCAGATTTTTTTTCGTGATTTCGATGTTGGTCCCATAGATAAAGTTGCTCAGTTTGATGGTCTAAACAACCCACTTAAAAGTTTTAAATGTTTATTTTTACTTTTGTAACACCATGTATAAATAAATAAAAAATTATAATATCTTGGACATTGCCACACAAATTATCTAGTCACATTAAAAGTACCAGAATCGAGCCTGGACTTGTGTAAGGATGAATAGACAACGATATAGAATACAAATATAGATACAAACGTCCATGACTCGGGTACAAATATTCATATTCATCATATAGATATTTGTCCCTTACGGGAATCGAACCCGCGACCCTCGGCACAGCAGGCAGGTTCACTACCGACTGTGCTATCGGGCCATCAACCACGTATGTGTACATGTATAGACAGATAAAAGTAAAAAAATCTGAAATATACGTATCTTGAATATACAGATACAATTCGGATACAGTTACAGTAGTTTGGAATATAATGTAACGATTGACTGTCATGTTGAAGTGGCAAAGGTGTGGGTATCAGGATCGTATCAGTTGGCGATAAATTTTCTCTGCCTACCCTGGAGGAACACAGTCGTAAATATATCTATACAACGTGTTAATGAATTAACGCAAAACTAGAAAGTAGTTTGTTTAGAATCGAGAGCAGAATCGTATTATCATGTTTTCAACATAGGTAATTTTTTTCAAAACAATAAATAATTTGTTTGTAAAATTTAAAATTTACTGTACTCGATTTCAACCCACCGCACGGGCACACTCACCCTACTTACTACCAAACAAGATTTTGAAAATGTATCCACGAGCACACTAGCGCTTTCATTCATTGCTGAAATGATAACAAATGATTTTTGTCTGAAAACTTAAAATGCGAATAACTTAAAATTTTTATCATCAAAAAAATTAAATTATTGTTTCAATCTAATTATTTTGTTTTAAATCAGTTGGGGTGTATGAGGTTTTACGCTTATTCATTAACACGTTGTATATGTATAACATCACTAACTGCTCATTTTAAAAATATAGTCGTTAGCATACTTTTTGAAATTGGACTACGGAACCCAACACAACAATTAACCGATATTTCATACTCAACATCAACACCCTCGAGTCATACTAAATAACATTTAAATAATTAATCTACAATCTTCAGATCTATAGATCAATCAGGTTGTATCGATCTAGTCATTATAGCTCGCATGATCGATGGATCGATGCGACGTTAACTATCGACTCGTGCGCAAGTTAGAGCTTGTGAATGAGGTTATTTGAGCTAGATATATTGCTAGGATTGAGGTTGATTTTGATTATAATGGGAAAGGTACTTAGTTTAGCAGATTTGAAGTTTATCTTTATTAGTTAGTATGGAATGGTATGAAACAATCATCATTATCATTTTGTGACTATTAATTACTTCATACTGCCTCCGTGGTCTAATGGTTAGAAGCATTGGGCTCTTGACACGGAGGTCGTGGGTTAGATTCCCACGTCGGACACCTAGTGATACATCACTTTGTGCGTATTTCCCCAGTTGGTTAGGACATTGCAGGCTGAATTACCTGATTGTCTGAAAAGAAAGATGATTCCGTGCTTCGGATGGCACGTTAAACTGTTGGTCCCGGCTACTATCTCTCGTGGTAGTAGTCGTCATAAAAACCACAAAACTCTGACACCAGGGCTTGCCCACAGATTAAGAAGAAGAATTATGGCATGCATGTATCTATCTATGTTTGTAATTTTTCCTTCTCACAGGATATAAGAGTCGCGGATCTTTGAAAGGAGTGCGTAGAGCCAAAACCAACACGTAGAGGCCCTATAGATAATTTGTTCTAATAGGTGATGTGACGGCAACCGGCAGCTATCCCTGAATACACTATAGTTCGCTGATAGAAGTATTAGAAGTACATCCAACAACAGTACCGGTCAGTGTTGGACTTATTATTATGTCTTTTGGTTGGAAAGCGCATCACTTGAAAACGGCTGGACCGATTTGGATAAATTTTTTGTACCTTTTCGTAATGGTCCGAATAAGTTTTAATAGGACAAGACAACGTTGGTCGGATCAGTTAGTTAAAAATAGTTTTATCAATACGGTCAGGGCATAGTTTTGTTAGTTAGTAAACATTTATTACATACATATAAATACGACCTTCTTAATAACATGCTGACGTTTTTTTAACGGGATACTCAGACCTTAAAACTGAACAACTTTCTCCATAAGACTAAAATCGAAATTACGAATAAAAATCAGCTGTTCCATTTTAAACTGCAATCCTACTCGAAGCAAATGTATGGGATAGATGATTTTTATTTCGCGATTTCGATATTTTTTCCATAGAGAATGTTTTCAGCTTGATGGTCTGAGCATCCTCTTAAAAAACAGTCAGCATATTAAGTTCGACCCTGTATTAGTAACTTATTATTAATCTGTGCCTGCATATACACTCATGACCATCTTTCCTATCGTGGTCAGAAGCATTGATACAACTACGAACTATATTATGAAGCGTGCGATTATATCAATGCTTAGTTTTAGCATGAAGAATTTAGATTGGAATGATGTTTCAGGGCGTGATAGACGGGTAGCCTTTCGCCCACCGAAACATTACGATCAATATTGAATTTTAAATCTTATACAACGTGTTAATGAACGAGCGCAAAACTTCATACACCCCAAACTAATTTATAACAAAATAATTTGATTGAAACCATAATTTCATTATTTTGATAGTTAACATTTAAAGTTATTCGCATTTTAAGTTTTCAGTCAAAAATGATTTGTTCAGCAATGAATGAAAGCGCTAAGGTGCTCATGGATACATTTTAAGAATCTTGTTTTGGTAGTAAGTAGGGTGAGAGTGCCCGAGCGGTGGTTTGAGATCAATTTCAGTAAATTTTAAATTTTATAAAAGAAATTATTTAATATTTGAAAAAAAATTACCTATGTTGAAACCATTAAAATTCGATTCTGCTCTCGATTCTAAACAAAGTAATTTCTAGTTTTGCGTTAATTCATTAACACGAGGTATAACAAGGTTTCATCATGATTATCATCATCCACTGCGGTACGTAGGCATCTCCAAAGGCGCGCTTCGATATTCCCCGGCCTTCCTCATCCAGTCGCTCCTTGCTGCCTGTCTTAGGTTATCGGTCCAGTGCCGAAACGTCCCACAATACACCTGCCAATTAGTGGTCTCCATTCTAGAACTCACACTTGTCATCGGTTGTCAGTTCTTCGGCAAATATGACCAGCCGATGTCCACAAAAACAACATAAGAAGAATGGTTTCCCTTTAGTATTTGAGCAAGAACAATGTATATTTTTTGTATTTAGGTTTTCAGTATGGAATGACAAAACGTGTCAAATGATGACAGGTGGCTAGACTGTCGCTCAAGAAGCTTAAAATACTGTGACTAGACGGTTGCTTATTTTGTCAATTTCATGTTACCCATACCATTATCCCCTAACCACCTCGTAAACTATACAAGGTGTTACAAAAATACAAATAAACATTTAAGGGGGTGGTTTAGACAATCAAACTGAACAACTTTCACTATGGGACCAGCATCGAAATCGCGAAAAATAAATCTGATGCTCCATACTAAACTACAACTCGAGCTAAATGTATGGACCGAAGATTTTTTTTCGCGATTTCGATGTTGGTCCCATAGTGAAAGTTGTTCAGTTTGATGGTCGAAACAACCCCTTTAAAAGTTTTAATGTTTATTTTTACTTTTGTAACATCCAGTTTATATATCTAAGGAAAGCTTTAAAAGAAATGGGATAGTATTTTGAGGAAACCACGCAGCACAAAAACATCTTTGAAGAAAACTCGAATTATTTACAAAACAATAAAAATATTTTGACAATTTAACTGTCTCCCAATTTTACACTTAGTAAATTTTTGTCGGTTTTTAACAATCAACTCTACCACTAAAGGCCTAAAAAGTAAATTAGTTCGGCATAACTGTAAAGCGGTACCTATCGGCTATTACTACTACATAGAAAGTACTCTGAAACAAGACAGATTCGTCTTTACTTCACAGCTATAAGAGTGATGAGAGGGGACTTTGAAAATGATAGTTAGGGAAGCAGTTAGTCGATTGTTCGTTGGACACGGTCCTACCTAATTGCGGGTGCTATAAACAAACAAGACTACCTGACCGATTTACATTGATAGGTTAAGGTGTTGGTACACTGGTGCGACGATTCGCAACCGAATAATTAGTAGGAACACACTCGCATAGTCTTAAAATGTAAAACTTTCATATATATATAATAGTACTCTGTGTGTAAAACGTCGCGTGGCCCGCTTATGCTGGTTGTGTGTCGCCGTGTGTACCAGTGAACTTTATTATTATCCCAAATTCCCGAAACATTGAATTAACCAAATATTTATTTAAGAAAGGGAAAAGATTATAGAGCCGTGTCATGTTTAGAAGTCAAGGCACTTTCAGAAGAAATACAGAATTGGCGAATGAGGAACCGACAAGAGCGTTAGCTTTTAAAATGAGATTTGAAAATGAAATTGATGATTGATTTTATGTGATAGTTATTCGTCAATGTCCCTCTACGTTGTCTAGTTCCTCTTTATCACACATTTTAATTAACTCGCAGCATGACAAATATTTACAAGTAAATTTTCGCACTGTCTACGCAGTTGTAGCACCACCTTTATACTACCGCTGTCGGCGATTTGGTGGTCACACACCTCATTGTCTTCTTTCTTTATCTTTAATACAGACTTTGTCGGTGTCTGAGAAAGAAAGCAATAAACTTATATTGCGTTACCTTTCAGGTATTGTTACGGTATCCCTGTATTATTTTGTTTTTCTTTTTAAAACAGGTCTGCTATTTTGGCAATAACTGCTTTTATAAATGACAAGGGTTATCCATATTAGTAATAGTAGCTTAATCGACAGAATAAAAGAATTACTCTTATACAGTATACCGTGGTCTTCAGTCTCTCACTTACGAGGATAAAAATATTCACCAAGTGCCGACGGGATCTTTTCCTGTCACACTTGACAGAGATTGGGCACCGCTCGTCAAATTTGGATTTAATGGATTTGGTATATTTGGAAAATATCTGACTACACCTTCAGGATTGCATGCATTAATTAAAAACTCATTGAATTATCAGCCGCTTCCGAAGCATCCTGCGCCTACGTTTGCACCTCACACGGCAATGTGAGGAAACCTGCGTACACGCACATCTTCTCAATACATTATACACAGTTTACTCATTTGTGATAATTTTTTACATTCGCATAATTCTGGTATTCATGATCATTACTATTTCGACTACAGTGACTGTTTAGTGACAAGAGCAGTCAAGATAATATTTTTAAGTATATTAGTGTGTATACTAGACACGTATGCTATGCACTCTCTCGTTCTCAACCCTTTGAATCGGATGGAAATGACTGTACGTGACTGACTGATAGCCACAATTCGTGGTAATTAAAGATGCCTCGTCTCTTCTCTTACGATACCGTCCGGCTCTCTGAACGATCCCCGCTACCTAAATCACCGCATAGACCCAGCCACGCCCCTTGCAGATCCACACTCCTTCTAGGTTAACGGCTAGGGCGCCGGAGCCGGCATACAAACGAAGTTTCGTCGTATTTTCAATATTAACCAATTAAAGTCAATATTTTTTTATCACGATCTAGAATTTAATTTCTATGTCTGTATTTTGTCAGATTTCCATTAAAATAATATAGTTTCAATGCTTAACCGAAATCTGACAAAATACAGAGTTTCTAGATTGTGTTTAAAATGTTGACTTTAATTGATTAATTCATCTTCATGCATTAATATTGAAAATAGGATGAAACTTTATTTGTATGGACCGCGCTGCAAGGACGGCAGTTGCTGGTCCCTAATGAACAATGCCGTATTTTGTACATAAAAAAACATAATGACTACTATTTTTACCAGACTATCAATTAAAGAATTTAATCAATTTAATTAGCTAAACGTTCAATCATTTCCACACGTATCACGCCACGTGTAGAATCTCCATCGCAACAGCTACAGTCACCCATCAATAAGATATGTTAATGAAGAGCGGAGATGCGCGGGCGCATCTTGAACGCGTCGCGCTTGGCAGACCGCGCGGTATGGCCGCACCGCGTTACATGACAATTGACACACTTTAGTGCTTTATAGTTATGCTGAGTGCTGTTTATGTTTCTTTGATGGTGGTGTAGACATAGCATATGCTCACAATTTTATTCCCCGAGGGGGTTATCAGAGATATTCTGAAACCTCAGAACATCCACGTTTCACTAGTACCGAAACACTGTACAGTGTGACTGGGAGTCAGCCCGTCGCCACTTGTAATGGACAGTGGGTTCAATATATGCCTCGAAATTGAAGCATGTAGGTTTCATCACGATCGATGTTTTCCTTCACCGAAAAGCCAGTGGTGTTACAAAACGTACATAAATTCCGAAAAACTCATTGTTACGAGTCAGCCTGGACGGGGATCGAACCATCGCCTCCTGCACGGTAGGCATGGTTTTCCGCCACTGGACCACCATGGGTGTGTAGACATATTCTACTTCAGGGCATATAGTGATAGGAAGCGGGACCAATTGCTGACCTTATTCAAGTCGTGTGGCGTCGTAGACGAATTAATTACCAATACCTAGAGTACTAAGAGAATATAACTATGGACGAGACGCGTGTAGGTAATTCTACTAACAAACTTTTCTGCCACTTTTTGCGGGGGACGAGGTCACTTTTAACGATTCAAATTTTGTTTGTTAAAAAATTGTCTCGTGTGAAATCCAAACGAGACTTGTTTGAAGTTATTGGTATTATAGGCTGTCTCGTTTAGTGATAAGGTATACAATTTAATGTAAATGTACATGATTGATTGGTCTTGTAACTTGGCAGAGAGGAAATGCTAAGGCGAGGTTAGTCCGTAGTTATATTGTCTAAGCTAAAGTAAGATGCGACCTAGGCATACAATTATAATAAATATAGCTAGCTCGTAAACTATAGACAGAGGGACGTAAAATTCGTCGTCGTGTAGTAAAAAGTGCCCCATGCGTGGGCGCAGCGACCTACACTTCGACGACATCGTGTAAACAATAAAGTGTTAAAATTTTAAATTATTACCTGATGTCCTTTCGTTATTCATGTCTAGCTTTATTCTTTGCTAGCGAATCACCCCAGCTTCGCCCGAGTGGGATCTATATAATATAAGTAAATATATTATATAGGCTGTAAGGAAAAGTATCATTAACATTTAAACCACATACTCTACCCATGGACTGAAAAACTTTTACTATTGGAGCAAACCTGTCAGAACAAAAAGAAAATCAGCTGTTCCATACGTTTGAGTCGAGTAGGTATTGCAGTTTAGTATGGAATAGCTGATTCTTTTTTTGTTCTGACAGGATTGCTCCCATAGTAAAAGTTGATAGTGTTGTTAGTGATACTTTTCCTTACACTTTGTATACATAAACCTTTTGGAAGAAATTCTCTAACGGACTTAATCTAATAATAAAATTTACTCGCGTTTGGACGACTCCGGCCTCAGTGATTTTTTTTTTCTACTTTATTTTTACTTTAAAATCTATCGCTGAAAAGAGACAATTATTGTATTCATTAATTTACTCACTCGGTCTTTTAGTAAATGTAATAGAGAAAACACATGTTTTGACCACTAATAATTGACACATGGTACCATGCTCAAATCTCTTTCAAGCCCTGACCAAAAAACCATTCAAAGAAATAAAAGACAATTAGGTAATTATTGGGCTTTCTTCAAAACAAATGAAGCTCGTAATTGATTATTTTCTTAGTTGTTTCTTGTACAATATTTTGCCCAAAAAGCTTTTTTACTGGCAGAGACACGTGTGGCAAAAGAAATGCTTTCTTTTTGTCTAATAATGGTGTTGATAGCCATTGTGTACAAACAATTTATTTTGACAATGGTATTATCGATTTGTCATGCTTTTTGTAACATTTCTTTCCATTGTATGTACAAAACGTACATTTAATTCTTTAATTTACGTTATATCCTATAACTTATAAACCAAATTCAAGTGGTTGGTAATACGGGCCTTAAACGCCACATCACAGAAGCTATTATTGAATGCATGCGTTGATGGAACAATATCGCCGATTTATCGCCGAGATATTTCTAAGATCAATCAGCGTGTCGTGTCGCGGTGGAATAGCGGCGATGTCGCGGCGATACCACTGAGTATAAATCGCAGCGATTCAGTTGCGAAGCCGTTGCTGTGCAAGACACCGATCGCGCTATATAAATTCTCCACTGAAACGTCATTGAATCGCGTGCGAACAATAACTTTTTACGCATTCGGTATCGCGCCAATCATTCGATAGCTTATGTTAGAGACCTTTTTTGAGGCTGTCACTTCTACATTAAATAAGTCAAGTCAATTTTAGCGCGATACGGAATTCAGCACAGTTGAATTGAACCTGAATAAGGATTAAACTCTGATCCAAGTTCAATCCTAATCCAACTTCAGTTCTAATCACATTGCAGTCCAATTACTATTGTGCTGAATTCCGCATCACGCTAAAATCTATGTGACTGACAGCCTTTAACGTCTGAGCGATCTGTCAAAATAGCTCTAACGACTGCCAAATTAATTGCGCAATACCGAATGTGTTCAAAGTTGTGGTTCCCACGCGGTCCTATCATCATGGTTCAGTAGCGATTTATTTAGCGCGATTGCTCTCCAGGTGGGACATCGCCTACGCTCAAAAATAGCTTGTGTGATAGGTAGGTATCTTATAATAAACTTGACATGAACAGCTTTAAATACCAGATTTTATCAAAATTTAATACATCGTTAACTAAAATGTATGTATGTATGTATATGCACACGACTATATTCCCCGAGGGGGTAGTCAGAGATGTTCTGACACCTCAGAGCATCCACGTTTCACCAGTAGTACCGAAACTCTGTCCAGTGTGACGGGGGGTGAGCCCACTTATAATGGACAGTGGGTACAATACATGCCTCGAAATTGAAGCATGCAGGTTCCCTCACGATGTTTTCCTTCACCGAAAAGCCAGTGGTGTTACAAATCGTACATAAATTCCGATAAACTCATTGGTACGAGTCGGCCTGGACGGGGATCGAACCATCGCCTCCTGCACGGCAGGCAAGGTTACTCGCCACTGGACTTACTAAAATATTTTGAAAAAAAAGATCGGAACCTCTTTCTGACGTCAATTAAGTAATTGAAGCCCTTATTACATTAAAACAGCAACATAATTGAGTTGTCAATCAAGCCGCGTAGTACGGTAGTCTGTAGGTAGGTACAGCGAGTGGTGGGGCGTTACAGGTTAACCCAAAATGTAAGTGGAGCGAGCGGCACAGTTTCCGACTGTTTGGAACCTTTGCGTGCCCGGGACACACTGAGCGTTTTTGCTATGAGGTTAAGGCGCAATAGTAGGACGAAATACCTTGGAGGCATCTTTTATTTTAAATTTTTCGACTAGATTTATACAATTTACCGTAACCAAAGTCATACCTCAGTATTTTAGGTTAGTTTATCTAGTGAAATCATCAAATTGAATACACTATTGGAATTACTTCACTCTATAGAAAATGGTCACAAAGATGACGTATTTTCATGTATTTTAAACATTTTTCTCGTTTTAGAAGAACTTAAAATAGTTTCAGATTTTTGGTATTTATACTCACATATGCACCATTAGTTTATCTAGTGAAATCATAAAAAAAATCTATTAAAAAGGACTTTTAATCGAAAATACGGCACACACACATTTTTGAATTTCTAAGAATCAAGGTACCTATTTAGTTAACATACTTACAAGTTACAAGTAATTAACGGTCTTCAAAATCATTAAGAAAACAATATCTAGCTTAATATTTTGCCTCTTTGTAATTCCTAGTTTTGAATTATAGTGTTTTGTATTGGTGTGCTATAAAGTATAATGATTGATTGATTGGATAATGGGCATCATACGAAAAAAACAAAGGCTTGATTCATTCCAACTTGTCAAAACTTACCTATCTTTAGAATGATCCTTACTGTAACTGCACGTTTAAATAGGTAGATAACTGGTAAATGTATCGTTATAAACCTTTTAATAAGATTGAAAGGGTTCTGGCCACCCGAGTTTTTATCGATCGTGAGATAATGTATCTTCTATGAAGGACACAAATAAAATGACTAAACCCAACATTGTCACTAATATTGCAAAACTCAGTACACCTCTAACCTTACTTCGTTTGCCGAAATCGAGAGCGTCGATTGGTCACGGCGACAAAGCAGAGCGAGACATTCATTATGTACAGCGCTGTACTATACAGTGCAGTACGCAAGTACGAGATGGGTTCCTCGCTGACTTACTTACACACGAAGTTGAACTTCAAGACCAAAATCACACGCGTCGTTGGTCAGAACCCAAAAAAAAGGCTCACCTATACAAATAGAAACTCCCTAGGAAAAACTAGCCCAGTCATTTTACGGAGTTTTGTTAGGAGGGGTGGAGAGTAATTATGAATAGTACTTTAAACTGTATCCGGCACCATTTAGTGACAAGAAGACTATCTGAAAACAAATTTTAAAAAACATTATTTACGTATCATAGGAATCCAAATTGTACCACCCAGAAGGCTTTTTACTTAATGATTTTAATACCAATGCACTCATTTTAATTAGATTCAGCAATATAAATGACGTTTGAGCAATAAAATAGCCATCGAAATTTAAAAAATGAGTTATTCATTAGAAAATATAAATGTATTTTTCAAAGCTTTCTAAGCAAACAAAAATATTTCCTCCGTGTTTGAATAGTGTATAATGTTACCATTATATTATATACTAAATTTTTATAATTTCACTAGCCTTAAAAAAGTGGAAAAAAAATGTCACCGTTTAGGTTTTTTAGAACGAGACAAATGCTAAATTAAATAATTTGGACTGCTGCTGACCTTGTTTTTTTTTTATTTGTTATCATTTCTAGGTCCAAATTGACTCTTAAATGATACACTGAAAAAAATATCAATGCTTAATTAATCCCGGCTCAAACCGTAAAATGACTGGGCTAAACATTGTAAATCACTTAATTGCATATTGCAGAAGAGCACATCAACGATTTTTATTTATTGACCTGGATCTAAAACAGTCCTGGATGAACCACATTTAAACCAAGTAAAATGATTGATTGATTATTCCAGATTCTAATTGCGGTTCTATTTACCTTTGAAATGCTTTGATTCATTACAGCTAGAAATAAGTGAGTTACAATGTGATAATAGTTGTACAGCTATACCTACTTATACCTATATTAATGTACTATATACTATCGTAAGCTATAATTATATTATGTTTATTTACTAAGACAACTAAGGAATACAGTTTCTTTTGGAGTATTTCTTTAGATGAAAGGCTAGCCTATCACTATTTGATCCTGAAACCTAAATATACTATAAATAAAATCATCCTATACTCCATTCAAAATAGCAACGAAATTTGAAGGCTATTTTGTATTACAGAAACAGAGATTTGAAACACTTACTCTTCCTTATTCTTAGAACAGCTGTAGTAACGTCCAAGATATGTCGGATAGTATAAGTATCCAATAAATTTGGTAATTAGAATTGGCCAGAAAGCTAAATAGGAATCGGAAAACCTCGTCGTCGTTATTTGGAATGAAGTATAGTTACTGCTACACCCGTAGAACTTACAACAATGTTCCTGGACTTTCTACCTACGGCTACGGAACCCCGATAACCGATGAAAAATACGCTTTAAAGTTATTACTTCAAATTGTTATCATGCAACGTCCCATACGTTCCTCCAATACTCAGTTGTCATTATAAATGCATCTAAAAAAAGCCACGTCGTTTTCTTCAATTTGCACTTTTGTTTGCGCAAGGAGCTTAAAAGCGTTGACAATAGATCGTGGGCGGTTCGACACACCTGATCTGATTCACACATTATGCTATTGTGTCTGCCTACGACCGGCTTGTTATAGCGTCATGCTCCTGCCTTCATTTGAAACTTTGCTATTTCTGAAGAGTTTTTTAAATAGGCTTTTGCTATCGATGGGACATTATAGAGCGTAGTCTGCTCTAGCATGTCGCATAAACAAGTTTTTCATAGGACAGTAAACTGCACATTCGATACATGGGACAGTCAGAAAATTTGCTACAATTTCCAACCACCTGTTTATGCATGAAGTTGTAGCAAAGGTATTTATAGTTTGTTAGATCAGACGGTCGATTGGATTGGGATATGGTATGACAAGAAAAGACAGATTGTGTCATCTGTTCTGAACCAATAAATGTGCTAAACATAACATTGTACAACTGAACTTTGAACAAACAAATAAACAAAATGAAAAATTCTTTATTGTGAGTTGTGTCAGAGAGATATGGAAGAGTTATGGGGAGACCTTTGCTGAACAGTACAAAAAGGACAAAAATGTTTAGAAAAAAAAATTGTACAAGTTGGCGGAAACTAGGATTTAGTGCTTATTTCCCAGGCAGGGCAGAGCTGAGAAGTGTCGGTGACGAAAAAATAACGACGTTCGATTCTGTTCAGTTTTCAATACAAGGTGTTACAAAAATACTAATAAACTTTTAAGGGGGTGATTTAGACCATCAAATTGAAAATCTTTCACTGTAGGACCAAATCTGATGTTTTATACTAAACTACAAATTTACTTAAGCTAAATGTATGGGACAGGTGTAGTTTTTTCGCGATTTCGTTGTTGGTCCTAAAGTGAAAATTGTTCACTTTGATGGTCTTAACAACCCCTTAAAAGTTTGTTATGTACCTTTATTTTTATGTTGTATACAAGGTGTTACAAAAATACAAATAAACATTTAAGGGGGTGGTTCAGACCATCAAACTGAACAACTTTCACTATCGACCAACATCGAAATCGCGAAAAAAAATTCTGATGTTTCATACTAAACTACAAATCTACTCGAGCTAAATGTATGGGACAACAGATTATTTTTTATGCGATTTCGTTGTTGGTCCTAAAGTGAAAATTGTTCACTTTGATGGTCTTAACAACCCCCTTAAAAGTTTGTTATGTACCTTTATTTTTAAGTTGTATACATATAGACCTTTATAATAGAACAAATTCCGTTCCATCCGATCAACAAAGTTGACACAAAGACATGTCGATGCCATAAATTCCTCTAAAATCAAAAGGAAACCTGCAGTAATTCGATTTCAAACACAAAAACTATTTTCTAAGAACATACAAGGTGCTACCGAACCAATTGTTCTAACACAATGAATTGTACAAAAATTGGTCACAAATTAACAAAAAGATTGTAAATCTCACAAGAAGACAAGTGTATTTGTGACGAAGGTAACAAAAGGTAACGAAGGTAAACGTGCAGTAGCTAATAAAGGTAAATATTTTGGTCTGTGATTGTGTGGAGGACTGTAGAGCCACAGGGAGCTTCGTTACGGATGTTAATAAGTTCCTACAATAATGCTACTTGGAGAATAAAGGCAATTGTGTTTTAAAGAGCGATATTGTTTCCCGTCTGTCGTCGTGAATTTGACGTAAATTTTTTAATACTATACAGGGTGTAAGTAACAGCCTAGCAAATACTGAAACGGTGAACTCAGACCATCAAACTGCGCAACTTTCACTATGGAGCCTACCTCAGGAAACGCGAAAAAAAACAGATGTCATTTGAGTCGGGTAGGTACAGCAGTTTTGTATGGGACAGCTGATTTTTTTCGAGCTTTGAAAGTTGTTCAGTTTGATGGTCTGAGTTCACCGTTTCAGTATTTGGTAGGCTGTTACTTACACCCTGTATAATTAGTTCGTAGGACCATATTTTGGGGTGGTCGTCACGTTATTGTAAGGACGTGGCTATGCAGTTTATTGCAATCAGAATTATAATTAGACTTTTCATACTTTATAGTGCGAAATAGTAAAAAAAAATTCAAGTGTTGCGTCCTTGCATCTTCTTTGAGGACGTATCAAAAACCCAGATTAAAATACTTCCTTTTAGGAAGCTAAGTATATTGTGTAGGTACGGCATTTTCACAAAAAAAAAATTCTTACAGACCTACTTACATAAATATGTAGGTAAAGTAAACAATACTAATAGTTTTTACTTATTGTTAATATTTAAGACTACAGATTTTTATTGTAATAAAACATTTGACTGACAATGTAAAAATCGTTTTACACACGCAATTAACATGAAGCAAAATTCGGATTTGGAATAGAATAGTTTATTGGCATTGAGACACGTAAACAGGTATATTAGATGGTCTTAATATTTTTCAAGTTTCTTCTGCTCAATAAGAAAATGAGAAAAATTTTCACCCTATTTTGTTTGTTTTATCTGGTTACAGTCCGTTTCTTATTGTATTATTGTAAAGTTACGAAAATTAATTAAATTTACAAATCCACAGGTTTATTTTCAAAAGTAAAATATACACGTAGCGCCATCTATTTAATCAGCGGAGAATTAGACAGCTGATCTAAGTTGAGCTCTTGCCAGCGCCATCTAACGTAACTTGCTCATACTTCGATCGGAACGGAGAGTGAGCTTCTGAAATCCACCGTAAAGGTTGTCTTTTCTTATAGCTAGATGGCATTAGCAGTTCTTTTCACATAATAGTCAAAGTTTCACATAGTTTTACCACAGGTTTTAGAAAGGAAATATTGTTTGTGGATTTTTTTCACTTCTTAGAAAAAATTCATAACCATTTTCCTTTTCAGAATAATAATTTACTATATAGGATTTGATGCCTCCACAATTTTCGAACGGAATTCTGGTCAAATCCATACGAAATCGTAATTCTGACTCGGAATTCCCGTGGGGCTATTGTGTAAGTTTTCGATTCTATCGTTAACATAATCGAATCTAACGCCTATCTATGCCTAGTAGGTATACCCATACCTACTGCCTTTGACTAGCCTTGCGGTAGCATTTCCCCTCTGCCACGGTATAAGCACAATTGATCTTGTGCATTTACATTCAATTTTACACCTTATCACTAAACGAGACAGCCTATAATTGCGAAATTATAACTTCGAACTTAGAACGTTTGGGGTTCACACGAGACTACTTTTCATGATTTTTAACATTCAAAATTAGAATCTAAAGTAATGGGGAATAAAATCCAAAGTTGCGGATTTCATGTTACCTCGCCCCCCGCAAAAAGTCGCAGAAATGTTTGTTAGTAGAATTACACGCATAACCAGTCCACATATAAATAGTCAAAGGCTGTTAGTGTTACCGCTATATGCGTAGTAGGTACCTAGAGGTAGGTACTTTAGATTCTAATTTTAAATGTCAAAAGTCATGAAAAGTAGTCTCGTGTGAACCCCAAACGTTCTAAGTTCGAAGTTATTATTTCACAATTATAGGCTGTCTCGTTTAGTGATAAGGTGTAAAATTGAATGTAAAATCACAAGATCAATTGTGCTTATACCGTGGCAGAGGGGAAATGCTACCGCAAGGCTAGTCCTTATAATAATTAGTCAAAGCTAAGTATACCTAAAGGATGTAAAATTAAATGCGTTACATATCGAACTGGGTACTACAGACTATCAAACTGAACAACTTTCACTATTGAGCTATCACCGAAATAGCGAAAAAAAATTACTGTTCCATTGAAAACTCCAATAGCTACTTAACCAAAATGTACTTAACTATTTTTTCACTTCGTAGTTGCTTGTTTTTAACATTGTCAATGTTTTTTTTTCAGCGAAAGTGCGATATCGCCCCCTGGTGTCGTGAGTTTTGTTGGGACTACGTGAATTGGGGTGTCAAAAGACGAGGGCTACAAAAAAAGCAACAATTGTTTGGAAAAAACTCAAAAACTTTTTTTTTGAAAATACAAAAAAAAATTTTAAAATGCGGTCGTTTTTGCCCGGTTTTGATCAGAGAAAAATTCATATCCCGAAAACGATAAGAATTTTTTTAAAAACGCAAGATATACAACGTGTTAATGAATAAGCGCAAAACCTCATACACTCCAACTGATTTATAATAAAATAATTAAATTGAAACAAGAATTTAATTATTTTTATAGTTAAAATATAAGTTATTCATATTTTATTTTTTCAAGCAAAAATGACTTGTTATCATTTTAGCAATGAATTTTAAGAATCTTGTTTTGGCAGTAAGTACGGTGAGTGTGCCCGTGCGGTGGGTTGACACCGAGTTCAGTAAATTTTAAATTTTTCAAACAATTTATTGAATATTATGAAAAAAATTACCTATGTTGAATAGGACCTTATTCGTTTTTATTTTCATTAAAATCTGAGTATTGAATCAAAAGACGATTTTAAGTTGTCGTATCTAAAACAAATGCACACTTATAACTGTCTCGGTCATTTTCATACACGTGGATAGTATATCCCATTTGACTTGGTAAGTCAATGGTATTTCCAGATAAGACAATAAGAACGAAGAACAACATAAACCTAAGAGCATGAACTCATAAAGTAGAAAGTCGTAAAATTTTATATTTGCGAGAGCACAAAAACATTTTACAAACCACTTTTACACGATGTATTGATATAATAAACATTTTACAGCCAAATATGGATAGGGTAGGGTTAATGAACTAGAGCTGATAGGCTGACATTAATATTATTATTGTGTATCATCAACAACTTTAGTCGTACTGTAAGACATAGGAACAGAGCTCTCAAATTCAAAACTCAAAATGTTTTATTCAAAATAATATCAAATAGCTTTCTGACGTCATTTTTGACTCTACCACCGTGTCGGAAGGTGTTCCTATGTAGAGAAGATGCGACCAGAAACTCTACAACACACATTTTTAAAAAATATATAGATATATACAAAGTAAACTTACGAATACAATATTAAATTACATAGTGTAACATTGTCAAGACCAGACATTTTGGTCAATAAGCGTGGTGGTAAGTCAGTAAGAGCACTAACATTTGTGGTATTAGAGTATACAGTTGCATTACTTTAAGGGGTGATTGTACCCATGATACTGATCAACTTTCCCTGAGAAACATATAGGAAACACGTAAAAAAAGGTTTCCGACTTTTCATACTAACGTTCGATCAGCTGATTGAAGTAAGTATGAAAAGTGTGTATTTTTTGAGAATTTCGTATAGTTTTCTTAGGGAAAGTTGATCAGTATCATGGGTAAAATCTCCCCTTAAAGTAATGCTACTGTTTACCCTAACACCCTATAAATCTAATGTCATGTCAAAGTCAAGTCAATGTCTTACAATAAATCTTTACTTTTAATTAAAAGCACCATTGGATATGTGCGAAGTAGTGATGGGAACTGACAAATCGATCGCAGCGCCCGGGATGGCAGAAATGTGTACTTTTGTAGGACAAGTTGTGTAAATATGCTTGAATCTATGCAAATCCACACACTAACTCAACACGAAACCTCCAAAACCATAAAGACTAAGGCATGGAAGTTTCTATTGGCATCTAGGTGCTCACTAAAAAGGTTTTTTTTGACATTTTATCACCAAAGGTGTGAAAACCGGGATAAAAGTTTACGGAAATTGGCACTGCAAATATCGTGGATTCTAGCAAATAGGTATTCAAAAATTTTTTATATCGATAACGTTACTAATTTCTTTAGTTTTTGCATCATTTTTTTATTAAAATAACAAACTTTTAACTAACACGTTACTTGAAATAATTCACAGAGTTCCGACACCGCTAGGGGCGCTAGTGTCGTGCACATAGCCAATACGGCATGACATATCATGCCAATTATAAACTTACCTACCTAATTACCTACGCTACGTGATTTTTTGCCATCTCACTCATAATTTTTTACAAGCATTGGTTTTTGATGAGCAGTGAGAGACTCTTGACTTGTTTTTGACCTTTACTCTACCTCTTATATTTAATTATATTTCTTTTACATAGACTGTTTGCCTTTACCAAGGACGGTCACAATAATGACCGCAAATAATTCATAACTACTTTTATAAAAACACTAGAAAAAAATCAACTTTGAAAGCATTGACAAATTGTTATTTAAACACTTTGTAATTTGCGAATGATACGATAAAAAACTCATAGTACGTGTAGTTACCTATATGAATCCTGTTATTTTTTTGTCCGTAATAAATACACATTTGTTTGAAAATATATCTTGTTTAGTGTTCTGTAGAGTTACGAGGAGATAGGTACGTGTGTTTCGCTATTATATGGAAACAATGTATTTATTATGACTGTAATTGATTTATTTATGTAAATTTGTGATCGTTCAATCATCATAATTATCCATAAACTCACAACCGCAATCCCTTTGGGGGTGTTCAGAAATATTGCTACAACTACCAACTTTATATTTAAGAATGTAGTGGTAGCAATTCTCACATTTAAAAATTTAAATTTCAGGATGATATGACGTGTCAAATGGTGAGAGGTGGCTATAGCTTTTCGTTAACATGATAGTCCCTATCGTGACGTGATGCTGCATTGCATCCGGCGGCATCCACTCGATCACACAAGAGAGTTCTCCCAGGATCTTGAAGCTGGCAGTCTCCATACAAAAAGTGTAAACGTTTCTACATTCCTGAAAATTATCAAAGTTCAAAAATTATTATCCAGGGTGTAAGGAAAAGTATCATTAACCTTTAAACCCTTAGACGAATTATATACGGACCCTCCTCGCCTTAGCATTTCCCCTCTGCCAACGTGCAAGATAACAAAAACAAAAGATCTTACGCATTTACATACAATTTTATACCTTATCTCTAAACGCGACAGCCTATAATTGCGGAACAATAATTTCGAATATATCACATTGGGGATTCACGCGACACTATTTTTCATAATTTTTACATTCAAAATTAGAATCAAAACTAATGGAATAAAACTCAAAGTTGCGTATCTCGTGGCAGAAAAGTTTGGTAGTAGAATTACACGCGTAACTTGTCCTCATATAAGTAGTCTAAGTTTAAACCACATACTCTACCCATCAAACTGAACAACTTTTACTATGGGAACAGTAGCAAACCTGTCAGTGCAACAAAAAATCAGCTGTTCCATACTAAACTGGAATGCTTACTCGACTCGTACGTATGAAACAAATTACGTTATTGATGTCATAAAGGAACAGCGGCCGTAGCATGATGCGCGCCATAAGGCTAATATCACGCCTTTTATCTCAATCATTCGCAAATAGAAAGAGAGCTATCGAGCGCTATATCATGCTGTCAAATGCTACGGCCGCTGGTTTGTAGCTTTTAAGTTCACTTAGGTAGTAGATAGGAATGAATATTTCTTCTCATATTTGTACTGTTTCAGTTGCTTGTAAACCTTACTAACTGAACTTCAAAGGTAAAAAAATTGGGTCACTAGGTAAAATAATAAATCGGTTACATCGAAGTTGTACCAAGACATAAATAGGAAATCCTTCATTAAATATTAACACAGTAGGTAGGTACTAATGCACCAGTACTAGAGGGTGACTGGGGCATTCCGGGGAACTGGGTCAAAATGGGGTGAACTTGCTTCGATCGAGTCGTGTGTGCCGGTACATTATGTTACTGGGTAACGAAAGGCTATTCCGAAATTGTGATATACCTATCTTTTCAGGCAGAGCGAGGGTAGCGCGATGTGGAGAGGTATGGACACTTCAATCATGAGTATCCGGGTTCAAATGTGAACGGACGCCATGCCATGTACTGTACCTACAAATAGGTTTTTCTATAGGATGTACAAACGGCGACACAGCAACTTACTCAAAACCATAATAGGTAGGTAGAGTAATGTATAACATCACGCGGCCAGCTTATGTTTGTTTTGCATAGCTTGTGGTATCTCAGTGTCTTCTTTCAAACGATGAAGAAAACATCCTGTATGGTTACGCTGAAGGAAAAATTCATTTCTGGAGATTCTTCATCATTGTCATCGTCAGCCTATATATATACCAGTGCAGAGCAAAGTCCTTCCTTCAAGAAGTGTGTTTGTATCTAGTTGTGATACTTGCCCAGATCCCTTCGAAGCGAAACTATTGTTCTGGAGCTGGTCATCAGACTAAAGATATATAATTCCTGCAATGTTTTAGTTATTTGAGCCCAATCAAAATTTTTCTAGGTTTGATTTTGTCTGAGATCCCTTCAAAACTCTCAATCAAAGCTCATATCTTGAAAACTGCTGAACATATTTTTACGAAACATAGCTAAGACCACTCTCGCAAAAATTAGCTTTCGATTACATATAACCGCATCAAAATCGGATCAACAACCAAAGGCATCGTACCTACCTCAATTCATGAATACTTACCTAAAACTAAAAAGGGGGTTTTCCATGAAATTAATATGTAAGCAATCAAATGCAGTAGGTAAGAAATTAACCTAAAGGAACTGTGATGTTGTGGCGTCTGTCGTCATAGCGACGACCCGGTTCGATTCCCGGCCAAGGAAAAAACTACTTTGATACAGTCGATGTCAAATATATTTAAACAAATCAAAACGTTATTTTCTTCTGATAGCCGATTTTGACAACAGCGACTGTTTATTTACAAAAGCAGACGGGTAGGCAGGATATTGTAAAGTCCGTAAGTATGTACGCTGAAAAAGATTAAGGTTGTCGAATTAGACAGATGCGGTGTTATGTGTTTTTGTATCCAAAATGCTCTGATTCTTCTTCTTATATCGAGTCGACGGCATGCCATTCCAAATTTTTCCAGTCCAGTATTTTTCCACATGAGCACTATCATCAGGCCCTGCAGTGTCTATAAGCTCCGCGATCGCGTGCAGGTGTCCGGGCATGAAGTGCAAGATACAAGACCAGCCATAGTCAGAGGAGCAACACCGCATTCACTAGTGAGGCTGACCCGTCTATGGGTCAGGAAGTATGGTGCTATCCCGCCAGCTTAGGCTTGAGGAGTTTTAGGAGCCTTACTTTGAACTGGTTCGAAACACTTAAAGAAGTTCATAGGATTCTTGAACCTTTGGGGCAATGTGGGGTACTCGTACATCGGGTGCCGTGTGTCGACTTCCAGTTTGGTTCGCTCTATTAAGCTTGCAATGGCTCTTTCTAATGCTGATTGATGAAATGGGACACCGCTGTGGTCAATCAATAAATCAAATATTCTTTATTTTACACCAAAAAATACGATTAAAGGTGATGTCCGATGCAGTGTCTCTGAGGGAATCAGAAATGTTGACAAAGCCTGAAGGAATTAGTCGCCTCTCTGACATCGGTTTGTGTTGACTGGTGCTACTGAAGTAGATAATTTACAATAGTAAATATAAGCTGACTGTACCTAAAGACAGTTCTATTGACCGCTCATAAATAACTTCATTAAACATTTAACTTACGCGTTAGGTTATACAGGACGTCAACCTTGAATATGTAACGCATTTGTGTTAACACTCTGTAAGTATATTTTCTAAGTACAATTTTGTATCTGTATCTGGAAGAGTGTCGATAAGACCAGCATGTCTACCTATATCATGATCTTATTACACGCAAGCGACGCGCCTTTGCTCCATAGAAAATGACCTCTTAGAAGTCTTTGCTTCCCGCGCTTTTCGGCGACATGAAGTATGGAATAAAGCCGATACGAGTCGTGCGCAAGAAGAGAAATCATACTAGACGTGCTGGATGCCATTGGCTCGCCACTGCACGACCGAGAGGAATGTCGAAAATCGAAATTGGGAGGAAACCTCTCCTGCAGTGTATGGAATGGGGAGATGATGATGAAATATTTCTACCTATAATCACACATAGAATATACTCATGCCATTATCCCATGAGGATAGGCAGATTCTGACATACTTCTCTCTTGTTTCATCCACTTTCATATGTCTCTTTTTACACTATCGTCGGTCGAGGGTGGTGCGCACTTGCTCTTTTCGGAGAATAGGTACCATTTACTTGGGCGTAATAAGTGCTCCTCGGACGCCGTCTCTCGACTCGAGCTATACCAGGTTATCTACAACAGAATACCAAGAAAACTATTTAGTAATTTGGTATGTATTTTGTGGTGTTTACTGTTTAGCGGCTTTTATAGATACCAAAATGCATAAAGGTATTAATATAATTATATAGAGTACTTTTCAATATACTGACACTTTTTTAAGGGGATGATCAAACTGTCAAACGGAACAACTTTTTCTATGGGACCAACATCGAAATAGCGAAAAAAAAATCATATGTTCCATACTGAAATCTTACTCCACCCAATTGTATGGGACAGCTGATTTCCTTTTTGCGATTTCGATGTTGGTCCAATAGAGAAAGTTGCTCAGTTTGATGGTCTGATCATCCCCTTATAAAAGTGTCAGCATATTAAGAAGGACCCTGTATGCCGGTCGGTGCGCGCAGAGCTTTCTGTGTACCTATACAATAAAGTGTTAAATTAATGAATCGATCGGTATCTGGATATGTTCAAGAGTGTTATTTTCGAAAGATACACGTTGAAATCAGCAGTAGAAAATAACTTTAACATTGTGAAGGTTGTATATTGATTCGGTTATGATTTCGAATATCACGATCCAAAAATAGCACTTCACGAGAATTTCTGTCGTTTGGTTTTCAGAACATAATATTATACGAATATGATAGCCTTTGTAACAAATATTAATGTGTCCAATGTCAATTAAAAGCTATGTGACTAACGTTTAAATGTAAGTATTACGTATCACTTATTTCCTGTGAAATTTAACAACTTTACAATGGCACATAACAGTTAGTTCCGGTGTAAAGATATTTTAATGAGTCTGTACTTTAAGTTATTATAATATAACGCGGTCGTTTCGTTTCCTACGTGACGTAATAGGTATCTCATTAGAAGTGAGTTAACACATCGTTTACTATGTACATATAGTGTCATAATGCTCACTAATATATTCTACAAATTAGCAGTGTCTAAGGGTATATTCTTGATAAAGCGCTCCATACAAAACGAACGAGATTGGACGAAAATGTTATGTTTTTTACTCAATCTTGAAACCAATATGTGTCTTGTCAGATTATTAATATTTAGTTCCAAAGTTACTGTGGCTTAAAGATTTCTATACAGAGTCCAACTTAATATGCTGACAGTTTTTTAAGAGGATGATCAGATCATGAAACTGAACAACTTTCTCTATGGGAGCAATGTCGAAATCGCGAAACAGAAATCAGCTGTCCCATACAATTGGGTCGAGTAAGATTTCCGTTTAGTATGAAACAGCTGATTTTATTTTCGCGATTTCGACATTGGTTACATAGAGAAAGTTGTTCAGTTTGATGTCCTGATCGTCCTCTTAAAAAAGTGTCAGCATATTAAGAAGGACCCTATATGAATTTTAAATTAATCCTAGCAGAGTCATTTACCTTTTTGTCTCCATGCTATTTTTAAAAACGTGCTGTATTGTATTATGTTACTGTGATAAGAGACAAATAAATACTTTTTAATTTAATTTAATTTAACTAAACATTTAAACGGAAATCTGACGAGGTAACGACACATATTGGTTTCTTTTCATTGATTTATATTGAAAATAGGACGAATCTTCGTTTGTATGAAGCGCGCTCTGACGAGTGTATTATCACAGAATAAATACTAGTATGGTTTTACCTTAAATTCATGTATCAGGCCTGTCTCACTCCACAGCTCAGGTACGCTTGACGGCGATCCCCACCGAGTGCTGAATGATAATAGGTTAGGTACATTGAGGTACTATGTTAACACATAATCTAATTATGTAGTATACATAATTATTCAAAGGTTAGGTACACCGTGTAAACTTCTTGGTCAAATCTCATTAGACTTGCCGCCATTTTGTGAGTATTCGATGCGAGACTTGAAAACGTAGCGATGTCACGTGAAGAGAGAGAGAGAATCGAGGTACATTTTTGTTTGCATGAGCGCCGTTGTGACGGTTGGTAGGTTAACTTTGCATCGTATTGCCGTGTAGAGACAGTCGCTATTTATTTAAATCTATAATCGCAGTGATTCTTCTGTACCGGTAGGTAGGTACTAGTATTTATTCTGTGGTATTGTGTAGGATATATCCGATATGGTCAGTGTACGAGAGACATCCTACGAGAACACCCTCTACCAACACTTGCATTCGGATGAGCACTATTAACATTTTTCTTACATCTACACAGTACTACATAATACAGGGTCCTTCTTAATATGCTGACACTTTTTTAAAGGGATGACCAGACCATCAAACCGAACAACTTTCTCTATGGGACCAACATTGAAATCAAAAGAAAAGAGTAAAAAATCGACTGTTCTGTTCTAAACAAAACTGCAAAACTACTCGAGCCTTTGGCTCGCAATTTCGATGTTGGTGCCATATAGAAAGTTGTTCAATTTGACGGTCTGATCATCCCCTTAAAAAAGTGTCAGTATATTAAGAAGGACCCTATAGGTATCATTCTGTCTAAATTGCTTAAAAATTTCCATAATGAATCTCATTAGGTACAACGGAATTCGCGGAATTCATATTAAATTCCGATTCGATTTAAATCTAACACAGAATCGCAGAATAATGTAAACGGTTTATCATTTTCTCGGTTAATTAACTGACTATCGACTTTGGGCTGTAATAATAAAGTTAATTTTGGCTTATCGTTAGTGTGTTTTGATTTATGAATGAATGACAACTTTACCTACTCATATTTCGCGTTAGTTAACTGATGTAATATATTCTTAGTATACTGTAGGACATTATCTGTTCGGTCTGTTCATTTTAAAATTTCATTTTCTAATTGAATTAGTGTTTAAAACATAATTTATAACTACTTATTGCCTCCGTGGTCGAATGGTTAACGTATGGTCGTGAGTTCGATTCCCACGGGGGACACCTAGTGATATGTCACTTTGTGCGTTTTTCCCCAGTTGGATAGAACATTGCAGGAATCACCTGATTGTCTGAAAAGAAAGATGATTCCGTGCTTCGGATGGCACGTTAAGCCGTTGGTCCCGGCTACTATCTCTCGTGGTAGTAGTCGTTACATAAAAACCACGTCGGAGGCCGTAAGGCGGTATGAAAAAAATCTGACACCAGGGCTTTGCCCACACGATAAGAAAAAGACTCCTTATTTTAACCGAGGGAGTAGTCAGGGTTTTGTCAAAAACTGCATATTGAGAACTTTAACAATGTAGTTTTTGATAAGAGATTCATTTTATTCTCGTCGCAACTGAATGGCAATTAACCCTCCTTCTGGGGCAGTCGGGTAAGAGGTAATAGTTGGCAGTTAAAGAAATAGAATTCGGAGCGCGCTTCATACAAACGAAGTCTGGTGATATTTTCAATACTAACCAATTTAACAGAAACAATCTAGAAACGAATATCAAGCATATATGTTTGTATCAAGTCAGATTTTCGTTAAAATGTACAGTTTTAAAGTTACAGAGCCTCAAAGATGTAATGTCAGAAATTTTTTTTTTTTTATTTTTTTCTTAAATCTAAATCTTAAATTAATCGTAGCACTAAAACTGTATATTTTAACGAAAATCGCACTTCATACAAACAGAGATTAGTTTCTAGATTGTTACTGAAAAATTTCTTTGACTTTAATTGGTTAGTATTGAAAATATCACCAGACTTCGTTTGTTTGCAGCGCGCATTTACGCATTCGGAATAAAATTCTTTTAAATATAAACTACCCACTCCGGGAACACATACACTGTATTACCGGGATAACACGGGAATAAAACCACGACACGTCAGTTCGGTACGAGAATTACGAGAATATTCTAAAGCGAAAGAGTTGCATCAACCTACTATTACATTTAGTCTAGGAAAAATAAGGTTTGAGATTGCATTAAAGACACTTTAGTAAATTGTGTTTGAAATAATATTACTGTTAGTTTAAAACACTTTTGTCGAGATTTCGTACTTACATTGGCTCAGGAACCTGAAAAATACCTTAAAATCCATATAAATGTACAAAGGGCAAGCTTATTTTGAAAGATATTTCTTCCAGCATAACTAGCAAAAGAGACATGTAATTATCACGAGGCAAATTTATTGTGTTCAAACAAACAGTAAATAATTTAGTTTTGAGGTTATAATTTTTGAAGACCTACAAAATATTAAATATCTACTCAAATTTACGATATTAACCGGGGATTATTATTGTTTTGATTAAAACGTATTGAATGAAGCCATCCTGTACAAAATCACCGGTTTTCCATTTTTTGTTCATAACTAAATTTAATGTTTTGTAAATGTCTTAATTATTCAATAATACACAGTAAAACATCGGGGATTATTGAGAATTTATGTTTTTCGGGTATTTATCTACTATATTCCAAATTATCACCAAAAGCGCAATTAATGCAACCTTCTCCATGCAAAAATCCGTAGATTTCCCCGACTAATTATAAAATCAATTTATTTCTGCATGCGTAGCATGCTACACGTGATACGGCTGTATCACGTCTTTTATCTCGTTCGTTCGCGCGCAAATAGAGCGAAGGTGTGATAGCGCTGTATCACGGTCGCATGCTACCCATGCTGTTTGTTTTTATTCCTTATGTGTTCCTATGCCGTTAGTCCGATTACGATGAGACTTTGGTGTGATGGTCTCCGTCTGTTTTGAGCGCTAGTCCGCAAAGAATTCATGAGATTTTATTTCTAGTACGTAGTACATAATAGTTCAATGGATATAGCTTGTAATACTATAAAAAGAAACGCCTTTCAAACTATTCATAGCACACATTTACCTTACAATAGCAAAGCGTCTTATCATCCCGAAGGAAGGTTTTGTGTTTGTGTCTATGTGTGGGTTTAAAAATGTATGTAGTGTACTATACAGGGTTCTTCTTAATATGCTGACACTTTTTTAAGGGGAAGTTCAGACCATCAAACTGAACAATTTTCTCTATGGCACCAGCATCAAAATCGCGAAAAAAAAACAACTGCTCCATACAAAATTGCAAACCTACTTGAGCCAAATGTATGGGACAGCAGATTTTTTTTTCGCGATTTCGTGGTTGATCCTATAGTGAAAGTTGTTCAGTTTGATGGTGTGATCATCCCCTTAACCCTGTATAAATATATGTAGGTAATGTATTCCTATGGCGCATGAATTCTAGAAGTGTTAACATATTGTGTAATTATAACGTCAACAACTTGACCATCTTGTCTTGTCTCTTAATATAAGTAATTTTCTTAATTATTTACCTATCTCGTCTCACACAACGTTTATTCATCACATAGTTATAGAGAAAACAGCTATTTCAGACCCTCTAGCATGATATCTCTACGTGCTCGCGACTCTGCCTTTTCCCATACCACAAGTCGCGGCAAGCGCGGCTTTCGCTCTCCGAAAAGCGCGGGAACAGGTTATTTTCTATGCAGCGAAGGCGCGTCGCGCGCGTGTAGAGAAATCATACTAGACGTGCCGCTTATGCGAGGACTGTAGAAGAAAGATTTATCTATCCGAAGTAGCTTAGTGAAACTGTGGAATCGCTACATCTCCATTATGGCCGGAATTGTGCACTGTAATAGAAACATGCAATTTTAACGTGGTTAGTAGGTACCAGAAGGTTTATTTTAAGATGAGGACGGAAGTCAGATTTGACCTCTGAGGCAGGTTAGAGGTCAAATCCTGTATTGATCTGTTCTCATGTATCAAAACTTGCTTTCACGTAGAAAAACCGCATCATAATCGGTCCATCCATTCGTTAGCTACGACACTGGCTACGAGCTACGGCACACAGACATTGGAGTCAAACTTATAACACCCCTCGTTTTGCGTCGCGGGTTAATAATACGTTATTTGGAGATAGAACACCACAAAAAATAGTAATAGTTGGATTTTATTAACCCATCTACACTTAAATATCTTGATGATACCTCAACCATCAAAATCGGTTTAGTAGTTTAGGCAGGAGGTCTGCCAAAACAATAGGATAAGATAATATAAGACAAATATTCTTTATTTGCACACCAAAATACACAAAAAACAACAACTATATATACACGAACAACAAGGGTACAAAAGGCGGCCTTATAACTTAAAGTGATTTCTTCCAGACAACCAGTGGATGGAAGAGGTCTTACTTGAGATAAATGCTATGTAATGATATGCAAGGAATGGTTTGATACTGCGAGTCAGATTCACGCATAGAGGGCTCCATACAATATTACCAAAAAAAATTATTCTCCGGAATCCTATTAGCGCATGCCCGATACACACTTAGCCAGTTCCTAACGCGCCAAAAGAAGTAACTATAACTTCAATCAACAAAACATAAATCGAAGCCTTTGACTAATTATTATAAGGACTAGCCTTGCGGTAGCATTTCCCCTCTGCCACGGTATAAGCACAATTGATCTTGCATTTACATTCAATTTTACACCTTATCACTAAACGAGACAGCCTATAATTGCGAAAAAATAACTTCGAACTTAGAACGTTTGGGGTTCACACGAGACTACTTTTCATGATTTTTAACATTCAAAATTAGAATCTAAAGTTATGGGGAATAAAATCCAAAGTTGCGGATTTCATGTTACCTCGCCCCCCGCAAGAAGTGGCAGAAATGTTTGTTAGTAGAATTACACACGTAACCAGTCCACATACAAATAGTCAAAGATCTAAGCAAGCAAACCCGTGCGAATATACAAAAAAATCAACGAGTCCAACACAATCAACTGCCAATAAAACAAAGGAATGTTTAAAAAAAAACAGCGCAAAATTAAACAAAAGTGCGGTATTTTTGGCAACTGACGGAACTACGGTGTGGGCTTCTGAATGGAGCAGACATAACACGTGACATGATGATATCAAACCCTGAATACCGTTTGTACAGAATACAGGACTGCTAGATATATACAACGTGTTAATAAATCAGCGCAAAACCTCATACAACCCAACTGATTTATAACAAAATAATTCGATTGAGAAAATTATTTCATTATTTTGATAGTCAACATTTAAAGTTATTCGCATTTTAAGTTTTGAGGCAAAAATTATTTGTTATCATTTCAGCAATGAATGAAAGCGCTAACGTGCTCATGGATATATTTTAAGACTCATGTTTTGGTAGTAAGTAGGCTGAGAGTGCCCGAGCGGTGGTTTGAGATCGAGTTCAATAAATTTTAAGATTTACAAACAAATAATTTAATATTTTGAAAAAAATTACCTATGTTGAAACTATGATAATTCGATTCTGCTCTCGATTCTAAACAAACTACTTTCTAGCTTTGCGTTAATTCATTAACACGTTGTATAGATACTATTAAATACAGTGGTAGTTTCAACATACTTTTGGCTTGGCTCAAGCCGTGGTGGTCCAGTGGCGAGTAACCTTGCCTGCCGTGCAGGAGGCGATGGTTCGATCCCCGTCCAGACCGACTCGTACCGATGAGTTTTCGGAATTTATGTACGATTTGTAACACCACTGGCTTTTCAATGAAGGAAAACATCGTGAGGAAACCTGCATGCTTCAATTTCGAGGCTTGTATTCTAAGCCAGTTCTTGGCCTGTATAACTGAACACCATACCACAGAATAAATCGATCATGTAGGTACAAAGGTATTATGAATACCGCTAGCTAATATCAGCCAAGCCAAAGCATAGCATATGCTCACAGCTACATTCCCCGAGGGGGTAGTCAAAGATATTCTGACACCTCAGAACATCCACGTTTCACCAGTAGGAAACTCTGTCCAGTGTGACGGGGGGTGAACCCGTCGCCACCAGTCGTTCCAGGCCAGCCAAGCTAGCGGTATTCATAATACCTTTGTACCTACATGATCGATTTATTCTGTGGTATGGTGTTCAGTTATACAGGGTGTAAGGAAAAGTATTATAAAGTGGCATTTCATTATACAATGTTAGTAATTTACGTTTTAATAACCTGCCTCCAAAATAGTTGTTAACTCTTTCGGTTTGAAATTTACCTTGTACTTGTGCTCTGGTGCCAAGCCAATGCTATGGTCGATATACGTTCTATGTTCATGGTTACCGTGGTTATATGCTAATACATATTTATGCTTAAGGCAAAAAGATATCCATCAAACTGAACAACTTTTACTATGGGAGCAAACCAATCATAACAAAAAAAACAACTGTTCGATTCTAACCTGCAGCGCCTACACGACTCAAATGTATGGGACAGCAGATTTTTTTGTCCTGATCGGTTTGCTACTATAGTAAAAGTTGTTCAGTTTGATGGGTAGTGTATTTGTAAAGGTTATTGTATGTTTAAATGTTAATGATTCTTTTCCTTACACCCTGTATAGATTGGTCCATTTTTTCTTTCCTCTATGAATAAGAGAAAAAGAGAAATGGACTAAATTATGAATTTGGTATTGGTGCCCTAGTATTCAAGACTAAGAAAAGAGAGACAGATAGAAATTGAGAAGATTGGAGGAGGGGAGGCCTTTGCCAAACTCGGACAAACAGAAATAAGGTTTTCGATGTGGTCTGAACCTAAGAGGTACTTACTTCGTTTTGTTATAATCATTTTTTGTCCATAATTATATACAAAGTCAAAAATCTATAGCCTTGGCCACGACTTTCGCCGACAAAACTAAACATAGAAACTAATTTCCCTTGCTCGCCTCGAACGAAATCCACGGGGAGATAAGGGATGGTCTACGTAAGCCTGGCCACACGCGTAGCTTAATTTAACTGGACCAAAAGTATCCCGGAATCAGTAATTAATCACTACATAGGAATTTGTTTGTTAATCCGCGGGCTTTGGTTAATAGTTACCACCGTAATACATAGATACTGCACTCAACCGGATTTCGAACGAAAACTAAAATGCGCCTATGTCAATGAGCGAATGCCTGCACCTTAGATGATGCAGGCTGTCAAGGGTAATTATCGCAGCTGCCAAACGTGAGTGACGGTACACTGCTTTGGGCCACATCTGATAGAAAACATACTGTATTTGAACTAAAAGTAATTTACGTATCCATCGGTTTGTCCGGAGTTTTGCAGCGTTTTCGGGCAGGACGTAAAGAGATCAACTTTTTTCGAATTGAGGTTCATCGATTTTTATTCGCAAACATACGAGTAGTGAAGAGATTCTCAGCGTTGCGTTGGAGGGTTGCTTCTTGCTCGTTTTCTATAATTTAAAACATTGACGTTCGGCACAGACCGATTCAGTTTTGGTTGTGGTCCAGTTTCGAATTAGTTTTGTTCCATTTTACAAGACCTATCCAACGACAACTCACTAGAATTTTTTAGAAAAATATTTATTTATCAAATTCCTTTTCGTTGTATGGAAGGTGATGGGTAGGTCGAAAAAAAATGGTTTCTTCTTAACTACGACATTTCTGTTTTTTGGGTTACTGTTATCTAACTTCATACGAAATTTCGATTTGAGGTGTAAAAATGAGCGAGTAATTGAAGCGAAGGATACAGACAGACAGGATGGACGAAAGTAAGTACCTATACTTTACTTTTACTATATGTATTTATCTATAAGGTTCTTTATATGCCGACACTTTTTAAGGCTATGATCAGACCGTCAAACTGAACAATTTTCTCTATGGCACCAACATCGAAATCACGAAAATAAAATCTGCTCTTCCATACAAAACTGCAAACTTACTCGAGCCAAATGTACGGGACAGTAGATTTTTTTTCGCGATTTCGATTTTTGTCCAATAGAGAAAGTTGATCAGTTTGATGGTCTGATCATCCCCTTAAAAAAGTGTCAGCATATTAAGAAGGACCCTGTATATAATGTTTTAGTAAGGTAAAAACGTTGTTGCTTTTTGTACTTACCTATTTATCCCTTTTTGGAGACGCTTAACTCACAAACCTCTAGGAGTCGTTAGTAATTAAATTACCCAAAGAGACCACAGTAAAACGGCTTATTGTGTGGTCGTGTGCGTGTAAAGGGCGTCGTGTGTCACACACTCACCACATCGCACAGGTGGTCGCTCGGTGAATCGTCACGCTCTGCTGAACTCTGCTCTGCCGCATACTCGCCGGAATTCTGTGTCAGCCTGGATTTCCGTTAGTTACCCCTTTGTTCATGAGTGTCCGTTTTAGTTCATGTTTACTAAATTATGTCATAACTTCAACGTCCTAGAATACTATATTACCTAACATATCGTTGGCTAAAGTGTCAAACCTCGTAAGTCCATTTTATACAATGTTATTACTAATTTCTGAATGCATCCATGGCACAACTCTTAAATCCTTTTAAAAAGTCATTACAATTTAAAATGATAAATAGAAAACCACATAACTCTGGGCTGCCATTTTTGGTGGTGAAGTTTATTGTGCCTTCTGTAAAATTTGATCTAATGGAGTTACGAGGTCTGACACTTTATTCGACGATATTCAGAATATCCATTTTAATAACAGCGCTCGAACTCTGGTCGGTGGGACGCGACGCCACTTTTATATCAGATATAATTCATGCATTAAAATTGAAGCATGTCAGTTTTCTAGACACGTTTTCCTTCGCCGAAAAGGCAGTGGTGCTAGAAATCTTAATAGAAATTGTTCCAAAAAACGATTGGTATGAGCGTGGTCCAGTGTTGAGATTGAATTGATAGCCCCTGCATGGAAGAGACTACTTAGGAAGGTGTGTGTACTAAATGGTATGAACTTATCTCTACCTGATAGATATCGTTGTTTACATTTATTTCATTACGTGATCTCTGTATCACGTGTGAATAACATGTGAGAGGGTATGAGTAGCTTACAGAATTTCAATGAAAGCTAGATAGAAAATTTTTACCCAAAAAAAAAAACCAATTCAAAAGAACGTAATCAGAAACCTTCTCTCCACCGTTTCTCTCTTCGGCGGAGTAGTCGCCAATTCTGTTTTCTTTCTGTCGGTACCTTGATTTCCTAATACGACACGACTCATTACCTTTGCTTTCATGCGTGCTAATTACCTCTGCTGTCTAGAACCTAGAACGTAGATAGTGGCGAGTAACCTTGCCTGCCATGCAGGAGGCGATGGTTGGATCCCCGTCCAGGCCGTACTTCGGCCGACTCGTACCAATGAGTTTTTCGGTGAAGGAAAACATCGTGAGGAAACCTGCATGCTTCAATTTCGAGGCATGTATTGTACCCTCTGTCCATTATAAGTGGCGACGGGCTCATCCCCCGTCACACTGGATAGAGTTTCGGTACTACTGGTGAAACGTGGATATTCTGAGGTTTCAGAATATCTCTGAATACCCTCACGGGGAGTATTGTCGTGAGCATATGCTATGCTATGCTCTATTGTTTTCAGAATATTTCTTTTTTAAAACATTCTTAGCACATCTTCATTTGTTATCTCAGCAGAAAAAAAAAATCTAAAATAATTATCAGTCCCAAACAAAAGCAATGTCCAATTAATTATAAATGCTTCTTCTTCTTTCTTTACTCACTTTTATTACGTTAAAGAAAATGTTGGAAAAATCCAATGTTTTTATCAAACAATATTTTACTTAGCCATCTGCGCAAATGTGTACTATGTTTACTTTCCAATTTATTAGACGCTGTTTTGAACTTTATGTTTATAACAGTAAGAGTTAAAACGCACATTAGCGTGTAATATTCCAGAAATCGGCCATAAAACCGGTTGTTCTATTGAACTGCTTGTTTAAATAAACACAAGTAACTGAATATAGATTAATAAATCTCATTAATAAGTACGCACACATACATTGCTTCTCGTAAAGTAAATATAGGAAAATTTTTAGCAACATCCATAATATTGATACCGGATCTACTGGTTTTGTGAATGATAAGCAGCCGACTTTATTTAAATTTAAATAACGAATGAGAAAAGATTAACAGATGCGATTTATGTCGAAGTATCGGGGTACTACCTGCAACCCTAGTATGATTTCTCTACCCGCGCGCGCTAAATATAATTATTAGGTATTTTTACAAGAATGCTGTCACTAAAATTTACTTTAAGGGTATATTACTGTTGGCGTGCTGCATACAAACGAAGTCTGGTGATATTTTCAATACCAACCTATTAAACTCAATTAAATTTTGCAGAAACAATCTAGAAACAAATCTCTATGTTTGTATCGTGTCAGATTTCCCTTAAAATGTACAGTTTTAAAGTTACAATGCATCAAAGATTTCCATACAAATCTTAAATTAATCCTAGCATTGAAACTGCATATTTTAACGAAAATCGGACACGATACAAGTATAGAGATTTGTTCCTAGATTGTTTCTACAAAATTTCATTGAGTTTGATTGGTTAGTATTGAAAATATCACCAGACTTCGTTTGTATGCAGCGCGCATTTACACATTCGGAATAAACTTCTCTTAACTTTGACTGTCAAAATCTGATGATCTATGAGAGTCAGCGCTCTTCACACTTTATAGATAATAGTTGTAAAGTAGTACGTACCTATAATTATGTATGTAGATATTTTTATTTTTATATTAATTGTATATTTCGCACATGACTAATATATTTAATGACTGCTATCTCTGCTTCTTGAGGAAGAGACCGTTGTAAGAACTACCTACTTTCGAAGCGTGTCATGTGTCAATTTTCAGCTACAACTAAGGGCTACCTGTCACACCGGACAGAATTTGAGTATACAATAATATGCCTACTGTTTGTGAAATGTGGATATTCTGAAAATGTTGCGAATATCGCATACAGGGTCCACCTTAATATGCTGACACTTTTTTAAGGGGATGATCAGACCATCAAACTGAACAACTTTCTCTATGGGACCAATGTCGAAATCGCGAAAAAGAAATCAGCTGTCCCATACAATTGGGTCGAGTAAGATTTCAGTTTAGTGTGAAACCGATGATTTTTTTTCGCGATTTCGACATTGGTCCCATAGAGAAAGTTGTTCAGTTTGATGGTCTGATAATCCCCTTAAAAAAGTGTCAGCGTATTAAGAAGGACCCTATATTACTCCTTTAGAGAATACAGACATGAAATGAACATACATGCATTGATATTTTTCAATTCTAGAGGTATTTGCATATCGGATTTCATCCATTTAATGCAGTCGTTCATTTGAGGTTAATTATTTTTATTATTCAAGATGGACGATATCGCCAAATGAATTTGTAGAAGTCACATATAATATCCCGTTTGAATGGTGTCTAGTTATTAAATTTTAATATTCTTTAAACCAGTTCCATTAACTTATTAGATTATTCAAGACTCTATCGATCTCTTGCAAAAAATTATCACTGAGCTTTAGAAACAGGAAACAAAAAGCGTTGTTGGCGCGTTGCGGAGAGATATGGAAACTCAATCTTGAGGTCCAGGTTCAAATCCGCACGGACGATATGCCATGTACCAATGAGTTTTTCTAACGTATGTACGTAATACCGGCTGGTCTCAAACAGTGAAGGAAAACATCGCGAGGAAAACTGCATACGCTGAAGAAGAAATTCCGATGCGTATGTGAAGTCTTCCAATCCGCATTGGGCATGCGTGGTAGACTAACGCCCATACACCCTCCCTGAGGGTAGGCCTGTGCCCTACAGTGGGACGTATATAGGCTGCGATGATGAACAAAATAAAATTCACAGACAATATTCAATCATTCTATTTTTATTTTCTTTGAAAATAAATCATCTACATAAGTTTCTATGAATGACCTGAACAATGAGGCTATAAATATGGAATGTGTAAGTACCTACATACCTCTCGAAGCTGACTCGACTACCAAATGCTTACAAACTATTACAAAACGTAATAAATGTAGACAGATATCTGATTCAAGTGTAAATATAATCGCTATACAAATAAAATCTCATAAAATTCCATCTATAATCAACACGTGACATTAATTTTATATCTTATAATAAAACTACAGTACCTATATACACACACCTTAAATAATAATACGTTAACACGATCAAGTACATTTCGTACCCTGTTATTTACAATACAATAAACATTAATATTTATACACATATTGCTATACACATAAATTTTAATTTAGATACTAAATTGTGCATTGATGTGGTCGTCCCGTATACATGAGATTTTTATACCGAAAGCTAACAGTAAATGATTTTAAACCATAATAGTATTTCCTATAATGCTCTCTTTCCCGTCCAGTAGCTCAGAATATCCAGATTCATCACTACAAGCGCTGTCATTATCACCAGCGTTTTTGAATTCTGTCTCTGTACTAGAATTCAAACTGTCAACATCAGTGAGATTATCAATAAGGGACTCGAATTTTGAGTCGAAATTCGAGAGAATGCTAGTTTCAACACCGAGTGGAGGATACGTTGATCTTCGTCTAAAAGCGTTCTTCTCACCAATGGGTACGTGGTTCACTTCCTCGCTCACACCAGGGCAAATATCATTCGTATCGCTCATAATATGGATTGAGTTCGAATAGCTTCTATTGCTATTCCTCACAGCAGCGCGTTCGAAACTTTGTATCCTTTCGAAAACAGAGGTCTTCTCATCGCATTCTTTAATTTCTTCTTGAAGGAAGGTAGAGGGTAGAGAGGTGGGTTCCGCGTCAGACGATGTGACGGTGCTGGCGGTCTCGCAGCCCGAGGAAACAGATCCGTCGTCGCTATCCGTGACGAGGAAGTTACTCTGCAGAAGTTGCTTACGGTCGCCTTCATTGTCAGTCAGTTCGTTTGATTCGGCGATAGATTCTAAAGTTAACCTCGAACTATCTTCGTGACTAGTTTCGTTCCTTTTACTCTCGTTTATCAGGATGTTGATCAGCTCGGCCGTTGCGGTTTCGGAACTCTCAGAGTCTGACCTGATCCTTTCCATTACACCTTCAGGGCATGAAAGTTTGCGCGGAGATCTGTTCTCAAAACGCCGTCTGTCTAGAGCCTGTGATGGGAAGAACTCGTCTATTGACATGTTATCAGACCAGGAGTTGCAATTCTGATTTGAATTCATCTCTGCTTCTTCCTCGTCCTCTTCCGAACAAAGCTCTTCGATAGCTCCAAGTTTGGGAGCTGACTTGGATCGTTCGAGCGGTGGTCGATAATTAGTAGCTCCTACACTGAGAAGTATCTTCCTGCGAGGCATACTTGGGTTCTCATAGACACTGTTAGCGAGACTTAGCCGGGCATTTTGTTTGGAGATTCTGTCCTTTTTGAACTCGACGAGCGCTTGCTTCAGTTTTACCTGGAGCTCCTCGGTTATTTTCTTTGATACGGATTCTTTGGTGCAGAGGACAGCGTGGCAGCGGAGTTCGTGCTTTAACTTCTTGCCCTCGTGGCGGTAGACCCAGCAGAAGAGCTTGGGGTAGTGTGGGGGACTGGCGCAGTAGGTGACCCTATGGGACCAGTACTCGGTGAGGCCGTGTTCTTTGGTGAACCCCTTCAGGCCGGAGTTGGTGACTGAGAGTTTCATCACCACATCGGGCTTGGTGGACTGTTGGTAGTTGCGCCAGAGCGTCGCCAGCGGCTTCTCTATGCAGCTCTCACCTGGAACCAAGGAAATTAGTTTGTGTTAAAAATGTTTTTCGTTACCTATTATTAATAACGGGGGATATAACTTTGACACGAAAAACTTGGAACTGGTATTTTGTTGTATTTAAGTTTATATTTAGTTTTTATGGTTGGCAGAAAAACTTGTTTAAACAACTATAAGTAAGTATCACGTCGTAAAAAATTATCATACCGGAAATCCTTATAAAAACCCGTGTCGATACCAAATAAATAAATTAATCAAGTTGAGAATTCTGACAAGAGAATAAAATGTCATACTGTTATGGCTAGCACATAGGATACCTACCAGAAATAATATTAATATTTGTAAGATCTAACGCAGAACTGAAAAATTTGGATCTTATGGATCAGTCGCATAATGTCACATTATTCGCAAAATGTCACATGTCTACTCGTTTTATTATTTGTAATTATAATAGAAAATAAGACCAGACAAAATAGACGCAAATGAGGAAAACCACAGGAGCTATTTATTGTCAAAACAGAAACAATAATAGTTGAATAGTACATTTTATTATTTATTTATTAACACAAAACAAATAAATGTAGGTAGGTGAATTAAAAATTAAAAATATAGAGAACTTATAACTAACTTAACCTAAAATATGGTGCAGGTCTGGGCCGTGCGGGAGGGTAGCCAAGATGCTGGCAGCGTTTCCTCGCTGAACGGCTAAGCTGATTCGTTGAGCGAGGAAAGCGCCAGCCCTTGGATCCCCGGTCGAGTCTACCAGGCGCTTTGACAGATCTTTAAAAAGCTACTGGGCGCCGGGACCCCACGGTCCAAGGGTTTCGACACCGAATGCCATGACATTTTATTTACTAGCAGGTATACACGTATTCCTATATAATTATACCCATTCATCTTCCTATCGTGTGGGCATCAAGTCATGGTGTCAGAGTTTTTTCAGACCGCCTTACGGCCTCTGACGTGGTTTTTATGTAACGTCTAATACCACGACAGATAGTGGCCGGGCTTAACGTGCCATCCGAAGCACGGAATCATCTTTCTTCCAGACAATCAGGTGATTCGGCCTGCAATGTCCTAACCAACTGGGGAAAAACGCGCAAAGTGACATATCACTAACGGGTGACCCCCGTGGGAATCGAACCCACGACCTCCGTGTCAAGAGCCCAATGTTCTTAAGGGTATATTACTGTTGGCGCGCTCCATACAAACGGAGTCTGGTGATATTTTCAATACCAACCTATTAAACTCAATTAAATTTTGCAGAAACAATCTAGAAACAAATCTCTATGCTTGTATCGTGTCAGATTTCCCTTAAAATGTACAGTTTTAAAGTTACAGTGCATCAAAGATTTCCATACAAATCTTAAATTAATCCTAGCATTGAAACTGCATATTTTAACGAAAATCGGACCCGATACAAGCATAGAGATTTGTTCTTAGATTGTTTCTGCAAAATTTCATTGAATTTAATTGGTTAGTATTGAAAATATCACCAGACTTCGTTTGTATGCAACGCGCATTTACGCATTCGGAATAAACTTCTCTTAACCATTAGACCACGGAGGAAGTCCACGGAGACCACGGAGATTATACCCATTATGAAAATTAAAACCAAATTTGTATTTTTCTCAGTAGACAAAAAGGGAGCTAACTCTTATTCCGTTTTTCATCCTCACTCGATCAGTATATTGGTACTTATTATATTAATTTCAAAAAGGTATAAGATAAGAATACAGTATTGATTATGATACATGAATCACTTGTCGATTCAATCACACGATTTTGACTTTTCGTAAAGTTATAAGAACGAATAACACAAATGACTGCGCAAAAACTACCAAATGCGTTTTGTAAACAATGTTTTTTGTCTTGTTATTTTTGACTCGTGAAACAAATATTTGTCTTCAAATAGGTTCTACAAATTCCATATAAAAATTAGGTACACAAGATATAAGCCATCTTTAATTTATGCTAAACCCTAGACGAAATACAAAAATTCACATAAATTCTCGACCCAAACAAGTTCAGTGACGCACAAAGAACTCGTTTCAATATTTTTATTCAAATTTAATTCCAAAATCACGATCGATTCCAAATATGTACTACGTTTTAAATGTTAGCTAATTGTTTGTAGTTATGATCTTCTCATCACGAATTATTAGTTATAAATCAATTAATGCACAATGAGATGTTCATGTTTTATTTATTGTAGCGATACGAGAGACGTGCCACGAAGTGAGTGAGTCATTTAACGAAAGTGTTAACGAAGTGAGTGAGTGAGTTAACGAACGTGTTAACGAACGTGTTAACGAACGTGTTAACGAAGTGAGTGAATCAGTTAACGAACGTGGTTAAGTTGATCAGTATTTTAAAGCTGCAAAGACGCCTTTGACTTGCCTTTACGAGTGGTCTGTGGCATTATGGTTCTGCCTTATACTACTTTGTGGGTCGTACGAGGCGACTAAGAGAGAAGTTTCATATTTTGTGAGCGAACCACCGTTTGGTTTTGTGTGGGATAGCCACCTATCATCACTTGACACACCATTCAACTAAACCTCAATATGCTAAAATTTAGCAATTTAATTGATTTTTCACTTTATGTATATTATATACACACGTATTGAGACTATTATATCAAAACTGTTAATGTTTGTTAATTCTCGCATTATGCGAAAACTACTGGGCCGATTTTGATGACACTTTTTGTGCCTGAAAGCTTAAGAATCGACTTAAAATTCGTTTTTATGTATATTTCGCTACAATGACGATGGGAACACGTACGGACGAATTCGCGGGAAAACTATAGTACAGAAATAAAGATGAATATAGGGTAGGTAGGTATAGTCGTTTAGCAAGATTTCTGACAACCCCGAAAAAGATTATGGTCATGAATGTATATATTATGTATAAGTTAAACATTAATAAGTAACTAAATATTGTCAAAATATCAAACATAACGTTTTAATACGATTTTTTACTCTTAACCAGCTAAGCTAGGAGGCTTCGTGGCGCCCTCGCCTCATTAACATAGATACAATCTCAAATAAAAGTTTGTTGACAAGCCATATTCTCAAACTATTAGAGCTCAAAATAGCTTACTATAAAAGTGATATGTCGTAAACAGCTGGGAACGTATCTGATGAATGACGTCATAAAACACTATTTTAGACGAGTTGGCGATATAAAGGTTATGATTTAGTCATAAATTGTAAACAATACTATTTTGTTTACGAAGATCAAAATTTATTTAACATGTTAAATATCAAAACGGCTATATTATTTATCTTATACAAGGTGTAACAAAACACCCTAGTAATATTTAAAAACGGGTACCAGACCATCAAACTAAATAACTTTACTAGAAAAAAATATATATGGTTATGAGTTTTTGCGTGCATGTCGTATGTGTTGAAAATTCAATAGTATTTTATTTGTAATAAATTATTTCTTACCCAGACCAGAGTTAGCTTAAGAGAAGTTTATTCCGAATGCGTAAATGCGCGCTGCATACAAACGAAGTCTGGTGATATTTTCAATGAAATTTTGCAGAAGCAATCTAGGAACAAATATCTATGCTTGTATCGTGTCCGATTTTCGTTAAAATATACAGTTTCAATGCTAGGATAAATTTGAGATTTGTATGGAAATCATTGAGGCACTGTAACTTTAAAACTGTAGATTTTAAGGAAAATCTAACACGATACAAGCAAAGAGATTTGTTTCTAGATTGTTTTTGAAAAATTTCATTGAGTTTAATCGGTTAGTATTGAAAATATCACCAGACTTCGTTTGTATGGAGCGCGCCAACAGTAATATACACTTAACCAGAAAAAATATCTAGTTGTTCTCCCCCTATTTGCATTTACCCCTAGTTGCATTAACCCCTAGTTGCTTTTACCCTCTATATGCATTTACCCCGAGTGACCCCGTCAACTGGTTTAAGCTGGGCTCAGACGGGTATAACTTTTTGGAATGAAAATAATTGCAATAGCTTTCAATCTCTTTGAGGTATTTGTATTTGAATTTTGTTAAAGTTGTTGTTTTTTAGGATTAAGGGCCTATGTCGAAAAATAATTGAAGCGAAATGGGCGTGTGATAGCTTATATTACTGCCTGATGCGAGAGAAAGAGATGGGGCGGCGCGCGCGCCTGAAACTACGCAAGCGTAAAACAAACTTTATTTAATTGTGATTGTACTATTTATGTAAGTTCATTTCTGTTCTAATCAAACTTTATAAAATATCAATCTCTTTTTTTAAAATCATGTCTCTGGTTTCTATTATTCACCGTTTAGCAGTTCCAAGCGTTTATCGATAAAGTCGGAGGCTACTTTGGCTTATTTTTCTATCTAAAAAATGTCTCTTAATCGTGTTTTGGCTCTAATTAAAACTTCAATTATTTTTTCAATTTACACATATCCGCAAATCATACTCCTACTGTTAGTACTTGATGATATATGATGCTTTGAAGAATCCTATTTTTTTCACATAGGTATCCTCTTAAAATCATTTTTTATTTTTTTCCACAAGCAGAAATTATAGGAACTTACAATAAATAGGTACAGATAGAATTGTGGGAGACTGGTGTCCGAAATAGGTAAACCAAGGGAAAGCCTGAACCTGATTCCGTACCCAAAGCGTGCCAACGAGACTCTCTTCATAAGCTTACGCTGTCCGTCCGTCCGTCTGTCCATCTGTTTTTCGTATAAAGAAAGGTAAGGGTGGTATCTTTCGAGGCATAATATCTAGATAGTCGACATTTTATAGAATAATATGCGTTATTATGGCGGATTTGCTAACAAATAATAAATATTCAAAAAGGAAAAATTCATATAGAAAATGTGTTCTTTTTCAAAGTTTTATGTTTTTGTTCTATCAAGCGTCAAACTTGGTGTGATTATAGAGCAAGAAAACAAAAATTTCTTGTAATATTGTATGGTTGAACGGAACCCTCCGTGTGCGAATCAGGTTCACATTTGGCCGGTTTTTTCCTAAGAATAAGCCAAAGGTTAACTAAAGCCGAGTTAACAAAAATGCCTTATCGATATCGTATCGATATATAGGGTCCTACTTAATATGCTGACACTTTTTTTAGGGGATGATCAGACCATCAAACTGAACAACTTTCTCCATGGCACCAACATCGAAATCGCAAAAAAAGAATCAGCTGTTCTATACAAAACTGTGAACCTACTCGAGCCAAATGTATGGGACAACTGATTTTTTTTCGCGATTTCGATGTTGGTCCCATAGAGAAAGTTCAGTTTGATGGTCTGGACATCCCCTTAAACAAGTGTCAGCATATTAAGTTGGACCCCATATTTCAGAGATCAACATTTTTGAAATTATGGAAACACGTGCAGATATACAACGTCTTAATGAATAAGCGCAAAACCTCATACACCCCAACTAATTTACAACAAAATAATTAGATTCAAACAATAATTTCAGTATTTTGATACATAAAATTTTAAGTTAGACGTATTTTAAGTTTTGAGGCAAAAATGATTTGTTATCATTTCAGCAATAAATGAGCGCGCTAACGTGCTCATGGATACATTTTAAGAATCTTGTTTTGGTAGTAAGTAGGGTGAGTGTACCCTTGCGGTGGGTTGAGATCGAGTTCAGTAAATTTTAAACTTCACAAACAAAATATTTAATATTTTGAAAAAAATTACCTTTGTTGAAACCATGATAATTCGATTCTGCTCTCGATTCTAAACAAACTACTATTAAAACACGTTGACTTTCCGGATACGACAGACTTTATTTTTTTTTATCAAAGACAATCGGTGGTACATTAGTGTTGCCACTACAAACATACTATTTTGTTACTATTAAAACTAACATCCCCACTTAACAAAATAAAATCTTTTACTTAGCTTTAAGTCCTATCATTTCCATAAACTTGTAATGTTTAACAAATGATAGACCTTTGGTTAACAAGTCAGCGGGCATTTCTTCAGTTGAAATGTATTCAATTTCAATTAATTTATTTTTGATTGCGTCTCTAACATAGTGAAAGCGAACATCAATATGTTTCGACCTGTTGTGTGCCTGATGACTTGTTGCCAATTTTAATGCGCTTTGATTATCACACTGTAATTTAATAACACATTGTTTACCAGTAATCTCATACATCAAGTTTCCTAAATAAACGGCTTCCCTAGATGCCTCTGATAAAGCAACATATTCTGCTTCGGTGCTAGATAAAGAAACCGTCTTCTGTTTTCTACTCTGCCATGAAATCACAGAACCATTCATGGTAAAGCAGAACCCAGTGTAAGACTTACGATCTAGACTATCGCTAGCCCAGTCTGCATCAACGAAACCTTTCAGCTCTACACTCTCCTTACTGTATTTTAAACAATAATGCTTGGTTCTTTGTAGATATTGCAATACTCGTTTAGCATAAATGAAATGATTTTCGTTATAACAGTTATTAAACTGGCTAAGATAGCTTAGGGAATAGGCTATATCAGGCCTAGTTAGAACAGCCAAATACATAAGGCTTCCAATCAGATTTTGATATGGAATGTTTATTGTACATGATTCAGATTTCTCAATGTTCAATTTGCTTTCAATGGGAGTATGTATAGGTTTACAATCTGACATATCAAACCTTGACAATAATTGCTCTATATATTCCTGTTGATCTACTGTTATGGTTTTACATTTCTTATTTACATTAATTCTCATGCCTAGGTAACGTCTAACAGAACCTAAATCTTTCAATTTAAATTTGGAACTTAGTACTGTTTTCAGTTTTTCAGTCTCTTCAGTACAATTTGAGAATATCAAAAAATCATCGACGTAAACAGTTACAATAATTTTAACATTACCAGAAATTTTCGTAAACAAGCAAGGTTCAAACTTACTAATTTTAAAACCCAAATTACATAAGGAGTCTCTGACTTTTTCATACCATACCAATGATGATTGTTTTAATCCATAGATAGCCCTTTTGAGCTTTAAGACTTTTCCATTACACTCACTTACAAAACCTTCTGGAATTGACATATAAATATTCTCCTTCAAATGTCCATTTAAAAACGCGGTTGTCACATCCAGGTGTGTGATGTCCATGTCCCACTGAACACTGAGTGCAAACAACATTCTTAGGGTGGAATGTTTCACAACGGGAGAAAAAGTGTCCTCGTAATCGATGCCACGTCGCTGTGTAAAACCTTTAGCCACAAGTCTGGCACGATACCGCACTTTGTCATTCACATCTAGTTTTTTATTAAACACCCACTTGCACTGCACAATTGACCCACCACTTGGAACATCGACAAGCTCCCACGCATCATTGTCCTCGAAGGACTGCAGCTCCTCTCGCATGGCCTGTATCCATTGCTTGGCCTCTGGTCCATCCAGCGCTTCTGAGCAAACTATTTGCTCAACTTCTGGACTCGAACTGGAAACACACATATTCCAACCATAGCGTTCTGGATTTCTTCTTTGTCTCTTGCTCTCTGCAGCTTCAGGAACTGATTGCAGGTCAGTGCTTGCAATATCTGCCTCGAAATTCGAAATTGTCAGGGTGTCATCTTCGGTTTCCGAGTTTGGATCTGTATACACAGATGTTGAACTTAAATCAAGCAGAGATTCATTAACAACAGTCTCCCCCACTGAATCTCGGCCATCTTCATTTGTTGCTGGTGACTCATGTGTATCTGATTTTTCTTCACTATTTTCTTGAACATCATTCTGTATCCAGATCACGTTTTCTTCTTCATTGTTTGCTTTTTTATTAATTTTTTCTTCCATCACTATGACATCTCTCTTCACAGTGACATCATTTGTTCTCGGATCATATACACGATAACCTTTCACTGTTTCTGAAAATCCTACAAGGATATATTGTTCAGCTTTTCTATCCCATTTTAATCTTTTTTCTTTTGGAATGTGTACCATCACGGGACTTCCAAACAGACGGATATGACCTAAGTCTGGTTTCTTTCCGTACCATGCTTCATAGGGCGTTTTATTTCCCAAACTTGAAGTAATAGAACGGTTTTTTAAATACACTGCTGTATTTGCTGCTTCAGCCCAGAATTGTTTTTCTAACTTTGCATCAAAGAGTAAGCATCTTGCTTTCTCGACAACAGTTCTATTTGCTCGTTCACAAACACCGTTTTGTTCTGGTGTGTATGCATTTGTCTTCTGGTGGATAATTCCTTCTTTGACTAAGTAATTCTCCATTTCACCACTGCAAAACTCACCACCGTTGTCTGTGCGTAGTATCTTTATCCTTTTATTCTGTTGGTTTTCTACCATCGCTTTGAAGTCCTTGAATTTTTTGTACACTTCACTCTTATACTTTAGGAAGTATATGAAAGTCATACGACTAAAATCATCAATCAACAGTAAAAAATACTGAGCCCCGGCGATGGATTTTGTTTCCATAGCACCACATACATCAGCATGTATTATCTGTAGTGTTTCTGTACTCCTCTGTCCTACATGTGAAAATGGCAACCTCATCTGTTTACCTTCGCAACAGGTCACACATTTTTCCTTCATCATGTCACTGGTATCAGGATAAAACAATCCATCCACAATGCCGCTCTTCATTTTGTTTAAATCGTTACTGTTGATATGTGCTAGCCGCCTGTGCCAAAGCTCTGCACTTGCTATAGCTGGTGCTGCCAATATACAATCTGCCACCTTTATCTGTAGCTTGTATACTCCGTTGCTTAATTCTGCTGTGGCCACCAGCTCATTCTGCTTGTTGCGAATATAACAGTGACTGTCTTCAAAAACTACTCTATTTCCATTTTTGATTAGTTCACTTACCGACAACAAATTTGTGGTCAGGCTTGGCACGCATAGCACATTTGTTACTGTGATATCGTAGTTACAATCAGTTGATATATGTACGTCTCCGGAACACAAAACTGGCACTTTCATATTGTTTGCGACGGTGATCTCTGTTAAACTCGGTGTGAAATTTGCATTGTTTATCCACGTCTTATTTGCTGTCATATGTGCGCTTGCGCCGGAGTCCACGTACCATTCACTTTTATTATATTCTCCATTTAGAAATACCACACTAAAAGCATTTGATTGCTTGTTTTTCTGCGAGAGCCATAATGGACACTGGTTTCTATAATGTCCAATTTGCTTACATCTGTGGCATAGTATGACCTTTTCACCTGTTACTTTTGGTGTTGGCGTGCCACCATGTTTGCTCTTTGGTTTCTGGTGCATTTTGTTAGCAGCAAATGCAGCGCCGCTGGAATCCGTGTCGTTATTTGAAACCTCCATATCGATTAACTTCGATTTTATTGTATCTGTGGTAATCTTGATGCCGGAGTGTTCGATTGCCATAATCATCGGTGAAAATCTATCTGGCAAACCTGCTAATAATAATGATCCAATCCATTCATCCGTGATTGCAAATCCTGTGCCCTTTAATCTCTGTGCTGTTTCGACCACTTGCGTTACATATGAAGTCATGGTTTCGCAATTTTCTTGTCGCAACGAGATTAAACGTCGTAGCAAGGTTATTTTTCTAGAAAAACCTGAATCGTCGAACATGCTTTTCAGTTTTGTCCACAAATCGGAGCATTTTTTTGTTTCCTTGATGTGCACGTACAATCCCGGATCAATCGTCAAAATTAGCTTTGCCTTGGTTTTTTCATCTTCAGTCGGTTTTGACTCAAAACTGGCCTCTGGCTCTAATTTGATGTAGTTTGCCATGCCTTCGAGCACCAACAAATTCTCGACTGCAAAACTCCACTCGTCATAGTTTTCCCTGCCTTTCAACTTCGGAACACTTTGAATATAATTCGCAGCCATGATTTCTCGAAAAGTTCAACAATTTCAACTGTAATTTACTAAAATTTACTTGAAATACGGATAATTTGCCCATAACCTATTAAAACACGTTGACTTTCCGGATACGACAGACTTTATTTTTTTTTATCAAAGACAATCGGTGGTACATTAGTGTTGCCACTACAAACATACTATTTTGTTACTATTAAAACTAACAACTACTTTCTAGTTTTGCGTTAATTCATTAACACGTTGTATAAATGGCCAAGCGGCCACATTTTACTGTTCAAAGCGTAGTTTAACGAGGCATAGCCTCCCCACACAAGTACCTACGTCAGTAAGTTGGTCAACAATTACATCACATGTATGTAATGCCTACACTTGCTTGCTCCAATGTGAAACTGCTTAATTACGAGATCTGACAGACTAATGTATATACATGTCTGTTTTGTCATGACTTCATTTTGTAGTGTGTTGTTGTGTCGAGTGGTATCGAGATTAGACTGGCTCTTACCCAGACGGGGGTCATAAGGAGCGACTAATTCCTTAAGGTACATCGTCAACACATCGGATGTCCTAATTTTTACCCGACTGCGCCAGAAGGAGGGTTATGTTTTTCGAGCGTATGTATGTATGTATGTGTGTGTGTATGTATGTATCTATGTATGTATGTATGTATGTATGTATGGATGTATGTTTGTATGTCTATTTCTTTGGCACGGCCTACAGCCTAAATGGCTTGATGGATTTTAACGTTTGAGGTGTCATTAGATTTGTAAAAATTGTGAGAGTGACATAGGCTATAGTATTTTAATATGGCGTCTGCGAAATAAAAAAGAGAGGGAGAATAAACAATTTTTTTTTGATTAAAATTACAATATGGGTATCAAATGAAAGCTAGTGATTTGACGATTCCAAAAATATAAATATTATAGTACTTTTATGTTACCGTTTCGACACAAGACTAAAAAGTATGAAATAAACTAAATTATTACGATAAACAAAAAACCCGACTGCATAAAAAACCTATTAACTGAAAGGAGAAAAACAAGCTATATAATCACTAATAAACTATAACAGCTTTATTTGAGCTAATATAATTTGAATGTTATTAGGCTGGTATTGCAGGCGGGGACAACACAATAACCAACCAAAAATCGTCCGTGTCCCCGTTTGCGATACCTACCTAATAACACTCAAATTATATTAGCTCAAATAAAGCTGTTATAGTTTATTAGTGATTATATAGCTTGTTTTTCTCTTTTCAGTTAATAGGTTTTTTATGCAGTCGGGTTTTTTTTGCTGCAATTATCGCGCGCAGTATCAATGAAATGGGTTGGGAAGAAGCAATTGTCTTCGAAACTCGGGTAATACGCGCTACAGGGTCTTGAGCTGTAGTCACTGCATCTGAACCCATCCCTGATCATAGCGTCTCATTTAATTAATTCAACGAGAGAATGAATCTGTGTTTAGCTAACACACGGGAGCGACAGGAGAAAATGTTCCTTTGTAACATCCCAAAATATACAGATTTAAGTTTTATCACACTCTAAATGACCTCTCAAACTCAAACTAAACATTTTTTATTTAATTAACATCAAATTAGTTTTCTGACGGATTTTTTTTGACTCTATAACAGCTTTGGTAGCTATTTGATTGAAGAGAAGATGCGGCCAGAAACTTTACAACACAAATCTTTTATTCGTATGCTATTGACAGGGAGCTTGTATCTTGCGTGCGGTACAATAGTACATTTAGGGATGTAATAAACTTTGTAGCTCCTGTTTGTAACGGCCCCGAATGCTTACAAACAATGTTTTCAGTATACTCGTCTAAATATTACAGCATCTACTAAATCTTAACTACGCTTCGCTCAATCAAAACATCATCTCCACTTAAACAATTAAGAAGCAATCTTCTGAATAGATTAAGTTGTTACAGTAATTAGGAAATGTACGAATAATAGATTAGATTAAGTTCAGCAAGAAATTTTACCTTGACTTTGTTTGAGACCTTAATAATGTTGTGAAGAACGAGTCTTTGAGTCTTAAGAGAAGTTTATTCGGAATGCGTAAATGCGCGCTGCATACAAACGAAGTCTGGTGATATTTTCAATACTAACCAATTAAAGCCATTGACATTTTGCAGAAACAATCTAGAAACAAATCTCTATGCTTGTATCTTGTCCGATTTTCGTTAAAATATACAGTTTCAATGCTAGGATTAGTTTAAGATTTGTATGGAAATCTTTGAGGTACTGTATCTTTATACATTTTAACGAAAATCTGACAAGATACAAGCATAGAGATACCTGATAAAATTTTTCTGAAAAATTTCACTGACTTGAATTGGTTAGTATTGAAAATATAACTAGACTTCGTTTGTATGGAACGCGCCAACAGTAATATAGCCTTAACCCTTCTGGAGATTGAACTCAGTTGTGCGAATCTAAATGTTATTTAAGACCCAAGCATCCGTTTTTGACTGCAATTTTGTATTTTACAAAAATTATCTTAACGAATCTGTGTCCTCGAGCTACCTATTGGGAGTCTTGTTGCAACGAGAAGTCTCATTAGTCATTGTTTATGTTCTGAGTCCTAATAATTGTCCCAAGACTCAAGTTCTTCGCAACACTACACCTAACTATTAAATAAATTAATCTAAAGTTGAGATGAACCGTGAACTTGGGCCATTAATCAAATGGAGGGGAATCACGGCTAGGAGGAAATCCAGTGATATTTTTATTCTCAGTAAGAGGTGCAAAATTTTTCCTTGGAGGAAAATAGTGGAGATATAGTTATCATCTTCATCAAAGTGCCTTTTTGAGAGTTATGTTTAAAACAACATCTCCAGAGCAAATAAAACCCTAAACAATTTGTACTAAAGGTCATTTTCCGAGGCCCACCGATTTCGTGAACCGTATAATGCCGTAACATGCCAACGCTCAAACTACTAAAGTTACAAACACGTATAATTTCCTGAATATTAAAAGTAAACAGCTTCGCAATAAGTACGGCCATTGACTTGCGTTATTGGTCTTACAGTGATCTTGCCTGCGTACGCTTTCACTTTCGTCTTCCTCGTCGCTATCAAACGTAAACGTCGACGTTAACGTTAAGAACTCTGTAAAAATGGTTACTATAAACTCGATGATTATATGAATGACCAAAATGTCTGGTTTTGAAAATGTTACACTATGTTATTCAATATTGTATTTGTAAGTGTAGTATATTTTGTATTTTTTTGAGAAGATGCGGCCAGAAACTCTACAACACACATCGTGTTGTAGAGTTTCTGGCCGCATCTTCTCTACAACAGAACACCTTCCGACGCGGTTGTAGAGTCAAAAATGACGTCAGAAAGCTATGAGTTTTGAGTTGAACCTGCCCAAACGGTGAACAATTCGTTGAACTTGAACGTTGTTGGGACGCACAATATTTCACTATCTACGATAACACAGACGATGTGTAAAAAAGTGTAATTTTTGCACAATAACTGAGTTGTCTGCTGTTGTCTACACTAGGCCTAACAATGATCGGTCGATGACCTGTATTGTAGTGGTTCGGTTACGTGATATGAACAAGAAATTTAGAGCTTTCGATGGACTTCCATTGTTTGCAATCGTTTTGTCGAGCATTCTGTTTCTTTCTACATACCATTGAATCGACAGAAGAACAAATTGAACGGTTATACACAGGTTGTCAACGTAAAAGCGTTACCTACCCAAAGGGATGCTTTAGACTATCGAACTGAGCAACTTTTTGTATAGGACCAACTAGGAAATGCAAAAAAAAATTCTGTTTCATACCTTTTAATCGAGTAGGTTTCTTTTTCGTGATTTCAATATTGGTCCCATAGGAAAAGTTGTTCAGTTTTATGGTCTGAGGCACCCCCTTTAGTATAAAGTATACAGTAAACTTAAAAAATGCCCGTCAGGTATTTTACTTATCAAAGTCATCATCGTCTCCTTATCCCATTACTTGAGGTCAGCGCAATATGTCGTCTTCCTCCATTCATCTCTTTTACCGTCATTTTAGCGCACACTCCTTTTTTACACATGTCATCTTTCACACAATCCATCCATCTTTTCTTTGGTCGTCCTCTCTTCGTGGAGCCATCCACATTCATATTCAACACTCACCTTGTAATAAGACACTCATCTCTTCTCATCACATGCCCATACCACGATAATCAATTCAAATAAAAAACTTCCTCTAATATACTCATTCCTAATCTTGTCCATTCTAGTAACACACCAGTCATATCCATCTCAACATTCGCATCTCATGCAGTGGTTTTTCACCCGTTACTTTAAGGGTATAGTACTGTTGGCGCGCTCCATACAAACGAAGTCTGATGATATTTTAAATACTAACCGATTAAATTCAATGAAATTTTGCAGAAACAATCTAGAAACAAATTTCTATGCTTGTATCGTGTCAGATTTTCCTTAAAATGTACAGTTTTAAAGTTACAGTGCCTCAAAGATTTCCATACAAATCTTAAATTAATCCTAGCATTGAAACTGAATATTTTAACGAAAATTGGACACGATACCAGCTTAGATATTTGTTCCTAGATTGTTTATGCAAAATTTCATTGAGTTTAATCGGTTAGTATTGAAAATATCACCAGACTTCGTTTGTATGCAGCGCGCATTTACACATTCGGAATAAACTTCTCTTAACAGCCCAACATTCCGAGCCATGTGTGTACGTATATTTATCAGATACACATTAAAATAAACAAAATGCATTATTAATTAAAGTCACGTGCGAACTTACGTAAGTCACAAAGCAATAGGTTCTCATCAGAATACCGAAGCTATGTAATGTATACCAAGAACGACATATTTGCATATATATTATGCTAAGTAAATTCCAACAGCGGGTCATCATTGAAATTTAATGGGTGTCTGTATTCCTTGCAAGCTCTTACGGCTAATCTTATCTGCGCAGGTAGTGCTTTTGAGAGCAAGGGAGACAAATATGTGGTCAGTTTAAATGAGAAAGTACGTGAGTTAAACAAGGATGGACACGGACACTACTATATCTATTTACCAAACTCTCCCCGCTCTCCGTCGAGAGTATATCATTCCCATCCCTATAGTTACCATTCGAAGTAGAGAGGTTACTATCGCAAAATATTCCCCAGAACACAAAATAATTTTTTTTTTGTTGATTAATAATACGAGACCCGAAGAGAAGTAATTTCTTCTGCACACATAAACTCAAAACAATAATTCGGGGTAGTCAGACACTTTGCTAAAACTGTCAACTATATTTTTAAACATGCAGTTGTTATAGATTATAAGATTTTTTATTAGAGATTTACAGTGATTTCTTCCAAGGCGATATAATATACAACGTATTAATGAATTAACGCAAAACTAGAAAGTAGTTTGTTTAGAATCGAGAGCAGAATCGAATTATCATAGTTTCAACATAGGTAATTTTTTTCAAAATATTAAATAATTTGTGTGTAAAATTAAAAATTTTCTGAACACGATCTCAACCCACCGCTCGGGCACTCTCACCCTACTTACTACCCATACAAGATTCTTAAAATGTATCCATGCCTTGCCTGGAAACTTAAAATGAGAATAACTTTAAAATTTAATTATCAAAATAATGAAATTATTATTTCAATCTAATTATTTTGTTATAAATCAGTTGGGGTGTATGAGGTTTTGCACTTATTCATTAACACGTTGTATGTGTATACCTACAACCTACAAATAAGGCGAGGTAACATAGTGAACCCATCTACTACATCTATCCAATGATATCCTACTAATATTATAAACGCGAAAGTTTGTAAGTATGGATGGATGTTTGTTACTCTTTCACGTAAAAACTACTGAATGGATTTTAATGAAATTTGGCACACATATAGAATATGATATGGATGAACACATAGGATACTTTTTAAGGTCTACGCAGACGGAGTCGCGGGCAACAGCTAGTAATACATAATTTCATTTATAATAGATTAATCCATTTATTTAGTGTAAGTTGTCTTTAAATAAATGTTTTAATGACAATGTCACATAAGAAAAAGGTCAGAATATTTTAACTACTTAAATACCATTTCTCATTAGCATATTTGAGATACCTTGTCAAGTGATAAACGTCTAGCCTTTAGCACGAGAAAATATATTCCAATCCAGACAACCTCAAGTGAAACTTAGTTATAATTCAACATAGAAATAAACGCGCTACGGTCGAGACTGAAAACCAGAAGTTACTATTCGTAAATCGAGTTTAGAAGGTCTGAGTCCAGTTTAACTTTATTTCGCCGCAATTCACGCGACAAAGTCGTTGGACGTGTTCACTTTATATTTTGTTGTTTAAACCACAACTCGTGGTTTGTCTGCCGTTCTTGTTACTAAAAGGACTTTACTAGGTAATCTAATTACACTGGTCTACAGTGGTTTTGTTGCCCTAGATATGAAAATGATTTCAGGTCCATTTATGCACACAATTCATGAAACTATCAATGATTTTGTTAGATTTGCTCTGTTTTTTTTTTAAATCTTTATTTTCATTTTACATTACATTATTTAACAAACCGATAATTGTTCAAAATATAAGATATGCAAAAATCATGAAAATACGAGCACATTGAGAACTTTCATGAATATATTCGTAATCTGGGCACTTGAAAACTAAATGAAACTTTTTTTTGTAGAGCTGTATTATTCTTACACGACTGTAATCCCTTTCGGGGTGGTCAGAAACATTGCTACAACTACTGGCTTTCTGTTTAAGAATGTAGTTGTAGTAATGCTCACATTTAGCAATTTAAGTTTCAGGATGGAATGACGTGTCAAGTGCTGAGAGTTGGCTCGCATTTCCACCTAGACACTGCATAAGAAACCATGAAACCGTACGACGCCTCATACGACACCCACGGGAAGAATTGGAGTGGCCCAGCCGGAACCACACGGGAAATTTTCTTATAAGACTAATAAGAAAAATAAAATTGAAGTAAGTTGAAAAAAGATAGACGCAAGTACCTACGAAAATATAACGCACAAGTTTAATCTGAAAGGTGAAATCAAAAAATTGACTCGAAACCGTCGAGTATGTATGAAACAATTTGAAAGAGGGTAGAGACGCATTTAAAAAATTTAGTGATTAATTATCTAATCTTTTCGTCTTTTGGTTCCACCCGGAATATAGGGTGAAACAAAAATACAGAAAACATGCAAACGCAGAAAAGAAAGTTTGTTTACTGCGTTTGAGCGTATTTTATTCTCGTTTAATCTCTTCGCTGCGATACGTGTACATTGCTACTACTATGTAATTCTGACATAATGTCACTGTTAACATCTCGTTCAAGATTTAGCAGTATATGTGTCGTAACATGGACAGACATGGACTTGCGTAAAATTCGCTGAACGACACAGAGCGCGAGCGCAGACAATCGTTGTTTTTGTGAAACTAATATTTCATCATCAGATTGTTGATTGTATCATTTTTACTTCTTTTTACGTTTAACCTTTTAATCTAGGCTATTAACACATTCATACTGCTCTGATTTCTGTCTGGCTTTTCGGTGAAGGAAACCATCGTGAGGAAAACCTGCATGCTTCAATTTCGAGCCATGTATTGTACCACTGTCCATTACAAGTGGCGATGGACTCACTCACCGTTACACTGAACAGAGTTTCGGTACTACTAGTGAAACGTGGATATTCTGAGGTTTCAGTATATCTCTAATTACCCCCTCGGGGAATATAGTCGTGAGCATATTGTTACTGCTCTGATTTCTGTCTGGCTTTTCGGTGAAGGAAAACATCGTGAGGGAAACCTGCATACTTCAATTTCGAGGCATGTATTGTACCCACTGTACATTACAAGTGGCGATGGACTCACTCACCGTTACACTGAACAGAGTTTCGGTACTACTAGTGAAACGTGGATGTCCTGAGGTTTCAGAATATCTCTGACTAGATAGTCGTGAACATATGCTTACTTATCTGTTGTTACATTTTATTTAAATCGTGTGGTTTTTTAGAATAGACTTACATCATATTTTAGGCGCTGCTGGGCAGACGACGCGTGATGTCGCCCCGTCGGTCAAGGTCTTCAAACAAAGGCCGTAGTACCTTAGTTAAGGAATTATAGTCGGACTTTAGGCGGACAGGCCATATGCGTTACCTCCACCATTACCGTCCATTAGAAACCATACCCATAACTATTTTCACGTATATTGTGTCCGGCGGCGAATACAATGTACTTATGTCGTCTGCTCAAACCTTTACCGTTTGTGTCGTGAGAGGCTACTAAGGCTACGGTAGCATAGCATCGTTTGGAGAATTACGCCTGCGCCTCCAAGCGACGTCACCTGGAGGCGCGGGCGCGATTCTCCTTTACGACAAAAACGACGCTATGCTACGTACTATAAGGTTTATAATTGTGTTACTTTGACTATCCGCCACCGCCACACATCTCTTCTATATAAACCGCGCCAAAGGATTAGTTTTCTTAGACGTAGTGTTTTGTGGGCGAAAGGCTAGAGCCGCATATTACTTGACAAGTTGTTGCAAACGCTTCCTTTTCGTGATGATGATGATATCGATGAAAGTTATCAACGTACCTAGTGCTTTCCACTTTCATCGATTCTCTTCGATCTCTCCCAACAAAACATTCTTATTTAAAATTCCTTCATCAGTTTTATATTTTCTATAAAATCTGACCTTGATTTAAGATTCAAGAAGTATCTCGTCAATAGATCCGGAACTATCAACTTTAACAGCTTAGAAACTAGATTCGTATTTACTTCCGACTCTTCATAAGATACTTCAACCAAGTTAAGATGGCTGAAGAGGTTTTTAAGTAAGTAAATGTTACTTAGTTCCGGATTGGTTTGGTATTCTCATAGTGAGGCATGCATGCTCTCAGAATAATGATTATTACATATAGGGTCCTTCTTAATATGCTGACACATTTTTAAGGGGATGATCAGACCGTTAAACTGAACAACTTTATCTATGGCACCAACATCGAAATCGCGAAAAAAAAAATCTGCTGTTCTATTCAAAATTGCAAACCTACTCGAGCCAAATGTATGAGACAGCTGATTTTTTTTTCGCGATTTCGATGTTGGTCCCATAGAGTAAGTTATTCAGTTTGATGATCTGATCATCCTCTTAAAAAACTGTCAGCATATTAAGTTGGACCCTGTATATTTACTTAAACCATAGGAAGTAATTTTAATTAATCTTAAGCATAGTGTGGTTCCGGCTTAGAATAAACCACATAATTTTATTTCTTCTCGTGGTTGTCGTATGAGACAGCTAACGGATACAGTTTCCCGTCTTTCCCCTACAGAAAGTAAGATAAAAGGCGAGGTAAATTTATTGCGTCACCATGCCGCCCGTGCTGTGGGGCTGCATTTTGCGTGCGATAAGATTATATCTCGCCTTTTATCTCGTTCGTCCACGCGCAAATTGAAAGAGAGCTAAGGCCCGATAGCACTATATTCCCCTGCCATGCAAACGGTGCAGCAGCCGTCGCATAATGCGCGCGATTAGGGTATATCACGCATTTTATCTCGTTCGTCCACGTGCAAATAGAAAGAGAGCTAAGGCGCGATAGTGCTATTTTCCACTTCCATGCAGCCAGTGCAGCAGCCGTAGTATGATGCGCGCGGTTTTGGTATATCACGCCTTTTATTTCGTTCGTTCGCGCGCAAATAGAAAGAGAGGTAAGGCGCGATAACTGTATCTACCATACCTAATGCGGCTGGTGTTTTTTAGACAAAAGGTTTGCGGCCTATTACCAATTTATACGTCATTTCATCCGGAATAAATCTCAATGACTGCCATACTTAAACTTTCCTCTGCTCGAAGAGTCCCCTTATAAGTAGAATAAACATTATTAAAGGCATTTAATCTAAATAAGTTTTAATTTGAATTTAAACGTAGTTTGATATATTCAAAGAACTTGTTACCTACTTAATTGTTTTATATATACGAGAATGCAGTCGATACCATTATTTTATAATTTTAGTTGTGCGTCATAACTTAAATCTAATCTTTATTTATTAATAGGAACGTGAAACTGTAGAAACATAATTTGAAATATCACAATATTAAGATTCTAACATCCACTCAGATAATTTACTAGAACACATTTGATCGTAGATTATTAGTCAAATTTTTGTTTTGAGAGAGCTGAATCTAAAACCATTTCGAGATAATTGTCTCAATAGCAATATTTTCAATGTCAGTGATTTAAAAATGAAAGGATTATAGATATTTTAAATAAAAAAAACGTAGTTTTTCGGTCCTACGAGTGACGTCACTCACAGGACCTGCAAACTCTGTGCTAAAATAAAAATCAACATACAATATCTGGCAATTAAGAAAAATCGGAATTTGACATTTGATGTTGCCATTTCTGAGAAAGCATAGAGTTAGAAAGAGAAGGCAGGTGATATGTATACTTCTTAAAATTAAGCAAATGGTTTTGTCCATGGAGTTCGAATGATTTTTTCGCGACCACTTTTGCCATTTACAAATTACATTTAAAAATTAAATTTGTATTGATAAACTGTAATAATGATGATGATGAATTGTAATTAAAAATAAATTAATATCTTTAAATGGTGTCTTCTATCCGTAAAAAAAGGTAAAAATATAAAATAAACACCAAAAAAATGTTGAAGAAATTATGACATAAATAACACTAACTTACACGGAGAACAATATCTTGTTGTAGTTATATGCGACTACTATTTATTTTAGAAGACTTCACTAGAAAAATATCAGACTTAATTAGAAAATTTGTAATTATAAATCAAATTCTGGTAGATTTAACTAAAATCTACTTAAGGGTATATTACAGGTGGCGCGTTCCATACAAACGAAGTCTGGTGATATTTACAATACTAACCGAGAAAACTCAATGAAATTTTGCGGAAACAATCTAGAAACAAATCTCTATGCTTGTATCGTGTCAGATTTTCCTTAAAATGTACAGTTTTAAAGTTACAGCGCCTAAAAGATTTCCATACAAATCTTAAATTAATCCTAGCATTGAAACTGTATATTTTAACGAAAAACGGACACGATACAAGCATAGAAATTTGTTCCTAGATTGTTTCTGCAAAATTTCATTGAGTTTAATTGGTTTAAATTCGGAATAAACTTCTCTTAAGACAATAAGATCTGTCAAAATTTGTCATCTGTGCAGGTACATCGGTCAGACTTATAAACCTGGTACTACCTTTATGTTACTATCCCGGAATACGCTATGGCTGCGTCAGTATCAATTTCGAGCGGACGACGTCACAGACAGAAAACATTTTACAGTTCCCTGCGTGCCCATTATCTACCTTTAATATCACACCCATACATGGTTACATAATGACTATAGGTACCTACTTCACTTGTATAAGTACAGTTACAGTAACTACCGAAGGGCCACTGTTATGTTTGTAAGTAGGCGCATCGATGCTGACAATCCGCTTTCACCGGCGAGATTCGCACTCGTCTCTCGTAGCGTCGCACGCGCAGAATGTAAAGCTTTCGCCACTATTGTCCGTTCTGATGGACATTCGCTTTATTTATCGTTTGTTTTGAAGTGCCACTGTGTGCTTCTATTGAGCGTATCTTTACTAAAGTGGTAGTAATGGTTTATTACTATTGGTATGTGGATGGGATCGTTAACTACACGTTACCATACATATTCTCAAGCCTATGTTTTTAATTCGTATTATGGTAAGCAGGGATAATAGACCACAAATGGCCTCCTGAAACACCGTGTGCACGTAGCTTTAGAACTAATTATACGCATAAGTACATCGATCTTATCATATAAATCAATGATCTATAAGTTATACTAATAGATCACGTGTATAAGATAATAACTATTTACGCCATCTATCAAAGAATTATTACTTAAGTAACATTTATTTTTAAAAACCGGCCAAGTGCGTGTCGGGCCACGCGCAGGGTAGGGTACCGTAGTTGCCCGTTACAATATACGGACTTAGACGGGGGCTTTTTGTTTTATACTGCGGTTTAAAGGCTAATAAAGTCTAAAAAGTAGTCTAGTGCTAAGCATCTCTGAGCTAAGCCGCGGACAGACGGACATAGCGAAACTATAAGGGTTCCTTATTGACTACGGAACCCTAAAAATGTGACAGAAAAATCACTGCAGCATCCATTAATATTTCCGATTCAAAAAGAATAATACAAAAATAGCGTGAACGTCAAAAAACAAAAGAAATTGCCCGATTGTAAACATGAAAATTATATAGGATATGTCATTATAAATGTCAAATTAGAGAGGCCACAGAAAAGAGCTCTAAAACAATGGAGATAGGACAAATAACCGTAAATCATATTTAGTTTCGAACAATAGAGGATTGTAGTTGAAAAATTTACGATAATTTCGCAATGAATGGCGCATAATGTACATTTTACTTTTTGCTTCAGAAGTCAGTCACATTTACAACGTGTTAAAAACATATACGACATACAACGTGTTAATGAATAAGCGCAAAACCTCATAAACCCCAACTAATTTTAAACTAAATAATTGGATTGAAACAATAATTTAATTATTTTATCAATTAAAATTTAAAGTTACAGTACATTTTAAGTTTTCTTGCAAAAAAGATTTTTTGTTATTTATGCAATGAATAAAAGCGCTAGCATGCTCATGGATATATTTTAAGAATCATATTTTGGTAGTAATTGGGTTGACATCGAGGTCAATAATTTTAACAAAATATTTAATATTTTGAAAAAAAATTACCTATGTTGAAACCTTGATAATTCGATTCTGCTCTCGATTCTAAACAAACTAGGTACTTTCTAGTTCTGCGTTTATTCATTAGCACGTTGTATATGGAATACTCACAGTTGGCCAGAAACATTGTCACAATCGCCAGCTCACTACTCTTTTAAACGCGTAAATTGCGTCAAACTTTTGTATGAAATTTACAACTCTGCAGCCACTTTAAGTTCACATAAACACTGCATAAGAAACCTTTAATCCCTAAGTTGGCTCGTACGATACCCACGGGAAGATTTGGGGTGATCCATTCTAAGCCGGAACCACATGGCGAACAGTCATAAGGAGGTAGTATAAAAAGTCTCTGGTGGTAGTAGTCGTCACATAAAAACCACGTCAGAGGCCGTAAGGCGGTCTGAAAAAACTCTGACACCAGGGCATGCTGCCCACGCGATAAGAAGAAGAAGTATAAAAAGTTAATTTTACCAAATCTTGTTCTGTTATCTATTAGGCATGTTCGATGGTTTTCTGGTTTCGCCTTTTTTATTTACATCTTTTTATGCATGCTGTAAAGGATTAGATAATTAAATTCATCTTTACACTCGAAACATAATTATTTATTCAGTCACGGTCTAGAAGGTACGGAAAAAATATGTTAATTAAGATTAATGTATGCAATCATGTGCACAGGCACGTGATGTTAATTTAAAGGTAAACGAAACCACATCTACAAGGTGTTAAAAACACAAAATGTCAAAACTATCATTGTTTTATAGTCTCTAGTTTTCCGGTATACAAAAACATTGCGAGAAAACTTCTTCAATTCGAGACTATTTGTCACTCGACAGAGATGATGGCACTGCAGCAAGTGCAAAATGGATATCCTACTTCCTATGAATATTATTATTGTGATAGTTTTTGACGATGTTTGTGACTCAATCATGCATAAGCGGTTGAACGGATTTGGATGAAATTTGACTCACATACATAGAAAATTAAAAAAAAAATCTGCTCATCGCAGAGATGTGGAGTAGTCGTACGTTTTATTTAGTTAAACTAAGCTCTGACTACTCCCTCAATGAATATAATATTAAGGATGCTTATGCTTTGTTTATAAGATAGTTTTAATATTGTGTTATGAAACTCAGGATGAAGATTTCAAGGATTTCTACAAATTTACCTGAGCGTAGTAATTCTAGAGCAATTTAGTTTATGCTCCAGGCACTTAGGCCTTATGTTTCATCCAGTTTCGTGTTACGACCTTAAGGGTTTACTTCTAATGATGCTACCTGTACCTTCGCACAGCCTAAAGATAGAAACAAAATGTTGAATTTGTGTTCTACAGAAGATGGAAGACTGCACTAAGAAAGGATTTTTTTTAAATCAACCTCTAAGTTGGCGAAATGTAGTGTAAATGTTTGTAATCCACGCGGACGAAGTTGCGGGCAAGAGCAAAAAGAAAGTAAGAACATGAAACTAACTTATCTTAAAATATTGTGAAGGTTGGGACCGCGCGGGTAACTATAAGGAAATTGATCAGTAGCAATGCTCATGGGCGGGAAATTTGGCTAGAAGGTAAGACGGCCGGTGGACAAAGGTAATATCGGAATGGAGGCCAAGAGAAGGAAGGAGGTCCGTGGGTAGACCACCGATGCGTTGGTCAGATGACATTGTAAGGGGCATGGATCCGATTGGCACAGGAGCGTGAGGAGTGGTGCAGTAAGATCCCAGCAGTGGGATGGTGTGGGCTGATTTGGTTGGTTGATATCATGATTGGGTAGTCAGAGATATTCTGAAACCACAGAACATCCACGACCGACGAAACAGATCAGCTGACCGAAGAAAGCGCCGACCCTTGGATCCCCGGTCGAAACTATCATCATCATCTTTATAACATAGTACTCTATAGGTAATTAAGAGAAGAGTTCTCGAGTGGCGACCGCGTACCAGATAGGCGCAGCGTGAGTCGGCAGTGATCCCCCTGCAAGGTGGGTCGACGACCATCAAACCTGTTTGATGAGGGCAGGACCGGTCCTAGGGGGATGCCTATGTCCAGCAGTGGACGACGTAAAAGAGCTAAAAACAAAGGTGTGTTTGCCCGTGAGGTTGTAAACACAAACACGTTTAGTGTGCCGCGCTGTAAGTAAACACATTAGCGCAGATTGGCTGCACTTCAATCCTTATCTCTGATATGACTTGACTATAATATCTATTGCTAGGTGCTTTAATGGTTTTCATATGGAAAACTTTGAAATGGTACATAGAGGGTGTAAGAGACAGCTAAATGTTCACCGTCAGAGACAGTTTAATGGTCTGAGTTCACCGTTTCAGTTTGCAGAGGGCTGTCCTTTACACCCTTTATTTATCAATTGTTTTGGCAAATTCGTCGTGACATGGTGAGGAATTTCGAGGTATTTGTCTTCTCCACCACTGACCACATCCTTTTCGATTGATTACTTATTAATATTTTGTTAAATTTTATTAGCATTACAATGACATTTGTACTTCTTACAATAATGATTATTTATCCTATAATACCATCTTCATTTCGTCAAAATATAAAATACACAGACAATTTTAAAGTATCTTTTAAAGATAACAATTTACAAAACTAAAGAAAATACCGGAAATAATGTTTTTCGATGGTATATTTTTTGCTCTTTTTCAAGGCGGACTGCCTTGTATTGGAATAGAATTAATAGTATTGATATTAACTTGATATTTGGCACAGGTGTGAAACGTGTTCTCTCATAGGTATCAACATATAAGTTACTCTATGGTTTCAATCTTTCGGACACGATGACGCACGACGGATAGGAGCGACACGCGGCTGTGTCAATTTTAACTTCATTTTAATAAACATCCTAACTCTTTATTAATTAAAGTACACCGGTAGTATAAAGAACTATATACTATTACCTATTTTATGCTGGTAGGATAACAGTAGGTATTAAGTGCTAATAATTTCTGTTGCTATCTTGAGAGCGAATGCAGCCAGCATTTTAGGAATTATGTATTGAACAGGGGCACACTAGTTAGTTATAGATGACGAAGTTTTCATGCAGGTTATATTTTTATTAACGAAGCTTATAGCAGATATAAAAGATATCGTAAATCTGGACTGACCAAGTCCACGTTGCGGTTGTGAATTTTCTGTAAATTTACTTTCAAAAGTTAGATATTGTACTTTTTGTGATATTTTATTTTTACACTGAATCCTTATTTTACAGAAAATTTCGTATCGACTGTAATTATAATATAAGTATATTTTTAAATTGTTTGTAACTAGTAAGAACCACCTTATGTCCGTATTAAGATATATAATAAAAACAACACAAAAAACCAGATTTTTCTTACAAAGAAACATGAAGGTACTTCATGTACCTACATGTTTCACAAAAAATAAAATAGGACTGGTTCAGTAACTTTTTTTTAATTCTTGTAATTAAACCTACGCAAATAATTTACGAAATATTCAAAATGTTAAGAACCTACCTACACGAGAAGGATAAAAAATTATAAAGGTTTATAATATTACTTTGTCGGCTACTCAAATTGCAATTTTGGTTTTTAGGGTTCCGTTCGATAGGCTCCAATTGCAATCCCATAGAAACTAAATCGATATAATGTTTCTGTGTCAAGATATTTGCGCTCAAAGCCAAAAATAGGGCGTAACCCTCGGTAAATAAAATATATGATTTTATGATTATTTAATTTTATTATTATCGATATGCAAACCTCTATTAATAATAACGCACTTCAAAAGTCTCGTGTTAACTATCGCTTATCAATGTTGTCAATTACATAAATTATAGAGTTTGATAATTAGATAACTGAAGTAGCATATGCTCACGACTATATTCCCCGAGGGGGTAGTCTGAGACATTATAAAACCTCAGAACATCCACGTTTCACTAGTAAAACCGAAACTCAGTCCAGTGTGACGGGGAGTGAGTCCGTCGCCACTTGTAATGGACAGTGGGTACAATACATGCCTCGAAATTGAAGCACACAGGTTTCCTCACGATGTTTTCCTTCACCAAAAAGCCAGTGGTGTTACAAATCGTACATAAATTCCGAAAAACTCATTGGGACGAGTCAGCCTGGACGGGGATCGAACCATCGCCTCCTACACGGCAGGCAAGGTTACTCGCCGCTGGACCACCACAACTTTTAATAACTAAAGTAGTTTTTGCACAATTCATCTTCTAAGCATCGAAGTACCTAATGCCTCTTCATAAAAATTCTAACCAAGGGACAGACTAAATACTAGTGGGTACGGGTGAGAATTTTAGTTGGTCAGAAGCCAACTAAGTTAAAAAATCGACGAAATGCCAGAAAACAAGAAAGAATACTAAAACATCCTACTTATATTTCTGTATCAGAGTCATACACACACCCATTACACAGTACATTGTACATTACACACACACACATACATACAGGTACATTACAGTACATTAGTAGGAGTACATTGGGCCAGGGCCCGCGTATTGAAGAATGGCCCATTCCCTCTCTGTTTCGTTATTATAAGTTTTTATCTTACAGAGAGATCCAAATTATATGGAATTGCATATTATTTTAATTAATTTATTATTATCAGCCATTGGCGCTCGTTGGCGTAGTGGAGCTTTGGAAACGATCACCGAAGTTAAGAAACGTCAGGTTCGGTCAGTTTTTGGATGGGTGACCGTTTAGTGGTATTTCATCACGAGGGTTTCCGTGCTTCGGAAGGCACGTTAAGCAGTTGGTCTCGGATAGTTCCGTCAGATGGCGTTGTAACTATTCGTTGAGTAAAGTCAGAGGCCTATTAAGGCGGATTTGAAATTCTCTGACAGCAGGTTGACCACTAAACTTGCCTCCACCACACACATTCTACAGGCTATAACTTTTATTATTAGACGTCCTTACTGTAATGTTTGCAGACGACATTTCGCTACTATTTCAATTTAACGCAACGGAAAACTACCATGAAAAAATTCAAAACACACTTCGAACTATCCAAACTTGGCTACAACATAATAATTTGGAAATGAATCCCACTAAAACAAAACTCATACAGTTCTATCCCCCCCAGCGTACACCACTTACCTTAAATATAAACATAAATAACGTCCCGATTGAAGAGGCAGACCACTGTACACTATTGGGCCTAATCATAGATAACAATGTAAACTGGAAAGATCACATCTCACACATAAAAACTAAATTATCTAGATTCCTTTACGTTTTACACACACTGCGATTAAATACTAATTTTGAAACGGCATTATCGACATACTTTGCTTACGCAGACGCATGGCTGCGATACGGTGTGATATTATGGGCAAATAGCACCGACGCGCACGATCTGTTTGTGATGCAGAAAAAATGCATTCGTATTCTAGCACGCATCCCCTCCACTGATAGCTGTAAACCGTACTTCCTTCAATATAAAATTCTCACATTACCTTCTTTGTATATATTGGAAATGGCTAAATTCGTTCATCAAAATAAACAATTATTTAATAAAAATAAGAAAGACTATCTGCGACACAATTTACGGTCTAAAAATGAATTTTCTTTACCAGTCTCAACTATGACCATGTACCACAAAAGTCCATACTTTTCAGCTATAAAAATATACAATAAAATACCAGAATGTTTCAAGTTAGAACCAAAAACTCATATATTTAATAATAAACTTAAACAATACTTAATAGATAAATGTTATTATGACAGGAAAGAATTTTTTGATGACATTTTATGATATTATTTTCGTTTTGTTTGTTTTTTTTTAATTTTATTTTATTTTGATCTCAAAGACATAAATTATAGCGCCAAAGTATTATTATTATTATGTCTCAATTTTTGTTTGTAAAAATAATTTTCTAATGTTGTTATTTAATGGAATGAATGTTAAAATTGTAACCTAGTAATGATAATGAATTTAATTTGTATTGTATTATATTTAAATGTGAAAAATTATGTTCTGTGTTCCACAGCATGCTGTGCCCACAATGGGTATCATATGCTGATCTGCTATGTATTATAATACCTTTTATATACCATATGATCCGCATGAATAAATGAATTATGAATTATGAATTATGAATTAATTTATTTATCAGTCATTGATGTCCCACTGTTGGGCAAAGTCCTCCCTCCGTTCTCTGCAAGAGTCTCTGTTCCGAGCTTCGACAGGCCAATTCTTAAGGAAACCATCAATTTCGTCTCGCCACCTTCGTCTTCGCCGATTTCGTTTCGTAGGGGACCTCATCTGGCATGCGGCAGACATGTCCAGCAACAATTAATTAAATACATATCTACACTAATATTATAAAGAGGAAAGATTTGTACCTATTTTTGTATGTTTGTATGTTTGTAATGAATAGGCTCAAAAAGTACTGGGCCGATTTAAGAAATTCTTTCACCAATAGAATGCTACATTCTTCCAATTTGACATAGGCTACATTTCATTTTGAAAAAAATTAGGGATCCTTGGTAAAATAGACAATTGTCTACCCCGTGCAAAGCCGGGACGGGCTGCTAGTTTTATATAAAACAGATTGTCTTTCCCTTCAAAGTCACTCGTAAGAAGGAAGCAATCGACAATTATTGTGTAAACTAAAATAATTATAACTAAAGATGAAGGTCGTGTCATAGAATAAGTGTCGAACAGATGTTCACACGCATGGTTACGTACGTTGCGATACGCTGCGATACGCTGCGGCACGCTGCGTTTGCGGTAAATGCTCCGTGAAATCGATAATCTATTCTGCTGAGGCAAAGAAAATACTAGAACATTCAGAACCTTCTGTAAGAGCGAATAATGATAATTATTTAATGATAGTCAATTGGAGTAGTCGGGGAAATCTACGGATTTTTGTATGGTAGGTTGCATTAATTGTACTTTTGGTGAAAATTTGGAATATAGTAGATACATACCTGAAAAACATAAATTCTCAATAATCCCCGATTTTTTATGTTGTATTATTGAATAATTAAGACATTTACAAAACAATAAATTTAGGTATGAACAAAAAATGGAAAACTGGTGATTTTGTACAGGATGGCTTCGTTCAATACGTTTTACTTATAACAATAATAATCCACGGTTAATATCGTTAATTTGGGTAGATATTTAATATTTTGTAAGTCTTCAAAAATTATAACCTCAAAATTAAATTATTTACTGTTTGTTTTTTCACATTAAATTTTTTGATAAAAAAAAGCCTTTTGATAATTAACTGTCTCTATTGCTGGTATGCTGGTCGAAATATTTTTAGAAATAAGCTTGCCATTTGTACATTAATATCGATTTTAAGGTATTTCTCAGGTTCCTGAGCCTATATAACCACGAAATCTCGACAAAAGTGTTATAAATTAACAGTAATATTATTTCAAACACAATTTACTAAAGTGTCTTTAATGCAATCTCAAACCTTATTTTTCCTAGACTAGAGGGGATGTCACTGGGGACGGTGTCCAGCTGTCGGACGCTAAAGTAATGATGATAATGATGAAAGAAACTAAGATAAGTGTAATTTTTAAATATAATTTTGTGTTTTTTAATTGAGAGATGCTTATGCTAACACGAAAGAAGAATATCGTGACGTAATAATATACAGGGTGAAATTGATATCAGTAGCATCCTTTGAAACTGAGAGTCTACCCATCAAACTGAACTACTTTTACTATTGGACCAAGCCGATCGGAGAAAAAAAAATCTGCTGTTGCATACATTTGAGTCGAGTAGGCATTACATTTTAGTGTGGAACATCAGATTTTTTTTGCTCCGATTGGTTTGCTCCCATAGTAAAAGTTGTTCAGTTTGATGGGTAGGTTCTTAGTTTAAAATGAGACTAATGATATCAATTTCACCCTGTATCAGCGCAAAAAACTTAGCCCCCAATTTTTTTTATCTGGAATCTAGATATTCGGGATATAGGCACCACGTTTATAAAAACTGTAAATAGCTCGGAGAATATCGTCGTGAGTAGAGTCTAAACCACCCCTTAAATATTACTAGAGTGTTTAGTTACATCCTGTATCCTGAACAAATCCAAAGTTCAGAATCTAGAAATTCTAGTATTTCATTTGAAAAAGCGGAGAACATCACATGAAGTGAGTTCTTTATAGATATTGCGACAGATTCCTCTCAAGGATTTTTTATTATTATGACTTTTTTTTCTTGACTATTATTAAGGTCAAACGTCGCACGTGTAGCGATTTCATTGGGTTTCTATCTTACTTTCATATTATATTTTATGGAAACATGAACTCGAATCCGTGTTCCTTGTAGGATGAAGGGGGTAGGGTACAACAATTTTATTTGTATTAGACTTTTATCATCCCACTCCTGGGCAAAGGCCTCTCCCTTACTCTTCCACTCGTTCCTGTTTTGGGCAACCTCTGGCCATTGGTCGTCAAATTTATCCAGGTCATCTCGCCATCTCTTTCTAGGTCGAACCGGATGTTGGAGACCGTTTCAGGGATTCAGGACATGATGGTTTTTGCCCATCTCTCAGGATGCATTCGACAGACATGACCGGCCCACTCCCATTTAACTTTGGCGCCTTTCTTTCCGACGTTGGTTATTTGTGTTTTGGAGTGCAATGAGTGTTTTCTTGACCCGCACCAAGAATGCTGCCCTTAATCGCTCTCTGGCAAACTTTGAGCTTGGTCTTTTGGGCACAGGACCGGCACTCTAAAGAACGTTTTTGAATTTCGAAATGGCGTCTGCACATGCGCACTTTGTACAAACCATCCATGACATTGCGTGTAGGGCCACGCTTTGCATTTAACGTCATCGACATTTCAATACTTTTAATTGTTCGTTCTATTATTAAAATTAGTAATTGAGACAAAGAATTATTGAAAATGTTAATTTAGTGTTATTTTTCAACGTTAACTGTATAACATAATTTCTTATCTTCATAATATCATACAATATTAATGACACTGGGGAAAATATGTTGTGAGTATGCATGCACGTTCAGACAAACTAATTTAGCATTAGGTAGCTGTTTACGAAAGGCTAGTTACGCTTCAATAGAGATGTAAATCGTGTTTATTAGAGCGCTGCATGTATCAAATACCTACCTACCTACTTATGTATACGAGTGTTATATACTTACGTGGACTCGGGCAACAAATAAACCATTTTTTAATCTAAATATAATGTCTAGAAAAATTAGCTGAAACAATCGAACAACTGTCTCTACGGGTCCAATCGAAAATCTCGAAAAAAATCTGCGGTATTCAAAACATAGGCATACCTACTATACTTCATTCCAAATAATGATGACGAGATTTTCCGATTCCTATTTAGCTTTCTGGCCGATTCTGATTACCAAATGTAATTAATTTATTGGATACATATACTATCCGACATATCTTGGACGTTACTAAAGCTGTTTTAAGAATAAGTGAGAAGTGTTTCAAATCTCCGTTTCTGTAATGCAAAATAGCCTTAAAATTTCATTGCTATTTTGAATGGAGTATAGACCCAAATCAGATTTTTGTTCCCGATTTCGATGTTGGTTCCATAGATAAAGTTGTTCATTTTGATGGTCTGATCAACCCCTTAAAATAGTTTCATCTCATTTTATTAGGTCTTACACATCGACATGCGTTAGGCCTCTACGATGGTAAGCGATGTACTTTTGTATTATAATATCTGCTATGTTAATTATGAATGAATTCAGTTTTTAGGATTCCGTATCCAAAGGGTCTAACGGCACCCTATTCCTAAGACTACACCGTTCGTCCATCCCTCCGTCCGTCCATCCCTCCGTCCGTCCAGTTAGGACGTTAAAGGGCTGTATATTTTGACATTTTTACATAATGTTATGTGTTATTATCTAATAGGAAGGATCTGTCTTTAAGACTAGAGTGAGCCATACCAATTGTAAAGTGTCCACTTTTTTTGACGTTTGAGTGTGTGGTGTCAAGTAGTATGGGCAAAAGGCACCGAGTGACATATGGCCTTATGTTTACGGTCACTTTTCACACACACTAGCTCAAAAAAAAGTGGACAGCCGCATAAACAAATATCTATAGTTCCATCTCCTTTTACTATTAAAGGTATGTCATAAGACAAAAGAGACCAACTACAATCGTAAATTTATGCGGACTCTATGGAGATCCTTCCTCTTAGGTTATTATTTTGAATTTGCTAACAAATAATGAAACAAACAACAAGTAAAAAATTTAGGGGGTCTCCAAACAAGAAAGGTGTTTATTTCAAGGTTTTTGTTTTTGGTCTATAGTAAAAACGGCAATACAAGCGCCAAATTTAGTGTAATTAGAGATAATACTCTAAAGTAAAACAATTTTCAGATTTAATTTAAAATATTAATGACCATAGTAATTAGGTAATAATGAAAATCACAAAGAGCTCACCCCCGTCACACTGGACAGAGTTTCGGTACTACTGGTGAAACGTGGATGTTCTAAGGTTTCAGAATATCTCTGACTACCCCCTCGGGGAACATCGTCGTGAGTATATGCTTATGCTTACAAAGAGCAACATTAATCTTTATGGGACAAATGTGCAAGTATCTTGATTGAATTACCTTATTCAAGAGTTTGCCGCGCATACCCCTTCGAGCAACCTCTCGTACCCCGGGGTTACGCGCACCACTAATTGGGAACCACTGCTATCTGAGAATTGCTTCCATACATTACAGCATAAGCATATGCTCACGACTATACAACGTGTTAATGAATTAACGCAAAACTAGAAAGTAGTTTGTTTAGAATCGAGAGCAGAATCGAATTATCGTGTTTTCAACATAGGTTTTTTTTTTCAAAATATTAAATAATTTATTTGTAAAATTTTAAATTTACAGAACTCGATCTCAATCCACCGCTCGGGCACTCTCACCCTACTTACTACCAACACAAGATTCGTAAAATGTATCCACGAGAACGGTAGCGGTTTCATTAATTGCTGAAATGATATTGGTTTTACTTCTACAGGTGCAGTGATTGCTCATTTACGTATGACTTCCCACATAGGTATTACACCTTCATACCTTCATGACAAAAACTAGGAAAAAATGTTCTTGAACACAAAGATTAATAGGTATGTAGGTTAAACAATATTATATTTGCGGTTAAGTTAACGTTACCACACCTTGTTATGACTATCGATTTATTTGATTAGGATGCGCAAAACTAAGTTTGTTTTCATCGGAATCTTTGATTAATATTCTCCACTGATATGGACTGGCATTTTATATCTCTCCTATCAGCTACCTTATTGCCTTAGTATAAAGTTTTCAATTGAATGCACTAAGGCTAGACTAACTCTTATAACTTAAGTAATATATTGTACAATTCGTAATCAATTCTATTTAACATCATTAGGGATTACTTTTGCGTGATACAGTTCATTTATGAGAAATCAATCGGGCAACAGCCCCCCTGGACAAAGTGACATTCTATTGGCGTCGACGCTAGTAGAAACGGATAAAATGTATGGTTTTGAGATTGGCGATCGAAATATTTTGACGTTTGTTTTCGTCACCATACGTCAATTCCATACATTTTTTATGCTTTCTACTGTCGTTAACGCTAATCGAAAGTACTTTGTCTGGGCCCAGGTACGAATAAGCTTTGTGTATCTTTATGATTGGTTCGTAGTTAAACTAAAGATTCTAACCACACTGAGAGTGGATACGGTCGTGAGTATTACAATTCAAAGAAAAGTACAGGTATGTGTGCCACATACTCTTGTAATTTAATATTTTTAATTAGGTTTGGTTAACGGGGCTTATGTTTATTGTATTTGTAATATTGAAGTTAATGTCTTATGACAAATGTATTAAAATTTCACGTAGAGTTAAGGATTAAGTGATTTTGGGCCTTTTTATCTGGTTTGCCTGTTAGTTTAGTGCTTCTCGTTTTTATTCTAAATTTTTTCATTATATCATTCATTCTATTTTTCAGAAAATGCGTGTAACTTTTATAGTATTTATCTCATCGCGATCAGTTTACTCAATCACAAGATATGCGATTTTTTTACTAGTCTCTAGTGGTACGAATCGAAGTCGCAAGCACAGTCTACTCTAGTTTTACTCCCACAAACCTATCCCTTAGTCGTCTCGTACGACACCCTTGTAATGAATAATTATGGTGGTCTATTCTATGGCAAGAACCGCACGGTAAATTTCAATAGAGGAGCTCATTAAAATATTAGTAGTTACTTATTAAAGAGAATGAAAGAGAATTTCTCATTTACTTAGAATTTCGTTCTCTTCCATACTCTAACGTTTTAATTTAAAGTAAATAATTATTTTCACTTTATAAAATTGACAGGATTTTATGTAACAAATTATTAGGTTCTTTCAGAGTTTACTGAAAACATTATACAGGGATTGTATTCATTTTATAGTCTGCATATATTTTTACGTTATGATTATTACGCAAGTATTAAATACGTACAAGTATTAATACAGTAAGATTAAAAACTGTCACGTCATCAATCATCATGCATAACCAATCTATTACCTAGTACTGCAGGGCACCAACTTCCTTACTATAGATATTGAATGGACACGAATTTGGATTTGTTATTTGTTTCTCAATAATAAAATGATTGATTGATTAACTAAAGGGAAGAGTTTGGAGTCAATATTATTATTATTGAGTGAATAGGGCCTTAACAGACTTACGCCTGTGCCACTTCGACCATCGCTGATTCATACAGTTCCCTATTAATCTCTATAGCAGTTAGATATCGTAGTAGGTTTTTAACACGAAGGTTTTGTATCTCATCTGGAGTCAGTACCTGTCTGTCAAGATGACTACTTCGTTTGTACATTAGTGGACCACAATCGCAGAGAATATGCAGAGGAGTTTCCATTTCCTCCCTGCAGAACCTACAGCAGGTGGAGTCGCTTAGCTTGAAGGTGTACATGTGTTTATTTAGTTTGCAGTGACCTGTGAGTGATCTCACTATTGAGAAGAGACTTTAAGAGCTTGTAGGCTGTTCGTTTGTTTGCGATTATACCCTTTGATAAAGTACTTTCTGTGAAGGTAAGTTACAGTCTGTAGTGAACCTGCCTGTTGTGCCGAGGGTCGCGGGTTCGAATCCCGTAAGGGACAAAATATTTGTATGATGAATATGAATATTTGTACCCAAGTCATGGATGTTTGTATCTATTTATTTATGCTATATCGTTGTCTAATACAAGTCCAGGCTAGATTCTGGTTCTTTAAATGTGACTAGATAATTTGTGTGACAATGTCCAAGATATTTATTTTATTTACTTTGGAGTGATTTAGGCCGGGAGCATTTCTCAATGTCTTAATTGCCTCCTTATTCAAATAATTGCTATACTTATTCGAAGCTTCCCGGTTTACACTTTTAGGGATGTCGAAAAAGGCTTCAGGGCCTATGAAGTGGTTTTCTGTCCTCCTTCTGGCCAATCCGTCCGCAGTTTCGTTCCCTTCTATGCCTGAGTGTCCTGGTACCCTTTTAGTGTCAGCTGATCGTGGTTGCCCACGGCATTAAGCTGAGCTACGCAGTCCTGTACTAGCTTGGACTTTATTATCGGCGAGTCCAAGGCTAGTAGAGCTGCTCGACTATTATGATGCGTTTGTTGACGTAGCTTTTGTTTGTGTAGTTTTTTCGAGATAACTGTCTAACTAAACAATGGAATATTGGTATATCGACTAAAGTACTGAAAGCTTTGTTTTTCAATTTTAAAGTAATACACGGTCCAACTTAATATGCTGACACGTTTTTAAGGGGATGATCAGACCACCACACTGAACAACTTTCACTATATATTTCATCTAAAATGTAGTTATTAAACTAAACCATTCCTGAATCACGCACCTACCGTATCTTAGTGAAATTAATGTACCTATTATCTATCAAACACACAAATAGATGTAATAATTAGTTAGCATTGTTTTGTAGTACCTAAGGATGAAAGACCTAGCTACCCATAGGACAGGGAATCCTAGTTTGGGAGCTAGGCACCGTTTCTCAACTTGTACTTTAAGATGCAAATAAAGTTATTTTTTTTTTTTTTTTTTTTTTTTTTATGGGACCAACATCGAAAAAGCGAAAAAAATCTACTGTCCCATACAATTGGCTAAAGTAGGTTTGCAGTTTTGTATGGAGCAGTTGATTTTTTTTTCGCGATTTCTATGTTGGTCCCATAGAGAAAGTTGTTAAGTTTGATGGTCTGATCATCCCCTTAAAAAAGTGTCAGCAAGTGTGTGTGTTTTGTTAAGACGTCTTCAATGCTCTTAATAATTTCGAATACATTACCATAATGAAGATATGAACTGCGTAAATATTATCTGGTTTTTACCTGTGAACAAACAAAAATTATTTTTAGAACAAATGTCAATAAAAGTCATTTTGCAGATGCACCTACCCAATGACCTTTACAACAACCGTTGTACATACCATAAGAGACACATAAACAGCTTGGATTTGAATATTCTACTTTATGTCTTATTGTTTAAAGTTCAAAACTTCAGAAGAACGTTTTAACACACGAAAACAAGTTTTTCTACAAAAACATTTGACATAAATTTAACAAATTCTGTTGGGAAATCGGAAACGTTCGCCAAAACCCATTTAGCTTAGTTGTAGTATAAAGATCAAACAGTAGCGCTTCTGCATTGTCCGAGGTCTGATCGCACCGAAAATATAGATTAAAGTAGATGGCGTCAATAACAGTAAAATAAAATGGAAAGGTCCATTCCAATGACTGACTTGGAAACCTAATGTTAAAACAAAAAAAAATGCCAAAATGGATACAATAAATCAAAAATCTTTACTTAAAAACTTATGAAAATACATATTTTTAACAATAAGGACATTTCAAAGTGGGTTTAAATAATAATATTTTAAATTTCTATGCAGATAAAGACTTGATTAATAGATTGATTGAAAAACTTTTATAAAAAAGTAGAATCTAGTTAGAAGTTTAGTTAATATCGAAAACATAATCGCATATTATTATGCTGTGAAAACTCATGTGTGCTCAGTATGGCAAAAGGCAGTTGTATAGGTACAGTAAACTAATTTTAAATCTATAACTTAATGCCACAATCACTTGAATAAACGTAATTAAGCATCTGTGAAACATACAAACAAACTGCGAATATTTTTTGTGACAAGATTCTATGGTAGCCTAAATTAGAAATTGGTTGATTATACATCTGGATCTATCTCTCCCAGATTTTTCGTTTCAGTCATTTCTTAGAGAGACTACTGCTTGTTTATTAACACCGTGGTACAGTCGTTGCCAACGCGATGCCTTAATTACTCAAGTGTACTAATTAGTGCCGAGTGTACCAGTCTACAGCGCAGTTAGTACAGTTCCCGTACTATGGGGGATTAAAGATTTTATTGATGAACAATTATGCACTCTATTACGATGGGTATAAGGGTGAATGTGTTGTAGATTTAGGGGGCAATTTGTTTTCGTAAATAACAATAATCAAGTCTATTATAAGGAGGAAGTTTTCGCCTTTGGTCCGTTGGTCTTCATAATTGTATCAGCAAACTTCGATAAATAAAACAAAATTCTAAACGCATTTTTAGGAATTTGATACCTGAAAATGATGTTTTTGAGGATAGGCCTAACAGAGCGCCCGAGTGCGGTGCATACAAACAAAATTAGATCCTATTTTCATTAAGATTTTTTTAAAAGACGATCAAGGTATTAAGAGAAATATTATTGATTTTAAACATGTTACAGCCATATTGTGCTAACTTCGTTTTCTGGGTAGTGGGCTTGGTGGCGAAATTGGATAAACGCAATTCCCCAGTTTGGAAGACTGCGAGTTCAAGTCCCGCCCGAAACTAAATTTTTCAATCTTTAATTCGATTTGTTAAGATAAGTTTATTCCGGATGCATAAATAAGCACTACATACAGACGAAGTCTGGTGATATTTTCAATACTAAACAATTAAAGTCAATGAAATTTTTCTGAGTAAATCTAGAAACCAATCTCTATGTTTGTATGAAGTCAGATTTTCTTTAAAATATAAAGTTTTATTGCTAGGATTAATTTATTATTAGTATGAAAATCGTTGAGGCACTGTTACTTTAAAACTATACTATTTTAACGAAAATCTGACTTCATACAAACATAGAGATATGGAATGACGTGTCAGGTGGCAAGATTTCGCCCACATAAACACTGCATAAGAATCCCTTAATCGCATCGTACGACACCCATAGGAAGAATTGGGGTGGTCCATTAGCCGAAACCACAAGGCAAAAAAAAATTGTAATATAGTGTTTTTTTTTTAATTCTTCTTTTTTTTTTTAATTGACTGGCATTTAACCCTGAGGTTATGCCAGCCCCATAGCCGAAACCACAAGGCAAAAAACCACAATATAGCTCCAATATCTCATTGTAAAGGTCTTAATGATTTGGGACCAAAAAACGTGACCAAACCGTCACATTAGGATTTCAGTACAAAAACTTAATTTCCCTTCAGGTCAACCATTTACTTGATTATTTTGTAAATAACATTGATTTGATAAATGGATAAGTGTTCGTACTGTACGGGTCGATGACCTGAATCAGTGGATAATACGAAAAGAGATTCTTGTTTATTTTGCTTTGGGATTTATTTTAACGAAATGTTTTTGAATTTCTGAGCATTGATGGATAACATTTGGTTTTTATAAAGAAGATTGTAACCATTACAAGAAGATAATTTACGGCCAAGAAGCACGAGGAACTGTTGTAATAATTTTATTAAAGTACATAATATCTTAATCCCAAATGCAAGGTGGTTTCTTCTGCTGCATTTTTGGGGGTACCCATCACTTGTTGTCATTTCATCTCGTAAGAAGATTCCACCCTAACAACCATTGATATCTTATCAATTCTAAAAATGCTAGAAAGTCTATCTTCGATATCAACACAGTGTAATGGGACAGCTTAAGAGAAGTTTATTCCGAACGCGCTGATGCGCGCTGTATACAAACGCAGTCTGGTTATATTTTCAATACTAACCAATTAAAGTCAATGAAATTTTGCAGAACCAATCTATAAACAAATCTCTATGCTTGTATGCTGTCCGATTTTTGTTAAAATATACAGTTTCAGTTCAGTTTCAGAATTAATTGAAGTTTTGGATAGAAATCTTTGAGGCACTGTAACTTTAAAACTATACATTTGAACGAAAATTGGACAACATACAAGCATAGAGATTAGTTTCTAGATTGTTTTCTTGATTTCATTGTGTTTAATGGTTAGTATTTAAAATATAACCAGGTTTTCGTTTGTAGGTGTTTGTTTAACGCGCTCCGCGTTAAAGATATTAACAGTAATAAGTAAAAATAACTCAAAGATTATAATAAATATTTTATCTACTTTCGTTTTAAGTTGTAGAAAGGCTTCAGTATGTTGAATGTTTAAAGACTTATGTTGACATGATAAAGGGTAGCACTAAAACATTGCATAAGAAACATTGTCATCCCAAAGCCATGGTTTATACAGAAGAGACGTGTGACGGTGGCGGATAATCTAAGTAACACAATATAAATCTTACAGTACGTAGCATAGCGTCGTTTTTTTCGTAAAAGAGAATCGCACCCGCGCCTCCAGGTGAAGTCGCCTGGAGGCGCGGCGCGGGCGTAATTCTCCCAACTACTCTATGCTACGTACTATAAGGTTTATAATTGTGTTACTTTGACTATCCGCCACACGTCTCTTCTGTATAAACCGCGTTAGTTATGGAAAACTTCAGAGTGTTTACAAACAAACCTGCGTAATCTCGTTAGCTAATAGAAGAAGATGGAAGTACCTGATTTGCATGAGACAGGACAACCTTCACAATGTTTACTCGATTGCGAAAAGTAGGTAAATGTGTTTGTTTAGCTACCTATATTGGCACGCAATTTTATTTAATAGCTCTGCCATCCTACTAATGTGTGGAAGAAATCGTTTTTATATAAAGCCGTCTGTATAACAATAAATCTATACAGGGTGTAAGTGACAGCCTAGCAAATACTGAAACGGTGAATTCTGACCATCAAACTGAACATCTTTTACTATGGAACCTACCTCGGGAAATGCAAAAAAAAATCTGCTTGCCACACATTTGAGTCGGGTAGGTACAGCAGTTTTGTATGGGACCGCTGATTTTTTTCTCGTTTCCTGAGGTAGGCTCCATAGGGCTAGAATGTCACGCACGACAAAGCAACAAAATGAGAAACACATCATGCGCGCTTATTTTGACTAACGTAAAATCAAGACAGAGGCCCATCTCGATTTTTCTCGGTTTTTCGGGGTTGGTATGCTAGGTCCACTGAAAAAAGGCGCACATTTTCGACCTTCATAGTCTGTCTCAGTCCATCGGTGTACTGTGCCGGCCAAGAGGTCCCAGTCATAGCAAAGCATAGCATATGCTCACGACTATTCCCCGAGGGTATAGTCAGAGATATTCTGAAACCTTAGAACATCCACGTTTCACTAGTAGTATAGTTAAATGATCAAAATGCTTGGGTCTGAGGTCACTAGCTTATAGTTTATTTACTTTACTGTATAGTATCAATTATTTTATTAAATAGACTATGTATTATTGTATACATAACTTTAGCTTAAGAATTTATATTGCAATAGTTATTAAGTCGTGTTATGTTGTAGAGTTTCTGGCCGCATCTTCTCTACAGCAACAACACGTTCCGACGCGGTGGTAGCTTTAAAAAAGATTTGACGTTTGATAAGTGTGCTGTAAGCTCCTATATTGAATAAATTATATTGACTTTGACTTTGACTTTGAGTACCGAAAGTCTGTCCAGTGTGACAGGGAGTGACCCCGTCGCCGCCGTCGTCCCAGTCAAATACATTTTAATTTGGTTTTGAGAATAAAAATTCGGTATACGAAGAATTTACGAATAACGAACGAATACCTTTTGTTGATTTCTTAAATTAAGTCCTAAAATATGAGATCTTTGACTTCTTTCTTCAACAAAAACTTTTTGTAAAAATAAAAAATTCAATGGATTATTTTAATGAGGATTTTGAGAACGATGACTCATAATATATTTTTTTGTATTATGTCGTTTTAATGACCAATGACCTTTACTACAACTCCCGAAAGAACATCGAACTCAACTCAGTTAAAAGTTTAAAACTAATTGGCCTGTCTCTACAAAATTAAAATGCATATCGGATTTATGGTCAATTTTACGTATCACCAATCATCAAGTCATTGATTAATAATATATAAAGTAACTAATGTAGGTAGTACGGTCATACAGTACAGTACATAAGTATGACCAGATCCATCTCATGTTTTTTTTATCAGTTGTAAAAAGTAAGTTCACGACTTAAAATATTTATTAAGTACATTTAATTAATTATACTAAGTTACAAAAGTAAAAATAAAAATTCAAAACTTTTAAGGGGGTTGTTAAGACCATCAAACTGAACAACTTTCACTATCGGACCAACATCGAAATCGCGAAAAAATTAATCAGCTGTCCCATACCTTTAGCTCTAGTAGATTTGCAGTTTAGTATGGAACATCAAATTTCGCTATTTCGATGTTGGTCCCATAGTGAAAGTTGTTCAGTTTGATGGTCTAAACCACCCCCTTAAATGTTTATAACTTGTTTATTTAATAGACGATAAAAAATACGTATTGAATAGTTTGTACACACGGCGAAACATCAAGCTACGCAAAACAAACATAAGCTGGCCGCGCGCCGTTATACATTACTCTACCGACGCGCGGCCAGCTTATTTGGGTTTTGCGTAACTTGATGTGTGCGCCGTGTGGACATAACAATTTCAGATGATAACATTTTCTTATTTCATACTTTTTAGATCGTGATTTTTCAGTAGTGAGATTCAGAGACGATTTTTAAGTCATAGTTCGTCCCATATGTCAAAATCCATACATTTTCGCCCTGCGTAGCTTGAGATAAGACCAAAAAACTCGTCTCTGAATTTCGGCCTTAGCATCGACTCTTAGTGTAGGCTCTTAGTATAGACTACTCTTATCTAGTACTCTTAGTATAGTCTTCTTGTCTTACTCTATGGTATTTACATTGCGGATTGAAAATAATATTCATTTATTTATATTCCGCCCTCCTAACCACCATATAATTCAGGGAATAGTGCCCTTAATAAAGCACGTGGGCTTTATTTACCTATACTTAATATCTGAATGCTTCCTCTGGGAATATTTTCATAATAGCTTTATATATACTTATGCTCAGGCCAGCGAAAACCTTTTGGCTTAAATACATTTTTAATAATGTATAATCAACTCACATACACGGACAAATCATTGACATTCCGAAGGAAGTTTTGGCAATCATACTTATTTGGAAACGATGACGTAAGGTCGATAGAGTTCAAATTACCATGTTTGGTTTAATTAATGATGCTCTGAATGTTTCTAAATGATTAACGGTTATGGTTATTCTAAATTAGACGTTATTACCAAATTTTTTTGGCCTTAATTTTTAAATCGAAGCAATCACTGATAGTTGCTTTTTGGTATCGAAGGACTGATTCAAGGGACTTTTTAAGCGGTCCGAAGGCAAGTATGTATAATTATGTCATGAAGTATTAGATAAAACGTGAGCCTCGCTCGACACATATACAAGTTGTAACAAAAGTAAAAATAAACATTTAAAACTTTTAAAGGGGTTGTTTAGACCATCAAACTGCACAACTTTCAATATAAGACCAACTACGAAATCGATACAACTAAACATTTAAGGGGGTTGTTTAGACCATCAAACTGAACGACTTTCACTACAGTACCAAAATCGAAATCGCGAATAATAAAAATCCTAAAGTATATGGAACATCCGATTTTTCTCCAAGTTGATCAGTTTGATGGTCTAAACCACCCCGTTAAATGTTTATTTGTAATTTTGTAACCCCTTGTATAGGAAAAGTTGTGAGTTCTATGCATACAATGAAGAGTGGTCAGATATTGCATGGAGTGAAGAAGCAAATGTGCAGGAAGGTTTTGTATGACGAAATAAGCTAAAATTAAAACCATGCCTACCCTAAACAAAATGGTGGAGTATCATTCAATCCCTCTTATCATATACAACGTGTTAATGAATTCACGCAAAACTAGAAAGTAGTTTGTTTGGAATAGAGAGCAGAATCGAATTATCATGGTTTCAACACAGGTTTTTTTCCAATATATTAATTTACTTTTTTGTAAAATTTAAAATTTACTGAACTCGATCTCAACCCACCGCTCGGGCACTCTCACCCTACTTACTACCAAAACAAGATTCTTAAAATATGTACACAAGCACGTTAGCGCTTTCATTCATTGCTGAAATGATAACAAATCGTTTTAGACTGAATACTTAAAATGCAAATAACTTTAAATTTTAAGTATCAAAATAATGAAATTATTGTTTCATTCTAATTATTTTGTTATAAATCAGTTGGGGTGTATGAGGTTTTGCGCTTATTCATTAACACGTTGTATTTAAGAAAATCAAATTGATGTTTGTTTCTTTAACGAACTATGTTTTTAGACCATTTCGGTATAGAAGGAAAGTTCGGTTGTAAATTAAAAGGATTAAGAAAAGAAACATGCTGTATATAACATAATGCATACGACTATATTCTCCGAGGGAGTAGTCAGAGAAATAGAAACAAAACAAATTATAAAACGTTAACAGACTAAATAAAACGGTCTCGTTTAAAGCTTGATTCCTTTTTTGAAAATCTTAATCTTTTATTTATTCGAAAATCACAAATGGCATCCACTATTAACATAATGTATTGGTATCGAATTATTTCGCAATAATCGATTAAAATTCTTAAATAATTCGTTACTACTAATAATACCATTAGTACCTAAAAGAGTACTAATGAGTATATTTTATTAAACAAGGATAAATCACAATTTTACATTCATTTTGAGAAATGTGCTAACGAATTTGGACATTTAGTTTTAATGGTAAATAACATATAATTTAAAAATAAACTAAATTGTTAAAAACTGATGAATTTGTACAGGAGTTCAGGAAAGGACCAAAATGTCATATAAGGGTAACATAATTATGATGTGCTCAACCACCAACTGGATCCTTCTTACCATAGATTTTAACCACAGGTATTACTAACATTATTTTGTGATTGTAGTTTGGTATACCTACTTATTGATAAATAAAAATTGAGTAAATAATATAATTATTCAACACGTCACACTTACTCGTATATTGTAGAAACTGTCACAGGACTTTATCTATCACCCCATTACCAAAGTTACGGTACTAAATATTGAATAATCTGTGACCACAGTCCACTCACTGACTGACTGATTCGTCATCAAATCTCCAAGCTTTATAAAGCTTTAAAACATGAAATATACTCGTAAGTTTTATTTGAATTGTAGCTACGTAAGATTTAGATGACCATTAAAGTTGTAGATGTGGTATCAGATTATCAGATTATATGACAATTGCGAAAAATATATCAATCATTTTACTGCATGATATAGAAAACCAAATAGGTAGGTAAGCTAAAAACGAAAAATCACAATTGCAACACGCCTGATTCGTAAATTAGATTATAAAATAAAACTAATAGGTGTTAAGGATGAAGTAATAGATGTTATGTCATGTAAGCGTCATATAAGCGTCGTGTAAGTGATGCAGACATTGCTCAAGTCTGTATGTGATATAACGATGCAATTGCAACTTCTTTAATTTATGAAAATGTTTGAAGTATTTAAGAACTTCTATTTCAAGTATATCTAAGTATTTCTGTAATGGGCGCTCGCTTTCGCATACGCAATGAAATCTCTATCACTTTAGAACTCTCATCCATTTAATGTATAAACATTTATATGACATTTAAAACTGCAATAACAGAGACACCATCAGTAAGAAAACTTTGTCGCACTGTAGTTGCTGCAAGATTTACTGGTTTGGGTTGACATGCCAAGTTTCGATAGGTCGCTAGCCTTTTGCCCTCAAAGATACTTTAAAACAAACCTTAAACTTATTGTCATTGAGTTTAAAATAATAATTTATGTTACGTGCATGTAAATGAGGTACAAAAGGGAACAATAGAACGGAACCTACAGAAGGACGTCAAGCGGAAAGGATGAATCATAAACGTGTAACATTTTACATCCACTTGCGTCTAATTACCCGCGAATTGAGCAACAAGGCTCTCTAAGTGAATTAAAAGGTCAATCGAAATTAATATATGGGAGCGGAACATGATGACGAATCTAGAAGGAAGAACTCTTTTGATTGATAAAAAGGCGGAGGTCTTATTAGTTTTTCCGCTGCACAAGCTTTTTGAGTCAGTTTCACACAAGCTCTACAGTAGGTCAGCTGTATAGCAGCTGGTTAAAGGTAACACTTTTGTACATCCACTGTATGCGTTTGCTTATCAGTGCAGAAGGCGACACGTTTCGACGGTCGTCCAGGTTGACTCGACTACCTAAAAACGTAGGTAACGTACCTAAGTTTTTAGGTAGTTCTGTAAGATTTCCATTCGACTCGTTCTAACCAGTTTATTTTGTACGATTTGAGAACCACAGGTTTTTCGGTGAAGGAAAACATCGTGGAACCTACATGCTTCAATTCCAAGATGTGTATTGGGTCCACGATGATGATTATTTGAATGATCAAATGGTCTGATCTTGACAATGTTACACTATGTACTCGTAATTTAATATTGGATTTATGTAATTGTACTTTTTATATATTGTTTTGTTTAAAAGAAGTGTGTTGTAGAGTTTCTGGCCGCATCTTCTCTACAACGGAACACATTCCGACGCGGTGGTAGATTCAAAAACATGATGTCAAAAAGTTATCTATGTGATATTATTCTGAATAAACAATTTTGACTTTGACTTTGATTCCACTTTAAACACGGCGATTTGATCAACCTGCCCATAGTTCAACTCTATGTTCATGGAACTAGAGTTTAACTATGAGGGTTGATTATGTCGCCGTGTCGTAAACATTAAAAAGTGGCGATGGGCTCACTACCTACTTGTGGACATAGTTTGATTACGATTTAGTTAACGCGCGTTATTTACAGCATTATGAATGTGTAGTAAGTCGGTGGACCAAATTATGACTGGCGCGTTATTAATACTCTTTTTGCATTTATTTGTGGTTCGAATACCTTTGAGTGTGTACCCGACGTCCATATCTTGGTCTTGGTATGTCATTGGGTTCACCACAAATATTTCTCCCGAGCAAGCAAGTTACTATTTTGTAGTCTAGCGAACCGATAGAAACTGTAAGCTGTATAATTTGCTATCTGAAATTCAATATTATCTCGTCCCACTTTTTTAGCTTAGAACTGAATAATAGAAAATTGAAATTAATTCATAAATGTAAATATAAATTCAGGCAAAACATGTTTGTTTTGTACAGGTTACTAAATATTGTTCGCGGTTAAGCTGTGTGCCTACATAAAATTTCGCTCACTTCGAAAATAATGTACATTCTGCTTACTTTGTAGCAATGTTATATTCTTCATTATTTCGTAATTAGCATTAGACCTTTTTGATCCACACTTCAAGGGTCACCCTCCCTGGTAGTATGAATCAAATCAAATAGGCGCATGGCTGAGATCATTTCCAAACTTTTAGCCCCAGTGAACGATGGTTATAGTCTCAACGGTTCAAAAGTTATGATAACTTTTTTGCTTTTTTTTTTCATAATATCGCTGTGCTTAAGCAAAAAGTAATTAAACAAAAAAACTATTAAGGTTATCGGCTTCCTGTTTTTTTGTCAGGAGGTTAAAGGAAGATTTGCCTCTCCTGGAATAGTACTTTTGTTCAGAGTTCTACTGTGAATTGTGATTTGTGACTATAGGTACATTTGAAATTGGTTGAATTTACAGACATAAATTCACGACCATTCCCTTTAGTAATGGATTTTTTTCGAATTTTCAAAACGCGTTATATTAGCATATTTCTTCCAATCATTAAATTAATTAATTTCTGTAACAGTACTCTGTCTCATCCCACATGTTTATCGGTGTGTGTTCAACTATCGCTATTTTTATAACATAATGTAATTATATCGCTCCAAATGACAAGTCTTTACAATTATTGTGGTCTGGTTACCCGCTCGCTACCGTGTCTCAGTTGTTTAAATGACACACGAGGTTATATTAATTATACAGCTATAACATGCATGATCTTAATCAAATAGTATACATGTTGTTGTAATTATTCTTCAGTCGATGACATAACTTTGTTTTGAAGTAGAGTTAAACACCCAATGGGAGTCAATGGAGAACACTTGTCTTTCGCGTGGTGTTCGCGCGGTTCGGTTTCAGCCTGCTGCGAGGCTCCACAATCCTTCTCAGTTGTGTTCTTACTCAAAAACAATCCTCGAGATTGGATAGATACTCCCACAAACCACTTGACACTGGCGGAAAAGCGGTGCTAACGCACAAGCAAGAAGTCCATTAATAAAAAAAAAAACACCAAATACCTAAAATACTGGGCGGAACGTAACGAGGGGCTTTCCTTTTAAGGGTGTATTCAGACAATGAAACTAAACAACTTTCCCTAAGGAACATGGGTCGAAAAACGAAAAAAATATTTGGACCTCCCATAGAAAATAGATCGGCTTCTTCTTATCGTGTGAGCAAGCCTGGTGTCAGAGTTTTTTCAGACCGCCTTACGGCCTCTGTATATCGGAATAAATCGGCTGATCCGCACTTTTGTATGGGAGGTCCAACATTTTTCGTTTTTGGACCCATGTTCCTTATATCCCCAGTATATCGCAATCCGTCAATCGCTATTTATCGATATTGTAGATATGACAGTTTTAAACAAAACAGAGTGTAAACTGAAATGAAGCTGGAGAAATTTCAATATGGAATCAACATGGGATTCACGAAAAAATTCAGCATACATTTGGGTCGAGTCGCAAAGACGTTTTTCAAGAATTTTCTATTTACCTCGTTGAAAACAATTTCCCATAAATCATAAAAGTAAGTATAGTTTCACCTATAGTGAAAACATGATTAGAATGATCGAGGCGATGTCACGAGTTGCCCGTTAATGAATGAAGCGAGGAAACATTATGGAAATGTAACCGTGGAGTGATTGCGATCACGACTCCATTCACACGAACAACTTTGTATGTTTACTCACGACCCGTTTCCATTCGGGGTGTGCACAAACCATGCTACAACTACCAACCACTTTGTAAAGGTGCAATTATAAACAAGGATGAAATGACGTGCCAAGTGGTGATAGATGGCTAGCCTTTTGCCCCCAAACACTTGGCAATGAAATCGTATCCCTATAGAAAAGGGTTAATCCGTTTTAGCCTCGCAACTTAAAGCCCAACGACCTATTTAAAGCACATTCGTTGGGTATATAATGGCTAGAGTTTTAGGCCACAATTATGTTAAAAAAACCTTAAGACAGAATAAATCCATTATTGTACTCTTTTAACCTAACAAAGCTCTAGGCTGGAATTAAAAGACCTAAATATAGGAATATGGGCCGCTAATTGAACATGCCTTTCAGATGGAGGGTTTTACTCCTTACTATGATCCTTAAACCAGGAACAACCAGTCTCTATGCACGTCTAATTCTATAAATATTAAACACTTTATTTATATAAACATTAAAATTTTTTAACTCTCTTGAAAGTGCTCCCTATCTTTTTTATTAAGTTCTCTGAAAGCTTTACAGAGTCTTTATTAAATAACAGAGTGTAAGGTTTAAATACCTTTATTCGGGTCGATAGTAAAACTGTAATACGAAGGGAAGCTTACATTACGTAAAGTCCGGCCGAAGTCAGTTGCCTCAGATTCTATTAACATTCTTGAATTAATGACTGTACTTTAAACAGTTATTGTTTTACGTGGTTACGAGTAGTTTAATCGTAAAACCAAATTATTCGCTGCTAGAGCAGATTTTAGGCCGTTCCAGCTTGGAATGGACCACTTCGTTTCTTACCCATAATGAAATTTGTTCAATTTGATGGTTTAAACCACCCCATTAAATGTTACTACGGTATACATCCATCATGATCATGTTACGCAGTGTGACCTCTTTAATCATTTTGCCGATTTTGCCGATCCTCTATCTTCATTCCACAAGTGAAATCATGCGATGAATATTAACAGTGAAAATTTTGCACATAGCTTAAGGGGGCCATAGGTTCAGGCGAATATTTTCTATGAGAAACGCGATTGCCCAGTTTCCGAAAAGTGCATGTGTGTGCCGTAAAAATAATTAATAGAAGTACTTTTTAAAATAATGGTGAATATGTGAGTAAAATTCCATAATTATAAACGGTTGTAAGTTATTCTAGTTTGAGAAAATAATGTTAAAAATGCGTTATTTTCTTAACTTTTCTAAAAGAAATTATGATTTCACTAGATAAACTACCCAAGAATACTGTGTATTTTTTTTCGTATCGGTAACTTGTATAAATGTTGTAAAAAAACGAAAATTAAGAGACCCCTTCCCAGGTAATTCCGGGACGGCTCCTTAAGACCTCCCAACACACATACAGGATTGTGATTTTGTATAGGATTTGATACCTCCACAGTTCCCAACGGAATTCTGGAGGGGAAAAATTAATATTAAATCGGAATTCCGTATGTATGTGACGGATCTTACACAAAATTGCCAAAATTGGTAGCCACACGGTATGGGCATCACAGAATGTTACTCGTAACTATGTCTGAAGGAAGAAACAATTAATAAAATAGATTAAGAAAATCAAAACACTATCTCTAAATGCGTTTTAAAAAGTTGAGGCTAAGTATTACGTATTAATTAAATATAACAAGCTATTAAGGCTAATGAACTGATATAAGAAAACAAAACAACCGAAAACTCTCGGCATACGCTATGAGGTCAACGAGACGAAGTGAGACGATAAGTATATCGATTGCATTTAGTTATTTGAATATTCAAGTTGCGTGGGAGATCGAGAGCCTTTGCAAGGTCGACTAGTGCTGACTTCTGACCAAGCACCGGATTTTAGCAAGTGCAAGTAAACCATTAATATTGGATATTATTAAAGTAGAAAAACGCAAACGTTTGTTTAGCCATTGTTGTTGACTTTAATAGCTTCTTTAATACACGACGAGCTCTATAAGCATTTGTGGTACGAATCTTTTATTATATTCAAGTGAGAACGACGTGCTCACGTGCCCGCTATGTGCGAAGATCCTTTCTAAGAATATAGGTTATGTTAGCCACATGAGAGCTCATCAACACCAACAACGGAGTTGAAGCAGTCGCCTTGTCCGAAATCAGTCAGGAGCAATACACGTATATTCAAGTCATAGGTAAAATTTCTGTCAAAGTATATTCAAACAGTCTTAATAAACCTTGGCATCGAATATTGTCATGTAAACGGGATATCCGGACCCAACTGTTTATTATGCTTTCCATATGATGTTGGAGCCCTAGATGAATTATCACTATAAAACGATCACCCATCTAAGTCCGACCCGAAATGGTGATCGTTTTGAATGCCGTATTTTTGTCCACTATACAGAGAACGTCCTTTCTATGGTATATATTCTGCATTTAGGCTGGGCATACCTGCCGAAGAACTGACAACCGATGGGGAGTCCGAAAGACGAAAATATGGAGAGCACCAACTGTGGCTAGCGTAGGGAGTGACGCCCTTCGCTTTGGCCCTGTGGAGCGACGACCTGAGTGAGAATGGTAACAGGGACCAACTGGATGAGGAAGGCTGATGATAGAGTTTTATGGAGCGCCTTGAAAGAAGCCTATGTTCAACAGTGGATGGTGACAGGTTGATGATGAAGAAACTGGTTGGTATAACAGTTCAGACCCCAAATTCAGAAATCTTATCACATATACTTTGCCTTAGACTTAATGATCATGCACTTCTAGCTCAATACCAAGATGATTCTCACTATTCGTGATAAAAACCTATAAAGACTGGCTTAGTTTCCATGCTCAATTAGATTCAATTCACCTTGTTATAGCGGCGATAATCGCGTGGCACGTAACAGGTCGGAACACGGCCTCGATCAGCGTTGACTTTCTACCAGCTGACCAACTTATGTTTGATTCTGTTACGACATCGCTCATCGATTGTTTTGGTTTTTTTTCGGCTGTTTAGTCTGAACTGTTGTATAATTTGTTGACTTTTACAATTTCGTCTGTTGGTACATTACTAGGCTTAGCGCGGTCTTTGACTGTGACTTGAAGTTGCTTCAGCTGTTGCTGCATTATTTCTCTTTCATTACAGGTGACATCAAATGGGTCACTCCAGGTATCATAAGAGAGACGTGGAGGATCTGGCAAGAGGTTGCGCAGGATCGGAAAAAAGTGACGCTCTCTCATTTCGCATTCGCAGGCCATGACCCAATTTGAGTCGATGAGCCAGGGAATTAGTTTTTTCTCTTTTCCCCAGCCGGATAGATGTATCCTTCCTCTTCTACACATCCTGATTTTGTGTCAGAACAGTCCGAACCGGACATTGGCTACCCAATTTTCGAAAGCATCGAAATCTTCCCACCACTTCTTCCAGGGCATGACATAATTATGATCAACTTTCTGCTTACAACTGTACCCTTAAAAGATCAAGCAAAGATTCAGTTTTAAAGCAATAATTATGATGAGAGTTAAGTCTGTAAGAACTTAAAGGTTTATTCCAATAACCAACCAGGAAAATTCCCTTGGGTTGGCAAATTGGAATCGAATAAGACTAGTTAAATAAAAAATTCCAGCAAAGCATTTCAAAGATCTTAATAAATTGTCGTGTCGAAGTTTATAAATAAAAGTTATCTTTAGTAAAAAAACGTTCAATTAAAATGTTCCTGACCTAAAAGTCGTACCTTCAATGTTTTCAGATTGGCTTATTTGGATTAAATATTTACATTTCAAAAAAAACCAAAAGTTCCGATGCCGTCCAATTTTGCAAATTATGTCAAACAACAACCAATTACGTCATTGTTTACATCCAAAAATGTAATTCTGTACTTCATTAATTAACAGAACAGATTTTTTAACAAGTTTAATATCAATTCTGCTTTATTATAATACCTACAATGAAAGTGGAGAAAAAGAGAATAACAAGTTCTATGATCTTTAATTAGCTATACCAAAATATAATTTGAATGTTATAAGTAGGTATCGCAAAAAAAAAATTTGGAATTTAAGCAGTAAGTCTTGTTGTTTGTATATGCATCAACCAGAAACTACGGAACCGATTCGGATGGAGTTTTAGACATAAAGCTCAACTTTGACTTTAAGAGAAGTTTATTCCGAATTCGTAAATGCGCGCTGCATACAAACAAAGTCTGGTGCTATTTTCAATACTAACCAATAAAAGTCAATGAAATTTTGCAGAAACAATCTAGAAACAAATCTCTATGCTTTTATCGTGTCCGATTTTCGTTAAAATATACAGTTTCAATGCTAGGATTAATTTAAGATTTGTATGGAAATCTTTGAGCCACTGTAACTTTAAAACTATACATTTTAATGAAAATCTGACAAGATACAAGCATAGAGATTACTTTGTTGATTATTTCTGAAAAAATTTCTGACTTTAATTGGTTAGTATTGAAATTATAACCAGACTTCGTTTATATGGAGCGCGCCAACAGTAATATACTCTTAAGTACTTTTGCTCAATTCACACCAGCGGATTTCAGCGGACGGCCGCGCCTAGCTCAACAATAGATGAGCAGTCACTCAAACGATGCTAGGTAGGTATTGAAAAATACAAATGCTTCGCTAACTTCTCGCCGCTTCGCTGCCGGCCGCCTGCTAACTCGCTGTAATTGAGCTATACTCACTGAAAAAAGTTATGAGTAAGTAATCTAAAGTTTTCAAGTATGTGTTTCAGTGGTATGCACAAGCAGAACACATATAGTCGCGGCGCCGGCGTATACAGGGTGTAAAATTAAATCTGTTACATATCGAACAGGATGCTTCAGATCATCAAACTGAACATCTTGTCAGCATGAGGTTTTGTGAGTGTTGCAAGAGTTAGCTCTATAACGGGACAATGAGAAGTCTGTCTGCGTGTTGTTTTTAATTTATGTACTATTTTAAGTATAAATTGTGAAAAGGTTTAATGCAATGTAGTAATGATATATAATAATGTTTGCTAAATAATAATAAATGTATCTTTCACTATGGAACCAACATCGAAATCCTGAAAAAAATATCTGCTGTTCCATAGAAAATGTCAATAGGTACACAGGGCGACACATCAAGCTACGCAAAACGAAAATAAGCTGGCCGCGCGTTGGTAGAGTAACGTCGTGTGTACTCGACCAAAATGTTTTGTTTGACCAAGATGTTTTCGCGATTTTTTATGTTGGCCCCTTAGTAAAAGTTGTTCAGTTTGATGGTCTGAACTCTGAAGCATCCCATAAAGTACGAATTTAAGTTTACAACCTGTACGTCTACAAAGTACTCTGTGGTCGCGGGCACCACTGTGTATAATAATTTTCGCAAATAAATTATCATCATCCATAACTCAGTAGCGAAGGTGAGTATGTTTGACACTAGTTTAAAATTAAAGTAATACAGTCATGAGAGTTGACAGTTCTCATTAACAAGTTTAAATCGACACTAGAAAGGATCAGGAAGTAACCGGGGACAAGATGGCGCATGTTTCCGGGTCAGCGCGTGATTGCTGGAGGCGCTTTTAATATTTTGTTGTATCGAATTATCGAGTTACAAAGCTTGGATGATTTTACAGTTTACCTTTGACTTTAGGTAACAATAGGTTTTTAAAAACTGTTCTACGTTAATCACTGATGTTTAAGGACTTTATAGAAAATGTATATTTTACGTTCAATTACATATAGTGCAAGAAAAAACGAAAACATTATTTAAATATCCCGCGATAACGCTTTTCCTGACAATATACGTGGCAACAAGCAGGTGACGTCACGATGACGTAAACTTTGTACGACACTCACACTCTACACGCAACTGTTTACAAGCAGTTGACGTCATCAACCATTCGGCCAATCACAGTCGTTTACGACCACGTGACTAAAGTAGACAACAAATTTATTTTCTTTGTCGATTTTCTCTTAAAATATCCAGTATTTTTCTTAACTAAATAGTTGGTTTCCAAAATTCATATTCAATACTGATGCCATCAATAGACCCTATATTTGACATGCTGTCAAATACCCTATTGATAAAAAAACGTCATTATTAAAGGATGCACGTTAAAGAAAAAGGCATATAAAACAGTTTTCATTTCTGCCATAAAATATCTCTGGAGTTGGCTTATTAATATCCTTGCTATGCTATTGCTATCTGCCGTTTGCAATGGAAGGAAGTCAGACTGAATAATTCAATGAAGTCAGATGTTTTTTTACTCTTATATTCTTTAATAAAAATTCGTTGCGGATCCAGAACAGATTAGGGTCACCTAGCTAGCTGGACTTCATTGTCTGGTGTGAGTGGTAACCGCTGATGATCCTGGTTTACAGGATTTACAGTGGTGGGCCCATGCCAGATAGTAAAACTTATCGGTGAAACCATTGACCTTAAAATACTAGATTCCAAGTCTCATTCAAAATCTTAGCAAATTGTTGTCCGAATCTGACAAATAACCCACACAAATCAAGTGTGCATGCTGCTGGGTAGCAGTAATATGTTGTTTTTGATTCATAAACTTATATTAGTCGTATTTGGTATGATTACTGTCAGAGTACAAAAAAGAGCTACTTAGTAGTCAGAACAAAAAAATATGCTGTCCCATAGGAAACTACAATACCTACTCGATTCAAACGTATGGCACAGCTGATATTTTTATTGTTCTGACAGGTTTGCTCCCATAGTACAAGTTGATCAGTTTGATGGGTAAAGTATGTGGTTTAAAAGTTAATGATACTTTTCCTTCCACCCTGTATACATATTTTTATGGGTGGAACATTCGAAATTTCTATCATTCATCTCCAAGTGTTTTGAGTTCCTGATATAATTACTCCGATCTTTTTCTTCACCTGTGCTAAATAACTGTCTAAGTTTTCCTCTACCCTTTAGTTAGACCTACTGGTACGAAATTGATTTAAAAAATAAAAATCACAATCGTTCGTTAGAAATCATAATAAAACCACAAATTATTAAATTGTCACTTTCTAACTCTATATTTACGTCCTATCGTGTAATACCTAATTACTTCAAAATTGTGGACTAAACACTTGCGTGTGCGCAGTGACCACTCCACGCCTTTCAGAACAAAAAAATATCATCGCACTATTATTACGGTATCATTATTAGAGCCAATGAACTAATGATGCTACCTGCGTCACTTATTGAATATTAATATTCCATTATTTTCCGCTTTTGTATTCATTTATTATACAGGGTTTAAACTTAAATGCGTAACATACTTTAGGGGGTGTTACAGATCATCAAACTGACCAAATTTTACTATGGAACCAGAAATGGTTCCAAAAAAATGGTTTCAAAAAGTTGTTCAGTTTGATGGTCTAATAGCACCCCTAAAGTTGTAACGCATTTAAGTTTACACCCTGTATTTACTTGGCTGTACCTACCTACGACTTTGTACGTTCAGACTACGGATGGCCCCGAAAAATGCCATGTGAAAACGGGACCCTATATTACTAAGCTTAGGTTGTCCGTTCATCCGTCTGTCTGTCCGTCCGTCCTTCCTATTTAGGGCTGTAACTTTTGAACCGTAATAGCTACACAGTTGAAATTTTAACAGAATGTGCGTTAATATGGCGGATTTGCTAAAAATATTACAAAAAGGTAAAAATTAAGGGGGGTCCTCACAAGAAACTAGTTTTTATCAACGATTTTCCTTCTCGCTCTATCGTAAAAACGGTAATACATACAATCGTCAAACTTGGTGTGATTATAGAGCAAACTCTACAGTATAACAACAAATAATAAAAACTGGCCAGGTGTGAGTTGGTCTCGCGCTAAAGGTCCCGGACGAAACAAAACTTTTTTGCGAGTTGATATGTTGTATGGTGTGTTGTACGGAAACATCGGTGCGCGAATAGCTCGACTCGCACTTGACAGGTTTTTTATGCATTTATGTATCATTACAAATATTTACATAAAGACTAATAGTACTGTATGTGGATCTATTTATAAAGTTTGACCTCATAAACAAGAGCTTTTAACGAAACAGCTAACGATCAAACAGACAAAGTCTGAGAACACCATTTTGAAGATTACCACAAATATTTGACATCGAGTCGCAAAAAAACAGGAACTGGACAAACTAGCTTTAGCTATTACAGCTACTATGAGTTGTAAAGTCACTTTTAAGTCGCCTTCAGATTCGTTAAGAGCGACATGCGATCGACGAAGGAGTCTGTGGTAAAACTTGTCATTTTGCAAATTAAGTTTTTTTAACACGTATCAATCATATAAAATTACCTATCGTATAACTGGAAAAATAACAGTAATATCACACAAGAATAAAAGTATATAAAACACAACATTGTATTCTAAGGATAGCTCGATTATACAGGGTCCTTCTTAATATGCTGACAGTTTTTTAAGAGGATGATCAGACCATCAAACTGAATAACTTTCTCTATGGCACCAACATCCAAATCGCGGAAAAAAAATCTGCTGTTCTAAACAAAACTGCAAACCTACTCGAGCCAAATGTATGAGACAGCTGATATTTTTTCCGCGATTTGGATGTTGGTGCCATAGAGAAAGTTATTCAGTTTGATGGTCTGATTATCCTCTTAAAAAAACTGTCAGCATATTAAGAAAGACCCTATAGAGCCTAAAATGTTAATAAAATGTGTAAAATTATTGTGATTATAAATTGAACCTTGTTAGAATTATATCTAATGGCCCCAAAAGTATAGTGAGTATAGTTTAAATACAGGTTCAAGAATATTTAGCAATTCAAGACAAACAATATTTGTACTTATTGTCGGCTGTCGGACATTCATGGCAATCTTTCCTAGCCCATACCAATCATGTCACACTGAAAAAATGTTTCAAAATGTTCAAATTATTCTCAAGCACTTAACCAAACGTTTGTTAATGGGCTACAAAACAGTTAAGAGAAGTTTATTCCGAATGCGCGCTGCATAAAAACGAAGTCTGGAAATATTTTCAATACTAACCAATTAAACTCAATGAAATTTTGCAGAAACAATCTAGAAACAAATTTCTATGCTGCATCGTGTCAGATTTTCGTTAAAACATACAGTTTCAATGCTAGGATTAATTTTAGATTTGTATGGAAATCTTTGAGGCACTTTAACTTTAAAATTGTATATTTTAAGGAATATCTAGCACGATACAAGCATAGAGATTTGTTTCTAGCATGTTTCTGCAAAATGTCATTGGTTAGTATTAAAAATATCACCAGACTTCGTTTGTATGGAGCGCGCCAACAGTAATATACCCTTCAGTGTAAGTTTTTTGGATAAGAATTGGGGATAATGAGCTTGAATAGTATGATTATGGTCTGTGTCTAGTTACACGTTCTATATTAATTATTACCTACTTTATTACTGTTTTTCCTCAAAACATTTTATGCTATTCGGAAGCCTACGTCGAACAAACATGTTATGGATAAAACTAATGATGTTGTTTATGGAATATAAATATTAATTAAGAAGAAAAAACAATCCTTCTAATAACTTGTCAGTTTATAGAGTGGTCTCGATAGTTCCAAGGCCCTTTATAAGTTAATTTAATGGAAAATTCCCGAAAGAATAACAATTAGCTGACAGCTGGCTTTTTGTAATTTTCTATTCATTTCCACCCTTTGAAAATTCTCTGATAGCAAGTTGACCACTAACTTGCCTCCACCAACACGCACTGGGCCCCCGCGTGATGGAGTATGGCCCACTCCCTTTCACCCTTATTCGTGAGAGATGGCCTTTGCCCTGCAGTGGGATTCTACAGACTATAACAGACTTTTTTTTTCCACCCCTTTAGGAATTGATTTTCGAAAAATACTTTCTTTATGCATCCCTACATCTACTGTAGAATACAACAAAATAGATGTTGCTATCAGTGGTTTAGGCTTTCACTCTGTCGTTAGTCCATTAGTCACAGAACACAGTTAAAAAGGGATTATTATATTTTGTAAAAAAAAAATTACGGTTGTGAGTTTATATAGGGTCCAACAGAATATGCTGACACTTTTTAAGGGGATGATCAGACCGTCAAACTGAACAACAATCTCTATGGGACCAACATCGAAATCGCGAAAAAATAATTTGGCTCAAGTAGGTTTGCAGTTTTGTATGGAAAAGCTGATTTTTTTTTCGCAATTTCGATGTTGGTTCCATAGAGAAAGTTGTTCAGTATGACGGTCTGGTCATCCTCTTAAAAAAGTGTCAGCATAATAAGAAGGACCCTGTATTTATGTATGTGTAAAAAAATGGATTGCAGGACGAAGGATAAATCAACCATTGATCATATTATTCAATAAAAATACTGATTGGGTATCCACGGACGGCTTCGACAAAGGAAAGAAGAAGGGGGGTGAAGAATAGGTAGTGAGTTCAGATAACTTATTTATTTACCAATTCGGGTCTCAATTTCAGAAAATCACAGATATCCTTTTTTCGTCGCAATTATCTAAAAAATTCTGATCCGCGGCATCAATATTTCAGTTATCTGAAGTAGCTTCCACCTATTCTTCCACAATAAAACTGTATTGTATTTAGCATTTCTAAAAATAATGTTTATGGGTGGAAACTCTTGAACTGCAGTGTAATGTAAATGCAGGAGAACACCAGACGTGCGTGGAGACGGACTGAAAACTTGGCACAAGTTCAAACGACTATAAATTCTAACGCCTTTGCTACAAGGTCGAGGATAGCTTTCACAATCATTGTTCACGACTCGTTACTATGCAGAGTATATAAGTTTCTCATCTATCTTGAAATAAGGTTGTATAATAGGTTTTACAACCCATTTGTGATTTTTCCCAAGAAGTTTTCCCGAGAAACTGGAAAAGTTTTGACTTTCAATGATAAACTCCCATATTTCATTGTATACATTTCATAATAAAATAATAACATAGATACTTTGGTCTAACCCTCCAGTAAGATGTTTTTTTTATTTTGTGGGTTCCCAGTATGCGAAATAATGGTAAAATCCCATTATCTAAACCCCGCATTTTCCTGCTATCTAATGTATCTGGGTATCTAACAGCAGGAAAATGTTTGATATTATTAAATGGGTTTTTTAAATATATATCCTCCTTTACGAGTATATTATTCAATTAAGCATTTTTCTATTTCAATTCTGACCGGAAAAGTTTGCGCTAAAGTCTGGCCGCTGAAAGATTGCGTTTGACAGTTACCATAAAATTGTAAAAAACTGAATGAAAATATTGTTTACCTGTGCTCACTCTAGTACACAGGGCACTATCTGCCCTTTTAAGTTCAAAAAGCTACTAAATAATGATCGGCATTTATAGATTTCATTCAGTTTTTTACAATTTTATGGTAACTGTCAAACGCAATCTTTCAGCGGCCGGACTTTAGTCGCAATAGTTAACGAAGTGAAGGAAGAGTTATAAAATTTCAAATATTATTGATTATAAACATGTTACAGCCATTTTGTGCTATTTCGAATAAAATTAAAGATTGAAAAATTAAGTCTCGGGCGGGACTTGAACCCGCACTGTTCCAAACCGGAGAATTGCGTTATCCAATTCGCCACCGAGTCAACTAGCCAGATAACGAAATTATCAATCTATTGCGTCGTAAGGGGACAAAATTGGATAACGCAATTCCCCGGTTTGGAAGAGTGTGGATTCAAGTCCCGCCCGAGACTTAATTTTTCAATCATTAATTTGAGTTATAAAATGTTTGTAAAAAAAGATTAATGGAAAGGCAAAGGTATTTTTATGATTTTTGATGTTGATCCCATAGAGAAAGTTGTTCAGCATAATGGTCTGATCATGCTCTTATATCATACTTAAGTAAGAGTTTAATAGCGCGACTTTTTCACAGTCAATTTCTCAATTCTCCATTTTCAATTTTTCAAGGTTTTCACCTTTGACTGAGAACCTAAATCACAATTACGGATAAATGGGAGCAGGCTGATCCAAAACACCACAATACGCTTACGAATCAAGACAAAAGTACAGTACGACCAGGATAATAATTACCCTCGTGAATCTTCGTTTGCGCAGTCGCCCGACAAAACCCGAAGTCATTTAATAATCAGAGGGTGCAAAGTCGGATAGCAGCGAAAAGGGCGCGAAAACAACTAGCCAATCGTGTCAAGGAATTGAAGGTGGCACATACTGATTGGTCAATATAATTTCGCTCGCTATTAAAATTTGTCAACGCAAGTACATCGGAGGCATCGGTACTTATAAATCTGGTACTACTATTCGTAACTTGGAGCAATGGTGTACATCTTAACTTCTTAACTATTATAAAACTGTAACAGAAGCGTGTCTGTACATTGAAGATATTTACATGAAAAAGGTTACGATATGGTTTTTAGGTATCCCGGACTCAAAATCAACCTTGTTTAGAATTTTTGTCTGTCTGTTTGTTTCTTTGTTTGTATATTTGTAACAGAATCACGCAAAAACTACTGAATCGATTTTGATGAAACTTTTTTGTTTGATAGCTTATGATCTGACTTAAAATCTGGTATATAATATGTGCGTACGAAGTCGCGGGTCTCGTATTATTTAAAAATGATCGATTTAGGAGTTATCGTAACGACGGTCATGTCTAAGATATGAATTATCTTCTGATACACAGATTGAGAAACCTTTATAAAAATGGCAAGTCCTAAAAACCTCAGTAAGACGGAATTTCTTAAAGGAAGCTCGCGCTCTGCCGGCATCGGCACCAGCCGGCGTCGCTTGGTGCAATAACAGATTGAAAGTGAAAAGTTGCTAAGTAAGATAATTTGGTGAACGGCCCAAATGTACCTATGAGTGCTATTGCAACAACATTCACTTACGCGCGACATGCTCAAACAAGATGGAATTCAGTTCCGACGTTATTTATGTAACACTAGAGTTTACCCGCGACTTCGTCCGCACAAATTATATACCAGATTTTAAGTCAGATCATAAGCTATCAAACAAAAAAAGGTTCATCAAAGTCAGTTAAGTAGTTGTAGCGTGATGCTGTTACAAACATACGAACAAAGAAACAAGAGTTTGGGGAATGTGGGTGTGTGTATATTTTGAATGTCCCAAATACCGCAGTGTCTTAAAACGAAAGTCTTCGATCAGCGTGTGTTGCCAGTGATGACATATGGAACAGAGACGTGGTCGCTCACTCAAGGCCTCATAAAAAGGCTGAAAGTCACCCAAAGGGAAATGGACAGGGCTATGCTCGGAGTTTCCCTGCGAGATCGAAACAGAAATGAAGAGATCCGCAGAAGTACCAGAGTAGCTGATATAGCTCAAAGAATTGCTAAACTAAAGTGGCAGTGGGCGGGGCACATTGCTCGCAGAACCGATGGCGCCGAAAAGATCTCGAGTGATGACCGCGTACCGGAAAGCGCAGCGTGGCGTGGGTAGGCGTCCCCACACGGTGGACCGACGATCTGATGAAGGCGGCGGGAACCCGTAGATGAGGGCAGCGCAGGTCCGATCGTTATGGCGATCTTTGGGGGAGGCCTATGCCCAGCAGTGGACGTCCATCGGCTGAGATGATGAGGATGATATTTTGAATAAACCTAGATTTAAATGATCAGACCAGATTTAAATGATCAAAATGCTTGGGTCTGATGTTATAGTTTATTTACTACAGTATAGTATCAATTATTTCATTAAATAGACTATGTATTTTTGTATACATAACTTTAGCTTAAGAATTTATATTGTAATAAGTCGTGTTATGTTGTAGAGTTTCTGGCCGCAGCTTCTCTACAGCGACAACACGTTCCGACGCGGTGGTAGCTTTAAAAAAGATTTGACGTTTGATAAGTGTGCTGCAAGCTCCTATATTGTATAAATTATATTGACTTTGACTTTGACCTTTTATAAAATTTCTCCGCGAATCCACGCGAATTTTCATGTTTATATTAGAGGTAAATAAATCCTTAGGTCTAAGTTATACTTCAATAAAACGAGACGCTACAAGTTGTTAAAAACGATAAGGAAAATGCTATCTGAGTTATGTCATACACGCTCAGATATCCCACTGGTACCCAGTGTAACAGGGAAAAGATACGAGAACTTGTCTCTAAGCCGAGATTTAGAGACGGTTGTTGAGTCAAAAATACTTTGATTACGAAAGTAACGTTCCAATAAATGTGAAACATTACAATATGTTAACAATGCCATTATGTAATAAATTGGTTCCATTAAATCGACCACATCATCAACTTCGATCGTAAATACATTTTATTGTTTGTTTATTCATTTATCAGATCGAATGGAGATAACAGAATATCCGTTAACGATACTGAGAATTTAATTTAATATAGTGAATACCGATACTAGTGCACGGGAGTGAGGAAGCTTCTAATAAGCATTCCGCATCGCACGTACACAAGTATGGAGGTCACTCACATAAGCACACAGGAGAAGTGCTAGGTGAGGAAAGCACGCTACGCATCGCTTTATTTTCTCTAAACGAGTTGATACTAAAAGTTACTATTGGTGATAAGTTCTATCAACTAGCAATGGTTTTGAGCAGCACCTTAAAACAATTTGGTTCAAACGTTCAAAGAAAACTGATAGAAGTCTCTTCATTCTAAGCCACGGTTTATACAGAAGAGACGTAACACAATATAAACCTTAATTTACGTAGCATAGCGTCGTTTTTGTCGTAAAGGAGAATCGCGTCCGCGCCTCCAGGTGACGTCGCCTGGAGGCGCGGTAATTCTCCAAACGACGCTATGCTCGTACTATAAGGTTTATAATTGTGTTACTTTGACTATCCGCCACCGCCACCGCACCTAACACTAGTTTCTTTGTAATGTAAATCGTTTAATTTAGATTGAAACACCGCTCTTTCCTATCAATGTCAGAAATTTTTCCTACTATAGCTATCCGTAAAGAATACAGCCGTAGTTAGGTTCAATTTTATAGTTCTGTATCATGTTGACAATTGCCATTATTGAGGGTAGACCTGTGCCATGATGATAAGATATGAAGCTGAAAATTACGTGTCAAATAATAGGTGACCCACAAAGATAGCAAATAAACTTTAATTAAACAGGAGCAATCCTCTTTCTAGCGCTTAACGCGATGCAATAAGATCCAGAAATGCTAACTAAATCACTCCTATAAATACTTCGCCCGAGCCTTGTACACTCATCAACACAAGTTACATTAGGGCCACCGATAAACCTATGAAACTGTGTGGTTCTTAGCTTAGATAAGAATAGATAGACTACTATATTGACCTTTTTGTGTCGTGAGAGAAGAGACAATTCATGCTCTATATTTTGTGGGCGAAGGCCGGTATCTATTAAGTACCAATTTTTATTTGCATTTCGCGTTCTGTAATCGAGTTCTCCTTAAAGTAGACTTCCGAAGTCAGCGGCCGATGCGACTGACGCACGCGTCTGACGCGTGGTTCTGTCATATGTCATATGTCTATCGCATCGGCCGCGCGCATCTGACGCACGCGTCAGTCGCTGGCATCGGAAGCCATAGTAACTAGTATTGTCGCATCGGCAGTCGGCCGCGAGCCGCGCGCGTCAGACGCATCGGCCGCTAGCATTGGAAGTCCACCTTTTCAAAATTGTTGTGTTATCGTGTGTGACGTAAGTTTTCCTTAATGAGATTAAACGTTAAACCTGAAGTAAATACTGGATATGGAACATAAAGTGACTCACTTTACGAAATTGTGTTATAATATTTATTATGTGTAATCGTTTATAATGGTTGAGTCGCAAAAAAAACATGTTTCCTCGAATTACCAACCCTATCGCGTGTGTAGTCCGTCCCATGCATGAGTCATACCTACTTAGGGAACTAACTTCCTTACACCTTACGCACGCATGCGTACTGATTAGCTGGTAAGCTATTAAGTTCTGAATTTAATGCGTCAAACTTTGAGAAGCTCTATACTGTAGAGCTTCTCGAAGTTTAATGTAGAGTACGTAACTGTAGAGATTACAGGGTGTATAACAGGGTCCTTCTTAATATGCTGACACTTTTTAAGGGATGACCATCAAACTGAACAACTTTATCTATGGGATAAAATCATCTGTTCCATGCAAAACTGCAAACCTACTTGAGCCAAATGAATGGGACAGCTGTTTTTTTTTCGCGATTTCGATATTGGTCCCATAGACAAAGTTGTTCAGTTTGATGGCGTGATCATCTCCTTAAAAAGTGTCAGCATATTACAGGAGGTGCTTCAGACCATCAGGCTGAACAACTTTCACAAAATGGGGCCAATAATTCGCGAAAAAAAAAATGTTCCATAGAAAACCAACAGCTACTCGACCCAAATGTCTTTTTTTGCGATTTCGATCCTCTCTTGTTAATAATAAAGAAAAGTGAGCCTTGCTACAATTGCACTTTTAATAAGATTGTAGTTGTAGTGACGTTTCTGTTCACCCAGAAAGGATATATGGTCGTGAGTATCCACTCAATTTCCTGTAAATGAACACTCAAAAAGCTTGTGTGTACCAAAGTCAAAGTCAAAGTCAATATAATTTATTCAATATAGGAGCTTGCAGCACACTTATCAAACGTCAAATCTTTTTTAAAGCTACCACCGCGTTGGAACGTGTTGTCGCTGTAGAGAAGATGCGGCCAGAAACTCTACAACATAACACGACTTAATAACTATTACAATATAAATTCTTAAGCTAAAGTTATGTATACAATAATACATACTCGTAGTATCAAAGTTAGTGACCTCGTACGTTACGCATTGAACTCGAGTGGTAGGTTGTACTGGCAGGGAGTGGAATTCGATCCCGTTACCTAACGGAGGGCGGCCTCTATTAACCGCTCAATCGGAGACCTAATGATACACGGTGACACTAACTAACTCGTCTCCCAAGGATTCAGTAACGTCCCTTTAGTGAGAAATATAAATATCTTTGAGTCTGTCACACGGATCATCTATTCCATCCATTCAAAGTTCACACTTCTTTCAAACTTTTTATTATCATCCATGTTGACCGCGGTCCCCTTGGGCCTTGGGACGAAAAAGGAAATAATCTCTTAGACTAGATTAGTTCCCAAAGTTGATCGTCTTACTATGATACAGACTTTAGTAACATAGACAAATATAAACCTAAAAGACAATCAAATCTATACTTTATTTCATAGTTTCGTAGGACTGAAGGGGATATAATTCGGAGCGCGCTCTATACAAACGTACTATGGTGATATTTTCAATACTAACCAATTAAACTCAATGAAATTTTGCTGAAAAATTCTTGAAACAAATATCTATGCTTGTATGGAGTCCGATTTTTGTTAAAATATACAGCTTCAATGCTAGGATTAATTTAAGATTTGTATGGAAGTCTTTGAGGCACTGTAACTTTAAAACTATACATTTTAACGAATATCTGCATCTATACAAGCATAGAAATTTACTTTTACATTGATTCTGAAAAATATCATTGAGTTTAATTGGTTAGTATTGAAAATATCACCTTAGTACGTTTGTATGGAGCGCGCTCCGAATTATATCCTCTTAAGTCAAGCAAATTGCAAATAAATAATTTCTATACTGTTCTGTTTTTCGAAAAGATACACAACACAACAACAATACTCGTAAGAGTGCATCGATTACCTGTTACTGGAAATGTTCGTCTTAACTTAACATCCTTGCGATTTTTGGTTTATTTGTTTAGATCCAAAAACTGTAGCCGGCTAAATTATGAAGTTCGAGATTCTTACCTGAAACAAACAAATAAATAATTGTTGAAATTGTTATAAAATTCATAGAAATTTAATAATATTAAAGACGACCGGACGCCGGCACCTTTACAGGGTGTAAACTGACGGCCTAGCAAATACTGAAACGGTGAACTCAAACCATCAAACTGAGCAACTTTAACCATGGAGACTACCTCAGGAAATACAAAAAAAAAAATCTGCTTTCCCATACAAAACTGATGTACTCAAATGCCTCGACTCAAATGCCCATTGACATTTGAGTCGGATTTTTTTCGCTCTTCCTGAGGTAGGCTCCATAGTGAAAGTTGTCCAGTTTGATGGTCTGAGTTCACTATTTCAGTATTTGCTAGGCTGTCACTTACATCCTGTATGTACTCGTAGCACAGGGTTCTTCCCTGCTGATAGTTGCTGACAGGCCCCTTATTTTGAAATAGGTCAGCCAGGTGCATTATAACATTTATAACATACATAAACTCACGATCGTAATCCCTTTCGGGGTGGTCAAAAAACATTGCTACAACTACCAACTTTCTATATGAGAAAAATAAGCATTATCAATAAGTAGATATAATTCATAATGTGTTAACTTGTAAACAGTTTCATTATCTATGTTTAGTAATATTTTACTTTACTGTTCTTATCCCTTGTTTAAAATGTAACAACATTTTAAAATGCTATAATATTCTCATAAAGTCTAAAGTAATAGCCTTGGTGATCCAGGAGCGAGTAACCTTGCCTGCCGTGCAGGAGGCGATGGTTCGATCCCCGTCCAGACTGTCTCGTACCAATGAGTTTTTCGGAATTTAAGTACGATTTGTAACACCACTGGCTTTTCGGTGAAGGAAAACATCGTGAGGAAACCTGCATGCTTCAATTTTGAGGCATGTATTGTACCCAATGTCCGACGTGTTCATTATGTGGCGACGGGCTCACCCCCCGTCACACTGGACAGAGTTTCGGTACTATTGGTGAAACATCGATGTTCTGAGGTTTCAGAATATCTCTGACTACCCCCTCGGGGAATATAGTCGTGAGCATATGCTATGCTAACTTTCAAAATTTATTAAAATTGTTGCAAACATTTTCACACAATTATATCAAGGTGGTTAATATGGTAGTCGTGAATTTTGCCTCGACCCAGAAGCGAGCCGCATATTTACGTTGTTTTTATCCATTCAGCAAAACGACTTTCAGAAGGTTTTGCACATTTTTTTCGTTCATATCCAGTACTGAGCATACCTCGCCTTTAGGCATACAATCAACCTAATAACTACAAAAAATGTAATGTTTATGAAAGTAATAAAATAAAGTCCTAATTAATAAAATTACGATGCCTAAAAAGTTAAACTCGGGCTAATCTGTAAATAATGATAATAAACATTTAATTGTTACAACAAAAAACTAAATTTAAGATTTGGAAATGACAGGAAACTTGAAAAAAAACCGGTCAAGTACGAGTTGAACGTCCGCGACTAATGTGATGTAAGGCTCAATTCACACCAAAGCGGCAGCGACTTGACGAGGGCAATATCAGTTGCAGCATTCAAACTTTGTCTAATTTGCTAAAATACTTAGATCGTTTTATAGAGGATAACTACTCGTCAGGGCGCCCGAACGCTCTGCATACATACGAAGTTTGATACCATTTTCATTATCAACCAATTAAAGCCACTGAAATCTTTAAACACGACTTAGAGAATAATCTCTATGTCTGTGGTTTGCCAGATTTTCGTTTAAAATATACTGTTTCAATGCTTGGATTAATTTAAGATTTGAATGGAAATCTTTGAGGCCCTGTAACTTTAAAACTATACATTTTAACGAAAATCATAAAGATTACTAAGTATCTAGATTGTTTCTGAAAAATTTCACTGACTTTAATTGGTTAGTATTAAAAATATAACCAGGCTTCGCTTGTATGGAGCGCGCCAACAGTAGAGTTTCTGAAAACACGTTTATAGTGAGTTTCGCGTGAGTTTATGTTTGTTCTCAGAACAAACAGTATAACAAAAGATTTGTTAAAGGAAACCTTCAATTAGGTATAATGATTGTAATTTAGGTACCTAGTATTAGTGTTATTCCTCTTTGTGCGCTCGAGTTCACTGCCCGCCCTTCTGTTTTACTCTATTTCTACCTTCGATCAAAAATAAAAGTCAAGTGCGAGTTGGACTACTCTCGCGCCGAGGGTTCCGTACTACATTACCACACAACTTTAATTTACAAAAAAATATTTTTTTCTCCGGGACCTTTAGCACGAGATCGACTCACACTTGTCTTGTTTTTGTTATTGGTTGTTATACTGTAGAGTTTTCTCTATAATCACATCAAGTTTGAGGCTTGTATGTATTACCGTTTTTACGATAGAGAGAGAAGACAAAACGTTGATAAAAACTAGTTTCTTGTATGAGGACCCCCTGAATTTTTAACTTTATTTAAATTTTTATTATTTGCTAGCAAATTCGCCTTAACAATGTACATTCTGTGACAATTTCAACTGTCTTGCTATTACGGTTCAAAAGTTACGGCCCTAAATAGGTAGGACGGACGGACGGACGCATGGCGCAGGCTTGTACGCTAGGTACGGAACCGTAAAACCTAAATACTCAACAAACACAATACATTTTTAACCAACAACTAAAACATTTCTCAGAAACAACCTAGAAATTAATCTCTATGCTTGTATATTGTCAGATTTTCGTCAAAATGTTTAGTTTTAAAGTTACAGTGCTTCAAAGATTTCCTTACAAATCTTAAATTAATCCTAGCATTGAACCTGTACATTTTAACGGAAATCTGACAACGTACAAGCATAGAGATAAGTTTCTAAAAAGTTTCTTAAAAAAATTCATTGACTTTGATTAGTTATTATTGAAAATATAACTTCGTTTTTATGGAGCGCCCTCGGAATAATATACAACCTATTATTTGGCTTTTCGGTGAAGGAAAACATCGTGAGGAAACCTGCATGCTTCAATTTCGAGACATGTATTGTACCCACCGTCCATTACAAGTTGGCGACGGGCTCACACCCCGTCACACTGGACAGAGTTTCGGTACTAGTGAAACGTGGATGTTCTGTGGTTTCAGAATATCTCTGTCTACCCCCTCGGGGAATATAGTCGTGAGCATATGCATGCATGCTATTATTGCAAAAGAACAATCAAAACATGAGCCCAACATGTTGGCTTAATTAACTAATCTGATCTCGCAGCGACGGGAATAAATCCGCTATTACAGTTCTCAATTGGCAATATCCTGCTTGCAGCCCTACCGTCGGTTAAGCTCTACGCATGCAGATCTATATTGCTTCCACCAATCTTTAGTAAGAACCACTGCGCGACTACACATCCTGACATTCATGTATTCAAATCGCATTCAATTTAGCATAAATTTCCTTACAAGTTTACCTCCTCAGAGAAATTTACGAGGTGCCTCCATTGTATATCGGACTAACTTTTATTATCAACCCCCGACGCAAAAAGAGGGGTGTTATAAGTTTAACTCTACAAATAGTTGTTCATCATGTTCATATTGTTGAACATCAATTCCAGTCCAGTGTATAATGATATGTAAATGTTGTGATGATGAATCATTTTATTGTCATCAGTAAAACAATGGTATAATCATTCCTTCACGGTCCAATTTGAGCACAGTGGGTTTTGCGCATTCATTATACGAGTATTTCGGGACTTGCATTTCCAAAACTACGAACTATAATAACGTTTCTTTCCACTATTTCTGAGAACTGCGCAAAACCACAGAATAAATACTAGTACTACCCGTATAGAAGAATCACTTCGAAAACAGATTTAAATAAATAGCGACTCTCTCTGCACGGCAATAAGGTGCAAAGTTATTCGCACCTGTCCTATCGCACCATTCGCGAATAACCTACCAAACAAAAATGAATTGAGTCATTAGACATGAAAGCTTCCTTTACATAGTCTCCGTATTTCATTCTTTCACGTGCTGGCAGCATGACATCGCTAGGATTTTCAAGTCTCGCATTGACTACTAACAAAATGGCGGCAAGTCTAACGAGATTTGACCAAGAAGTTTACACGGTATACCTAACCTATTGCCATTCAGCACTCGGTGGGGATCGCCGTCAAGCGTACCTGAGCTGTGCAGTGAGACAGGCCTGGCAAAACGTCGTAATAGATGTTAGCATTTAGAAAATTTCATTTCATATGTTAGGACTTAGGAGTAGCCTAACCTCGAATGCTTTTTATTTCCTACTACTTTAATTAAATTCTTTGCAGTTCCGCAACAGATTAGAGACATCCCAAGCTCTCTGAACTTCATTGTCTAGTTGATCCTGGTTTACGGGAGTTGAGAGCAGCGGATGAGGGCGTTAAGAGAAGTTTATTCCGAATGCGTAACTGCGCGTTGCATACAAACGAAGTATGGTGATATATTATAAACTAACCAGCTAGAGACGATGACATTTTTCAGAAATAATCTGGTAATCTCTGTTTGTATGAAGTTAGATTTTCGTTAAAATTTTACAAAATACAGTTTTTGTGCTAGGAGTCGTTTAAGATTTGTATGGAAATCTTTGAGGCACTGTAACTTTGTTCCGTTCGTGATATATTGCATTTATATGTACTGGGACAAAGAAATAACCATATTAAGGAAAAATCATGGCAATGTATTCATTGCGGCTTATTAGTATTTTATCATAATTAACGATGACTAATACAACAATTACAGTAGTATAAAAACTTATGGGCTTAGAGTTAATTAGCACTGTTTTATAGTTAGTCTCATCTCTCGTTTTAAATGGAAATAATACTCAGAATTATTATTGGCTTGTTTCCCTAACACCAATCGCATTAACACTTAATTATTTTTCCGCAATAGAACAGTTGAATTGTCACTGAACTTCGATCAAAGTAATACTTTAAACGAAGTCACTGACCCGGCCACCGCATCACAAATTTCACATCCGATACAAGATGACTGCTAACTCTATCACCGCTGACTCTTTACCACTGTCAATCCAACCACTGAATTAAAAGTATGTCAAGTCAGTAGCGTGATCTAATTTTTTCACAGTTGAATCGACACGGGATCACAATCAAGACTTAGACTGGATCTCAAATGAATCTGCGCAGAACGAAACATCAATATTTTTAACTTTGACAACTGTGGTTCATAATATGTAAAAATTACATAAAAGAAATAATTAAATAAACTGACTCATTTCCCAAAATCAACTAAAACCCACAAATCAACTAAATCCCATAGTAAAAGTTGTTCAGTTTGATGGGTAGACTCTCACACTGGTACAAATAAAAACTTACTTTATATTAGGAATAGTCTTGATTAGAATAAGCTAAGAATAAGGAGATCATAATTTCTTACTTATAAAATTGTAACTACGTTGGTGGCCACGTCGCGGTTCATAGATAAACTGAAATTTCTCTGATACAGAACAATTACGCCGACGTTATACTAGATTTAGGTTATTCCAGGTTTATTAGTAGACATTTTGATTATTCTTGGTATAACATTTTATACCACGTTTATATGTACCAGGGTTAGTTTAAAAGGATGCTAATGATATTAATTTCACACTGTATAGTAAATATCGTAAATATTAGATTACCAAATGAAAGGAAATCCGAGATTACATATAATATTGTGTTAATGGAACAAGTTGCACGAACAAACCTATTTTATCTTATCAGTTTCTTATCAGTTACCAATAAGAATGTATAACAATTATGTATGTGTAATCAAATTGCGAATGATTATTTACAAATTATTAGATAATAAAGTTAATCTATTTATATTAATTGATAACAGCTGACTTTTGAATAAATATACGGTGTTTATATTTTCATTTTGTATAAGATTACAAAATTTTTTGAAATTTCAGAATCGTAGAATTAACTTACCTAATATCCCATGTATTGACAAAAAACTTAGTAGACCACGTAATCTTTTTTTAGAATTTGTGTGCGTCTGTCACTGGACAGTGTTTCGGTATTACTAGTGAAACGTTGATGTTCTGAGGTTTCTAAATATTTCTTGACTAATCCTTCGGGGAATATAGTAGTGATGATATGCTATGTTATGCTGTGTCCTACTGTTTGTTTATTTGTTTCTTTGTATGTTAGAAACAGCATCACGTAAAAACTACTGAACCGATTTTAATGAAACTTTTTTGTTTTATAGCTTATGATCTGACTTAAAATCTGGTATATAATTTGTGAGGACTAAAGGGCAGTTAAAAATAAATACGTATAAAAAATCCTGACCATATAAGTAACAAACGCTGGGGATATCTGAGATGTGGACGATAGTCTAAAGGAATTAGTGGCCTCTCGTTACGAAACCTGTCTGGGTTAATGCCATTCAAACCCAGACACCAAACACAGCTAAGGTACTTCAAATAAGATAGGGTAAAAATGTGTATTTCAAAAAACCGGCCAAGTGCGAGTCGGACTTGCGCACGGTGGGGTCCGTACCGTACCACCCCACCTTCCTTAACTCAAGCGTCCTTAGCGCAAAGATCCTTTGCTCAAGCCCGACACACTCTTGACCGGTGTTAGTTATTTTTTGTTTTACCTTTAAGTATGCACTATAATCACACCAAGTTTGACGCTTGTATGTATCGCCGTTTTTACGATAGAGCAAAAACAAAAAACTTTGAAATAACACGTTTCTTCTATGGGGAAGAACCCCCCCCCCCCCCCCCCTTAATTTTGTACTTTTTTTTTAAGTCTAATATAATAATACTAGAGTTAATCCGCGACTTCGTCCGCACAAATTATAAACCAGATTTTAAGTCAGATCGTTTTAGTAGTTTTCGCGTGATGCTCGCACAAAAAATCCCACAAACAGACAGACAGATTTTTGTAAATATCTTTAATGAACAGACACACTTCTGTTACAATTTTATAATAGTTAAGACGTATTCTGTGAAAATTTCAGCCGGCTACCTATTACGGTTCAGGAGATACAGCCCTCTGAAACTAGGACGGTCGGACGAACAGAGTAGGCTTATGAATAAGGTCCCGTTTTTACCCTTTGAATACGGAACCCTAAAAAGACACCTAGACAAGAGCTACAAATGATAATAATCCTGTCTTCTAGAATAAACTTCTGAAAAAGTTCAAGTTACAAGATTTCAACATTTTTAACTCATTCCTCATTCAGACAAAATGTAAACTTTTCGAGCAAGGACACAATTTGAAGTTTCCAAGTTGATATTGCAGCGAAGCGAACTCTGCAAATTGGATTTGAGTTGGAATTATTATAAACAGTATTTCGTTTCATGTGAACAATATTACTGAGAACTAGAGACTGAATCACTATGTTTTTGTTTAGGTTGAGTTTTAATTAAATTATCTTTTTAATAATTTATGTCGTTGAAGTGTCAAACCTCGTAACTCCATTTTATTTTCAAATTCGATTTTATACTAATTTCTGAATGCATCCATGGCACAACTCTTAATCCTTTTAAAAAGCCGTTACAATTTAAAATGATAAATAGAAAACCACATAACTCTGGGCTGCCATTTTTCGTGGTGAAGTTTTTTGTTGCCTCCTGTAAAATTTGATCTAATGAAGTTACGAGATCTGACACTTTAGTCGACGATATGCTACTAAGGTATTTATTAACTATGAACACTTATCTACATTTCGGGGTAGACAGAGACGTCCCCATAAAAACCAATCGTCTACTCGTGCCAATAAAATTTTATTTTCTTAATACAACTACATTTTATTTTCGTTTCAATCGATCCCATTTATTTATCAGAAATGTAGCGAGGAGCGATGGAATGATGAAAGCTAAGGATATGCTTAGTTTTGTGGCGCGCCTTGGAAGAGGCCTGTGTAGCCGGAGACGATGATGATGATGATTTACGAATTTGTATGAAAAATCGAAAAGATAAATGTTAGTTAAGCATAAGAAATGGGAGCAAATTGTTAAATATGTGCACGTAAATGGTTGGCGAATAAATCGTTGTTATAAATCATTGGAGCGTTACGTTGCTTGCGTGGATCGGAGCGCAGGCGCACGTGTGTGTGTGTCTGCGTGCGTGTGCGTATATATATGTGTCGACGACCGGCGCGGCGCCGGTGTGAGCAAGGACGCCCGCCCTGCGCACACGCAGTATCGAAACCTGAGCTAACTTTGAACTTTATTATGCTTTTTTGAACATTAAGAATTACCTGTAGTGTACGAAGACACCAGACTAAGACTTTTGTGGTACTGTTCTTCACTTTGACAAGGTTAGGTTTACCATAAGTTGGTTTATAATAATAATGTTGCTGTACTTTTTGTATTAATTTAATTATTTGGGCAAACAAATGGTTTCTGGATAAACAGGGTGAAACTGTTATCATTAGCATCTTTTTAAACTAAGAGTCTACCCATCAACCTGATCAACTTTTAGTATGGGAGCAAACCAATCGGAGCAAAAAAAACAGCTGTTCCATACTAAATACCAATGCCTACTCGACTCAAATGTATGCAACAGCCGATTTTTTTTGCTCCGGTCGGTTTGCTCCCTTAGTAAAAGTTGTTCAGTTTGATGAATAGACTTTTAGTTTAAAGGATGCTAATGATATCAAATTTTTTACAGAAAGAGCAGTTATCAAAATTAAAATATCAACTAAACCAATCTTTCATTTGCGTTGTGCTAAATAGGACTTGAAATGTGGATGTTCTGAGTTTTCAGAATATCTCTGACTACTTCTTCGGGGAATATAGTCGTGAGCATATTCTATGCTATACTAAATAAAATAGAACTTTACTTTAAAATATAATGTCTCAAACCATAAACATCCCCGGCGCCGTACCCCCCCTTTCACTTGGGGACTCTTAGTTTGTTCATCGTAATATCCATAGGAATAGATGTACAAATTTTCAAAACTACACGAATTATTTCCCCAAAAAATTATAATTTGTCTGGGCTATATAAACGAAATAAATAACCATTTGAAATATATGTCTCACCAATCCCAACTACCCAATCCGCCGCGTAGCCCCAGCAACGTCCTATGCCGAGGTCCGTACCCCCCTGGGGTGCCCCTAGGTCGGTTGCTTAAGTTCATTCAATTGGCTCGGTGACCCTTCTGGTCCCTCCAATAGTCCGCAGTAAAAAGCAGTAAATGCTCCCTGGGCAAAGCTGTATACGTCATTCCAAAAAAAAAAAAAATTTGAAATATAATAAACTCTATAGTTTACGTGTACGTCCGTAAGGCATTCGATTCGGTATGCGTTCCAGTTAACAGCAACAGCAGGTTCTAACGAATATATAATTATATACATTATTATATATGTACATGTATCTATCATATCGGAATGTTTTAGATACATTCGCTCATTTAAATTGCTAATATGTGTAACTTAATCTTTTAGGTTAGGATTTTGGTAATACTTGCTTAAACAGCGATTCGTTTATAAAAAGTAGAGTTTTTGAATACGTTAGTTTATTGAAATAGAGTTCTACAGAGTTCTTCTTTATTTGGTGACAGTTTTTTATAAGAAAAAGGTCTTAGAATCGTAAAAATTTATATGTTCTTGCAAATCAGAAAAGATTGTTTTTCAGTTATTAAAAAAACAATAATTGTAATAAATTTTGTGTTATTTACAGTTTGGGATATGTCACATACATTCAAGACAACTAGATTTGCAGTTTCGTATGGAACAGTAGATTTTTGTGATTTCAGTGTATTCACTTATAGGAAATTGTTTAGTGTGATGGTCTGATTATCCCCTTAAAAACCATCCCTCTATACAGGGTGTAAGGAAAAGTATCATTAACCTTTTAACCACACACTCTACCCATCAAACTGAACAACTTTTACTATGGGAGCAAACAAGTTAGACCAAAAAAAAATTGCTGTTCCACACGTTTGAGTCGAGTGGGCATTGCAGTTCAGTACGGAATAGCAGATTTTTATTGTTCTTAGGGTTTGCTCCCATCGTAACAGTTGTCCAGTTAGATATGTGGTTTAAAGTTATATATATTGTAGAGGATTTTAACAGTTTCTTTTTGTGTTCACTCTCTGTTAAATGTGGCCATGAGATCACTACCTAGTAGTTCGGGTACTGCTACTGAAATGCGAATATTCTGAATAAGTACCTAATTGTGCTATACAGGTTCCTTCTTAATATGCTGACACTTTTTTAAGAGCATGCCCAGACCATCAAACTGAACAACTTTATCTATGGGACCAACATCGAAATCGCGAAAAAAATCATCTGTCCCATACATTTGGCTCGAGTATGTTTTCAATTTTGTATGCAAGAGCAAATGTTTTTTTCGCGATTTCGATGTTCGTGCCATGGAGAAAGTTGTTCAGTTTGACGGTCTGTTCATCCCTTTAAAAAAGTGTCTGCATATTAAGAAGGACCCTGTATTTAGAATTTATCTCTACCCCTTTGCGAAAATAGCCGTGAGCGTATAACCACGTAATCGAAGACACAAAATTAGTTGTCAGGGGACTTAATATTTTTAAACGACCTGCAGACAAAAAGTAATATCCCAAGTCAACCGGTTCTGTGGAGTGCGCCGTGTTTTATTGTATTGACCTTTATTCTGTTTAAGATTGAGTTTAATATCGTAAATGAGAAACGTGGTCTGACTCTTGACTCAAGAAACGAACTATGATATTGAGATGTTTACAGGGATCAAGTTATTGATCTGTCTGTGACTTTGGAGATTTGTTCGTGTTTCCTCAAATCGTAAATGTCACTATGATTCAATTCAATTCAATTTTTGTTTAGTGGCATCCGATGTGTTATCACAATTCAGCCAATGTCTCGTTATGTGGAGAGTTTACGAAGGAAAATGATCAGTAGTATTAATTAAGTCTAGCGTGGCAGTTTTGCCAATGTAAGTAGTTTATAATCTCAAGTGATTGTTTTAAGGTTAAAACACAAAAGAGTTCACAAAATGGTGGAGCCACGTGCAAGTCCAACGCGCCGATACGCACGCGCGTCCGTACTTCGCCAGACTTGCAGCGCGACTCCATGTCACTATGATGTGATCTTCCTTTAAATTTACTTTTTTGGTAGTTGCAAAAATGATTTGACGTTTCATAAACAGCGTGATTCAGCTCCTACATTGAATAAATAATTTTGCCTTTGACTGTACTGTCGACAACTTATTTGTAGGTTAGGGTTTTTCTTAATATGTTGATAGTTTTTTCAAACCATTAAACTGAACAACTTTATCTATGGGACGAAGATCAAAATGAGAGAAAAAAAATCACCAGCTTCATACAAAGCTGTAAACCTACTCAACGTAAATGTATGAGACAACGGATTTTTTGTTGCGATTTCGATGTAAGTCCCATAAAGAAAGAAGTTGAGTATGATGGTCTGTTCATACCCTTCAATCGTAATCGTAGGCCTGTTCGCCTCAATCAAATAAGCTCACATCAACCCACTGCTGGGCATAGGTCTCCCTTTTATTGCACCATTCGTTGTCCTATGCTAATCTGGTCCAATGTGAACCCGTCACTCTCACAATGTCTTATGTGGAAAATGAATAAAGCAGGGTCCGTCGAGACAATTGGGATGCGATGGTGAAAAATTTTCACTATAACAACAACTAATGAAACTCGGTCGCCCAAGTACTTATGATGATGACTTTATAACAATAAATTTTTAGGGTTCCGTATTCAACAAGGAGCCCTTATAGTTTCGCCATGTCCGTCCGTCTGTCTGTCCGCGGCTTAGCTCAGAGACGGTTTGTAATGTGACATGGGTATACATATTAATCACGCTGAAAAAGTGATGAAATAAATGGTGAAGTTTTTTTTAAATGTAAGTAACTTCCCTACGCGTAAAGTGGGGATGACATGGAAAACTTTTACCGCTAAGTATAAAAGTTAACGAGTAATAGTCGACTAACATATAAAATGTGTTTTTAGACTTTATCAGCCGTTAAACCGTAGTATAAAACAAAAAGCCCCGTTCTAAGTACATATACAGGGTCCATCCAAATATGCTGACACTTTTTTAAGGGGATAATCAGACCATCAAACTGAACAACTTTCTCAATGGGACCAACATCGAAATCGGAAAAAAAATCAGCATTTTCCATACAAAACTGCAAACCTACTCGAGCCAAATGTATGGGACAGCTATTTTTTTTCGCGATATCGATGTTGGCCCCGTAGAGAAAGTTGTTCAGTTTGACGGTCAGATCATCCTCTTAAAAAAGTTATTAAGAAGGACCTGTATTGTAGCGGGCAACTACGGAACACTACCCTGCGCGTGGCCAGACACGCACTTGGCCGGTTTTTTCTTTATTTGTTTCCGAAGAAACGAACTACAAGATTTACAACACTTGAAAGGTTGTTGAAGACACTTTGTAGTCAATAATATTTGACAATAATTTTTTTTCAGAATTTTCGTAAACTTCATTGTATTTAAGTTCATTGTCATTTGATTGCCTTGAAGTCTTGTCACAGAATACGCTGCATAAAATATGTATGCTTTGTAGAAGTGTACACACTGAATTTGTTCCCAAAAAGTATTTGACAAACTAAAAGACAAAGTTTTGTTTGTTTCAATTATTAAGTCAATGCTTTGTTTTTTTATTTTTTTATTTATACTTAATGGACTTCTTGCTTGTGCGTTAGCACCGCATTTCCGCCAGTGTCAAGTGGTTTGAGGGAGTATCTATCCAATCTCGAGGATTGTTTTTGAGTAAGAACACAACTGAGAAGGATTGCGGAGCCTCGTGGCAGGCTGAGACGCGAACCGCGTGAACACCACGCGAAAGACAAGTGTTCGGGGTAAAATCCTGCAACGTGACTCTCCAATGCTTTGCTGTCACGATGTACACACGGCGACACATCAAGCTACGCAAAAATAAGGTGGCCGCGCGTAGGTAGAGTTATGTATAAAGTCGCGCGGCCAGCTTATGTTTGATTTGCGTAGCTTGTTGTGTCGCCGTGTGTACCTATAGAGTCGCACTCAATTCATCACTAGTCATCGATTTCAAGAACTGAACTATAATTATACAACGTGTTAATGAATAAACGCAAAACTAGAAAATGGTTTGTTTAGAATCGAGAGCAGAATCGAATTAAGAAGGTAAAATTTGTTTTAAATATTAAATAATTTGTTCGTATAATTTGTTCTTTGTGCAACAATTTGAACAACAATTAACACAGGCACACTCATCCCACTTACTACCAAGACAAGATTCTTAAAATGTATCCATGAGCACGCTAGCGCTTTCATTCATTGCTGAAATAATAACAAATCAATTTTGCATGAAAATTTCTAATGTATATTTTAAATGACTTAAATAACTTTCAATTTTAATTGATAAAATAATTTCATTATTGTTTCAATGTACTTAATTATTTCGTTATAAATCAGTTGGGGTGTATGACGTTTTGCGCTTATTTATTAACACGTTGTATAGGGTCGTTCTTAAGATGCTGACACTTTTTTTAAGAGGATGATCAGACCATCAAACTGAACAACTTTCTGTATAGGACCAATGTCGAAATCGCGAAAAAAAAATCAGCTGTTCCTCACTAAACTGAAATCTTACTCAACCCAATTGTATGAGACAGCAGATTTTTTTCGCGACTTTGGTCCCATAGAGAAACTTGTTCAGTTTGATGGTCTGATCATCATCTTAAAAAACTGTCAGCATATTAAGTTGGACCCTGTATATTTGGAAATAATTGGGGTGTGTTTACTTTACGTGCGTTAACGTTTTAATGTTATCTTCCTTTTTTTTATTAAATTATTTCAATATATTATTGAAGTCTGTAACTCCAGACATGCTCCAGACCCATTTTCCAAAATGTCCGTTATAAAAATTAACTGTACTTAAATGTAAAAAGCTTAGATTTAATTTTACCATTACGAATACGGATTATAACAAATTAGAAAAAGAAAAAAACCGTAACAAAAGAGAAATGCCGAAAGATAACAAAAAACTATAAGAAGCAGAAAATGTTATATCCATAACAAGAGCCAAGCGAGAAATTTATACAGATTAATCTGTAATATTCGCCGTCCCTTTCACAGTAATTATTTCGCACTATAATCAGAAGAGAGCAGCAACACTACAGTTCATTGGAACACATAACTGGAAGAATATCGAGTAACGGAACAACGCAGTGGCTACACTCGATTCTATGAAACTAACTATAAGTTTGCTTCGATCTTGTATTAGGTACCTTATACCTTACATTTACTTGTACACTTAGTTTTAAAGGTAAATGGATTATTGACCAAATTCAAAAGAGTTCTCGATAAAACTGGACAACTTTTGAGCAACATTGAAATCGGGAAGAACTGACAGTCGATGGGAAACACGAGTTCTAGAATAATAATAATCATCAGCCTGTCATTGTCTACTGCTGAAAATAGGGCTCTCCCAAGGAGCATTCAAAACGATATCCTCGACCTCAGATTTTTCGAACAAAGGAGCAACTATATGAGGAAGGCCGAAAATAGTTTTGGGATGCGTAGGTCTATGTTCAGCAGTCAGTCAATGCTGATGAATAAAATGAAAGGATGATTCAAATCGCTCCATCCTAGGTTAGCATTTAACTCCAGGTAAATATCTCTATCAGTTGTTTTTCGGTACTAAAAAATCATGGATTACATTACCAACTTCACCAGGAGTATATTACTAGCCCAGGAGTGCGCTTGGGCTTAGTGCAATATACAGATTAATCTATGGCTTTATGTACCATATCTTATATTATCTTGTTGTTGGGGCTGGCAAGCAACACTTCGACCCATTGGGATCTTTTGTGTTAGCCCCAATACTTTTTGCTTTCTTCACTCTTCAAATACATGGTCAAAGAAGGAGGCAATACCATTGAGGGGAAGAAACCTAAGATCTCCCAATTTTGGGTATCCATCTCCGAGGAGGCACATACGTTTTGCCGCCATGACATCTCAGTCACAAAGGATATGTTCCATGGTCTCCTCATCCTCTCCGTATGCTCGGCAGCTGGGATCTAAGGTGAGTTTCATCTTGTGCATCATCGTGCCTGTGGTGTAGTGCCCGTTTGTGTCCCATAGAGCTTTTAAGCTTTTAATGTTGACATTAATTTACACTCAGGTTTTTTATATAAAAGCATTAAACATTTCTATTGGTCTTCTAGAACATTTTCTCATATATATATATTTTTTAATACAATAGCTTCATCTTCTCTAATGCGATAATTACTGCATTACGACAACAGCCTAGATAGAGGCTAGCATTTACCCCTCTGCGCCGACGCACAGAGATTACTCACTGTTATCTCATAATATTGTCTGCACAATCTAGGAAGTCCCATATACAAGTTCTATTACTATCCGCATAAAGATGACAAAAGTTTGATGTAGGGGACGATTAAACATGAGTATTGTAACGGACAATCTCTTAAGATCTACATTACTGTACCACGTAATACATAATATAACTCGAGGTTTTATTGACTAGTTCTTGGTCGAGATTGTTTAGTTTCCTGAAAAGTCTGGGATTTGCTGAAAGAAAGAATAGAACAAATAGGAAACTTGTTCTAATGAACAGCATTATCATTCGAACGAATCGGCTCCATCAATTTTCGAGTTTGTATGAACAGTTAAAAAATTTCTTATTCTATAAAGTGTTCTCATTGAACGTTGATCGTTATTGATTCTGTAAGCGATTTTCAGGTTTTGCCTTATTTTTTAAAACAATAGATGGTATTAATGGGTTTATTTACATAATATGCCGGACCTGTTATAACAAAGGTCTTTAAAAATTAATAAATTGCTGCAAAAAATAAATAAGTTTGTACAAAATACCTAATTAAAATGACGCGAACCTATTTGATCTGTTATGGTTTTTTATAAAACAAAAGCGTGAGAATATTATTTAAAAGTTTTAATTTTTCCATTGTAACAAATATGTATGTATGTATGTATATACTCACGACTATATTCCCCGAGGGGGTAGTCAGAGATGTTCTGAAATCTCAGAGCATCCACGTTTCACCAGTAGTACCGAAACTCTGTCCAGTGTGACGGGGGGTGAGCCCGTCGCCACATACAACAAAACAACAAATAATAATGACATAATGAATTATGTAATTTTCTTGGCAGGTACATTTTGATACTTTAACGATTTTATTGTGATAGTAAAATAATACATCAAACATAAGTAACTATTTAGCGTTAACATTCATACTGTAACATTTTATAATTTCAACACCTCTAGTGGGCGGTATTCGTTAAACTAGATCATCATCATCACAGCCGATAGACGCCCACCAGATTCAATATTAAACCTTAGAGTGCCTTAGATCTAAATAGCTTAGTATCATGAAAGTTCTCTAGTCGTAGGATGTTTGTTTCAAACTGACTAATACAAGCATCAAACTGTCGTCAGTACAGGATGTTGGTAGCAAACCCTACATTAGATAATACATTAGCAAGCCCAACAATGGGTATAGGGCGTTGCTGGGACCAGACAGCGGATTGGGACGGACACGGGGACCGATGAGATCGATCGTTACAAGTCATATATCTACCTTCATACTCCTAAGTATCAGAAGAGCGATCGCGTTAATTTAAAACATCCAAGTTCAATCCTAATCCAATTTCAGTTCTAATCACATTGCAATCCAATTACCATTCAACTGTGCCGAATTCCGCACCGCGCTAAACTTTGTGACTTTAACGTCTGAGCGATCTGTCAAAACGGCTCTAACGACGGCTGTCTAATGAATAGTTCAATACCGAATGTGTTAAAAGTTGTGGATCGCACGCGGTCCAATCATGGTTCAGTTGAGATGTATTTGCAAAATGACCGTACACGTGCTGGTATGATGTAATACTATACTACAAATATTTTTGCATCGTTACTACCTATGTGTAGTTTTAGATTCAGATGATTAAAAAAGTACATAAACATGTTTAGGTAAAAAGCAAAGGAAATTAATTAGGTATTTCATTTCAACGTATGAGATCACAAGTAGCACTTACGTTTTACCTTAGCTATACTATACATTACAAAACAAACACATAAACATATAGTCACGCCACCATCGCACAGGGGTCGGCAGATACAACGGATGGCCACACGCTACGATTCTGACATACTTCTCTCACCTCATCCAATTTCATAGATCTCAGGTAGCTTTAAAAAAGATTTGACATTTGATAAGTGTGCTGTAAGCTCCTATATTGAATAAATTATATTGACTTTGACTTTGACTTTGACTCTTCATGCACTTCCGTCGTTTGAGGGTATCACTTGTCCTTTTTGGAGAAGACCATTTGTTCGACTGTTCAACTCGCATATTGGATCGATAAATCTCCTTAGTGTGTCTACTCTCATTCATCCTCTGTACGTTAACAATTTGAAATTACTGAAGAAACAAATAACAATACACAAAGCAACAAAACTCTTCTGATATCGTTTGATATGTAAAATTATAGAATACGAAAGGTAACCTTTGATACGCAAATCGTTTTTTTCACACTGGTGTCCGATCCGAATAATTTTCGCTGTCGTATTGATTCAGGTGCCGTGAAATTTACAGCTGTATAAAATGTCGAAAATAACAACATGGGACGGTTTTTTGACAAAAAGCATTTCAATGATATTATAGTACCTTTAGGTGTATTGCCGTATTGCCTTTTGGAGTGGTCAGAAACTCTCATAAATTCAACTATACCTCCATGGTCCTTTTTAATATGCTGACACTTTTTTAAGGGGATGATCAGACCAACAAACTGAACAACTTTCTATATGGGACCAACATCGAAATCGCAAAAGAAAAATCTGCTGTCCCATACATTCGGCTAAAGTAGGATTGCAATTTTGTGTGGAAGAGCAAATTTTTTTTCGCGATTTCGATTTTTGTGCCATAGAGAAAGTTGTTCAGTTGTCAGCATATTAAAAGGACCCTGTATAAGGTCTAACAAAATTAGCTGAAACCTGCAAACATAACTCGACACAAATGTATGGTACAGCATTATTTTTTTGGCGATTACGGTATTGGTCTCATAGAGAAAGTTGTTCAGTTTGATAGTCTGATCATCCGCTAAATCCTAAAATACAACTAATTTTGTTAAACCTTATACTTTTAACGCGTGCAGTTGTAGCAAGCCATTTTGAATTGAACCTTTAGCATGGTTTCAGTTTAGAATTTCTCTGATGTAAAAATAATATACTATGACGTGTACTTTGGACCAAAGCAATAACAGATAAACAAACAAATTAAAGATGCACTGATGCAAAGAAAATATACTCTAACGCGCTGAAATAAGCTCGCTATTGTAGGTATACATCACGACTTATATTTTTCAATAATATTTTGTTATTGTGTACAATATTCTTATGTACAATAATCTTAGTAAGCATTACAATAACATCTTTTGAACTCAAGTAATTGTCAAGTAAAAACAAACTTTAAAGTCAAAGAAGAACAAAACGAGTGCGCATACGCAATACTATAGAAGCAGTAGCGTCGCGACCTTCACACCGCCACGCTTTCACGGGCTGGCGCGGCGCGTGAGTGACGATACACTTGCTTTATACTGTTTACAACCTGCTGTATCCGATAAGATTGTGTTATAAACAAAAGTCTGAACTGTAAAAATCACGAATCCCGTAAGGTACAAATATTTGTATGATGAATATGAATGTATCTATATATGTGGATGTTTGTATCTATATATGTATTCTATAGGGTCCTTCTTAATAAGCTGACACTTTTTTAAGGGGATGATCAGACCATCAAACTGAACAAATTTCTCTATGGGACCAACATCAAAATCGCGAAAAACAAATTTGCTGTCCCAATGTCCCATACAAAACTGCAACCTACTTGAGCCAAATGTATGGGATAGCTGATTTTTTTTTCTCGATTTCGATGTTGGTCCCATAGAGAAAGTTGTTCAGTTTGATGGTCTGGTCATCCCCTTAAAAAAGTGCCAGCATATTAAGAAGGACCCTGTATATGTAATCTATATCGTTGTCTAGTCATCATAACACAAGTCCAGGCTAGATTCTGGTACTTTAAATGTGGCTAGATAATTTGTGTGACAATGTATATGATATTTATTTATTTATTTAAAGGATAAGCTATACATCGTGTTAATGAATAATCGAAAAACTAGAAAGTAGTTTGTTTAGAATCGAGAGCAGAATAGAATGATCATGGTTTCAAAATAGGTATTTCTTTTTTCAAAATATATATAATTTGTTTGTAAAATATGAAAATTTACTGAACTCAATCTCAAACCACCGCACAGGTACACTCACCCTACTTAACTCCCAAACAAGATTCTTAAAATGTATCCATGAGCTCTTTCATTAATTGCTGAAATGTTAACAAATAATTTTTGCCTGTAAACTTAAAATGCAAACTATTTTAACCATCAAAATAATGCAATTATTGTTTCAATCTAATTATTTTGTTATAAATCAGTTGGGGTGTATGAGGTTTTGCGCTTATTCTTTAAACGTTGTATAAAGACCCGTGTTTAGCCCAGTCATTTTACGGTTTGACCCGGGACTAAGGATCGAAGGAACAGGGACACCTAAAAAAAGATATATCGAAACATTATTTTTTCAGTATCTTGAATGTACCTACAGACACACTTCTGTTACAATTTTATAACAGTTAATTAAGATTGTGAAGCGAACACTAAACTTTTTGTGATGAAAACAAAGTTATTTGCTTTTTTTTCTACTAGTATATGAAACACAATCTCAATTTTAATAAAACAGCAACCAATTATAAACAATTAGCTATGTTAATGTAACTAATAACTTAATTTTTGCACTCTGTTGCGATACTAAGAAAAATGCACCAAACCTTTTCAATCAATCAATCAATTATACTTTTTTTTACTTTTCAAATTTTATTAGATTTTTAAATTCTTTAATCCCAAATGAGAATGCATCCGTGAATGTACAGGGTCCTTTTTAATATGCTGACGGTTTTTAAGGGGATGATCAGACTATCAAACTAAACAACTTTCTCTATATAACCAACATCAAAATCGAAAAAAAAATCTGCTGTTCCATACAAAACTGCAATCCAACTAGCTGAAGTTTTTTTTTCCATTTCGTTATTGGTCCCACAGAGAAAGTTGTTCAGTGATGGTCTGATAATCCCCTTAAAAAATAGTCAGCATATTAAGTTGGACCCTGTAAACTTAAATAAAATAAATAACGAGTATATAAATGATTATAAATACCAAGAGGTAGTGAAAACTATAATCAACCGAGACATTACCCCAAATTAAACCAAAGATAACACATACCTACCAACAAGCAATTTATATAAAACCCGAGCAAAAGTAAAGCAATTTGAAGATTTAATCTAAAGATAATGTCGAAACAATAAGTCTGAAAGTGAAATCGTTCCAAAAATTAGTACAGTATAAAAAGTATAAAGCAAAGGTATGGATGTGGGTTAACAACCTGGGCTGGCAGATAACCGCTCGCTGTGGTTGGCTAGGTTATCTATCGGTAATCGAGAGACTCGAGACGATATGCCATAACTTAACTATACCGTTCTAAAACACTTCGTCAAAGGAAACGATCAACAACATGGACTTACAATATGAGGTAGGTGAGTGTAAACCGTAAGCGTCTATGACTTTAATAGCCTTGTTGATGTTATTGTTTTAGGAATGGCTTGTTGATTAATTACTATTACCGATAATGGATGGAATGGATTAAATACATATTTTAGCGATGTGTCTGGTGAATGGTAATATTCACACTTTTTTCCCAAAAGAAAATGTAGGTAGTAATACTCATAACATAACAAAACATTTATATTCTTACGCCTACACTAGATTAACTTGAAAGACGCCGAGCAAAGCTCGATTCGTTCAGGTACTTATAAGTAAACTCTATTAAGAAGAGAACGAAAGCATTTTTTGTTTAGTATACAGGTCCTTCTTAATATGCTGACACTTTTTTAAGGGGATGATCAGACCATCAAACTGAAAAACTTTCTCTATGGCACCAACATCGAAATCGCAAAAAAAAAAATCTGCTCTTTCATGACAATCAGTATGTGAGCAGAGTTTGCAGATATTTGTAATTATGTCGTAATTTATCATGTACCTGCTATTTTCTTACGGTCAAATAACAGTAACAGAAAGTATGCTTCAAAATCTATGACGTATTTGGCACTGCATCAAAACAGTCACTATTCGTCAAGAAATACATAATTTTTTCATAGATTTGTTTTTCCTCTGATTCAGATCTGAGTCCAGACACAATGCAAATTGAGCTCTTAGCACTCTTTGTTTAGGGCGGTATTATGTCTCTGCTGTGGAAATATGCTGTATAATGTCAGAAATATAAACATACAATAAATAAACATAAATCTTGGACATTGTTAGACAGATTATCTATCATTATCATAATCTGTCTCTTTAACTTGTCTCTAATCTAAGTCCATAGCATTTAGCTCAACACATTGACGTCATAGCTAATGTTCAAACACGATTATAGACTGAACTCATCAGCCTTGATCTTAACATTCCATTTTGTTTACAGAATTATCCATTATCTGCTGTTATGAAATATTCGTCATCATGTAATTAGATCGATATGAAAGCTATAGAGAGGGAAGTACTGATAAATAATGACGTTATAGAGAAAACAGCATGAAAACGGGTTCAAAAGTCGGTCTGGTATTTAAGGACTTTGATATTTGACTCCAGTATCAAATGTCCGTCAATCCAAACCAACTTTTGTATTCTTTAGCCAACCATTAACGAACATCTTGTTATAAATGTAGTTATGAGGGATGGTGTAATTGACAATTTAAACTGCACACAGGTAATGATATATTGCAAGTCGATTGCTTATCAGTAGTTACTACAGTAATCCATGGTGGGGAAAGAAATAGACAACATAAGGGTTTCTTTTTATACCTTATTGGTATTTCTAAAAACGACTAGTATCGATATTTTCAACATAATATTAATGCCGTTTATAAGATTCTTATAGCGTCAGATAATAGAGCGTGAGAATAAAAACACCTACACGTGCAGTGGTCATGTAGGTGGATGATGAAGGCAATAAATTCAAACACATTACATCGTTTGGTTTGAAGTAGAGACCGTTTGGACAAATATAATGGCGTGGGACATTCTTCTGTTAGATAAAACGAAGCGACGATTTGCGAAAGACAGAGCTGATATTGTATTGAATGGATGTGTACAGCTATAAAGAGGTTTTCAAGGTTTAAGAAATGCTATAGACTACGCTATACAAACATTTGAAGCTAGACGCCTAGAGCAATAAGTGACATGTAAATAACTATTTATAACTTGTACCTACGAGTGCGGTGCGACAGAACCGGCTTGAAACTGGTTTGTAGAGTGATAATTAAGAAACTTCTATTTGCACCTATAAACGATTTAAAAATTATTTAATTAACATAAACATGCCTAAGGATAACAGATAAAAGATTTTATTATAATCTAATTGAAGAATAGAATAATATAAAATTCGAATGTGAGTGTTAATTCAATTATGGGTTAAAAAACAAGGATGACGTCATGGTACAATAAAAAATTTCAGAGAATATGCAAATCACTAACATCAAATTCGTCTATCTCGTTGAAGATCTTACAAAACACGTATCTTCAAACTGAATCGCGATGACAAACGCCACAAAACCAGTAGACTTGAATCCAAGTAATAAAATCGGCAATCAAAACAAAATTGAACTCTTATCACCTGGTATAGAGTTCACATCAACTGTAGACTAAACATTGTGACAGTAGAAGCCGCCGAGCGTGTCTGCGGGAGAGACCAAACAATGAAGTTTGGAATGTGATACGAAAAAAAAAGCGTGCGAGGAAGACGGCACGGTGGAAAGAGAGGTTGCGATCAGTGAGCGCGCTTCCTGTGGTAAAGAGAGGGGAACTGTAGGATACCTTACAAATACAGGTGAACTTCTTGATAAGCTTTGTTTTGGAGACATGATATTTGAGTGTTGGATTACTTAATGTTTCGTTGCAATTGCAATGGCTTCAGCTTCATCGATTTTGACAAATATTTGGCCCAAATTTTCGATAATATTGTTTTGGTCTTGTATCACTACTTTGAACTTTTAAGTTGTATCTTTCTATTCAAAAAAACATTTTGAAGTGAAAATTCTTATAAGAAGGATTTGAAATTCTGATCCGCAACCTTTTTGTGTAACTGAACTTCGAAATTTAAATCGGGAGTATCACATCTGCCGGGTCTGCCGGGCGTCCCGTGACGGCCAACTTTTTTATCAAAAACAACAACAAGTAGGTTCTTTGTGCTTTTAACATGAAATGCCACTAAGCTATGTAAAGTTTCTAAGTTTCTAAGTATACTAAGCTTCTAAACTGGTTTACAAGGGCTTACATACACCTAATCTGCGCATATTGTTGAAGATTATTCACTAACGTCATTCATATCCAAACATCATAAAACTATATTATAGTCACACACAGACAATCCTTGATCTTGACATTGCAGTGTGTTTACAAACTCCTTTATAATTGTTTACATGATAATAATAAAACTGTAGCGGGGGTGAATCTGTATTTCTAAGATCATCATCATCATCTTGTTTAATAGCTAATACGCTCTTGTCAATGGAATATTCGCCAATTCTGTCTCTTTTCTGCCAGTGCCTAGAATTATTAATACGACAAATCAACCTTTTCACATTGGAGACATCGAACCAAAAATGATTAGCATGTTTTTTGATAACCACAAAAAAACATCTCACATCCTAATTCTTTTTCGAGGTGGAGTTTGAATATTACCTACCTACAATCAACAAATAAACTTTAAGGGTGCAATTGTAAACAAAGTACACTTTTAGCCTATTTAGTTTCAAGATTATAGTTGTGATGATTAGAGTAGATTGTGCATCAACAACTCAAATGCTATTGGACGGATGTCATTCAAATTTAACACAGTATAAGCTTACTCTATCATCATAATCATCGTCCTCTACAATATATTATGTCCACACAGGACACAGTCTCAGTTAAAGAGAGAGCGAGGACCGCAAAGATGATGAAGAAGAAGAAGAAAGAGAGATTCTAAAAATCTGCGTTAGCGAAATGGGCAAGTAATCATAAATACAGATATAATCCTTCAGTACATAGAATAAGTAAAAGTGCAGGATTGCAAAGAGACTTTCACTATCTCGAAGACGAGACACGTTTGACCCCGTCTCGACAGCAATTCAGTAAAGTGACTATTATCAAAGATGACCATTTGAACTGTGTATTCATACACACTGGCTTCCTATTATGATTTTTCATAATAAACCTTGTTAGATTGGGTTTAAAAATAGATTCTTTTATGGAGGCTCTCTTCAATGTATGATTTAATAAATCTTCAGAATAAGCAAGAAAATCATTTTATAATGGCCTTAGTAACAGTACCTTGGAAACAAGATGATTTTTAATAGTTCTAGAGGACATGACACGAACCTGTCAGTCAGTAATTGTACGACAGAAACCGGTATAAAACTTATAAGTGTATAATTATGATGAAGAATAAATATTAAATGCTTTAATAGGATGTGAAGGAATCCTGTTCTGGAGGTTCTGAAAGGCTTTTACCTTCAGCTTGTACCGCAATTCGTTTCTTTAATCCTTTCTCTATTATAGGTAAATTATTTTCTTATTGCAACTCAATTTTTTCCTTAAGTAAAAAGTCAAGGTAGTTAATTGGTTTTCACTTCCTTTATTTTCTTATTTCTCTTGCAATGATGTAAGTAATAAAGTTGTCTCATCTTATAAGTGGCAGTAATCTTTTTGCCCATCAGTTCCTTACTTTATGTCTCAGGCTGATGTCATCTTAATTGATGCCTAAGAATATAACAAAAGAATGTCCCGGAAGGCCTAAAAAGATCATTCTAGCTTTATTACGAGATTGTGCATTAAGAGTAATTTCATCAAAACCATCGGGTAAAATATCTTGATAAAATAATTATGGTAGCGGCATTTACCGTTGCAAGGTCTAAATATACCTAAATTAATAGTGGAAGTGCTCGTACATAATATGGCGTGCGAAATGTTACGTTAGTCTTCAATTGAACCAGTGACTAAGCTATAATATAGAAAATGGAGCAGCATCGTTCTCAAGATATAATTAAAGGTTTGCTGTAATGGAATTTCTAATGCTATAATCTGTAATGGACTTATCTCATGCTTTCTCTACATCCACAATTGCGTACATACCATCTCTTTATGATTCTTTTGTTTCTTATTGAAAGAGTTTTAGAGAATCATCAGTATGATATGCAGCGAGAATGTTTCGTTTTCACTGAGATTGATTTAGATCACTTGATCATTATGCGGGACTGCAGCGCATGACAGAGTTGCGTCTGCGTTGCGAACGAAAGTTTGCATTTTTAGATTATACCTGTCTTTGTTTTTATTCAAAACATTCCATCCCATTACATTTTGCCAACATTTTTTGTGATCGTTATGTTTAATGGATGTTTGTTAGATTTTCGTAATTGCAAGTTTCAGAATATTATTCAACATTACCTATAGTTCTTGATCAACATTTACTATCTCTTCTCGTATTACATAAAAATCTATTAACAAACTCATTTTAGCACTCATTTGTAATGCATTATTGTTCCGTTCAATTCCAAACATAACTCGGTCACAATTTGAATTATCAGAATTTGTATATCGAATGCCTTGCTCCGATGATTTGCCTTGAACCACTTACGCATTGTTGGAGGCTGTTCGTAGCTTGTGGAAATAAGCTACATAAACAATCGTTTAATTTGCCTGCAATCCTTTGTAAACAATATACTGCATAAACCTATTTCAAACATAGGTATGAGTAACAATGAATCAGAATTTACATGGTAAGATTAGCTTCCTTAGCTTTAGATAACATCTGTGCAGTTTATTTCGCAGTTGCCTTAATTATACTTTTTCTATTTTTAGAATGTTAGTTTCGTGATGAAATTCAGAAACTGCATACCGTATTTTTTTCGTAAGTTTCGTTATCGCAATTTCTTGATTTTTACATTTGCGGTTAAAATGTCGAGAACAATTTGTTGAATAAGAATCTGTAGAGTTAAATAATTCGACCCAGTAGCTGTCAGTTCCAATCGATATAATCTAATAAGGAAACTAGTACAAGCTTACCTCTAGCCCAGCCGGTGAGGACGTTGCCGAGATACGCCACCTTGTACACAGGGTCCGGTTCACTGATGCGAACACTGTTGGTACGCCGAAGCAACCTGCCCAGACCTCTGGACAACCGGCCGATTGCACGAGCCGTGAAATCCTTCCCAGATGCAGCATCCGATAAGCACACCTCATTCGGCAGGATGGACTTGCTTTGTCCATTATCCTGCGCCTTATGCCCGATGAGCCTCGGTATCGTCAGAGGAATAGATTTCTTCCTCTCACAAGTCAAAGTCTTCGCCTGGTTCACACTGTAAACATTGCAGTTCTTCTTGAAGTTCTGATTGTTTACTTCTTTGGTTTGATCTGTTCCCTGCTCAGTCTTATCGGGTTTATCGAATTCGTTGTTTTTGAGAATCGACACTCTCCCATTGAGGTTCTCACTCTGTGAGTTGTTGTTGAGATTGTCGGAGAGTCCGTCACTGAAGCGACGTTCTGCGCTCGAACGTCTCTTCATGAGGGAAGGGTTTCTCAGAAGAATGCTCGTCTCACTCGAACTTCTGTTCTTCAGGATGTGTATTTTCTTAACGTGTGAGACAGCGTAATCGACCTCGTCGGTGCTGACCATCCGTTCCGTCTTTCCTTCCTCATCGAGGAAGCGGACGCGTAGTCCATTCGGTTTGCAATCACCATTCAAAGTTTTTTCCGTGTCTTGCAGTCGGTCCATTTGGCTTTTTGCGCCAGCCTCAAGGCAATGGCGTTCGTTTTCACTGAGTGCTCCACGAGCCATTTTTCATAAGAATAGGCTGCGCTTTTTGCACACTATTACATTCTGGCTAGAGCACTCTATAGCAATAAATTTTCACACGATTTCGGTTCACAGAAGCTTTCCTGTCTTTTTGTTTAGTTCACGGAAGGCTGTGGCACTCCGAGAGCCGGTCACTTGCCTAGCTAAGTAATAAAACACACACCGAGTAGTACACACCTCGTCCATTAAAGAACGACACCGGTTTGGAATGTAGCCTTCTCTACACTTACTCAATGCACTTGTCCAGAAGAGAAAATGTTCACAAAAAAGTGGGACAATTAAAATTCCAATCGGTAAACTCAATTAAGAGACTGTTAAAAACTGCAGGTGATAATGATTACAACACTTAATAAGTCACTTTGTGTAGAATATTTCGGAACGCTAGATAGCGTGGAGTCGCGACGCGTGCGTTACTCGCGGCGGGCAGCGCAGGAGTGGCGCGGGTTAGAGGCGGCGGGCGGCCGGCGGCGGCGCGGGCGCAGCGGCCGGTCACTTGATCCCAGCTTTGATTTAATCCAACGTGTACTAAATGCGCCGCATCGTCAGCAACCTGCGGCAAATTAAATTCACAATTTGAATACAAATTGTAAAATATTTACAAATATATGTAAGGTACAGTACCTAAATATTATACCTACATATTAGACATAAGTATGTATAGGTAACAATATTGTGCAAGTTCACTATGATGTCATTGCCATCCTATCTGCATAATGAAAATGAATGAACCAATTTTTTTAAATATCGGGCTCACTAAATCGTCTCCGGCTTATCATGCACACTGGTGATTTTAATGAAAATGGTCTTGACACCTATGTTTTATAAGTTTCATCGTTTTTTTATTATTTGTATTTTTGTAGTGACATGAAAATTCAGTGTGGCTTTTGAACCGTTCATTTCCGGACCTATGTGTATGGGGTCAAAGTTGTCGGAAATTATCTCCACTACCATCCATTCTGGACCATCACTTCTGGGACATCCTGTATTGTATATAAGAATCTAGTTATATAATGTAATGTCGCTAATTAAGATGACTAAATTAAAAAAACTGTTAACAGTTCCGTCTCAGTGATTACATTACAGGGTTCAAGGGAAAAACACGGTCGTAGGTAATTCTGCAATCTGAAGTGTACTCTATCTTCTAAAAACAAAGAGCAAATTAAGTAAATGCTAATTTGAAATATTACTTGAAAGAAATATGACGAGATGAAAAGGTCAACAAAGATTAGATTTAAACGTTTTGGAAAATCCGGATAACTATAATCATTTACAAACCTCTGACATTTCACTTAAGTGTGATTCAATTATGTGTATGAAGTTTACTACCTATACAGGGTCCTTCTTAATATGCGGACTCTTTTTGAAGGGGATGATCAGACCATCAATCTGAACAACTTTCTCTATGAAACTAACATCAAAATCGTGAAAAAAACATCAGCTGTCCCATACATTTGGCTCGAGTTTGTTTAAATTGTTGTATGGAACAGCTGATTTTTTTTTACGATTTCGCTGTTGGTGCCATGGAGAAAGTTCTTAGTTTGATCATCCCCTTAAAAAAGTGTCAGCATATTAAGAAGGACCCTATATACAGAAAGTTAGTACCTATGTACACAAATAAATAGGTAGCAAACGGTTTTTTTTTTATTTACTACGCAGTTAAGGCCACTAAGCAATTTAGGCCGCTATGAAGTTTAGGCTACAAGTTTATGCAACGAAACTGTTTAGGCAACTAAGCAATTTAGGCCGCTATGAAGTTTAGGCTACAAGTTTATGCAACGAAACTGTTTAGGCCACTAAGCAATTTAGGCCGCTATGAAGTTTAGGCTACAGGTTTATGCAACGAAACTGTTTAGGCAACTAAGCAATTTAGGCCGCTATGAAGTTTAGGCTACAGGTTTATGCAACGAAACTGTTTAGGCCACTAAGCAATTTAGGCCGCTATGAAGTTTAGGCTACAAGTTTATGCAACGAAACTGTTTAGGCCACTAAGCAATTTAGGCCGCTATGAAGTTTAGGCTACAAGTTTATGCAACGAAACTGTTTAGGCCAATAAGCAGTTTTTAGGCAACTAATCAGTTTAGACCACTGAGCAATTTATGCAACTGAACAGTTTTGGGGACTAAATACACATACAGTTTACACACAGTTTACGACACTACAATTCATTTTTTCTTTTCATGTCAATTGTTACAATTGACATAACAGAACAATAATAACATATTAGTCACAATAATAGAATTATTATTGTGTTTTTATACAAGGTGTTACAAAAGTAAAAATAAATATTTACTTTATTTTAAGGGGGTTATTGGGACCAACATCGAAATAGCAAAAAAAAATCAGCTGTCCCATACATTTAGCTCGAGCAGATTTTTAGTTTAGTATGGAATATACGATTTTTTTTTCGCGATTTCGATATTGGTCCCATAGTGAAAGTTGTTCAGTTTGATGGTCTAAACCACCCCCTTAAATGTTTATTTGTATTTTTGTAACACCTTGTATACTCTACAATGATATTATTCAATTCAAATCATTTTCTTCCTTCTTAATATGTTGACAGATCTTTAAGTGGATGATCAGACCATCAAATGAACAACTCTCTTAATCGGACCAACATCGAAAAAATATTCTGATATCCCATACATTCGAGGGTATGTTTGCAGTTTCGTATGAAACAGCTTATTTTTTCGCGATTTCGGTGCCAACACCGAAATAATCGTCAGTTCCACCTTTTACCAAACGGGCTTGCTTTAACAAGTAGAGGTTAGCATAATGTAGTAGTGAGTGTGAGTAAGAGAGGACCTACACTGCTTACTGTCTACCACCGCCCGCGCACACGTAGCACCGTGAGGTCCACAGATTACTGATATGTAGTGTAGCAAGCTAAAGAAGCGACAGTGAAATTTGCACTTAGTTCCAACCTTTCCGTTTTGGCACTGCTGTCGTCACGCTAGTTTGTATAGAACTTGTAGTTATAGGTTCGGAATGCAAAAATAGGGATATTTGACAAAGGAAGAAAGTCATCAACGATATTATTATGTCATACAACGGAGAAGAATTAGAGCTTCTCATGGATTCTGAACTCAAACGAAATACTAGGAAAAACACAAGATATAAGCTTATGACGCAACAACACGGCATAACGCTGCTATTGCTGTAAGTTCAATATGGCGTCCTATTATCGTTCAATGACGTTTCATGAGGGAAAATTGGACTTCAGCGCCAAAACGGCAAGAGAGGAACTACAGCTGTCATAGGCCTGGTGAGGAACAGGGAGTGTTCGTTCGCTACGTATAACAGTAGTACCAGATTTATAAGTTCCCCAGCAGCACGTCTAGTATGATTTCTCTACACGCGCGCGACGCGCCTTCGCTGCATAGTAAATAACCGGTTCCCACGCGTTTCGGAGAGCGAAAGCCGCGCTTGCCGCGACTTATAGTATGGGAAAAAGCCGAGTCGCGCGCAAGTAGAGAAATCATGCTAGACGTGCTGATGTACCTGCGCAGAAGACAAATTTTAATAGAGCGCGAAATTATGTTAACGAATCAGGGTGTGCCACCTTCAATGCCTTGCTGCTGTTGGTTAATTGTTTTCGCGCCCTTTTCACTGCTATGCGACTTTGCACCCTTTGAATATTAAACGACTTCGGGTTTTGTCGGGGGACTCAGCGCAAACGAAAATTGACGAGGTTAATTATTTTCCTGGTCGTACTGTACCAGGTTTATAAGTCTCATCGATGTACCTACCTGCGCAGTTGACAAATTTTATATTGACCAATCAGGATGTGCCACCTTCAATCCTTTGCCGCTATTGGCTAATTGTTTTCACGCCCTTTTCGCTGCTGTCCGACTTTGCACACATTGATTACTAAATGACTTCGGGTTATGACGGGGACTCGCGTCTGCTATGCGCAAATCTGCGCAAACGAAGATTGACGAGCGGAATTATATTCCTGTGTACTCTTTTTTGTGGTTTAGTTTTACAATTTTTAAACCGGTAGAGTTTCTCATTTTAAGTTAGGTTGATTCTGATGAATGAAGATGTAGTGGTTAAAGAAGAGAAGGGAATTCTTCGATGGTTTGGACATATTGAAAGGATGATTGAAAGTCGACATATACAGATATATACGGCGTGTGTGTAAGGAAACATTGGTAGAGGCAGACCTAGGAGAGGATACCTAGACCAGGTCAGGGACGTCATTAAAAAATGCCAGGTTAAAAGTAGCCGAAATCGAAGGGAATGTATGACAAGATGTATGGACTTAGAGGAAGCAAGAGAGGTGTGTCAGAACCGCCCAAAGTGGAGATCTATAATTTCCGCCTACCCCTCTGGGAAAAAGGCGTGAGTTTATGTATGTACGTATGTATACCATTCTACTAAGTTTTGTGAAAATTGCAGTTCTTCTCGATGACTGTACATTTTTTCAAAATCTGTGAATGCAGAATGAAAATGGTCCGAAAGTGAGGGTTAGTCTCCTAGAACCGTTTTCTTGTAGATATAATGCTTCTGGTAGCTGCCCTTTGTGCCCCATCTCAAATTTCCACCCTGTATATTGTAATAGGTACCTAAATATAAGATGATTATTGTATTGTAATTATATTAATGTACTAAAAGGAAATTGTAATGTTTTCTACTATTTCATTAGCACACCACCACAACATGCTTTATCTGACCTTCAAACAAACAAATACTTTACTCACTTACCACAATAATAAGAAACGAGGAAACGTATTATAAACTCCTAAATAACCACATCCTTAGTTATTATGACATGTGTATAACTCACTAACATAATCATTTTCATATGGAGTAACCTTGCCTGCCATGCAGGAGGCGATGGTTCGATCCCCGTCCAGGCCGACTCGTACCAATGAGTTTTTCGGAATTTATGTGCGATTTGTAACACCACTGGCTTTTCGGTGAAGGAAAACATCGTGAGGAAACCTGCATGCTTCAATTTCGAGGCATGTATTGTACCCACTGTCCATTATAAGTGGCGACGGGCTCACCCCCCGTCACACTGGATAGAGTTTCGGTACTACTGGTGAAACGTGGATGTTCTGAGGTTTCAGAATATCTCTGCCTACCCCCTCGGGGAATATAGTCGTGAGCATTTGCATTTGCATGGATCACAATTACTTTGCTACAACTACCAATGCGGGTAGAGACAACAACGCTTACTTTTAAAAAAGGAGGAGGTTCAAAATAAATTCGTATGTATTTTATTTTATGTATATGCTCACGACTATATTCCCCAATGGGGTAGTCAGAGATATTCTGAAACCTCAGAACATCCACGTTTCACCAGTAGTACCGAAACTCTGGCGATACCGATTTTGTTTTATTTTACGTGATAATAGCTTCGGCATTTGTTGTACCGATTTAGATGATTCTTTTTCCATTCGAAAGGATTTACGAGTTGATCACATTCTAATTTAGAGAAGATCTCTACAGGGTCCTTCTTAATATTACTTTTACTTTTTTAAGGGGTCAGACCGTCAAAAAGAGCAACTTTCTCTATGGCACCAACATCGAAATCTAGAAAACATAATCTGCTATCCCATACAAAACTGCAAACCTATTCGAGCCAAATGTATGAGACAGCTGATTTTTTTTTCGCGTTTTCGATGTTGGTCCCCTAGAGAAAGTTGATGGTCTGATCATCCCCTTAAAAAGTGTCAGCATATTAAGAAGGACCCTATATAATGCGCTTCGTAGAGAGACAATGGAACTCTTAAAAAATATATAGCATATTAGAGGTGTTTGAAGGAATTGTTTCGTATCAATGAACCCCTTGCATGTACAACTCGTACACACGGCGACACCTCAACCTACGCTAAACCAAAATAAGCTGGTCGCGAGACCTTATACATAACTCTACCGACGCGCGGCCAGCTTATTTTGGTTTTGTGTAGCTTGAAGTGTCGCCGTGTGTACAACTAAAGTCAATGTCAACTCACTATGTGTGTGTTTCAGCTCTGAAATTGTGTGTTTTTTTTTTATTTTGTAGAAAAATAAAAATAAAAACACACAATACTGTCCCATACATTTGGCTCGAGTAGGTTTGCAGTTTTGTATGGGACAGATGATTTTTTTTTCGCGATTTCGATTTTGGTGCCATAGAGAAAGTTGTTCAGTATGATGGTCCGAGCATCCCCTTAAAAAAGTGTAGTTGTAGCAGTTTCTGACCACCCTAAAAGGTAGAGCTTACCTACCTACCATCGTGATCGTGTATGTATGTAATTTGATACCACACAAAAAGTGGTATATTCCCTAGTAATTACAGCAAAAACGTATAAAATTAATGTTTGATGGATGATACATGGCCTGCGGTTTCATGAAACAAAAACTTAATAATCAATTAATTATAGTTGTTAGTGAAGAACAAAACAGAGGCGCTAATAGCTGAGTCATTACATACATGCATTAATAAATAAACAAATAACGCTCACTAGGCACATACATTGTAATGATCTAGCAGGTTCTTTGACTAATTATTATAAGGACTAGCCTTGCGGTAGCATTTCCCCTCTGCCACGATATAAGCACAATTGATCTTGTGCATTTACATTCAATTTCACACCTTATCACTAAACGAGACAGCCTAAAATTGCTAAATAATAACTTAGAACTTAGAACTTTTGGGGTTCACACGAGACTACTTTTCATGATTTTTAACATTCAAAATTAAAATCTAAAGTTATGGGGAATAAAATCCAAAGTAGCGGATTTCATGTTACCTCGCCCCCCGCAAAAAGTGGCAGAAATGTTTGTTAGTAGAATTACACGCGTAACCAGTCCACATATAAATAGTCAAAGAGCAGGTTTTATGACTGACTTATACAGTATTGCTCAGGGAGCAGCCACTGCTTGTTACTGCGGACTACCGGGGGACCACACCAGAGACGGCGACGCGCCCTGGTAGGTCTACCGAACCAGTGAATGAACTTAAGAGACATTTATTCCGAATGCGTAAATGCCCGCTGCATACAAACGAAGTCTGGTGATATTTTCAATACTTATCAATTAACATCAGTGAAATTTAGCAAATCAATCTAGAAACAAATCTCTATGCTTGTATCGTGTCCGATTTTCGTTAAAACATACAGTTTAAATGCTAGGATTAATTTAACATTTGTATGGAAATCTTTGACGCACTGTAACTTTAAAACTATACATATTAAGGAAAATCTGACAAGATACAAGCATAGAGATTTGTTTCTAGATTGTTTCTGCAAAATTTCATTGAGTTTTATTGGTTAGTATTAAAAATATCACCAGACTTCGTTTGTATGGAGCGCGCCAACAGTAATATACCCTTAAGCAATCTCCCCAAGGGGTACGGACCTCAGCAATGGGCGTTGCTGGGTCTACGCGACGGATTGGGTAGCGGGGAACGGTGAGAGATCTGGCAGGGTACCACTCTGATGGATATGACGAGAACTTTCCATTCACGGACAAAATAGTCTAGGAAAAATATGGTTTGAGATTGCATAAAAGACACTTTAGTCAATTGTGTTTGAACTAATATTACTGTTAGTTTATAACACTTTTGTCTCCATTTCGTGGTAACATAGGCTTAGGAACCTAAGAAATACCTTAAAATCGATATAAATGTACCTATACAAAGGGCAAGCTTATTTCTAAAGATACTTTTTCCAACATACCAGCAAAAAAAGATACAGTTAATCACACGGCAGTACAAAACAAACAGTAAATAATACACAATATACATACTTCTGGAGTTCATCCGAGTGAAGTAAAATCTTTCACTGCTAAAGAAATCCTACAATTCCTAAAGGAAGTGGGTATTAGCAGTGAACTGTAACTATTGTGGCGATCACAAAAGATCTACATAAGGTCGAAGTGATACTAGTCTGCAGAAGACTCGAATAGCCGCTTTACAACAATAAAAAAAAAATACTTATGGAGAATTTATGTTTTTCAGGTATGTATCTACTATATTCCAAAGTATCACCTAAAGTGCAATTAATGCAACCTAATCCTTACAAAAATCCGTAGATTTCTTCGACTAAAACTTACGTCTGAGTTCACTGCTCATAAGAATATTTTCGCGAATACAAACTCGTTGGTAAAGAGATTCTGGATCTGGAAATTTTTCACGACTCTCTGAATCGGTTTAAATCAGGAAGCTGGAAATAGGTATACCTTGGAGTACAGACTGCCTAACAAGCGCTGAAACATGAAAACACTCCTTGGCGGTCGGTAATGTTCAACCTTCTTTGTACGTTTTCATCGTCATCTTTGGTTTGTCCATTTCTAATCCAACGACAAAAATTTATACAAAGAGTTTTATTAAATTTTTCTTTTGATAGAAAGGGACAAACCTAAAATTTGAAATATCGACGTACGAAGAAGGTTGAACATTACCGACCGCTATCGCCAATTTTCGTGTTTCTATACTTGTAAGGAGGATTGGTATCCTTTATCATTCTAAGTCCATGGTTTAAATCTAAGGTGCTGTGCTGAGGTATTTGACAACCAACGAATAGTGTGATCCGAAGGGTCTAACAACTTATTCTCTTTTGTTGAATTATTTTTCTATTGATGAAAATGCTCAAAATGAATTATCAAAATGCTTGGGTCTGAGGTCACTAGCTTATAGTTTATTTACTTTACAGTATAGTATCATTATTTTATTAAATATACTATGTATTATTGTATACATAACATTAGCTTAAGAATTTATATTGTAATAGTTATTAAGTCGTGTTATGTTGTAGAGTTTCTGGCCGCATCTTCTCTACAGCGACAACACGTTCCGACGCGGTGGTAGCTTTAAAAAAGATTTGACGTTTGATAAGTGTGCTGCAAGCTCCTATATTGAATAAATTATATTGACTTTGACTTTGATTTGTTTGTTCGAACGAAAAATATAAAATTTTCTAATAAGTATATTGTATTTATTATATATTACTTGTATAGAAGGCCAATACTGTGTACGCCTGTTATAATATATTAGAAATCGATATTTTAAAAAAATACACCCTAAACAATTTTGTTAGTAATTAAAAACTAGGGGTGTATACCTACGTATAAATAAACCCATTCTACATTATTCTGTGTTTTTAATTAGTATTAGTCCACCACCAACACCAGCCAGGCCACGGCTAGGGCTTGCCCACACGATAAGAAGAAGAAAAATTTATAATAAAATACCAATTGAGTTTGTGCAACAAATGCATTTAGTGTCGTGTCGCATCATAATTAATAGTCAATAGAGCGTAATCCCCTATTGGAGTTGCCCGTTGCGCCACTCTGATGTTTATATAACTATGTTAATGTTATAATGCGAAAGCGTGCCTGTCTCTTCTATTTTAACGGCTAACCACTCGACCTTGATGAAGGTAGAGGTTTACAACCGTATTCTCAGTTGCTTTCTCGAACTGTGGCTCGAGCCAGAATGGATGAATGGATTAGGGGACGATTGGCACCGTTTCGTACAGGGGCACCTACGTACGGTAGTAATTACAGAGTACGGACACGTCTTTTCATATGTGCGTTGCCTTTTGGTGATCACATCGTTAGACCAAGAAGCCGCGACATGATACGGCAGGTAGCAAACGGTTTTTGCACTCTGTGAGTAAATATTTTATGGTAATTCACGATCGCATTGTAACTCCTTTTATTACAATTCTAACATGATAATTACCTTTATGACCAGTAAATATTTCTAAGAAAGTGTTTTTATGACAAATATTTTCTTACATTACACTTTTTTAGAAAAGAGATAACTTTTTTTAAACTTATATACCATGAGGTACCTTTGGACAGCATTGGAAGGGGCACATTCGTATGCGACGAATGGTTGCTGATTCCTGATAGTTTTTTTTTTACAGAAACATTGTGTAAAATTACAAAATTGAGGACGAGGAGCAAGGAAGTAGAGTAGACGAAGATTTGAAGCTATATCGGCTTTAGATGATTGTGATGGAGCAGGGGATCCCAAAGTTTTCTTTATCACACCCCCCGTGTCACATTAAGGTACCTAGATACTACAAAACAAACGAAATGTTATTCTCTATCTACTAAATAAAGTTAATTTACGGTGTTGTATGGGCTCACTCCCCGTCACACTGGACAGAGTTTCGGTACTAGTGAAATGTGGATGTTCTGAGGTCTTAGAATGTCTCTGCCTACCCCCTCGGGGCATAAAGTCGTGAGCATATGTGTTGTGTTGTGTTGTATGAAAGTGCCCCGTTCGTGGCATCAAGCGATTAATTGTCTCTGAATACCCCAAGACAATTGATCGCCATCGGCTCTTTTCCCTCTTGATCCTCCATTCCCTAATAACACTCAAAATTTCAAAAAGACAGCTAGATCACAGAGTTTTGAATACTTATAAACTTTTACCGATAGACTCCAATAATTAAGCACATCACTGAACCTGTCTCCATTTGTTGGAAAATCACCAGTATATCTAAACAACCACGTTTACCTTCAGAGACTTCTGCAGCTTGTTACGACATGTTTACATTACGAATATTCTAAGACGAAGGTGGTCGTACCTTAGTAGAGCTTCGGTGCTCAAGATTATCATAGTAATAATTGCTCAAAGTAATTACTTCGAAACTTCGAGCACAGCGACTGTTTAGAAGCAGTCAGGTAAATTGTTCATCTATGTATATACCAGGAACGCTGGATGTATTTAAGCTATAAAGCGCATTATGAAGCTTCAAAGCGTGAACAACTGTCGCTGAGAGACTTACATAGAAATTACAATTAGCTGTAGGTTGTCCCATACATTTGGGTCGGGTAGGTTTGCAGCTTTATAAAGATCTGCAGTTAGGCCCATATAGGCGGTGGTTTAGACCATCAAACTGAACACCTTTCTTTATGGAGGCAACGTCGAAATTTCGAAAAAAGAATCTGCTGTTCCCAACAAAACTGCAAACCTACTCGAGCCAAATGTATGGGACTACAGAATTTTTTTCGCGATTTCGATGTTGGTCCCATAGAGAATGTTGTTCAGTTTGACGGTCTGATCATCCCCTTAAAAAAGTGTCAGCATATTAAGAAGAAACCTATATAACTAGGGGCCAGTCTCGCGTTAGTATTTTCCTTAAGGTGGATGTAAAGCAATAAAGAAATTGAAAATGTACGTAAAGCAAACTGTTTCAAAAAACGTTTTTTCCCGATTATAACCTTACATAGGGTCCTTTTTAACGTTTTTTATCATTCCTAATTTCCTCCAAATATTAAGGAAAATCTGACAACATACAAGCATAGAGATTAGTTTCTAGATTGATTCTGAAAAAAATTTCGGACTGTAATTGGTTAATATTGAAAATATAACCAGACTTCGTTTGTACGGAGCACGCTCCGAATCGAAGATTCGAAGCTACAGCTAATTAGAACATCGTGTGCACTAAGTTTGTGAATTCAAAACATCATTAAACCTATTTACTTCTCCCTCCATGGTGCCGAATTTATGACACAACTTTTTTTTTTTTTTCATTTAGTCATTTCCTCGCTGAGGTGGGATGAAAAGTTACGTGTTGCGCTCGAGTGCAAAGATTTTTCACCTCGTGCTCTTTTGATTCCCTCGCTGACGCTCAGGATTCTAATTTTTTAGAATCCTTCGCTTGCTCGGTCATCAAAATTGAGCTCGCGGTTAAAAAGCAACTTTGCACTCTTGTATGACAAATAACTATTGTTGTTGCCCTTTGTCATAATTCTGTGGGAGGACGAGTGTGAAATATTTCATGTTATTACATTGCTCTGGGATTATTTGTTTGTAAACTATTTGTATGTCGAGTGATTAAATGCTAGTATGAAACAGGTCTCAAAACAATTAGCTATGCGAACAAATATAAAATACGAGCTTTTGCCCGCGACATCATCCGCATCGGTTCCAAATTTTTCCCATCATCGTAAGGAAATAAAATATATATTACAACTTTTGATTATAAATACGAATAGGTACCTACGCTTTATAAAAAAATAAAATCGGTTGGTTGATGATAGAACAAATAAACAGACAAACAAAAATTAAAAATCGACCATTAGGAGTCAGGCACACCTAAACACGAATCAAATTAAAGATTGAAAAATTATGTCTCGGGCGGGATTTGAACCCGCACTCTTCCAAATCGGGGAATTGCGTATTTATATTCCTGCCCTCCACATGGCCAGGCTTAGCCTAGTTTGGGGGTACCGTTAAATTGTAGTACTTTATAAAGTCCAGAGTTGTCAATGTGTAAGCCTATACCTAGATTGTTGTGAACTAATTTTAAATGTAAACCTCATTGTGCTCATTGAAATAATTTTTTTTGTATTTTTGTATTTTTTGTATTTGTATATTGCATCTTTAATTTGACTCGAAATAGCACAACATGGCTGTAACCTTTGACTATTTATATGTGGACTGGTTACGCGTGTAATTCTACTAACAAACATTTCTGCCTCTTTTTGCGGGGGGCGAGGTAATATGAAATCCGCAACTTTGGATTTTATTCCCCATAACTTTAGATTCTAATTTTGAATGTTAAAAATCATGAAAAGTAGTCTCGTGTGAACCCCAAACGTTCTAAGTTCGAAGTTATTATTTCGAAATTATAGGCTGTCTCGTTTAGTGATAAGGTGTAAAATTGAATGTAAATGCACAAGATCAATTGTGCTTATACCGTGGCAGAGGAGAAATGCTACCGCAAGGCTAGTCCTTATAATAATTAGTCAAAGGCTGTAACATATTAATACCTAATTAATAATATTTGAAACCTAAACACTATTTAGTAACTTTTTTTATGTCTTTAGTGTACAAACAAACTTTTTTTTTAGTTTTATAAATCAGGATGTTAGGGTAAACAGTTGTACTACTTTAAGGGGTAATAACTGAACTTCCCTAAGAACGCTATAGGAAATTAGCTAAAAAAGTTTTGGACGTTTGTATTTAAAGTTGAAAAGAAGTCTCGCGCAAAAGGTCTCGGAGAAAAAATTACTTTTTTGTAAGTTAATAATGGTGTGTATGGAACCTCGGTGCGCGAGTAGCCCGACTAGCTTTGGACCGATTTATTTACTCGTGTGGTAACGTTCTGAATTAGTCTACAACATTGCATAAATGACGAAAATGACATTCTTGCATTGTAATAGAGCATAGACGAACACAAATATAAAAACAAACAGCACGACATTATTCGTACCGATTGTTCAGGCTCATTAGGTTGCTAATTCAGCGTTTTGTTTAGCCTCGGTCTAGGAGAGGTTTCATTTGCGTCGGTTCGGTTGGATCGGTTGGTCTGAATTGATTGTTATCTAAAGTTAACATTATAGCTAAACAGGATCATTCTTAATACACACAATACAGACACTTTTTTAAGGAACTGAACAACTTTCTCCATGGCACCAATACGAAATCGCGAAAAAAAATCAGCTGTTCCCTACAAAACTGCAAACCTACTTGAGCTAAATGCACGGGACAGCAGATTTTATTTTCGTGATTTCGATGTTGGTCCCATAGAGAAAGTTGTTCAGTTTGATGGTCTGAACATCTCCTAAAAAAAGGGTGTAAGCATATTAAGAAGTATTATTTTATTTCCTAGGTTCAATAACTTTATGTTGCCAGTCTGCGGGTTTAAGAGGATATTCCTGGTAAGCGCTCCATACAAAACGAAGTTACGCCCTAGTTTGAATATTTATTAATTCAAGTAAAAATGTCATTAATTCAATCGAGAAACCAATATTTGTGTATTTGTGTACCTTGTCAGATTTTCATTAAAATATATAGTTTCAAAGATACCAAGGCTCAAAGATTTCCATACACATCTTAATTAATCCTAGCTTTGAAACTGGGTGTTAGGGTAAAAAGTTGCATTACATTAAGGGGTGATTGTACCCATAATACCGAACAACTTTCCCTAAGACACCTATAGGAAATTCTTAAAAAAAGTTGGACTTCTCATACTAAATACAATCAGCTGATCGAACTTTTGACTTAAAGCAAAAAAAATGTTTGCGAATTTCCTAAAGGTGTCTTAGGGAAGTTGTTCAGTATCATGGGTTTAATCACCCCTTAAAGTAATGCAAATGTTTACCCTAACACCCTGTATACCAATTTTAACGAAAAGGTAGCTGTGTTCAGCAGTGTACGATGACAGGCTGATGATGACTTGTGTCGTTGGAGATATTAATGTTGAAATTGATATTGCATCCGGCAACACAGTCGCAGGACGTTGGACCCACAATATCGATGAAATTCAATACTTGGCTCGAGTCGGGAAGCGCGTACGAATCACAATGTATCCCACGTCTGTCTGTGACAATGTGCCAATAACATTACATGGCATTGCAATACCCCCGAGAGGTGACATAGTCATAATGTACCTATATTCTAACTATATAGTCGGGGAAATCTACGGATTTTTGTATGGAGCAGGTTGCATTAATTACACTTTAGCTGATTCTTTTGGAATAAGTAGATACATACCTGAAAAACACAATTTTTCAAGAATCCCCGATTTTTATTGTGTATTATTGAATAATTAAGACATTTACAAAACATGAAATTTAGGTATGAACAAAAAATGGACAACTGGTGATTTTGTACAGGATAGCTTCGTTTAATATGTTTTACTTACAACAATAATAATCCCCGGTTAATATAGTAAATTTAAGTAGATATTTAATATTTTGTAAGTTTTCAAAAATTATAACCTCAAAACTAAATGATTTACTGTTTGTTTTTACACATTATATTTGCCTTGTGGTAATTAACAGTCTCTTTTGCTGGTATGCTGCAAGAAATATCTTTACAAATAAGCTCGCCCTTTGTTCATTTATATCTATTTTAAGGTATTTCTCATGTTCCTGAGCATGTATAACCACGAAATCTCGACAAAAGTGTTATAAACTAAGAGTAATATTAGTTCAAACACAATTTACTAAAGTGTCTTTAATGCAATCTCAAACCTTATTTTTCCTAGACTAATAGTACACTTTGTAATACAACCACGTATGATATATTGTAAGCATAAGGAGTAGTGTCGATGTACAACAACTATGAAAAACGATGACAAAAACTGCTGAAGAAGCTATCGAGAAATTTAGGCGAGTATGGGGCGAACACAATAGACCAGCAATGGCCACAGTGTTATAAGCCTCGGCTTGCAATAGCCTGCGAATGATATGTGGATATTCTGAATATGGTAAGTATACAGGATGAACTAAGAGTCTACCCATCAAACTGGACAACTTTTACTATGGGAGCAAACCGATCGGAGCATTAAATATATCTGCTGTTCCATATTAAACTGCAATGCCTACTCGACTCAATTGATTTTTTTTGCTCTGATCAGTTTGCTCCCATAGTAAAGGTTGTTCAGTTTGATGGGTAGACTCTTAGTTAAAAAGGATGCTAATAATATCAATTTGTCTATAATAATATCAAAATATCAATTCTGTATATGCATTGTATCTAGAATATAATGGCTTCCTCGGGGAATATATGGTCCTTCTTAATATGCTGAAACATTTTAAGGGGATGATCAGACCGTTAAACTGAAAAACTTTCTCTATGGCAACAACAACGATAACGCGAAAAAAAATCTTGGTGTTCCATACAAAACTGCAAACTTACTCGACCCATTGAGATAACAGTTTTTTTTTTTCGATTTCGTTATTGGTCCAATAGAGAAAGTTGTTCAGTTTCATGGTCTGGTCATCCCCTTTAAAAATTGTCAGCATATTAAGAAGCCCTGTATACAACGTGTTAATGAATTAACGCAAAACTAGAAAGTAGTTTGTTAGTAAAATTTTAAATTTACTGAACTCGATCTCAACCCACCGCACGGGCTCACTCACCCTACTTACTACCAAAACAAGATTCTTAAAATGTATCCATGAGCACATTAGCGCTGTCATTCATTGCTAAAATGATAACAAATCATTTTTGCCTCAAAACTTAAAATGCGAATAACTTTAAATTTGAATTATCAAAATAATGAAATTATTGTTTCAATCTAACTATTTTATTATAAATCAGTTAGGGTGTATGAGGTTTTGCGCTTATTCATTAACACGTTGTATAGGGTCCAACTTAATATACTGACAGTTTTTTAAGAGGATGATCAGACCATCAAACTGAACAACTTTCTCTATGGGACCAATGTCGAAATCGCGATAATGAAATCCCATACAATTGGGTCGAGTAAGATTCCGGTTTACTGTGGAACAGCTGATTTTATTTTCGCAATTTCGACATTGATCCCATAGAGAAAGTTGTTCAATTTGATGGTCTGATAATCCTCGTGTCAGCATATTAAGAAGGACCCTATATGTATTATGTAGATGTGAGTATCGGTGGTGTAACTACTGGCTGGATGTAAGGTCTAGCCAAATGTCAGGGGAGCATAAAATGCTTTTGAGTAAAAGTGCAACTTTTTGCCATAAAATGTGTCTTACAATAAAAGTATGAACAGAAGTGGGTAACAGGTAATAAATAAAATTACCCAACACCGCACGACCGGCGACCGCACGACGACGTGCGGCGCGGCGGCGGCGGCGGCGGCGGCGTGTCGGCGACGGCTGGCTCCCCGTGCGGTCGCATCCGTGCGACGAATACTAACACCATTCGCAATAACACTGGCTATTTCCTACTGCGCATTGCCTACTGTGTTTACGTCTGATGACCTAAACGCTGGTCTACATCACACAGCTGAAACTTCAGGGCGTATGGTCGGTTTGGCGTTCACATACGCATCAGAATTTGTTCTTCAGCGTATTAATGCTGGTTTCTTTACGATGCTTTTATTCACCAAAGAAGCAGTGCAAGTGTAGCTAAATTTTAATTTATAAATCGCGTACGTAAAAGTTGGATTCAAGTTGGGATCGAAATACAGAACTATTTCCCGTCATTGGAATTTTTCTTTTTATTATACATTAGTATGGATTTTTAATTAAACTTCATTCCAAATAGCAACGAAATTTTAAGGCCATTTTGAATTACAGAAACAGAGATTTGAAACACTTCCTCTCATTTATTCTTAGAACAGCTTTAGTAACGCCCAAGATATGTCGGATAGTATATCTTTGTCAGAAATAAATCATATTAGCAAATCAGAAGGATAGGTACTTAAAGGTTCTAGGTACAACCTTTAAGTACCTATCCTTCATTCAAAATAAGGACGAAGAGATTTTCCGATTTCTATATAGCTTTCAGGCCAATTCTGATTTGCTCTACAACAGATAATGATGGCCAGAAACAAGGTAGTAGGTACCTACACAATAAAAAATATAACATAATGAATTTCTATTTGGTCACTCATTAAGTCATTAATCATCATTTATACGTCCATGATCACTATAGTCAAGAAGTTTATAAGAAACCTTTTTGCAGACCTGTTCAATACAAGTTTTATAAGCTTACTAGAGTTTACCCGCGACTTCGTCCGCGCAAATTCAAAAGCTATCAAACTCGTTTTGAAAAAAAAAAAAGTTTTATCAAAATCGGTTCAGTAGTTTTTACGTGATGCTGTTACAAACATACAAACAAACAGACAAACAAAAACTATAAAAAAGGTTGATTTGAAGTCCGGGATACCTAACAACCATATCGTAATCTTTTTCATGTAAATGTACAGACACACTTCTGTTAAAGTTTTATAATAGTTAAGATTACTGATAGATTAAAAATGGGCGCAAAAACATACTTGCTTTTAACTTTATTGAGCAATCGATCATAGATCAAATTCGCTACGGCTCCCAAGGGATAAATTGCTTCGCTAAATGTATTGCGATTTTATAAAAACCTCATTACTAAGGTTATCTTATAACAAAATGTGAACCTTATAACCAACGATATAGAGCAGAAATTGTTATTGGTTTTTAGAATGACTGCCAGTTATTCCAGCCAGCCATGGTGGTCCAGTGGCGAGTATCCTTGCCTGTCGTGGAGGAGGCGATGGTTCGATCCCCGTCCATGCCGACTCGTACCATTGAGTTTTTCGGAATTTATGTACGATTTGTAACACTTTTCGCTGAAGGAAAACATCGTGAGGAAACCTGCATGCTTCAATTTCGAGGCATGTATTGTACCCACTGTCCATTACAAGTGGCGACGGACTCACCCCCCGTCACACTGGACAGAGTTTCGGTACTAGTGAAACGTGGATGTTCTGTGGTTTCATAATATATCTGACTACCCCCTCGGGAAATACAGTCGTGAGCATATACATGCATGCATGCACTGCCAGTTATTTTATATCGTCCGTACACACGGCGTAACTTCAAACTACGCACAACCAAAATAAGCTGTCCGCGCGACGTTATACAACGTGTTAATAAATAAGCGCAAAACCTCATACACCCCAACAGATTTATAACTAAGTAATTATATTAAAACAATAATTTCATTATTTTGATGGATACAATTTAAAGTTATTCGCATTTTAAGTTTTGAGGCAAAAATGATTTGTTATCATTTCAGCAATGAATGAAAGCGCTAGCGTGCTCATGTATACATTTTAAGAATCTTATTTTGGTAGTAAGTAGGGTGAGTGTGCCCGTGCGGTGGGTTGAGCTCGAGTTCAGAATTTTTTTAATTTTACAAACAATTTATTTAATATTTTGAAAAAAATTACCTATGTTGAAAACATGATAATTCGATTCTGGTCTCGATTGTAAACAAACTACTTTCTAGTTTTGCGCTAATTCATTAACACGTTGTATACGTTATTCACCCTACGCGCGGCCAGCTTATGTTGGTTTTGCGTAGCTTGATGTGTCGCGGTGTGTAGTGCGTACATGAATTATTTGATTCACTTCATTTGAATGGATGAGGTTTAAGGCTACCTGCTTATATTATAAGAATTGCAACATAATTTATACAGCTCAAAAGAACAGCTGCATGTTCTTAGCTATCTTTCGTAAAAATCCAGCAATTTTCAAGATAATCCGCTATGGAGAGCTTGAAAGGGATCTCAGCCAAAATCACACAGAAACATCGAGTTTGGGCTCAAATACTAACTTTATGTTTATTTTCCTTTTGAACTGTATCTGCGTATAGAACATGCTTAGACCATTTGGTCTAACTTATTAAAGTACTCCATGGTCTAAGGGTTCATGTCGTGTATTATGTATACGGGTTAAAATCATTGAACAATTATTATGTACACACGGTGACAGATCAACCTACCCATATTTGAACTCTATGTTCATGGACATAAGGTTCAACTATGGGTAGGTTGATCTGTCGCCGTGTGTACTACGTACTAAAAATAACAATGCACGTTACATCGCTGTCTCATTGTTTGTGGCGATATCGCCACACTTTCTAAGTCAATCGCTATTGCTATCTATTTCACCTGCTTGCGCTTCTCGTACCCTCGTGTAGCGCACGACGTTTGTTTATCGTGTTGATTCTAGTATATATATTAGACACTTAATATGCTGACAGTTTTTTAAGAGGATGATCTGACCATCAAACTGAACAACTTTCTCTATTGGACCAACATCGAAATTAAACTGCAAAACTGCAAAGCTACTCGAGCAAAATGTATGGGACAACAGATTTTTTTTTCGTGATTTCGATGTTGGCCCCATTGAGAATGTTGTTCAACTTGATGGTCTTAAAAAAGTGTCAGCATATTAAGAAGGATCCTGTATAGATATGGGCCATGAATCTAAACAACAAAACTATTGCAAACACATTCATTCGAGTCCTTTAAATGTAAACAACAAACGATATGTAGACTAGGGTCTTTATGCATTTACTACACAGACAAGTGGACAAAGGGATCTGGTACACAATGAGAACTCAACAAAGCCTTTAGAGGAAATCGTCGGTACTGATTTGGAATACCTACTTCGTGGAGACTACGACATCGTGCTCTGGGTTATAATTGATATTATTTACTGTGCCAGGTGTTGAAAAACCCGGCCAACTAAAAGTAGAGTTGCGCATTTAGTGTTCCGTACCCATGTTTTTATTTTTAGGGTTCCGTACCCAAAGGGTGAAAACGGGACCCTTACATAGTCTTCGTTGTCCGTCCGTCTGTCTGTCTGTATGTTTGTCTGTCCTACCTTTTTAGGGCTGATATTAGGGCTGAAATTTTCACTAAATAATAAAAATGTCAAAAAAAACCTAGTATAATAAAAAGTAAAAAATTAAGGGGGGTCCTTATACAAGAAACTAGTTGTTATTAACGTTTTTTTCTTCACGCTTTATCGTAATACCGGTCACACATACAAGCATCAAACCTGGTGTGATTATAGGCATACGTTCTCAACATCTCTTTTCCTACATACGGCCATAGGATCATGAGTTTTTTCTAAACCATCTGTTCTCCGACCGTTATTCAGTTTGATGGTCTAAAGCAAGGCTGCTCGACCCCAGGCCCGAGGGCCACAATTTGGGCCAGTTGTCCCCTAACTTTTCACAAAGTAGACAATTCGCCTCCGAGCTAGAATTTTAGAGGGCCAGTTGTCACCCAAGCCTGCCAACACAATTTAATTTGCCCACCAACAGCAGCTCACTGACGTGACGTGATACAGTTTTCATGAAAAAATTTACAAGTTTGTAGTAACTACACGCAAAAGTTCATAGAAGGTTGTCGATTTTTCCACTGTTAATTTCATTTTCAAAATCTTGGAGACTATCAAACTAAGATTTTTTTATTTTTCCCTGAACGGCAATAAACTAGCCTATGTCCTGTTTTCGGCTTGACGTTGAGTTTTGGGACACCCTGTATAATCTAGACCCTCTTGATTAATCGGTATCGTGTTGCGGTGAGGGTAGGAGATCCACGAGACAACGCGATACCGACGTTTGTCTTGTGTCTCAGATCAACTCATCAATATTAAGGGAATATAATTCAGAGCGCGCTCCATACAAACGAAGTCTGGTAACATTCTCAATACTAACACATTAAAGTCAATGAAAGTTTTCAGCAACAATCTAGAAACTATTATCTATGTTTGAATGAAGTCCGATTTTCGTTAAAATATATAGTTTTAAAGTGACAGTGCCTGAAAGATTTCCATACAAATCTTTAATTAATCCTAGCACCAACTGCATATTTTATCGAAAATCTGACTTCATACAAACAGAGATTAGTTTCTAGATTGTTTCTGAAAAATTTCATTGACTATAATTGGTTAGAATTGAAAATATCACCAGACTTCGTTTGTATGCAGCGTGCATTTACGCATTATTCCAGAAATAGTACGTGTGTTCTAAGAAAACAATTCGAAAGCCTTCTGTAGATTAAATAATTCAAATCAGTAACATAATTTCAAATACAGTAATGTAATAAAATTGTAAGGCAATAGATTTCATTACACTATAACGAAGTTAGTCTAAATAAAGAAACGAATATTCTTAGCAGAGCTTCCAATTAATTTTAATTGAAATAAAAGCTGAAAGACAAATAAACGTTCCATGGCGTTAAGGCCCAATTATTCGAGTGCAAGCGTCTCTTTTTCACAAGCATTATTTTGTAATTAGCCATCCCTCTTCATTTGAAGGCAGGTCCGCAAAAAAGTAAGTTATAGCTTGTAGAATCCCACTGCAGGGCAATGGCCTCCTCTCACGAATAAGGGTGAGAGGGAGTGGGCCATATAGTTACAACGCCATCTGACGGAACTATCCGAGACTAACTGCTTAACGTGCCTTCCGAAGCACGGAAACACTCGAGATGAAATAGCACTAAACGGTCACCCATCCAAAGACTGACCGGACCTGACGTTGCTTAACTTCGGTGATCGTTTCCAATACCGATGCTCCACTACGCCAACGAGCGCTTCGCGCAAAAAAAGTATTTTTCATCAATATCTTTTCTCTTGGGTGGTGGGGGAAAAAACTAGCCTGAGAATAATTTCGATAATGTCTTTTCCAATTTTTTAGTGTATTTGTTTTATCTTTAGTGTTAATAATTTTAAAGTAAAACTTGAAAAATAGTAATAAACTTACCTATCTTTGAATGCTTTTATGATCTAGAGAAGTAATAACTATCTTGTTTTGAGCCACAGAATAAAATTTTGAGCTCAAGAACAATTCATGAACAACAACATATATATTTTTTTCTGTATTAAAACAACGACTATTTCATGCCTTAAAACTCTACCAAAGACAGGTCGATTTGGAAGATCCTGCCCTTAAGGGTGGACGCATATCTATCCGCGGCGAAGGAGCGGAATGAGGCAAACGAAAAAAATTGCTTTTAATTCTTCTAACGATTCGTCCGATTCGCCGCGGATAAGTGTGCGAGGAGTCATAGAATTGCATACAAAGATTTCTAAAATTCAATTCATTCGCCTCCTTCGGCTCGTTCGCCACGGATAAATATGCGTCTACCTTTAAATAAGTAACTAAAAGGATGTAATAACGTACTAACATTATACAATTTTGGCCTTTTTACCCGACTGCGCGACGAAAAGGAAGGGTAATGTGTTTATTGGCAAAGGTTTACTCCTACTACACAGTAAAGAAATGACACCAATTTGCCGTCCCCAAGCCCTGCATTAGCTGGCAACACAGCCCCCCGATTGCGCTAAGTTATAATATCGAAGTTCTATTCTTAACCAATTTCAGTTCTAATCCGCACTTTTCGAATTCGAATTCCGCATCGCGTTAAACTCTATGTAACTGACAGCCCTTATAGTCTAGGAAAAATAAGGTTTGAGATTGCATTAAAGACACTTTTGTAAATTGTGTTTGAAATAATATTACTGTTAGTTTATAACACTTTTGTCGAGATTTCGTGGTTATATAGGCTCAGAAACCTGAGAAATACCTTAAAATCGATATTAATGTACAAATGGCAAGCTTATTTCTAAAAATATTTCGACCAGCATACCAGCAATAGAGACAGTTAATTATCAAAAGGCAAATTTAATGTGTAAAAACAAACAGTATTTAATTTAGTTTGGAGGTTATAATTTTTGAAGACTTACAAAATATTAAATATCTACCCAAATTAACGATATTAACCGTGGATTATTATTGTTATAAGTAAAACGTATTGAACGAAGCCATCCTGTACAAAATCACCAGTTTTCCATTTTTTTTTCAAACCTAAATTTAATGTTTTGTAAATGTCTTAATTATTCAATAATACACAGTAAAAATCGGGGATTATTGAGAATTTATGTTTTTCAGGTATCTACTATATTCCAAATTTTCACCAAAAGTGCAATTAATGCAACCTACTCCATACAAAAATCCGTAGATTTCCCCAACTATTAACGTCTGAGCGATCTGTCAAAACGCCTCTAACGGCTGTCATGAGCAGTACCGCGATTAGCGCAATACCAAATGTGTCAAAAGTTATAGTTCGTACGTAGTCCAATCACGGTTAAATCACCGAATATTTTCCGCGATTGCAGCCCAGGTTGGCAAGCATTGCCGCTATTTTGAATTTGTTGTTTTCAGTGTAACCGCAGCTAGATTCAATACAAACCACTTGTTTGAGAGTGAATTACAGGTATTTCTCTCAAATGTCAATGACATTTGAGACTACAGTGAATGTATACATAAAGGTACAGGTAGATAAGATATACGTTATCTTTTCAGTTCGATCCTTTTTTGACGTCATTTTTTGGACTGTACAGTCGTCATCAGATATATCATAGCAAACAAGGCGCTCAAATATTTCTAAGCAGTTGTAATTTTCAATAATTTCTTTACACATAACCAATCAAAAATATCTGAACGCCTAGAATATCACATATATCTACGCAGTCAAGGTGGTTATTAACATCTGATCAGTTTAGGAAAAAATACCTATTTGTTAGACATTTTTCAATTTTATTGTATAGAAATTATTGAAAATTAGCTGTTCAGATATTTATGACAAAATACATGCTTAGATATAATTGGTAACATTTACTGTAAAGAATTTATTGAAAATTAACACTACTCAGACTCACTACTCACTACTCACTACTCATTACTCTCTCTTTGTGTAGGAATTTGACGAAACTTGTTGCAGATATACGGGTGTATTTATTGACGAAACGTGTTGTGGATCAGAGTGGTGTATTTCCTTTGACGAAGCCTGTTGTGGATGTGAGTGATGTATAACCATTGACGAAGCCTGTTGTGGATGTGAGTATTGTATTACCTTTGACGAAGCCTGTTGTGGATACGCATATTGTATTTTTTCTATAATTTTTAAATTTTATTTATATAATTAAATAAGTTTAGTATGTACACAAAGTGTTCAAAAAGGATTAAACACAACTCAGAAATATTTGAACACATTGTTTGTACGATGTATTTGATAGCGACTGTACCACCGCGTCGGAAAGAGCTCCGTTGTAGAGAAGAGAGTTATAAAATATACACAACACCTATACAGCGTTGAATTACATAATGTGACATTGTCAAGACCAGAAAAATCGGCCAATAGCGTGTTGGACCCCCCCATGATAGGGTTCCGTAGCCATTGTATAAGTAGAAAAAGAAGAAATGTTTTCAGCCTGTACGCCTTATTTTAACTTTGAGCGCAGATATCTCGAGACGGAAGCATTATATCGGTTTAGTTTCTAAGTTTTGTTCCATTGGAAAAGACCGACGAAAGTATAAGGGTTCCTTGTTTGACTACGGAACCCTAAAAAGGGTGAAATGAATAAATAATAAAATAATAATAAATATCTTGGATATTGTCACACACATTATCTAGTCACATTTAAAGTACCAGAATCTAGCCTGAACTTGTGTTATGATAACTAGACAACGATATAGAATACATACACGGTCCATCTTAATATGCTGACCGTTTTTTAAGAGGGTGTTCAGACCATCAAACTGAACAACTTTCTCTATGGGACCAACATCGAAATCGCGAAAAATTAGTAGGTTTGCACTTTTGTATGGGACAGCTGATTATTTTTTCGCGATTTTGATGTTGGTACCATAGAGAAAGTTGTTCAGTTTGATAGTCTGATCATCCTGTATATAGATACAAACATCCATGACTCGGGTACAAATATTCATATTCATCATACAAATATTTGTCCTTTACGGGATTCGAACCCGCGACCCTCAGCACAGCAGGCAGTTTCACTACCGTCTGTGCTATAGGGCCATCAATATTAGAATATTGTATGAGTCTAATACAATTTTTATTTCACCGTTTTGTTAGTTATCGCAATGAATAGCGTAGGTACCTATTCAATAAACGGTTATACATAAAATAAAATGGTTGCACTTCGAACCGATGCCGCACAGTAATTTAAATATTAAATGAGTTCATATAATTGTTGTTTGCTGCACATTTCAACCTATCCATTATCGCTGGCACTACATATTAATAATTATATACATAGGTAAATATAGCACACAATGCAATTGACACGTGACCTATCATCTTTATACATAAACACTAATAAGTATGCATTTATTATTATTACCTACATATTTATAATTTATTGTAGTATATATGAAATTGATATCATTAACATCCTTTTAAACTAAGAACCTTTGACTAATTATTATAAGGACTAGCCTTGCGGTAGCATTTCCCCTCTGCCACGGTATAACCACAATTGATCTTGTGCATTTACATTAAATTTTACACCTTATCACTAAACGAGATAGCCTATAATTGCGAAATAATAACTTCGAACTTAGAACGTTTGGGGTTCACACGAGAATACTTTTCATGATTTTTAACATTCAAAATTAGAATCTAAAGTTATGGGGCATAAAATCCAAAGTTGCGGATTTCATGTTACCTCGCACCCCGCAAAAAGTGTCGGAAATGTTTGTTAGTAGAATTACACGCGGAACCAGTCCACATATAAATAGTCAAAGCTAAGAACCCATCAAACTGAACAACTTAAACCGATCGAAGCAAAAAAAAAAACTAAACTGCAATGCCTACTCGACTCAAATATACCTATGCAACAGCAGATTTTTGTTGTTGCTTCTATCGGTTTGCTCCCATAGTACAAGTTGTTCTGTTTGATGGATAGACTCTTAGTTTATTTAAAGGATGCTAATGATATCAATTTCACTCTGTATACATAAACAACAAATGCGATAACGCTTTTTACCCGACTACGCCAGAAGGAGGGTTATGTTTTTCGAGCGTATGAATGTTTGTATGTCTATTTCTTTGGCACGCCCAACAGCCTGAACAGCTTGATGGATTTTAACGTATGAGGTGTCATTAGATTTGTAAAAATTTTGAGAGTAACAAAGGCTATTCTATTTTAATATGGCGTCTGCGAATTAAAAAAGAGAGGGGAGTAAACATTTTTTTTTGATACAAATTACAATATGGGTATCAAATGAACAGACGATTCCAAATATATAAATTTAGTTTACCTAATAAAATTCAAATTATATTTCCTCAAACAAAGTTGTTATAGCTGATTAGTGATTATAGAGCTTGCTTTTCTCTTTTCAGTTAATAGGTTTGTAAGCAGTCGGGTTTTTTGTTTATTTTAATTTATAAACGAAGTAATTTCAATTGTTATAGAGGCAGATTAGGTTCTTCTGAAAGATACATTTTAAGGAGATGATCAGACCAGTATACTGAACAACACTCTAGGTTAGCAGGGAAAGTCGTTAAGTTTGTTGGTCCGATCATCCCCTGTGGTGGGATGTGGCTTGTGGAAGGAAAGGATACATTTTTCAGTGGTAGCCATTTTATTACATTTGACGTGATAACGTCGCTGGCCTTTCAATTCAATTCAATTTTTGTTTACTGGCATCCGATGTGTTATCACAATTCAGCCAATATCTCGTTATGTGGAGAGTATACGAAGGAAAATGATCAGTTGTATTAATTAAGTCTAGCGTGGCAGTTTTGCCAATTTAAGTAGTTTATAATCTCAAGTGATTGCTTTAAGGTTAAAACATAAAAGTAACATAAAGTTCACAAAATGGTGGAGCCACGTGCAAGCCCAACGCGCCGATACGCACGCGTCCGTACTCCGCCAAACTTGCAGCGCGACTCGTCGCTGGCCTTACTTAACGACGTATCTGCCATTTTTTACGTAACTGACTTATTCACTGTGGACGAATCCATTTTCTCTTAATGAATTAGAATATATTTTGTACCTAATCAGTATAGTGCCCAATATAGTGCCTAATCTAAAGACGATTGTGTCCGGGGCACACCTCAATTAGCAAATTGAGCCTCAGTAGAGACACGGGTAGGTACTACATGTGTATCCAGCTATGATCTATTGATCATTGTATCTACTAATAACATTTAAAGAGATACGATAGTCCACGTGGAAGATAGTCTCACCACTATTAAACGACTTTGTTACTTTGACTAATCCACCACCGCCACACGTCTCTTCGTTAACAACTGGTAGATCATCATCATCGTCCACTGCGTATCTCCCAAGGCGCTCAAATCTCTATCCTTGGCCTTCTTCCGTGTTTATTTAACAATTTTGTCAGGTAATACCTACTTAACTCAAAAGGAAAAAGTGAACAAAACATAGTAATCTTTCAATCTAGTGTTCACAGGAAACTACGACAAAATAAACGTCCCTTGGAATCTCATTACATTAGTCATTGCTACGAACTGAGTAGACCTTGTTTAGTAAATAAGGGGAAAACAATACCGTAGTCACATGAGACTAGTAAATAAGATGGTTGAACGAGGGTTCGATATTAGAAACCTAACGTTATTAATTACTTGGGATTTTGATATTGGCTTCATAGTGAAAGTTGTTTAGTTTGATGGTCTAAAGCAGCGGTTCCCGAATGGTGTTCCGCGGAACCCTGGAGTTCACAGGGGTTCCGCGAAATTCAATATTTCGATGTTTTTGTTCTAGTCTAGACGACGGACTGCGGAATGTGTCTGTAAATTTTTATCTTAAAAAGTATGTAAAAAGAAGTTCTAAGCCAATGGTAAAAAGTCCTTCTTTTAATGTTAAACTATAATGGTGTGATATCACGTAAAAAAACAACGTTACAGTTAGTTTACTTCTTAATTGAGCTAGGGTTGCGCCCAAAAACGGTGAACCAAAAAGGGTTCCGTAGCCAAAAGAATTCGGGAACCGCTGGTCTAAAGCACCCTTTTCGACTCGGAAGGCATACAATTTTACACCCTGTATACAGGGTCCTTCTTAATATGCTGACACTTTTAAGGAAATGATCAGACCATCAAACTTAACAACCTTCTGTATGGGACCAACATTGAAAGGGCGAAAAAAAATTATTTGTCCTATACAATATGCCTCAAGTAGGTTTGCAGTTTTGTATGGAACAGCTGATTCTTTTTCGCCATTTCGATGTTGCTGCCATAGAGAAAGTTGTTCAGTTTGACGGTCTCATCATCCCCTTAAAAAAGTGTTAGCATATAAAGAAGGACCCTATATATCTTTTACCAAACCAACCATTATTTGTATTCATCATACAAATATTTAACTCTGGCGCTGTATTCGAACCCGCGACCCTCAGCAAAGCAGACAGGGCTATCGGGCCGTCAATATATCAATACAGGGTCCAACTTAATATGCTGACAGTTTTGTAAAAGGATGATCAGACCATCAAACTGAACAACTTTCTCTATGGGACCAAAGTCGAAATCATGAAAAAAACATCTGCTGTCCCATGCAATTGGGTCGAGTAAGTTTTCAGATTAGTATGGAACAGCTGATTTTTTTTTCGCGATTTCGACTTTTGTCCCATAGAGAAAGTTGTTCAGTTTGATGATCTGATCATCCCCTTTAAAAGTGTCATCATATTGAGAAGGGCCCTGTATTGATATATTGACGGCCCGTTTGTCTGTGACGGATATGTTTGTCTCGTTTTCTCACGATAATGAGTCATGTGTGAGTTATTGTTATGTAACACTATGGTAACACACAGTGACGTGATGGCGTATTAAAACCGCAACCAACAGACACCTGTCCATACAAACAAACATTAATATAAAACATTTGTTTGAATACAAATTGATTAATTGTATCGATGTCTGTTTTGCGACTATCATTCCAAATTCCAAAGGTTTAATGATGAAAGGCATTTTGCTTTGCTTTTCTGTAGCCCTGGCCAAGTGTCTGATCACGAGTCATGGTCAAGAATAATTTATGAATAATATTCGTGCATGTTGTAGGTACCATAAAGTACAGGAGTAGAGGAACTGACATGAGTTGTCAAATGAAACCGCTTTTGGAGGTTTTCAGGAGATTATCGGAAAGGTAAAAATTCGAGAATCTAACGTAAATTGTGGATACTGTAATTAAATAGTCTTAGTATATATCACAAAATTATCTACGATTTCACCTTAGGTTCGCAATTATTCACAGAAACCGAATTTTTACCCTGCGATAAGATCCATCTCGCTCTCTCAGCTGTTAGTCACTCTATTAGTAACTTTATGGTAGGTACAGATTTTTTAAATAAATTAATGTCGTTTTGCTTGTGTCTAGCATTGCATTTCTGTCAATGTCAAGCAGTTTGTGGGAGTATCTATCCCAATAATTAAACTTCTGGAGTCACGTTGCAGGTTTTACCGCGAGCACTTGTCTTTCGCTTTGTTTTCGCGTGGTTCACGTTTGAGACTCCTATTGTAAGTCTCCTATTGTCTCCTATAGTAAAAGTTGTTCAGTTTGATGGGTTGAGTATGTGGTTTCAAGGTTATACTTTTCTTTACACCCGTATAGCTATTTCAAATTGCCTTTTATGAAAGGATTTTTTTGACATCGATTCTTTTTACATCACAAAGGTATATTGTTCAAGTATACATTTCCTAACCTTTTATGTAACATAACGTTTAATAAATAAACTAATATCGACGTCGCATTCGTCGACAGAGAACATCAACGTTAATATTTGTCCTTTGATGTCTGTTTGAAAAGGTTAAGAATGTTTTATGTAATGTATCAAAGACAAGACTGAAAACGACCGTACAGACCCCATCAGATATATGTATCATAGCAAATAAGGTGGTCAAATATTTCTAAGCAGTTCTAATTTTCAATAATTTCCTTACACATAACCAATCAAAGTCATCTGAACGTCTAGAACATCAAATTTATCTACGCAGCCAAGGTAATCATAAACATCTGAGTAGTTTAGGAAAAAAGACCTTACTCCGTTGTTACAAATTTCAATTTTAAATAATATAGTAAAGAAATAATTAAAAATAAGTTGTTCGGATATTTATGACAAAATACTTGTTTAGATATAATTGGTAACATTTACTGTAAAGAATTTATTGAAAATTAACACTACTCAGAAATATTTGAACCCTTTGTATGCTACGACATATCTGATGGCGACTGTACAATAAAGTTTTTAGAGCGTTCGTTTCTCATCCTGGGGGTCGAGACACCTAGGGGACGAGTACCTATACGGGTATTACGGGTGTAAGGGTAAACCGGTGCAATTCTTTAAGGGGTGATTGTACCCATTATACTGAAAAACTTTCCCCAAAAAACCTAAAGTAATTTCGACTTTTCTTACAAACGTTCGATCAGCTGATTGCATTTAGTATGGAAAGTCCAAATTTTTTATTTTATTTTCTATAGGTTTCTTTAGGAAATTTGTTACAATGATGGGTACAATCACCCCTTAAAGTAATGAAACTGTATACCCTAACAACCTGTAGGTGTAAGAGGGGTCGCCATATATTCAAAAATATAATCTTATCGCGATAATAAATAAAAGAACTAGATGCAAGCTGTCATTATTTTTTTATTTAATTAACATTTCATGTCAAATATTAGCAATTAACTTGCTCCTCCAATTAAATGTACCTTTGGCTTTTGGGGGCTGACAAAAAAGATCACAGAACCGGAAGCTATCACATCCGATCGCTAACACAGAAGTCGAAGTGTTGCTAGCTTGCCAGACCCCACAACAAGATACCATAAGATAAATGTACCTATAGAATAACTGTTTCTTTTCCGCGATTTCAATGTTGGTTCTCTGGAGAAAGCTGTTCAGTTTGATATTCTAATCTAAAGTACCCCCTCAAATATACAACATATTTAAGTTTACACCCTGTATACTGTCAGTGGCGATGCGACGGTCCAAGTCATGTATACTAGTAAGTACACTCGTATTAAAGGTATATTAGCGCGCTCCATACAAAAGAAGTCTGGTGATATTTTCAATACTCACCAATTAAAGTCAATGAAATTTTTCAGAAACAAACTATTAACTAATCTCTATGCTTGTATCTTGTCAGATTTTCATTAAAATGTATAGTTTTAAAGTTACAGTATTTCAAAGATTTCCATACAAATATTAATTAAATCCTAGCATTTAAACTGTATATTTTAACGAAAACTGGACAAGATACAAGCATAGATATTTGTTTTTAGACTTTTTCTGCAAAATTTTATGGACTTTAATTGGTTAGTATTGAAAATATCACCAGACTTCGTTAGTATGCAGCGCGCATTTACACATTCGGAATAAACTTCTCTTAATCGACTTAGTTTCTTCGGGAACATTAATAGTTCGAACCGAATATTGATTTGACAAGGATAGGTAAAGTAGAGAACTAGATACACGTGTCAGTGACCGACCATCGTGGAAATACCGACGAAATAATGAACCTCAAATTAAAGTATTAAACAGTATTCGTTGAAACAAAAAAGAGCAGATTCATTAATAAGTCATTCACCTACATACTTACTTATTAATGTTAATGAAACTCCTCTTTTTTTTGTAAGTCTATATTAAATTCTATAATATAGAAAATGCCGATGCCGTGGTGGTCCAGTGGCGAGTAACCTTGCCTACCGTGCAGGAGGCGATGGTTCGATCCCCGTCCAGGCTGACTCGTACCAATGAGTTTTTCGGAATTTATGTACGATTTGTAACACCACTGGCTTTTCGGTGAAGGAAAACATCGTCAGGAAACCTACATGCTTCAATTTCGAGGCATGTATTGTACCCACTGTCCATTATGTGGCGACGGGCTCACTCCCCGTCACACTGGACAGAGTTTCGGTACTACTGGTGAAACGTGGGTGTTCTGAGGTTTCAGAATATCTCTGACTACCCCCTCGGGGAATATAGTCGTGAGCATATGCTTAGGCTATGCATAATATAGAAAACGCCTAACACATCAGACAAATGTTGAAAGTATACCTACATTTATAAAGTATATCTTTAACATCTTTCAAAAATTGTTTCAATTTCAATTTTCTACATGAATAACGTAGGTAAATATGCCGATTGTGATTATGTTAGGTTAAAAAAACTAAAAATTTATAAGTACACATAATTTGAACACTAATAAATTAGTCTATCTAATTCTTTGATACGCTCTGCAGCATCAACGGTTTGATGGACGTATGAGGTGTCGTTAGATTTGTAAAATTGAAACAGTGACATAGGGTGCGTATACAGGGTGTAAGGAAAAGTATCATTAACCTTTAAACCACATACTCTACCCATCAAACTGAACAACTTTTACAATAGGATAAATCATTCAGAACAAAAAAAAAGTCTGATGTTCTATACTGAACTGCAGCGCCTACTTGACTCAAATGTATGAGACACCAGTTTTTTTTTGGTTCTGACGGGTTTGCTCCTATAGTAAAAGTTGTTCAGTTTGATGGGTAGAGTATGTGGTTTAAAGGTTAATGATACTTTTCCTTACACCCGGGGCCTGTGAATCATGGCGGGGGGCTAGCAGAGGGGCATGGAGGTACGGGGGCGAGATTAACTAACATTTTAGGGAGGGACTAGGGACAGTATCAATTCGGTTCTGTCGGTCGGTTCGATTGCAAGAAATTTTTATTTTCAACCAATTTTGTTTAATACTATTAATGATTATAAAACAGCATTCACAAAAACTTTTATAAGTACGGCTTTAAAGAAAGCACATATTAGAATCGGGCCACATTGCAGCGGAAAATGAGTATACTTCGCACACTAGGGTCGCACGCACCGGATTGATGGATTTTTAGTCTGACCACAGAGTACTATAATGTTTGACGTAATACTGGCAGACGTTAAAGTTCCGCTTGGTATAGCATCTACTACGACGCCGACGGGCCGCATCAGGGCGGAGCGGGCTGCACCACACGGACGGAAATCCGAATTTGTGCGTTGCGGCCAGTCTTAATATGCGCTTACCGTTATTTCTCTATGTTGTCGTAAAACTAAACATATTTTTTAGGCGAGAAATTTTTGGAAACGTGTATTTAAACATTTAATGGAATTTACAAGTTTCCTTATTAGGGTTTTTTCTTTCAAACGAAATCATTATGGTTTTCCACAGCCACAAAACAACTGGTCGTGTGTCGCTTTGGTGTTCTGTGGTCGACTACCGATCCTCGTAACTGGGGCCGTTGGCCGAATCGACCTATTCCGTTTTTGAAAAGGTCTACTGGGCCTATAGAAGCAATTGAAATATTGGACAGTCATAAGAGCTACATTATAGCGGCTGTACACTCTCGCGTGAGGTTGGATGTGGCCACTGTATATCGACAGCGATAACGAGTCAGTGTCGATCAGGAAGCTGGAATAGGGTATTGTACGACTCATATTGCTGTTAAATGATCAGCGCGATACCGAATGGGCAAAAAGTTGTTATTTTAAGGCACATTTATTTAGCGCGATCGGATCCCAGTTCAAAATGTCACAAAGAGCCTGTCATCACACGGTCCGCCGGTCAAAGCAATAATAACTACCTAGCTATAAACCTAGGCCTCCGTCACCTAGCCACTATTACCAGTCCCCTGCCGACACTCGTATACAAACCCTGTAAGTACAAATTTGCACTGGTTTACGAGACTTGCTGTCTTCAGTGGTCGTCATACAGGTAGTTGACCCTATACGCATCGCTACGTAATCTCTAATGTATTGGAAAGTCATTTCCCTGCTTTCGAAATAGGCGTATTATTGATATGACTGTAGGGACCGTCTAGGTAATATCACAGGCTATTGAACAGTAAATATTGTGTTGTATGTTTGTTGAAACGATAATTTCCTGACTATCTGTGTACAGAAATGTAAATAGCATGTATTCTAAGTTATAAAAATAAAATGTGTGTTGAATTGACATTTGAGTATTTATATGATTTTGACTCAGTTTCAACCTCTAAATCAATAGAAATTTCATGTTTGTATGTTGTGTAACATTCTACTATATATTTTTTCTGGTTCAAGGAAATAAATTAGATTTTAGTTTAAATTAAATATAATAAACTAAAACGGGTAGGACGGCATATTAGTCATTATTTCTATATAATTAATGTAATAAAATTAATAATTATATAAGTAAAGAGTATCATGTAATAAAATTGTCAGGCGCTCTGCAATAAAATTGCCATGCCATAACAGGGCGTCACAATAATTCGATTAGATCTAGTTTTACTCGTAAGCATGTACTTTATTATTTGTTATAGGTACTTACTGCTACTAAAATAACTAAATACTGAATACTGAAAGAGCCCCGAGTGACGAAACCTGAGTTCATTTGGCGTACCCTGGGCAGTCAGCCTCCATGCCACCATTACTGACTGGCTACTATTTACTAGGGTTGACAGTTGGTATCCAAAAGGAGGACATGTCCTCCTTTTTCATGTTTTGTCCTCCCTTACCAACTGTAAGTATAACTTCAAAAACATAACGTGAAGATTTTCATAATTATTTATTGAAAAACTAAGAAATTCTTGTAAAAATTGGCAGCTCTGCTAAATATGATTAAAACAAAGTGAAAATACATAAACATTCGTTTAATTGTAAATGTCCTCTTTTTTAACAGAAACCCCTCCCTTTTTAAACCCATCTGCCCTCCTTTATCAAATTATCATCAAGCAACCCTAATCTTGCGAATTGTCATATACAACGTGTTAATGAATTAACGCAAAACTAGAAAGTAGTTTGTTTGGAATCGATAGCAGAATCGAATTATCATGTTTTCAAGATAGGTAATTTTTTTCAAAATATTAAATATTTTTATTGTAAAATTTAAAATTTACTTAACTCGATCTCAACCCACCGCTCAGGCACTCTCACCCTACTTACAACCAAAACAAGATTCTTAAAATGTAACCATGAGCACGTTAGCGCTTTCATTCATTGCTGAAATGATACAAATCATTTTTGTCTGAAAACTTAAAATGCGAATAACTTAAAATTTCAATTATCAAAATAATTATTTTATTAGTTCAATCTAATTATTTTGTTATATATCAGTTAGGGTGTATGAGGTTTTGCGCTTATTCATTAACACGTTGTATAATAGCTCATGCTGACACGAAAGAAGAAGAACATTTTTTTTCTCAGTCCCTGGGCATTCTATTTCATAGTGGGTGACGTCCTCTGGCAAAAGGACCAGTCGGTTCTAGCTTCCAAGATATCTTCCATATATTTTTTTAGAGAAATTTATGTAGATTTTGGATCCATTAATAACTCCACATCGCCAACAATGTCCCTTTGTCATTGAACATTTAGTTGGTAATCTTCCGAGTGTGTCGGTCGTGATAAAATTATAACAAAATGGTAGTCCGAGCCATAAATTTAAAATCCAATCCCATTTAGGTATCTACTTTTTCAATCCCTAATTACTCGTAACGTTTCACATACCTAGGTACCTATATTTTCATTGTGAAGTTATATATCTCTGATGACCTCCTCGGGGGGTCGTGAGAGTTGTGACCATATTATGCTTATGCAATAAAAATTTAAATTTCGACAGCAAAAACAAAATAACACAAAAAGCAATACAAAGTCAAAACTCATCAGTCCCCTGGCTCCTCGCATCGTTCTTTTACCTTTCATAGGATCTACGCTTCGTTGTCAAATTAGATCATTTTTTCATCACTTTTAGAATTGGGTTCCATATTAAATTGCGAGACGCTATCACAATTTACATGACTGAGAGCCGTTTTACTTTTTAATAAACTTTTTTTTTGACGAGTATAATATTGCGCTTGAAGACTTTTTGTTTGCTTTCTATATTAAATTTATGAGCTGCTACAGAATCAGATCCAATAAAAGCAAAGTGAATGCTTTATTAAAGCGGCAAATCTCGCTATTGAAATATTAATAGGCTTCGTTAAAAAGAGGAGGCTGAGATTCTATCCCCGTTCAGGTATTCTTCTACCAATCAGTTCAGGAACTTATTAGTATAAGAGATAAAAGGCATTTTGGTAACCATCAGCGGCAAGGCTGATTCAGTATTCATCTCTGTGATGGGAATGGACCAGGTCTGCCTGCATAACTCCAGTCGGTTTAGGAGTTACAGCCGTTCAAAGGTCTGGTATGGTTGCATAACGTATACGTAAACAGTTGCTTTACTTTAAGGGGTGATTGTACCCATGATACTGAACAACTTTCCCTAGAAACATATAGGAAATTCGCAAAATGCTTTTTCGACTCTTCATACGAATCGATCGATAATTCGATCAGCTGATTGCATTTAGTATGGGAAGTCGAAACATTTTTTTGAGAATTTCCTATAGGTTCCTTAGGGAAAGTTGTTCACTGTCATGGGTACAATCACCCCTTACAGTAATGCAACTGCTAATCTAACACCCTGTATAAACAAGGACTTCGCTTCAGTGCGTTATTAAAGGGACCACTAATATGTGCTTAACGTACGTAACGCGTACTTTTTAGATTTTATTAGCCGTTACACCATAGTATAAAACAAAAAGCCCCCTTCTAAGTCCGTATATTGTGACTGGCAACTACGGAACCCTACCCTGGCCTGAGCTACACGCACTTGGCCGGTTTTTGGACTTATAATTGTATGACGTGGTGAGTCCATGTGTATAGAATGTCATTGATTCGGACCGAAAAAATGAACAACCTATATTAACGTCCCCAAAGCTCGAACGAGGCCACTTCTTTAGTTTTTAATATTACAAAGAGAATTCAGCAATAGAATACCAATCCTCTGTTTTCGGTCAGTTTATTTTGATCGTTATCGTTTGGACATATAGTTCGGTTTAGTTTGCTTGTGCAGATATGCATAGGTCGTCTGCCGGAGCAATATCACCCGATATTGAGGGAGCAGCGATAGGCATTCATTCTACCCGTCATAGGCACTGTAGGATTTTCGGAATCTCTTGATAGAAGTATGTTTATGGTGAATAAGGGTTCTTCCTCTGAGGGCAACTCCCGTGCCTTTGTCTATTCTCTGTCTCCGTGGTCTAATGGTAGTGGGTTCGATTCCCACGGGGCACACCTAGTGATATGTCACTTTGTGCGTTTTTCAACAGTTGGTTAGGACATTGCAGGCCGAATCACCTGATTGTCTGAAAAGAAAGATGATTTCGTGCTTCGGATGGCACGTTAAGCCGTTGGTCCCGGCTACTATCTCTCATGGTAGTAGTCGTTACATAAAAACCAAGTCAGAGGCCGTACGGCGGTCTGAAATAACTCTGATAGGGCTTGCTGCCCACACGGTAAGAAGAATTCTATTGATAAATGGCCATTGAGAAATAACACGTTCTCCTAGGAAATGGCTGCAGTGCGCGAGCGTTTGCGTAATTTTGAACTGTGGTGTTTGAAAACCTGAGAAATATTATCCCTTAGTCGTGTCGTACGACAGCCACGAGATTAGGTAGGTATTGCAGGCGGGGACAAACCAATAACCAACAAATAGGTAGGTTAATTTTAAGTTTCTTTTTTGCGATACCTACCTAATAACATTCAAATTATATTTGCTCAAACAAAGTTGTTATACATAGTAGTGATTATAGAGCTTGTTTTTCTCTTTTTAGTTAATAAAGTTTGTATGCAGTCGGGTTTTTATCAATATTTATTTGTCGTAATAGTGACTTACGCCTAGGCCCCCAATGCCATAATTATCGCGTTAAATCTCAATCATCATCACCTTATTAATCGGTGGAGTATTCGCCAATCCAGTCTGTTTTCCGCTAGTGTCTTGAGTTCTTGATACCTATGACACGACATCAACCGGAGCTCCGGTTATTTTCCTGTGCTTAAGTATCATAAACAATTTCAATCAAAACCATGCATTAGAAAAGAATAAAAACCAGTATCAAACCTACACCCACTCGTGGCTAGATAGGTATAACATCTCGCATGCTTCAGGTCACTCTGTGAGCTTCAAACTTTAATGAAACTAGAAAACTTGTCGGAGAGCACTTCAACTTCCCGATTAGGTATAGTTCGTCTGCAATATTCTAAACACGCACTAACACCCCTATAAATACGTCTGACATTTCCGTCGAATGCCCAGGACCTCTTGGAGGCAATGATAATGCAAATTCCTTCTTTTATTGCCTACGACTATTGAAGATGAAAAACACATTTTCGTACAGTTGAAATACTTCACGACTCCAAAAATGTAATTAGGTATGTTGGTTTTTTTTACGATGTTTTTCTTCACCGAAATGCCAGTGATGTTACAAATCGTATAAGTTTCTATACAGGATGTAAGGAAAAGTATCATTAACCTTCGTACCACATACCATCCAACAACCCAAACTGAACAACTTTTACTATGGGAGTAAACATGTCAAAAAAGAAAAAATCTGCAGTCTCATACATTTTAGTCGAGTAGGCATTGCAGTTTAGTATGGAACAGCAGATTTTTTTGCGCTGACTGGTTTGCTCCTATAGTAAAAGTTGTTCAGTTTGATGGGTAGAGTATGTGGTTTAAAGGTTAATGATACTTTTCCTTACAACCTGTATTGATGTGTTGGCCTGGGCGGGGTTCGAACCGGCGCGGCGTCTCGTCGCGCAAAAGCTATGACTCCTCGCCACTTCACCATCTCGACAATACAAAAAGCATTCTATTTGAAATCAGATTAAAAGTAAACGCTTATTAGGGCCGGCAGCATCGAATTCGCTGAAATCGCATCCATACAATGTATATGAACTACGTATCGCATGCAACGCCGGGGACCTTCGCCTGGACGGAACTCCGCCGCGTAAAAATGCGACCCGCTCCAGGTCGCATTTTTACGAGGCGGATATCCGTCCAAGCGATGCGGCCCGCTCCGCCCTGATTGATGCGGCCTGTCGATAGTGTACCAAAGTACCAAAGTGTAGTGTAGTACCAAGCGGAACTTTTCAAGAACATCAAAATCCTTCAATGCGTTGCGACCGGGCCCGCTCTAGTATGCGAAGTACGCATTTTCCGATGCGACACGGCCCACTCCGCCCCGAAGTGGCCCGCCCTAATATGCGCTTACCTTTAAAGTTCAATCTAAATCGAACACTAAACATAGGCTATAATTCAATTAATTCAATATCCGAAGACTCACGAATCAAGTCATTATGTTCCTTATGATGTAAACAAAGGAACTATTGTAAGAGCACATCTTAAGTTGATCGAACTGTAAGCTATCGGCCACCGAGCTCGCTTGTGACCTAGTTCATATAAGGCCCTCGACAATGCTCTTAAGTCTTTGTTCTAACAATGAAAATCGTTTGGTTTGCGGGACTTTTGTAGGACAACCAGTACCTAGGTCTCTTATCGACCTCTGGTAAAATGACAGATCCTCTTATGGCGAGGAAATTCTCCCTCTTTACTGATGTTCAAATAGATTTTCTGAATTATGAAGTGATTGCTTTGGAATTGAATGTGCATCTTTGCTGACAAAAGGTCTCACACACACACACACAACTCACAATACAGGGTCCTTCTTAATACGCTGACACTTTTTTAAGGGGATGATCAGACCATCAAACTGAACAATTTTCTCTAAGAGACCAATATCGAAATCGCGAAAAAAATATGTTTTGTGCCATATATTTGGCTCGAGTTTGCAGTTTTGTATGGAACAGCAGATTTGTTTTTCCCCATTTCGATGTTGGTGCCATATAGAAAGTTGTTTAGTTTGATGGTCTGATCATCCACTTAAAAAAGTGTCAGCATATTAAGAAGGAGCCTATAGGCACATACAGGGTGTAAGGGTCATCCGCAAACAGAAACGGTCAACTCACACCATCAAACTGAACAACTTCTACTATAGAGCCTACCACCAGAAACGCATACATTTGAGTCGGGTAAATACAGCAGTTTTGGATGGCATGGATGAACAGATGATTTTTTTCGCATTTCCGGAGGTAGGCTCCATAGTTTCAGTTTGCGGAGGGCTAAATTTTAATGCGTCACTTACTTCAGATGGTGCTTCAGACCATCAAACTGAACAACTTTCACTATGGGACCAACTTTGGCATCGGGAAAAAAGACCTGCTCTTTCATACATTTCGGTCACGTAGAGAGGTATTATCATTTTCTATGGAACACAGTAAGAGTTAAATAGTAAAATTTAATCTTTTTTATGTACGATTTCTAACACCACTGGCTTTTCGGTGAAGGAAAACATCGTGAGGAAACCTGCATGTTTCAATTTCAAGGCATGTATTGTACCTACTGTCCATTACAATTGGCGACAGGCTCACTCCCCGTCACACCGGACAGAGTTTCGGTACTACTAGTGAAACGTGGATGTTCTGAGGTTTCAGAATATCTCTGACTACCCCCTCGGGGAATATATGCTATGCTATGCTTTTTTATGGTTTGATGCACCCCTATGCTAAAGTTTACACCCTTTTAACAATAGCGACGAATTCGACGTATGAATGAACCTCCTTCTTGAACTAAGTTAAAAACTAACTTAATTGTATCATAAACTTCGTAAAACAAGAAACGAATACAAAGCAACCAACGTCTCGGAAATAACAATTAATTAGATGAAATTAGTTACAGAAGAATACACAACCATTTATCGCGAGCCGAGAGAAACTGCACAGAGAATATTGCATTCAGAGGCGCGCTTTAATTGCATTACGTCTACGTTCTGTGGCTCTGCCCGGCACGGCTAGCATGCCACCCACGACAAAGCGACAAAACGAAAACTTCATTTGTGCTCTTCTTGGCAAACGTTAAGGGTTTATTACTGTTGGCACGCGCCATACAAACGAATTTGGTAACATTTTTAATACTAACCAATTAAAGTCAATTAAACTTTACAGTACCAATCTAGAAAAAAATCTCTATTATTTTATGGTGTCGGAAAATATACAGTTTCAATGCTAGGGTTAATGTAAGATTTGTATGGAAATCTTTGAGGCACTGTAACTTTAAACTATACATTTTAATGGACAAGCCTAGAGATTCGTTTCTAGATTGTTTTTGAAAAATTTCATTGACTTGATACGGACGGCTAGTATGCCACCCACGACAAAGCGACAAAACTAGATTTTTCTCGTTCTAATCGTCATGCGCGCTCTTTTTGGCATACGTAAAATAACAAAGATAGAGGCACATCTAGATTTTTCTCTTTTTGTCGGGGGTCGCATCCTAGGCCCACTGCTGTCTTTCTCTTTCATTTGTATAAAATAATGGATAATCTGGAACACAGAGTGTAAACAGAAAGGTATTGCTTCAGACCATCAAACTGAACAACTTTCACTGTTATGGAGCCAAAATCGAAATCGCGGAAAAAACCCGCTGTTCCATTCAAAACTGTAATAACCTAGTCGACTCAAATGTATGGAACAGCTGATTTCTTTTTTCTCGGTGTGATGATGACCAGATCTATAGAATTATTTACAGTTTATCCATGCCTGCTACGAGCTACGATTTCGTCAATAGATTCCTTCTAAATTGGATGTATTTAGCAAGATGATTAAAAGCCGGCCAAAAGCATGTTAGGGTTCCGTAGCCACTGTACTTTGTACAGGGTCAGACAGGGGGTAACAAAACACCGTAGTAATTCTTAAGGGGATGCTTCAGACCATCAAACTGAACAACTTTCACTTTAGAGCCAACATCGAAATCGCAAAAAAAAAACGTTTTTTCATACATAACTGCAGTACCGTCTCGACTCAAATGTATGGGACAACAGATTTTTATTTTTCCTTGAGGTTGGCTCCATAGTGAAAGTTGTTCAGTTTGATGGTTTGAAACACCCCCTTAAGTTTTACTAGGGTATTTTGTTACACCCTGTACAAGTAGGAAAACTTTTAATAAATGGTTTTACCTAACGAAATTTGAATGCGGTAATGATAGCGCGAAACCCAAAAAAAGTAGTACAACTCCCAATTTTACTCTCAGACTTACTACTATATTCTATGTATTTGATGTAAATAAAGTATGTACGTAGTATATTTCATTCAATCATAAGACGTTTGTTGTATGCTCCAATAAACTCATTGAATCCTAGTCTTAGACAATAGAACTAGGGACCAGCCTTGCGGTAGCATTTACCCTATGCCACGTTACAAAATCAATTGATCATATGCATTTGCATTCAATTTTATACCTTATCACTAAACGAGACAGCCTATAATTGCGGAACAATAACTAGTCTCCTTCGGGCTTGTCACGAGACTATTTTTAACAATCAAAATAACAATCTACAGTAATGGAATAAAATTCAAAGTTGCGGATCTCGTGCTACCTCGCCCTCCGCAAAAGTGGCAGAAAAGTGTGTTAGTAGAATTACACGCGTAACTCGTCCATAGTTATATTGTCTAAGATCATAGTTTCATATGTGTCTCACTCATCACTTACCCTCAGGGTAAATATAATATTATAAACCCACGCAGCAACTATATTTATATGACTATGTTTAACATTCGTACTACTACGCAACAGATGTGTACGCACGGCGACAGATCAACCTACCCATAGTTGAACTTTATGTTCATGGACATAAGGTCGAACTATGGGTAGGTTGATCTGTCGCCGTGTGTACCTAGTTATTGATTATTATAAAATAACGGATTAAAATAAAGTAATTGTATTAAAATATCCGCCGCCACGCCGAACTTTCAATTTTCGAATCGTTAACTTTTTCGTTAAAATGTCAGCTCAATTTTAATGAACGATCTTGATATATCCAACATCGAAAGTCCTATTAATGGATCATATTCGGATCACAATACCTATACACCATTTCAAATAAGGACGTGAAGATTTTGCGATTCCTATTTCCTATACACCTTGTATAAATAAAAATTTTAAACTTTTAAGGAGGTGGTTTAGACCATCAAACTGAACAACTTTCACTATGGGATCAACATCGAAATCGCAAAAAAAAAACAATCTGTTGTCCCATACATTTAGCTCGAGTAGATTTGTAGTTTAGTATGAAACATCAGTTTTATTTTTCGCGATTTCGACGTTGGTCCCATAGTGAAAGTTGTTCAATTTGATGGTCTAAACTACCTCCTTAAATGTTTATTTGTATTTTTGTAACATATACAAGATATCTTTCTAGCCAATTATGATTTGCAAATATAATTTATTTATCAGAAATATATACCTCCTATCCGACTAATCTTGGACGTTACTAAAGCTGTTCTAAGAATATGTAGTAGTAGTAGTGAGAGGAAGTATTTCAAATATCTGAGTCTGTAATTCAAAATAGCCTCAGAATTTCGTTGATATTTGAAATGGAGTATAAGTTAGTTTTAGGCCCAAGACATCGTTTTGTTTTATTTTCAATCCCCGTCTGATTTTGTAACCAATGGATGCGAACTGCACTTGAGTAAATTGCAAGATGTAAAAATCATTGGGGGTGCCGATGTCCAACTGTGGGTATCATATTGTTGAAATGATATAGATATTGAAGTTTGGTCCCGTAGTGAAACTTGTTCAATTTGATTGTCTAATACACATACAAAATGTTTTCTTTCTTCAAATAAACAGCCGGTACCTAACTTACAACCAATTTTCAAAAGGAAAGCACAAAAGGCCTTCTCCCGCGTAACTAAAAAAATTCCAAGAAGAATAGTCAACCATTAAAAGTATTAAAGATGATTCTCGTAAATCATAAATATGAGATGAACCCTTGAAAGCAATCCGTTGAAGTATCAGATTCAATTATGATAACAAACATTGTTTCTGATAAATTTCCATAACTTTGAATTGCTTCAACCTTTTTTGGTCTTTTATCAAAATTAATTATGGAAAAACTTCGTTTTGGTGCGTAAGTTACTTTGATATTTGTCTATTTGAAGGGAATTATTGGCAGTGACTCAAGACATCTATTTGATGTGGGTGTTGTGCGAAGCGATTAAGGGATATTGTTTCTTGAACAGACTCTTTGTTGCAACCTTCAAATGCTGCACCTAAGATAGTTTCTGTTCACCCGAAAGGGATTAGTCGTTATTTTATGTAGATAGGCAAGTGACGTACCTATTTCAAATAATCCACTCAAGTAACAGCTTTCAAACCGCACAATTCAATTTCATCCCTTCACCAATCTAACAGAGTTTAGAATCGGAAAAACTCATCATGTAATGTAAATTTTATTTATGTCCATAAAACGTATCGGTACAGCGTCAAATCAGTCAGATTATATTTGCGGAGTGAAGAAAGGCGCATGTGTGCTTCGTTTATTGGATTACATGAGGATACGTGTGGCTTGATAGGATAGCGATGGAAAATTATGGGTAGGTAGCGAATTTTTCCTTTCGCTGTTACTAGGTCTGGTAATCGTTTAGCAGCATAGCATATGCTCATGACTATATTCCCCGAGGGGGTAGTCAGAGATATTCTGAAACCTCAGAACATCCACGTTTCACTAGTACTGAAACTCTGTCCAGTGTGACGGGGAGTGAGCCCGTCGCCACTTGTAATGGACAGTAGGCAGGTTTCCTCACGATGCTTTCCTTTACCGTAAAGCCAGTGGTGTTACAAATGAGCCGGCCGCCAATTTGTAATGGAAAGTAGTGAGTACAATACATGCCTCGAAATTGAAGCATGCATTTAATCGTTTTGTGCGTGTTATACCTTTTGCTGGGCGTGTTTTGATTCATAAAAGATAAAAAATAGCCCTGTCATTTAACGGAGTTTTGTTAGGAGGAGTAGTGAGTAATTATAAATTGTACTTTAAACTGTTACCGGTAGGTACACAAGGCGAAACAGCAAGCTACACAAAACCAAAATAAGCTGGCCGCGCGTAGGTAGAGTAATGTATAACGTCGCGCGGCCAGCTTGTTTGTTTTGCGTAGCTTGATGAGTCGCCGTGTGTACGTTCATTAAAGTTAAGCCTCCTTTACATCTCTTTCTGTCACTTTTTGTCTTGTTGACGTTGTAAAAGCTAGCAAGAGATTTAATGGAGGTTAACTTTAATGAACGAACGTGCAACTGACCGTTTGACTGCCAAATGAGCTACAAACAATGGAAGATCTATTATCCTCTTTGATCCTCGCGCAGTGCTAAAGTTGACCCCCATCGTAGGCCGTGCGCACAGTCGCAACGGTGAAACGATCAAAATGGCTCGCCTTGTGGGTCACCCGCAATGTTGTAGGTCGTGAGCAAAGGTGAATGCAATAGAACTTGACCCCCCTCGTACGTCGTGCGCACAGTGGCAACGTTGAAACATTAAATGTGGCGCGCGACGCGGGTCACCCGCACTGATGAATCGTTTTCTTGGTTATGATCACATGCGAAATGAAATTGAACCGACTCGTTACGTGGGTTCTGCAGCACTGTAGCCCATTTGTCACCGACCTACGACGTAGGTCGAAAGCAGCGAAAGTGTTAAAGGTTAAATGTACATTTTCCTATATTATGTGTATCTAGTTGTATGTACGGTCGGCTGCAGGTTTTAGTAAACAGGCATGTAGGTAGTTTAAAAACGGACACAATATGTCATGTTTTGCTGTGACGAATATTTAAATAACCGGCAATTTACAAAGACATTTAATTAAAGTTTTTATCTCTGAATCAGATCAAAGTTTAAGAACGACTGACATTATGACACTTAACTATAATTGCTAGCGATTATACTGTATTCTAGAAACAACACTGTAAAATAATTCTCCAAATCGGTTTAGAAAATGATTCACCATTTTTATACCTTACAATAAACATACGCGTTGAATTGATAAACTCCTTCTTTTTGCGCAGTCGGTAAGGTAAGCTCTCTTAGTAGAGTATCTAACTGCAATCTTTCTTTGTCGTAACACACTTTGAATATGCAACGAAAGTAGATTGGCTACGAATCTTGCGCTACGCAGTTTGCTACGAAGAGGCTACGAGGTGCATTGCGCTATCTACAGGGTGAAATTGATATCATATACCTTTTAAACTAAGAGTCTATATCCATCAAACTAACAAATTTTATTATGGGAGCAAACCGATCGGGTAAACAAAACTCAACTGTTCCATGCTAAATTGAAAATAGGTTCGTAGATTTTGCGTATCATAGTTGGTATTGAACGATCACATTATTTTAATAAAGTTAATTAAGTTAAGTGGTTAGTTAGTGGCAATACTTCTTGTATTGCAGTGTTTTTTGTGTTGAACATTTGATATATTAGTCGCATAATTGACGTCATTCAATTATGTCAATAATTATTATTCGGATATTTAAAGTAATTTTTTTATTTATGTGAAGGTTGATAATTGTAGGAAATACAATAATTGTTACCCTAAAAGGCAATACTATAGTAAAAGTAAAAGTAAAAATAAATATTTAAAACTTTTAAGGGGGTTGTTTAGACCATCAAACTGAACAATTTTCACTATGGAACCAACATCGAAATCTTTTGTAACACCTTGTACAAATTTAACATAAATCGTGATGTTGATGTATGTGTCTCCCATGTGTAAAACAATATGGTACAAATCTAGCTAAAAGTTCCGTCGGCAGTGACCTTGCAGCGAGGTCGCCGGTGCAGCACGACGCGACGCGATGCATCTGTCAGTCCTCGTGTATGCAGCACGAGTTAGATAGAACCCGGAGCACAGATTAACAAGTAGTTACTACGTATCCTGAGTCACACGTCACGAAATCTGAGTCAGTTCGACGGTGTACACTATAAATATTATTATAGCTACAATGTAAAACATTTAAATTTACACTGTGTACAATGTAAAACATGTACCCTAGCCTTTGACTAATTATTATAAGGTCGCCCACTTGTTGCGCGTTTTACGCGTAAGGCAAAGAGAGACGAATTTATGAAAGCATCAAAGGCCCGCCGCAACCTGGACAATAAGACTATTGTAGGGAGCGGTCCCGAAAGGAGGATTTTTGTCAACGAGCGTCTGACGAGTGAAAATCGTCGATTGTTTCGTGACTCCAGGGTCCGTGCTAGAGAATCCGGTTTTAAATTTTGCTGGACAAGAAACGGATCGATTTACATTCGGAAACGAGACAGATCTGAAAAGGGAGAAACATCCCCTGCAATCCACATCACTTCGGACGAGGTCCTCTATCGCCTGGTTAACCCTTCGACTAACTTCGAAGGAAACAAAAATGTTTAGGCTTTTCGATGAAAAAAGGAATTTATCTTGCATGTCTATTTTTGTATATCCTATTGTACTTGAGTTACTAGTTATATTCTTAAGCATGTATTTTTCAATCATTTATTGCTATGGTCATGGTTTTGCAACTGTTTTTCGCGGAATTTTTGGGTTAGAATTATTGTCTGCTAATACTTATCAAGCTTCCAGTTATACCGAATATACAAGAAACAAACTCTCACTGTACATACACATAAAAATTCACACGAGTGTGGTAGTTTCCGATCAGGATTTAATTACTGTCACTTTAATCTGTCTTATCATGATATGGCCTCCTTAAATTTACTTAATGAGTTGGATAATTCTTTTGTGATAAATTGCCATACTCTCGATGTACCTGAACAGTGTAAGAGCATCATCTCCAAGTATAATATAAAAATTCTGAACGTAAACATTAGAAGTATGCAACGCAATTTCAATAAATTTCTGGTAATTTTCGCGAGACTCAACATTAATTTTGATGCTATTATTCTTACCGAATGCTGGATTGACAGAACCTCAACTATAAGACAGATTGATGGTTATTCCTCCTATAACACTACAAAATTTATTAACAAAGCAGGGGGTGTTATAGTTTACGTGAACGACATCTGGTCCCCTATTGCTGAGGAACTTGCTGTCGATGATGCAAATTGTATTTTCGTACAAATTCCTGATTATTTTAGCCTTCTCGGCGTATACCGGTCACCCTCCTTCGGAAATCTGGATAATTTTTTTCAATCGTTGGATCCCACTCTAAAACGTATACAAAAAAGTCCATGTCTGGTCATCGCGGGGGATATGAATATTGATATATTTGGTTCTGCAGCTGACTCAACCAGTAGCTCGGAATATCTTTGGATCATGTCCGATTCTGGGCTGATACCAGCTATCAACAAACCCACACATGACAAAACTTGCTTAGATCACTTTTTTATCCCCATTAGGGCCAAGGCAGAGTCTGTTATTTGCTCAGCTGATTTGACAGATCATGATTTGGTTATGGTGGGTATTCAATCTGCGCAACCGAAGCCTCCTCAACGGGATAGGCGTCGTGTTAAAATAGATTTTACTGCTGTTGCTGACAATCTTTCTGACACGGATTGGTCTACATTATGGCAAAATGCCTCTGTCTCCGATGCGGTCAAATCCTTTGAGTCAGTTTTATCCAAATCTGTTATAGAAAATTCTCAGACTGTCAAAGTGGGTCGAACTAAATTCACATTAAAACCCTGGATGACGCCAGGTTTAATTAGATGCTCAAAACATAGAGACAAGCTTCATATTCAGAGTCGGAAACACCCGACTGACGAATTCAAAAAACTAACCTATAAACGGTACCGAAACTTTTATGTCAAACTCTTAAGAAAGCTGAAACATGAATATGAAAGTAACCAGATTCTGGAAAATAAGAATAACCCAAAAAAGCTTTGGGAAACTATCAAGCGCATCTCTCATATCCAACCTAAAAATAAGCCTTCTTTGGACTTGTTAAAATCTAAAGAGTCCACGGAGATTTCCTTGGACCACTGTAACAGCTATTTTTCTACTGTTGGTCAGTTGCTGGCACAAAGCACTTTATCCGAACTCAATGAAACACAGAAGTCCCTAGCGTCTGCTATAAAAGTATCGTGTTCTCCAATCGAGTCGTTCTTTATCAGACCTACGGATCCATTTGAAGTCACTGGAATAATAAAAAGCCTTAAAATAGATAGTGCCCCTGGACTAGACGGGTTCAACAATCGTCTTCTTAAGTCTCTCTGCCAGACTATTGCGGACCCCCTTTCGACTCTCATCAATCTAAGCATCACGACAGGCATATTTCCGGAGAGCTGGAAGGTGGCAGGAGTTGTCCCAATACATAAGGGGGGACCAAAGGATAGTCCTTCCAACTACCGACCGATTTCCTTACTTGGAGCTTTCTCTAAGATTCTGGAAAAGATAATCAACAAGCGGCTGGTAGAATTCTTGGAAGCAAACGCCTTACTTTCCAACCAACAATTTGGTTTTCGACGTGGCAAATCGACAGAGGACGCAGTTACTCTTCTTTCGGATACTGTGGCCTCTCAACTCGATTCAGGGCGAAGCTGCATTGGAGTGTTTTTGGATCTTAAGAAGGCGTTTGATACTGTCTCTATACCTATACTTTTGAGAAAATTAGGGTTCCTTGGGGTCAGAGGCATTGCTTTGGAATGGTTCACCAGCTATCTTAGTGGGAGGAGACAATGCGTAAAAATTGGCGACCACGTCAGTAATTTGAAACCTGTAACATTCGGCGTGCCCCAGGGCAGCATTTTGGGTCCGACTCTATTCCTGATCTATATTAACGACATAACTGCAATCCCATTACTCAATGCAAACATCATTTGCTATGCGGATGACACGGCAATCATTTTCAATGGCTCCTCTTGGGATGAGTGTCACCGTGCTGCGGAGAGTGGTATGTCGTTGATGGGAGGCTGGTTAAGTCGAAATCTTCTGACCCTAAATGCTGCCAAAACGAAATTTCTTTGTTTTCACAAGACGTCAGCATCTGCCCCTCGCTCCATCGCTACTATCCAGATTCATAAGTGTACCCCAGCAAATGGTGATACGACTTGTGCTTGTGACCGTATTCAGAGGATTAGCTTCATAAAATATCTTGGGGTGACCCTGGATGAGAGGCTTACTTTCGGTAAACATATCGAGGCCATGTCGGGTAGGGTTCGCAAACTGATTCACACTATGAAGCTACTTCGGGACGTTACGGATGCAGAGGTGCGGAAAATGGTGTATATAGCTCTCTGTGAATCGCTCCTTTCTTACTGCATCCTCGTATGGGGAAGCGCAGCGACAACAGTGCTTATTAGTTTGGAGAGAGCACAGAGAGCTGTGCTGAAGGTAATGCTGAAGAGACCTTTTCGTTACCCTACCCTCGCTGTTTACGAGGAAGCACAGGTTTTAGGTGTGAGAAAGCTTTTCTTGCTCAAAGTATCCGTCCACACTCACAAGTCTGTTATAAACTCACCACATTACCATCACATGCTACAAAAACGAGTTTTTAAATTGAACACACCACTTATGGCAACTACTTTTGCACAGCGCTTTAAATCCTTTATTTTCCCTTATATATATAATAAAATTGTTAAAGAATGTGAAATCAAACACTTAAATATTCGCGAAGCTACAGCTAGAATTAAAAGCACTCTATTTACTTGGTCTTACGATGAAACGGAGATGTTTTTGAGAGTACCTGTATGAAACGTTTTTGAGAGCAAGGCTATAACAAAGCCAAGTATTACATATATTACCCAAACCATACTTAAACTACTTAGATGTAAACACATGACTATATATTATAAATAACTGCCGCTCATTTTGTATCTAAATGTTAATACTAATGCTGATCCTCTCCGACCAGGCCCTGAGTCTAGTGAGGGATCACAGCTTAAAACTTTTATTGTATTATCTATACAATGTGCTAGGTATAGGTAATCTAAGGTTTGTTAATCGTAATCATAAAGAGTCCTGAAAACCTGTATCACACGTTGGTTCAATAAATATTTTGTATTTTGTATTTGTATTTTGTTTAGCCTTGCGATAGCATTTCCCCTCTGCCACGGTATAAGCACAATTGATCTTGTGCATTTACATTCAATTTTACACCTTATCACTAAACGAGACAGCCTATAATTGCGAAATAATGACTTCGAACTTAGATCGTTTGGGGTTCACACGAGACTACTTTTCATGATTTTTGACATTCAAAATTAGAATCTAAAGTTATGGGGAATAAAATCCAAAGTTGCGGATTTCATGTTACCTCGCCCCCCGCAAAAAGTGGCAGAAATGTTTGTTACTAGAATTACACGCGTAACCAGTTCACATAAATAGTCAAAGATCCTAACGGTTACGTATTCAAAGACAACTTTCACTATGGATCTAAAATAAAAAGAGCTGTTTCATAAATTTGGTTCGAGCAGCCACTATCCTTTTCACAACAACAAAACTTATTTTTCTCTTCTTCAATGTTAAATCCTCAAGTAAAAATAATTACCAGTTAATTCGTGGTGGTCCAGTAACCTTGCATGCCTGACTCGTACCAATGAGTTTTTCAGAATTTATGTACGATTTGTAACACCACTGGCTTTTCATTGAAGGAAAACATCGTGAGGAAACCTGCATGCTTCAATTTCGAGGCATGTATTGTACCCACTGTCCATTATAAGTGGCGACGGGCTCACCCCCCGTCACACAGGACAGAGTTCCGGTACTACTGGTGAAACGTGGATGTTCTGAGGTTTCAGAGTATCTCTGACTACCCCCTCGGGGAATATAATCGTGAGCTTATGCTTGCTCAAGTAAAAACTGCTCAGTTTGATAGTTCGAAGCACCCCTTAAAATATGTACCGTAAAAACATATAACTATAGTCCCGGGCGCAATTATGATGCAATTTTCTGTCGCTTCTTAATTGCTACAAATTACGCCATCTAAACTATTTATCTGTTCGCTTTCTCTTTGTTTAGGATAGGGGTTTTAACAAATTGTTTACATGGCGTTATGTGTAGCGATTTAGTAAGACAGGAAAACTGGACCACACTTGCACCCTAGGGTTATAATTGGGTGGTTGTACCGGTAACGATCGTTATAACGCATTTAAGTTATTTTTACCTCATTTATTTTTGTACTATGAATAAGTAGGTAAGTAAATTACGGTGATTTGACAGGAAAATTTACTATTACCATAATAATACACCGAGCATTAGGTACCTATGACAAGCTTGCACGTGAGTCGACGGTCGTGACCCTGGCAGTGACCTCGTTTGGAGGACACCGGCGCTGCGCCGGCGCATCCATCGGTTTTACGAGCGTTTCGCGTGTTGTCTAGGTGCTACAGTATATAGGTACTGACTTGACTGCTGTCTGATTAACACACACTATTGTTATTATAGTGACAATTGGACAATGTGATTTAAGTTGTATCATTTTGCTTTAGACTTATAAACGTTGTTAACGAAAGAACGCAAAATATTTCTTTGTCTCTAGAATCAATGACTAGCCTATTCAATGACTTTTGACTGTAAGTAACACTCAAAATGGGACGGACTCATTAATTACTAAAATTCACAAAGCTAAACTTCAGTGATGATTTTCAAACACCGAAGTTGTTCCAATGCGCGCCACAAATTGATCCTACAGATAAATTTATTATAAAGACGAAATAATTTATAACTTTTTCATGGAGTAGGATCCTATCTAAAAAGAATAAAAATAAACAGTTATAGGTTTTCATGAAATGAAAAGACAATAAACAATTTTCAGAAATCAAAATCGGAAGGCCGTAGATAGAGTTTTGTGACGCAGTTCTGGTCAGCAATGGATGAAATGAAAGAAAACATTGATTTCTGAGTTCGATCCTCAAATCTGTCACGAACGAAGGCAAATCCGAAAGGTGGTCCGCAGCAGCGCTGAGTACCTTTAATGTACCTATAGTAAATATTTACTGACCCAACTGAACTGAATTCCGATTGCATCTAAACCCAAATGCATGTTTGTGACAATTCCGCACAGCCACAAATGTCGAGCCACATCAGAGCACCATATTTGCGGCTTTCTCGATTCATTAATGAATTGCGCCGATCGTTATCGGCTTTATACGATTACTAGCTGTTGCCCTCGACTCCGTCTTCGAGGACCTTAAAAATTATCATATTTGTTAATCCAATACATATTCTATCTGCGTGTCCAATTTAATCTACATCCGTTCAATCATTTATGCGCGAATGCGCAACAAACATTCAAAAATCGTCACAAACTTTGACATTTATTATAATAGTGAGATGAGATGTCATCGTTGGCAGTTATAGCGAAGTTTCAGATCAACTGAAACATTGCGGTGTTGTTAGTTTTATTTCGTATCTTTCGCACATTACCTATAATTTGTCTCAAATCGCACTTACTTTACAGAATCGAAACCTACATTATTTTCGACGCATATAGGGTGTTCATATTATTGACAGTTTTTTAAAAGGATGATAAGAAGCAAAAAACATCTTCGCAAAAAACCGTCAGCAAACTTACATCGCCGCGATTCCTACACGGATTGATCTCAGAACCGACAATAACCCGGCGATGTACCGGCAATATCGTGGCTATGTCGCGGTGATATCGTTCCGTCAAAGCATACGCTCAAAAAGTTGTGTGAGACCATTGACGTATCTGTGAGGCTCTTAACAAATCACTTTGTTTATGTCAACAAGCCGAACGCGTCAATAAGTTACAATTCGTCAACGTCATCGGTAAAGTGGCAGTAGCCCGTAATAGCACGAATGCGACAGGATATGGGCGGTGTGATGGACCGCATGGTCATTCCTGACGCACTGGACGAGACGAGATTATGGTGATCACATTGTTGAGTTCCAGATCATTAAAGTAATTCAATTAAATTCAAATAATTATTTTATGAATAGAAGAGAATGACATGTTCACGTAATTGATTGGTTTAATTTACTTATGCATAGTATTACATATACTCACGATTTTGTTCTTTCAATGGGTAGTCAGAGATATTGTACATAATATCGTATTCAGAATATCAAAATGTTAACAATAGTGACCAAACTGTCCAATGACGTAGGGTAGTGAGCCTGTCGCAACTTTTTGTATAAATAAATAAACTGGCTTACTGGCTTTTCAAATATACGTAGCACAAGTATAATTCCGTCCTTTCCCTTTTATTATGTGTGAGAATCGCCAAAATCGATGCAGTATAGTTTCCGAGTAAATTGCGAACAAATTTATTACATACACGCATATTATTTACAATTGACGAATGATTTACGATATTACATATTTTTTTCGGTGTAAAATAAAGTATAATAATTGTATTGTATAAAAGACGTGTTACATTTTTGAATCAATAAAGTAAAATTGAGTTTTCCATTTATAAATTACTCGATCACACTGCCGCCCGAAGCGATAGCGACCAAATATTTCTCATAATTAATAAAATGTACTGAAGTGTCAACCATTAAAATTATTTACGAGATAAAAAAGTGCATTTTAAAACTCACCTTACTAAAACTTTGCAACTTAGATCGCGCACTAAATAGTAATAAACGCGATCCGCCCAAGCAACTGTAGGGCGGGCGGACTTCACGGCGACCCCGCGCTGACTGAAGCCTTTAAGCCTAGCTTTAAGCTCTTCGCTCTGAGGGTGCAGTTTGATTTGCAACTTAAGTCTCATAAAACAAGTGATTTTCGTTTTTATTGCGAGGGAGTAAGAGCAAAGTTAAAAGGCTTTTCAAGTTGATAGTGTTCAACTATTTGAAATTAACGTAAGTCTCATTATTAATCCGTTTTTGTTCTTATTACGAGAGAGATAAGAGTAAAGAAAAGTGACTTTTCGAGTTCATAGGATATTTAAAATGGACTTCTTTAGTGTTCCGGGAAGGATCTTAGTGCCTTAAATAAAATTATAATTTTGTTATCATTGCATTTGCAGCTTGTGACTGCGTAAAATCAAAAAGCGTGAAGATAGAGGGATCAAACTTAAGCTCTTCAAGTGCAGTTTCTTATATAATGTAGCTATAACCGTTTGCTACTATATTTCGTTGTAAATAAAGTATGTTTCGTCAATTATCTAATGTTACTGCCGAGCTTATCAAGACTGCAGTAAACATATTTTTATTTCAAAACTCAGCGATGTATATTTTCGGAATCCTTATGACGAGCTCTATAAGGATCAATCGATATTGGTTTGAGCGGATATCTTGCTAATTAAACTTCAAACTTCGGAACCGTGTCGGGTTTGTTGCTAACCGACCATTTCCACGAATTTTGCAAAATTCCAAATCCTATTATTTTTAGAGAAATTTTCAAAGTTATAAATTGTCGAACACAGATGCCGCATTCAAAGAGTTCTGTAAGAAAACGAATGTATTCAAAAGGTGCGGGGCTGGATTTTCTAGGATCAGTAAGGTCTAATTGGTTCATTAGATAATTTTTGTTATTGGCATTTACATAACAACAAACCCTTAAAGTTCCGAAGCTTGAACTTTAATGAACAGTACGTATGTACTCGAACTATGTAGGTAGTACAAAAAGGTATATAAATCAGTGCGTAGTGTAATCCAGGTCAATGTCAGGGCGGCCTGAATTTATTAATTATCTGTATCAGCATAAGCATACGCATTTTATACTCACGACTATGTTGGCCGAGGGGGTAGTCAGAGATATTCTGAAAACTCAGAACATCCACGTTTCACCAGTAGTACCGAAACTCTGTCCAGTGTGACGGGGGGTGAGCCCGTCGCGAATGGACAGTGGGTACAATACATGCCTCGAAATTGAAGCATACGGGTTTCCTCACGATGTCTTCCTTCACCGAAAAGCCAGTGGTGTTACAAATCGTACATAAATTCCGAAAAACTCGTTGGTACGAGTCGGCCTGGACGGGGATCGAACCATCGCCTCCTGCACGGTAGGCAAGGTTACTCACCACTGTACCACCACGGCTTCACAAACAAAAAGGTATACGTATAAATCAGTGCGTAGTGTAATCCAGGTCAATGTTAGGACGGCCTGAATTTATTAATTATCTGTATCACATCTGTGTAAAAAGGCGCCGTCACGTCACGCGTCTAACTTTTATAATTGAACCTCATTTCTCTGCGGAGTTATAATAAAGTTTCCTGAACACACCATGTTATTATGGTTCTAATTACAGTGACTGCCGTCTGAATTTTTTTCTCATTTCATTATTCTAATTGATTGATCCTGATTGTCTGAAAAAAAGATGATTCCGTGCTTCTGATGACACGTTAAGCCGTTGGTCCCGGCTACTATTTCTGGTGGTAGTAGTCGTCACATAAACACCACGTCAGAGGCCGTAAGGTGATCTGAAAAAACTCTGACACCAGGGTTTGCTGCCCACGCGATAAGAACATTATTCGAATACTAGAGTTAACCCGCGACTTCAGCCGCATAAATTGTATACAAGATTTTAAGTCAGATCATAAGCTACAAACGACTACAGATAATAAACTAACAAAATAAGTTTCATCAAAATCGGTTAAGTAGTTTTCGCGCGATGCTCGCACAAACAGACAAACAGACTGGCAAAAATTCTAAAAAGGTTGATCAGGGACACCTAAAAACTATATCGTCATCTTTTTTGTAAATATCTTCAATGTACAAACAAACTTCTGTTACAGTTTTATAACAGTTAAGATAATATAAAGTGCGGATCACCCACAGTATAAGAAAGAGTATCTAGTTCTACATACAGTAGGGACACTCCCAGCCTCCTACCGACATTTTACCTCACCCCCTCTGGCTGGATCGTGGAGTGAAATGTAAGAAATGCGAATTCCTGTCTCGCTCGCACCAAATCAGTATCGCACAATATCTTTTAAATTTTTCCCAATTGTATGAAATGACGGCTATCAGCTGACAGTGTCCAAGGTATGGATCAGCCGATCGATTTTGTGTTGGAGGTCCAAAAAATGTCTGCTTTTCGATCCATGTTCCTAAGGAAAAGTTTTTTAGTTTCAATGTCTGAATACACCATATATTTTTTTTTATTTGCGGTGTATACAGGGTCCAACTTAATATGCTGACAGTTTTTTAAGAGAATAATCAGTCCATCAAACTGAACAACTTTCTCTATGAGTCCAACATCGAAATCGCGAAAAAAAAATCTGCTGTCCCATACTTTTGGCTCGTGACTCGTGTAGGTTTGCGGTTTTGTATGGAATGGCTGATTTCTTCTTCGCGATTTCGATGTTGGTCCCTTAGAGAAAGTTGTTCAGTTTGATGGTCTGATAATCCCCTTAAAAAAGTGTCAGCATATTAAGAAGGACCCTATATTGTGTGGTGGTACGAAATCCTCGGTGCGCGAGTAGCTTGAAGCCTAGCAAACTTACTAGCTAGCTTTTAGAACATAAAATGTCGTTTTCATAGTGGTAAGTTAGTGGCTTTAAAGACTGCAATTAAAGATCCTTTTAATAACAGAAATAAGTATTATTGTCCAATGTCTTTGAATCTAATGACGACTCTGCCACTTAGTCTAGCCGTACTCAGCGCTTGAATGTCATTGATTAAGATAATAAACTGCTTAAAGTCATCGCCCCCGTTCCTTCCACTGCTAATCTGCAAAATGTACTCTGTTCTCTCAGTAATAAAGATGAAATCAATTGGAGATTTAATGTGAATCTGTTTATATTAGCTAGAGGATTATAGGTCTGTTGCCCTCTTGACATTTTATTCCACTTTTAGGTGCAAGTCTTAATGATTACTTTAATTGCTTCTTCAGGTACCCATGAGTTATTAGTTCATTCACGCAGGGATATCTAAATTTGAGTTTTAAATATGGCAATCAGAATAAAAACGTAAAAATAGCAACGAAATTTTAAGGCTATTATGCATTACAGAAACCATAATATATTCTTAGAACAGCTTTAGTTAGCATTCAAGACATGTCGGATAGTATATGTATCCTATAAATTAATTACATTTGGTAATCAGAATTGGCCAGAAAGCTAAATAGGAATAGGAAAATCTCGTCGTCCTTATTTGGAATGAAGTATAGTAACAATTTATAATTTTTAAGGTAGGCATAAAGATCAAATTTAGCACTTCCCAAATATTTTTCTGAGGAACATATTCTAAAAATAAGGTCATTTAAGGGTCAGTCATCAGGCTATCAGCTATAATTTTTGATTTTCTTTGGATACAAACACGAAACTACAAAAAACAGTCAGGTGGCTAAGCGATCTATAAGGTAATCGTACATATTTAAAGACGAGCTACTATAATTATATAAAAAAGAAAAAACATACCGACATTATACTCATAATATCATCTTCGGGAAAATGGTTTCATTTGCAGTGTGTTTGTGGGCGAAAGGCTAGCCACCTATTACCAATTTACACGTATTCCATCTTGAAACCTTCAATATGCTAAAAATGAGCCTTGCTACTACTACCTGAAAAGCCGTTGATAGTTGTAGCATTGATTCTAACCACCCCGAAAGGCATTGTGGTCGTTAGTTTATGGAGTAAGGGTTAGGGCCCGTCACAATATACGGACTTAGAAGGGGGCTTTTTGTTTTATACTACGACGCGACGGTCTAACGGCTAATAAAGTTTAAAAATTACAATTTGAGTTTTACAAGTTGGTCGACTATTACTCATTATCTTGTAAAGCCTACGTAGTGGTGATAGTTTTACTTTTAACTTCGTTATATACACTACTGCCGTGAATTTTTTCACGTATCATCACTCCAGTAAAACAGGTAAAAAATTATAAGGGTAATTAAATGTCAGACGGGCGCCAGTACTATTAGGTAGGTAAGATAATGGGCAGACGAAAACAAAAGTTAAACGACACATTCCTCGGTTCATTGACCACGGGCTCGGCAGTAGTAGAGGAAATGTACGAATTGAGAATTGTGGAGAAAAGCTGAAAGAAGTCTTCAACATTCACAAAAGATTTCGGTTGTTTCTTTTTATCTGCTATAAAGGGAGGTCAAGAGTTCAATTAACTGTGTTACATTAAGAGAATATAATTCGGAGCGCGCTCCATACAAACGAAGTCTGGTGATATTTTCAATACTAACCAATTAAAGTCAATTAAATTTTTCAGAAATAATCTATACATTTGTTTGTATGAAGTCAGATTTTCGTTAAATATATAGCTCTTAATATATATTATAATCTATAGCCCGGTAACTCAGTCGGTAGTGAACCTGCCTGCTATGCCGAGGGTCGCGTGTTCGAATCCCGTAGGAGAGAAATATTTGTATGATGAATATGAATATTTGTACCCGAGTCATGGATGTTTGTATCTATATATGTATTCTGTATCATTGTCTATTCATCATAACACAAGTCCAGGCTAGATTCTGGTACTTTAAATGTGACTAGATAATTTGTGTGATAATGTACAAGATACTTTTTTTCTTTTTTTTTTTAAAAAAGCCGTGGTGGTCCAGTGGCGAGTAACCTTGCCTGCCATGCATGAGGCGATGGTTCGATCCCTGTCCAGGCCGACTCGTACCAATGAGTTTTTCGGAATTTATGTACGATTTGTAACACCACTAGCTTTTCGGTGAAGGAAACCATCGTGAGGAAACCTACATGCTTCAATTTCGAGGCATGTATTGTACCCACCGTCCATTATAAGTGGCGACGGGCTCACCCCCTGTCACACTGGACAGAGTTTCGGTACTACTGGTGAAACGTGGATGTTCTGAGGTTTCATAATATCTCTGACTACCCCCTCGGGGAATATAGTCGTGAGCATATGTTTTTAAAAAAAAAAGCAAAACCAGACAACCATTCGTACAGAAGCAATAATGCCGCTCCGCCGCCAGCCGGCAGTGTGGTTCCCGCTAGAATGGTCCTCCCGTGGGTGGGCTGAGAGGGCTAACTACTGGATAATGTTTCTTTCATAGTACTTTTGTGACTGAAACTTTGTGGACTGGTTACGCGTGTAATTCTACTAACAAACATTTCTGCCACTTTTTGGGGGGGCGAGGTAACATGAAATCCGCAACGTTGGATTTTATTCCCCGCAACTTTAGATTCTAATTTTGAATGTTAAAAATCATGAAAAGTAGTCTCGTGTGAACCCCAAACGTTCTAAGTTCGAAGTTATTATTTCGCAATTATAGGCTGTCTCGTTTAGTGATAAGGTGTAAAATTTAATGTTAATGCACAAGATCAGTTGTGCTTATACCGTGGCAGAGGGGAAATGCTACCGCAAGGCTAGTCCTTATAATAATTAGTCAAAGGACTAAAAGGATAATTAACAGAAAAGGTCATTAAAATTTATTCTTCTGCTAGCTTTTTCAACGTCAACAAGACAAAAAGTCACAGCAAGAGATTTAATGGAGGATTAACATTAATTAACTTTTCAGCAACTGACACTTTGTCATCTAAAAACACTTGAAACGACATTCCACCCTGAAACCATCAGTAAGTATACTAAAAGTAAACCTTGATACAACGGTTTATTATAAAAGATAATTGGAGTTGGAGTGGCGACGGGCTCACTCCCCGTCACACTGGACAGAGTTTCGGTACTACTAATGAAACGTGGATGATCTGAGGATTCAGAATATCTCTGACTACCCCTTCGGGGAATATAGTCGTGAGCATAAGCTAATCTAAGCTTAATTGGAGTTACGTAGTAACATTAATCTGTGGTTGGAATTGTAGCAATGCTCCTTACCACCACCAAAGAGTTCATGGTGGGTTAAGTATATCCAGGGTCCTTCTTAATATACTGACACTTTTTTAAGGGGATGATCAGACCGTCTAACTGAACAACTTTCTCTATGGCACCAATATCGAAATCGCGAAAAAAAAATCTGCTGTCCCATACATTTGGCTCGAGTAGGTTTGGAGTTTAGTATGGAACAACTGATATTTTTTATGCCCATAGAGAAATTTGTTGGTCCCATAGAGAAACTTGTTCAGTTTGATGGTCTGATCATCCCCTTAAAAAGTGTCACTGTATGTATGTAACAATCAAGTTTATAGGATTAGTTTAAAATATGACACTTTTTTGTCAGACATGTTTATAACACTAGGTACCTACAGTACGACCAGGAAAGTAATTACCCTCGTCAATCTTCGTTTGCGCAAAATCCTCCGACAAAACCCGAAGACGTTCAGTAACCAAAGGGTGCAAAGACGCATAGCAGGCGCAAAAACAATTAGCCAATCGTGGCAAGGGATTGAAGGTGGCACATCGCACGCTATTAAAATTTTTCAACTGCGCAGGTACATCGGGGAGACTTATAAACCTGTTACTACCATACACACACACACACTGTACACTGTAGTATACGTAGGTATACTATGTACAGTAACAAACCCGGCGCACGCGCACGTGTGAACGCACGAGTCTTCGAGTGCATCTTCCGTGCCATGCCGACGACGACGAGCAAAACAGAAATAGCATGCAAATAATACTTATTTATTAAATGTGTTCACTCTGACGCGGTTACTCTAACCACAACCTCTGTGCCGTACAATTAGATGTGAGGACTAAAATAACATCACTACGTCTTTACTCTAAGAGCTAGATAAAATCAGAAATGAGTATTATATCCGAGGGACCTTTAAAGTCGCTGAAGTACAGCATAAATACGGGAAAATAGATTGCGCTGGTATGGACACGTATGCGCCGAAGCGAGAATCATATGACTAGGCAGGTGATGGCCATAGAAGCTGGATAGCTGGGACAAACGAAGTTAGATCCTATTTTCAATACTATCCAATTAAAGAAACAGCCATTTACTGAACACGATCTAGATAGTAGATACTTAATGTGGTTTCTAGAACATGTATAAAAATGTCATTGAATCGAGTATCATCATCATCATCTCAACCGATAGACGTTCACTGCTGGACATAGGCCTCCCCCAAGGATCGCCACAACGACAGATCCTGCGCTAACCTCATCCAAAGGGTTCCCGTCGCCTTCACTACCGCTGGGGACTACCGGAGGGCTACCCGCGCTGCGCTTTCCGGTACGCGGCCGCCTTTCGAGAACTCTTCGGCCCCATCGGCCAAAGGTTTTGCGAGCAATATGCCCGTTTTAGTTTAGCAATTCTTTAGGCTATATTAATATTCGCAAAAGCACCAAAGTGACCGACTCTCCCTTCTTCTGCGAATTTCTTCATTTCTGATTCGATCTCGCTGGGAAACTCCGAGCATAGCACCCTCCACTGCTCTATGGGTAACTATCAGCCTTTTCATAAGTCCTTGAGCGACCCCGTATACCTATTGATTAGTATCAGCGGCGGGAACCCGTTGGATGAGGGCAGCACAGGACCGGTCGTTGTGGCAATCCTTGGGGTTCATCAGTGGACGTCCATCGGCTGAAATGAGATGACGGGTAGTATCCCTTTTAACTATGAACCCTATCTTCTTAAGATTAAGTCTTCAACTGCAGGCCACCCGACTCCTCACCGTCAATACCACATAGTTGCCAGCTCATCTGCCCGACACCGACGGAACGATCGACGCAGGCAACACGTGCGTCGCTACGACTCTTGTAATTATTAGCCTTTACGAGCTGCTCGTAAACTGGTGGAATGTAGAGAATGCTGTTATGACTCCTATCCGATGGCCTTTGAGTTCCCAATTCGTTGCAGTTTGATGTAATGCCAATAATGGTAAATTGGTAATAGATTGTAACGGGTGAATCAGACAAATTTTTAATCGTAGTAAAATGTTTTCAAAGATATTATGTTTTGGTATTCATTACATTATCATTGCTTGTAAAGATTCATCATCAGTAGGTATGTTCGTTAATTCGTCATTACTTTCCACTGCATGGTAGGTACAATGCCTCCCACGAATAAAGGTGTGAGATAGCGGGTCAACAGTCGAGGGGTACATTTTTTTCTATGATCAGTGGCCCAGATGACGCAATTTTCAGAGTTCAAACAGACCTAATGAGTTCGCTATAGAATTTTGAATGGCATAACTATAATAATCACAGAAACGTTTCTGTAAAATGTGAGAGTTTCCGATTCGATTACATTCATTGCCACTTCGGTATATCATGAGCTGCAAGAGACATCACCAACAGTTTGTATCGACGTCGTTCCCATTGATTAATCCTACGATTCCCGATTGAGTAAAATCCAGACTTACATTAATTGACCAGATAATCCATGATAATAATAAGGAAGCTATGTGGCGCCAAACTAAAACTAACTAACTGTTCTTATTGCAAATCTAAGAAAGCTTACATTGCCCGAGCCCGAATAACTTACAAAGTAAGTTATTTTAGAATTTCAAGAGAACATACCATAAAGAATAAGTACAAGCTTACTTACAACTGTATGTTAGCGATGCATCATCGATGCTATTTCGAGATCCACATGTCATCCAAAATTATCCGCTAACCAGGATCACGCATCTCGCCAGTCGCATTATGACTTGATATATCTAGATATACTATACCTACCGCGATATACGAACGAAATGTTACCAAATTCAGAATAATATCCTCTCAATACACTAGCACCTCTGTGCAGTGTGACAGGTAGTCAAGAGCTTATATCTGCCCAGGACACCAGACGTAAGAGAAAATTCTACGTCTACAGAGTGTTAGGGTAAACCGTTGCATTGCTTGAAGGGGTGATTGTACTCATAATACTGAACCAATTTCCCTAAGAAACCTATAGTGAATGCGCAAATAAAAATTTTGACTTTCCATACTAAATGCAATCAGCTGATCGAACGTTTGTATGAAAGGTCGATATTTTTTTTTTTACGAATTTGCCTTATATATCTTAGGGAAAGTTGTTTAGTATCATAAGTACAATCACCCATTAAAGTAATGCAACTGTTTACCCTAAGACCTTGTATACGGTGGGCGGTGTATTGTAACATTCCTGCAGATGAACTGGATACAGACATAGATGAAAAGTAAAAAAGCAGGAAGGTATTCTCTAAATAAGAGACTACACCAGCTAAGACCCCAGCGGCCGTAGCATGATGCGTCCGATATGACTTTCGTTCGTTCGCTCGCCCGCAAATAGAAAGAGAGCTAAGGCGCGATACCGCTATATCGCAGATTTTGTCACAGACAAAATCGTGTCGTGCTATGAATAATCTATACAAAGTGTAAGGAAGAGTATCATTAACCTTTAAACCTCATACTCTATCCATCAAACTGAGCAAATTTTACTATGGGAGCAAACCGAACCGAACAAAAAAAAATCAGCTGTCCCATACTAAACTGCAATACCTACTCGATTCAAATGTATGGGACAACTGATATTTTTTTATTTTGATCGGTTTGCTCCCATAGTAAAAGTTCTTCAGTTTTTTCAGAGTGTGGAGTGGTCATGTGGAAAAAATGGTTAAAAGATTAATGATACTTTCCTTACACTCTGTATAAGTAATATGATGTTGATGACTAACCCTTACATAAATACGGATAGCGCAGATATGGAGCCAAGTTATTTTTTCTACGAATTGTCTTATCCATTTGCAAAATAGCTCATGTAATATAATGATATTCCAGAATGCACCGAAGCTTCCAGAAGGTAATCAACTGTGAGAAACTCCAGCGCAGGAAGCTGACAACACTCACGGAAAACGACAATTTCCTCCACTCATCTGATCACCGATGACGCGCCACACAACGCGCGAATTGCCTTCATGTCCCGACTGCTGCGTTCCAGAACATCCCGTCCATCACGCCATTACCATGCTTACCTCTACAACATTAGAACCCTGTCAGGGGACGTCTTTCCTGGAGTGCAATATGAGCTGTCTACGAAAATAGCTGTACCGTAATAAACTTTATCGTAATGGGCATAAAGTAAAAACCGGACAGGAGCGCGTCGGACTCGCTCATAATAGGGTTCTGTAGTCTTCGTCTAGGTAAGAAAATAGTATAGGTAAGAAACTCTAAAATTGATTATATTTCGTACTCATCGAAATTTTAGCGCGTTAACGATAGCGCGATTTAATGTTGGTCAGCACCCTCAAGTTACAATCGTGAAACAAGCATCGTAATTTGTATGGGTGTTTTAGTTCCACGTTAAAAGAGCCATCCAACGACACCTTACTCGATTGATAAAATGTGTTTAGTAGAGTTTCTGGCCGCATCTTCTCTCACATTCCAACGCGGTGGTAGAGTCGAAAAAATGACGTCTGAAAGCTGATATTATTTTAAATAAACAATTTTTCAGTTTCTGTGTAGAAAAAAAACATTACTTCAAACCCCTTTTTCCTTACCCCCTTTTTGTTGTAAACAAAATTTTTTTTCTTCTCAATTACCATATTTCAATTTTTTTAGCTTACTATTTTCTGTTTTCATTATAATTTAATAGGTTCAAAATTAAGGAGCAATTGAGACGGGGCATACCTGCAGACGGACAGAATGGACGAAAGTGTAAGGGTTCCTTGTTTGACTACGGAACCAAAATGTGGAGGAATCATGAGAGAGGTTCTCGTGAATCTACGTTTTCTTTGAATTTTACGGTTAATCAAACACGAGGAAAATGTTTTGATTTTGACGTTTTTCTTTTCGGTTGAGTTAACTATAAATTTGAATTCGTAGTTCGTACTTAAAGAAGCAAGTAAAAGTAGAACGAATGAATACAAATCAAAGATCTTATTTACCCGTGTATTTCAAATGAAAGATGAAATTGCCAATCTAAGTAATAAACTATAATCCTCAAAAACACATTAAAATTATAAAATTAGTAAATCCCAATCAAATTAAAGATTTGCGATTTCCAATTTCGTCACCGAGCCCACTATCCAGAGTTAGACATTTTTCGTTGCGTCTTTAATTTGATTTGAAATGATTTTGAATTTGATTGCAAATGCCCCGGGCGGCACTTTACTAGGGGCGGCAAATTCAGGAAAAATATGTATTGATTGAGCTTGTAACTAATTCGTAGAGCCGAGAAAAGTCGAGCTCGCTTCGCTCCCTCTAAGTTTCTGTTTTTATTACCGTGCCTAACATTCTCAATTTTATATAGACGTGTATTATATTCCTTTCTCAATGTTAAATTTTTTTTTGTAACTTTTATATAATGTAGAAAGTGATTTAGCTCTAAGTTGGCTAGGACAGAATAACAGCGGTAGCCGGCATCCCCGTCTGCCATGCTGAGTCCTTGGCCTTTTTGTCATCATTGTGCAATGTTACTTTTACTGTGATACATTTTAATGTTTTACCTAATGCTTATGAGACAAATAAACAATTTTAATTTAATTTAATTTAACTGATTCGTATTGAGGAGAAAAGTCAACTCGCTTCGCTCTTTCTAAGTTTCTATTTTTGCATGGATAAACCAAAAGATGTCTGACCTTTTTTTGCGAAAAATTTTTGCCAATTTCCTATAGGTTTCTTAGGGGAAGTTGTTCAGTATCATGGGTACAATCACGCCTTAAAGTAATGCAACTGTTTACCCTAACACCCTGTATTTGAATTGATTGGATTTGAATATTCTTCAAGAAGTTACCAGGGCCAAGGATTCGACAAGGATGAACAAGTTGTGCAATCAACTTGTGACGTCACAAACGCGGACAATTTGACGACCTCCAGGCTTGAGATGATAGTTCATAAGTGTAATAACAACTATTTACATTACAGAGTCTCACATGACATGAGTGGCCTTTGAAAACAGCTCATTTTATATCTTACTGCATTGCACGCGGATTTGCACGGTTTCTCTCCCGATTAGAATTCATTTAGTTTCAGGAAAAAACATACAAAAACTAATCTGTAATAGTAGATTCGAGATTACATTTTGAAAACCGACCGAGTGCGAGTCGGTCTGGCGCACACAATAATACAGAGTGTAACAAAACACCCTGTATTATTGTGTACCTAGACTAGACCACAAAAGACAAAAGATAGGATAGGTTTAAGGGCCTATGTCGAAAAATAATTGAAGCGAAATGGGCGTGTGATAGCTTATATTACTACCTGATGCGAGAGAAAGAGATGGGGCGGCGCGCGCGCCTGAAACGACGCAAGCATAAAACAAACTTTATTTAATTGTGATTGTACTATTTATGTAAGTTCATTTCTACTCTAATCAAACTTTATAAAATATCAATCTCTTTTTTTTAAATCAAGTCTCGTGTTTCTATTATTCACCGTTTAGCAGTTCCAAGCATTTATCGATAAAGACGGAGGCTACTGTGGCTTATTTTTCTATCGAGAAAATGTCTCTTAATCGTGTTTTGGCTCTAATCAAAACTTCAATTATATGTTCAATTTACACATATCCGCAAATCATACTCCTGCTGTTAGTACTTCATGATATACGTTGCTTTGAAAAATCCGTTTTTTTTCACATATCCTCTGCGTAGGCTCAGTAGCATTTGTCTCTGTAAATAGTTCTTCCATCCAATGGTTGTCTGGAAGAAATCGCTTTTAGTGATAAGACCGCCCTTTGTACCCTTCTCATTCTTGTTTTAATTTTTTTTTCTATTCTTGGTATGCAAATAAAGAATATTTATCTTATCTTATCTTATCTCAGTGTTAGGGTCCCGTTGGCACCCTTTGGGTTCGGAATCCAAAAAAGTAGATAAGATTTTTCTGATACTGAAGTAAGACTGACTTTTATCGAAATTTTATCGAGATCTGTCCTAAAATACATAGGAACGCAAAAACATTGTAAACAGACCGATGGACGAACACACAGATTAGATTAGTAAAGAAACAAAGAAAATAGGTTTATTTTCTAGACATTTTTATTAAAGCGATGTGAATTGTGAAGAAGTCCTTGTGTACACGTGTACGTAATATGTTAGAACGTGCCGTCGAGTGTACCGACAATATCAGAGGTATTGAGTTATGGTTGGGATTATTAACTGAGATGCTGTTTTCCATTTATAAAAGCGAAAGTTTTTCTTAACATTGAGAATTTTCTACTCAAGAAAACAAGAAAACATTCGGTTATACATAAACTCCATTCCAAATAGCAGCGAAATTGTATGGCTAATGAGATTCTAAACACTCACTCTCACTTATTCTTAGAACAGCTTTAGTAACGTCCAATATATGTCGGATAGTATATCTGTCTGATAAATAAATTATTTATATTTGCTAATCAGAATTGGCCAGAAAGCTAAATAGGAATCGAAAAATTTATTTGTCCTTATTTGGGATGAAGTAAAGGTTATAGACCCTTTCAGTTTTATTACATACTAAAGTTAACCCGCGACTTCGACCGCACAAATTATATACCAGTACGTCTGGCATGATTTCTCTACCTGCGCACGACTTGGCTTTTTTCCAAAGCCAAAGTCAAAGTCAAAAAGATATAATTTATTCAATATAGGAGCTTGCAGCACACTTATCAAACGTCAAATCTTTTTAAAGCTACCACCGCGTCGGAACGTGTCGCGCGCGTGTAGAGAAATCATACTAGACGTGCAGATTTTAAGTCAGATCATAAGCTATCAAACAAAAAAGTTTCATCAAAATCAGTAGTTTTTGTTTGATGCTCACACAAACAAACACAAAAAGACAGACACAAATCCTAAATAGGTTGATTTGGAGTCAGGGACATCTAAAAACCATATCGTCATTTTTTTTTGGTTCCGTAGTCAAAAAGGAACCCTTATAGTTTCGCCATGTCTGTCCGTCTCACGCCGACAAAGTGGTAAAATTAAATCGTAAAAAATTTTTTTTCTTTCTCGTCTAGTATTTATGGGTGTGGGAAAACCATTTTTCGAATATATGGACCCGTTAGCGAAATATTAAGCTTTAAAGTGAAAATTTTTGTTGGAGTCAAGTGTCCCATGCCCCCCCCCCCCTGCGGTCCCCCCCTAAACGCTTGTTTCTGGATACGTGAAAAAATTCACGGCAGTAGTATATATAACGAAGTTAAAAGGAAAACTATCACCGCTAAGTAGGCTTTATACAAATTAAAGAGTGATAGCACCAACTTGCAAAATGTACTTTTTAGACTTTATTTGCCGTTAAACCGTAGAATAAAACAAAAAGCCCCCTTCTAAGTTTATATATTGAGACGGACAACTACGGAACCCTACCCTGCGCATAGCCCGACACGCACTTGGCCGGTTTTTGTAAATATCTTCAATGTACAGACACACTTCTGTTACAGTTTTATAATAATTAAGATTTATCTGCCTAACTACAGCGCAGTTTGTTTGTAGGAAATTCTTAGACACTACATTAATAAAAATATTATTCTTTAGTCGCCTCGTATGACTCTTACGGAAAGAAATAGGGTTATACAATATCCATTCTACTCCGGAGTAGAATAGAATAGATACGTAAATTCATGTAACACGTTTCATAATCCTCCGGGTTTAAACTCTATCCGAGACATTATTTCCATGAAATAAAAATTTTAACGAAACGAGCATAATCCACAAAAGCCCTCTACTTAAAAATAACGAACTCAAATCATCTACTAGTTATTCAATAAGTCTTTGACAGTAGGTCAAACGAGGACAATAATATCAAAAAACAACAACAAATTGACCAAATAAGGCCCATTCCTACGCATCGGGAAAATGGAACACGCGGCTAAAGACAGGAACTTGTCGATTCGGGAGCTATTCTTATCCTGCGCCATCATTATCCAATCAGGGAGCCGACCGTTTGAAATAGGAATATGACGTCGCAGGACCTTGTGTGTGATGGGGCCCGATAGCACAGTTGGTAGTGAACCTGCCTGCCGTGCCGAGAGTCGCGGGTTCGAAACTCGTAAGGGAGAAATATTTGTATAATGAATATGAATATTTGTACCCGAGTCATGGACGTTTGTCTAGTCATCATAATATAAGTCCAGGCTAGATTCTGGTACTTTAAATGTGATCAGATAATTTATATGACATTGTCAAAAAAAACTCGGTGACTTCGGTTCGGAAGACAGATCAAAAACTGGCAAAATGATTGTTTTATGCTGATCGACTCAGTTTTATGTACGGATCATTTCATTGTACCTATGGGAAGTAAAAAATCTGGACAGCATAAGTTGTCAAATGTAATAAAATGTTTTTTCAATCAATTTAGCGCGAGCCCGAAACCTTTCTTGGCCGATTTTTCTATTCCCTAAAACCAATAATTTTCTTAAACGCATAATGACGTATTCTCAAAATGACTTAATCGCAAACTGACCTAAACGTGAATCGACCCATTATTTTGATAGACCAGAACGCAAAATGACCTGAAAGAATAACAATAAGTCACTTCGTTTTTCGAATAAGATGTCAGAATTAATTCCTCCTCGACGCTTGACCTTTTGACTACGGAACCCTAAAAACATATTGATTAATAACACCAAGTTTGACGCTTGTATGCGATAGAGCAAAAACAAAAAAGGTACAAAAATACTGCCGCTGTATATTCTGAACCGAAATAGGTAGCAAATTCAAATTTTCACGGACTAGTGTTATTATTATGGATTTACTAACAAATAATAAAAAAAATTAAAAGTAAAATGTGGGGGGGGGGGGGCGTCCCCAATTTATTAATTTTATGATACCTTTTTATTGTTTCAAGATGAAATTATTTGTCAAGTGTTGTAGATACAAAGATGTATACCCCCTATATAGTTACAACACAGCTAACTTTAAAATAATAATACATAGTTAAGGACAAGTGCAGGTATTGCGCAGTAAACAGAAGGTACACTAGACAGCGAAAGTTAGCTAAATAGAGCGAATCCTTCGTCACATCTGACCAACCGACCGCCCCGTCGCCTGTCTACTGTATTTACCTATATCAAGTTGATATGAGAACAAAGCCTTTTAGTTTCTCCTCACACGTGTATCATTATAGGTAAGGTATTGTTATAGGGAAGGTATTATTATAGTAGCAGTGTAGTGTCGGGCTTTTATATGCTAGCACCACACAAGTCGGATGTCGTGATGTACGAGGTGACTAAAGGTACAAGTCGGTAGCCGACCGCACGCAGCAGCAGACGACGTGTCGCTGCGACACTACTGGTTTGTATGTATTTCTATGAAATACTCTGCGTAGCTTTCGACCCGTCGCTCGACGACACAGATGTGCGGTCGGACTTCACTGTCGCTCGACCGAAAACCAGTAGGACCTGCGACATGGCGGTGCGATAAAGCGCTATCGCACCCCTACCTCTCTTTCTTTTTGCGCACGAACGAACGAGATAGCAGGCGCGATAAAACGTTTATCGAGGCGCCATGCCGCGGGCGCAATAGTGTCATTATCACTATTCACATTACGACGGGCGGACGCGGAGGTTGCAATGTAAAATAATACTTATTTCAGTACTTATAAAGTTGACATTTGAATACGGTGCTGCAGTCTGCATTCGGGTTCGAAATCATAACTGCAGCAAAATGACGCATCAAAGTGTCGGAGCGACACGTCGTCTGCTGCTGCTGCATGCGGTCGGCTACGAATTTGTACCTTAATTCCTTCAGGCATCGACATCGTCAATATCTCTGATGCAAGGAAAGAACCTCCCCGAATGACAAAATCTGAGTTCATTTGGCGCACCCTGGGCAGTCAGCCTCGATACGACCATTGCTAACTGGCTAATCTTTCCACTACAGCGTGAGTAATTATCATGTGATATGGCTCATGCCAAGACGAAAGAAGAGAAGAAGACCCTCTTTGATGCCCACGCCGCGCCGTGTTGCTACAGGTATACCTATGCATATCTATGTGCGTTTTACGGACTTTATAGCGGTGCCCAGACTGCGTATATATGCGTGCATCCATGTATGAAACTCAATGAGTGAAAATCTCAAATGGAAGGGTATCTCGAATGTGTTAGTCGCTGCATCAAACCCTTACTTTGATCGTAGCTTGTATTCTGCAGATGACGATAACTTAGAGTCACTCTACCTTGCCAACAATTCTCATCTTAATTTTCTAAGAAATGTTTTTCCACTAATAAAAAATAGGGATGGATCAAGTCGATGTCGTGGCATGTCAATGAAATTGGTTTCCATAGTACGTCTGGGCTCGCGAATCGCCAGACTAATTTTGTCTCCACTGGCAAAATCTCCTTGTCTACCCCAAGAGAGACACTGGGGAAGCCAATTTCCATGTATGGTACTTTGTCCATAGCAAAATCTTCCAAGAGAAATACTGGGAAGCCAAGTTCCGAAGGGGGAGTCCAGAACACCATTACAACTTCGGAAAATTTATGGTATTTTGTCTCCGCCGACCGGTGGACCCAATACCCCTAAAAAACCTCCTCGTCTCCCCTAACCCCCTTGGCTCCTCAAGATTCCCCACCAGAGAGTGGACGAGCCAAGTCCCCGAAGCCGAACAGATTTGTCAATCAGCATTTTAGAGGCTTGCTGATTTGCTCATGTTGCGCCGGACTTATCGGGAGTTCAGTACAACCCTCGGGGAGGCGTCACGTATGTTTTCCCTAATAAGCCAAAATGATAATTTCAACTTTAATAAGTTATGTCAAGATTGACAGCTTAAGCTACGAACGCATCGAAAAAAATATCAGCGAACTCTTGGGTGATAAACCATGTGTATATTGGTACTATACACGCACTCAGAGATAAGTTGTATGGCGCCTCACGCACTCCAACCTAAGAAAGTTGGCCACTTTTGTTTTATGCGGAGAAGCGTGAGGTTCTATCTGGGCATATCCTTTATCTAAGAATTTCAATATTCCACAAATCAGAGTCTTCAGGACTGGACATGACGAAATTTCGAGTCCAAGTTGCACAACAAACTAAAGGTAACTATTATTTTCGTCAGCGATGCGTGCATGGTATTGGTGTCCGCCCCGCCGCTGCATGCAATAACCTAATTCTTGAATTAGTAACAGGTATTAGTTAGTAACAGGTAGCGTGTAATCGATATCAATAACTGGGTATCGGTGTCACGGCTACTGCTCCATTTCTCTTGTTTGAAAGTTGGTTGTACACTCAGTAGGTAGGTACCTAGTAATTATGGTACAGGATCTGTTATAGACAGTCACGCAAAGCATGTTATTTTTTTAAATAAGTACATATCATATGTACTTATTAGGTACTTAAGGGTCAGGACACATTCACTGATAGCCGAATAAGCACGTTTAGTATGGGAAGCCGTCGCTCGGTCAATGTGTCTCAATCCTTATCGCGAGGTGACAACGTTTTGATCTCCGCCCAGGAGTGACACACGTTGAAGATGATGCAAATCCTGGTCCCACCCTCCAATAGCTATGTGTGATACATCGTTGGATAGGTATTTTTGAGCTGAACAAATGTTACTATTGCGCCAAGTTCCAAATTTTAGTCCATTAAGAGTAAAAAAAAGAACAGAACTTGGCGCAATAGTAACATTTGTTCAGCTCAAAACTACCTTTCCAACGATGTATCACACATAGCTATTGGAGGGTGGGACCAGGATTCACAAAACTTTTTTTTTACTCTGAATGGACTAAGATTTGGAACTTGGCGCAATAGTAAGTTTTGTTCAGCTCAAAAATACCTATCCAACGATTTATCACACTTCCAATGAACGATGTATCCATCTTGATTGAAGGTTGAGACCAGATTTCATACAAACAATACATTCGATTGTGATTTTGTACGTGTGACTTTCAAAAATCAGTGTTTAGGAACTTATAATAATATGGATAATTTGAACACCTCTGGCTTTTCAGTGAAGGGAAACATCGTGAGGAAAACTGCATGCTATTAAAAGTGGCGAAGAGCTTAATAGTTCAGTACTTGTCAGGCTGTCACTTACACCCTTTATACACATAATGTGGTGATAGCTATATATCACTTGATTTCCCAACTATCTATTTATTTATTTATCTAACCCCAAATCTTTGATTTTAAATTCGGTACTATACGTTTTTGTGTTTATACTAGTACCTAGTTTAGTTGCTTATTTGGTACCCATAGTCTAAAGTAGGTACGCTGAGTAGTCTAAGTATTGAGGGAGGGATAGACCAAAAAAAATATGTCTGACTACCTATTCACTAAAGTCTGGAATTGTTTAACTTCTATCTATATTTCCAGTGTATCCCGTACTTTAAGCGAGTCAAAGGCTTTGTTACGTGACAGCTGAAGAGGGCTCTATTTGTTTACCTGTTCACAGTCCATACCTATATGCACAACAATGCTTGCGTTACATAACTCTGACGATAGCTAACATAGATCTATCTGACCGTGACCCCAACAAACCAAACAAGCAGTAGCGACATTACAAAGTACACAGAGAACCAGTGCCGTTAATAGCCTACCGTGCGCCCTGTGCCAGCTTTTAAAACTGCGCCCTTGAAAAAAGCTCTCATCCAACCTGGTTCAGACCATAACAAGATATGGGCGTAGCAATGATTTTTTACCTGGCGCGAGTTGAAGAGAGCTCAAATCCTGAAGCGAGCGAAACTATTTCCAGCTGATGCTGAACTCATAATTTTGCTACATGCTGGAAGCGAGATTGATTTGTGTGAGAAATAAATTCCGGAACGAGCGAAGATACCTCTATAGTTCCCAGAAACAATCGTTTGTAGCAAGACTCGATGTAAATGGAACAACTGAGCGAGCGAAGCGAGCTTTAAATTTCGCAATAAAAATTAAACTCTATTTGATTTTCCAGTTTTATAGTTCCAGTAGGGCGTGTATACATCAGTATACAGGATAATCAATATTGCTTGACCCAAAACTTAGTCGTGGTCATTTCTGCACCCTCCCGCCCTGCGCCGGGTAGGTACAGCAGTTTTGTATGGAACAGCTGATTTTTTTTCGCTTTACCTGAGTTAGGCTTCGTAGTGAAATTTGTTCAGGTTGATGGTCTGAGTTCACCATTTCAGTATTTGCTAGGCTGTCACTCACGCCCTGTATTATTGAAAATTAGAAATGCTTAGAAATATTTGACCACCTTGTTTGCTATGATATATCTGATGTCCACTGAACATCCGGTAAACTTACGGTCCGATAGCACAGTCTGTAGTGAACCTGCCTGCTGTGCCGAGGGTCGCGGGTTCGAATCCCGTAAGGGAAGAATATTTGTATGATGAATATGAATATTTGTACCCGAGTCATGGACGTTTGTATCTATATATGTATTCTATATCGTTGTCTAGTCATCATAACACAAGTCCAGGCTAGATTCTGGTACTTTAAATGTGACTAGATAATTTGTGTGTCCAAGATATTTATTTATTACTTACAGACTTATAAACGTGGTATTACTGTAACATTACTGCTTGTCCAGTGTATTAGACCGTGGTTGACCAGCAGATACTTATGGTTGGCTAAAGAAATCATAATAATCCATTGTGTTGCAAAACTTTCAGCAATCATAACTACAACAATGGCAATAAGCCATAGGTGCCCGTGGAAAATTACTGCATGTGACTGCATTGTTTACTTTCCATGCATTTTCTATGCGATTGAGAATTATGCAGTTAGGTAGGTACTTACATATAATAAATTGTGCAGAAGTTATTTGTTATTCCCACGGAATATTTATATTTCGTAGTTATTTAAATTATGCATGTTGGTTTGAATAAATGAATGTTGGTTATTTAAGTACCTAACTACATAAATTGCGTACCGTGTAGGTATACCTACCTACCTAACTTACAGAGTAACATTATTGCATCTAAGCCGTGGTGGTCCAGTGGCGAGTAACCTTGCCTGCCGTGCAGGAGGCGATGGTTCGATCCCCGTCCAAGCCGACTAGTACCAATGAGTTTTCTGAATTTATGTACGATTTGTAACACCACTGGCTTTTCGGTGAAGGAAAACATCGTGAGGAAACCTGCATGCTTCAATTTCAAGGCATGTATTGTACCCACTGTCCATTATAAGTGGCGATGGGCTCACCCCCCGTCACACTGGACAGAGTTTCGGTACTACTGGTGAAACGTGGATGCTCTGACATTTCAGAACATCTCTGACTACCCCCTCGGGGAATATAGTCGTGAGCATATACATACATTATTGCATCTAGTTAGATTGTGACCGTCCTTAATTAAGAAGGACCCTATGTTTTGAATATCTATGACAGGTAGTTAGTTCGCTTTTTACCCGAATGCGCCAGAAGGAGGGTTATGTTTTTCGAGCGTATGTATGTATGTATGTATGTATGTAAGTAAGTATGTATGTATGTATGTTTGTATGTCTATTTCTTTGGCACGGCCTACAGCCTAAACGGCTTGATGGATTTTAACGTATGACATGTCATTAGATTCGTAAAAATTGTGAGAGTGACATAGGCTATATAATTTTAATATGGCGTCTGCGAAATAAAAAAGAGGGGGGAAATAAATAATTTTTTTTGTTAAAAATTACAATATGGGTATCAAATGAAAGCTAGTTTGATAGCGACTTTACTCACTTTTATCTAAAGGGGATCCTGGTGAACTGATGCGGTTCACCGGGATCCCCTGGGAGATCAGGCAATGGGATCTTGGTGGCCTAAACCATAAAAATGAACTGTTTTTGTATGTTTTAAAGCTTAAAAAAAATTGCAATGCAAAATAGCCTTAAAATTTCGTTGCTATTTTGAATGCAGTATAGGTACTGTAGCAGCGCAAACTAAAGTGAGGTACGTGAGTAAACGTGAGGTAAAATAATATGTGACGTAAGGGCAGGCCATACTTCCAACACCATCTATATAGAGGACCTTTGAAACCCAATTCTAAAATAACACTCGCTAAATCATTCATCAATAATGAAATGATTGCCGCTAAAGTTCTCGAACGGTCGCATTTAGAACGAACGCTAGTTGTTGCACAACACAACTCTAGAAACGTATTTAGGCGCACAATCAATTCATCAGAGCCACAAATACATAATGGAGACGAGAGGAAGAGCTGTCAACCGACTGTCCCATTACTCAGTGCGGCCAAAATACATGCTCTGTACTCCGATGATAGTTGGGAAGGTATTTTGAGTCTTGTCATTTTGGTTGTAAAGCCGCTTGTGGAATGGCTGCGCTTAGGACAAGCTTTGAGCAAAAATAGGTTCAAAGGAAATAGAGAAGACTGTGAAGGAACATCGCTTATACAACGTGTTAATGAATAAGCGCAAAACCTCATACACCCCAACTGATTTATAACAAAATAATTAGATTGAAACAATAAATTCATTATTTTGATACTTAACATTTAAAGTTATTCGCATTTTAAATTTTCAGGCAAAAATGATTTGTTATCGTTTCAGCAATTAATGAGCGTGCACGTGGATACATTTTGAGAATCTTGTTTTGGTAGTAAGTAGGGTGAGTGTGCCCGTGCAGTGGGTTGAGATCGACTTCAGTAAATTTTAAATTTTACACACATTATTTAATATGACGAATATGTGGAGACGGGCTCACCCCCCGTCACACTGGACGTAGTTTCGGTACTACTGGTGAAACGTGGATGTTCAGAGGTTTCAGAATATCTCTGACTACCCCCTCGGGGAATATAGTCGTGAGCATATGCTTATGCTTATTGCCAAATAATACCTCATTGGTACGAGTCGTCCCCTGCGAGAAAGACAAGGCTCGCCACGAGACCACAACGCACGACCGCGACCTTTTGTAGGTAATCAAGTACACTTCAAAATAAAGATGAACTTATTTCATGATATTTTCTTAAGCTCGCTTAAAGAATAATCGTTTAAATTAACCTATGCCAGGGTTTTCTTAAACGTGAGCCGTGACCCCCCCGTGGCGTGGTTCAAACCCGAGGACAGGTTCATACGTCATCACCATTGTACCGAGACAAGGATCACTGTCATTATGGTAATTTTACGACCTTTCCCCGACAAGGCAGGGCAATTGACCATGAAGTGAAATATCTACGTCAATTTCTCATTTTCGTCGGACGAGGAATTGCGTTAATTCGTTGGAATTAATATTTAGCAAAATGTGATGAGATGAGCGATGACGATACATAACTATTTTACATATAAAGTGTATACATTAAAAGTTGCAGTTGTTTAATTTTGTATAATCTAAACTCGAGATTTTCAAAGCAACTCATTCATAGTTTCTACATTTCACTTGCAATGTCACCCAACTGTCCGGCACGCAGCCCGACAGAACCTAATTCGGTTTTATTGCAGTAACTTGTTCATTTAATGTACTTAGTTTAGTATTTTTATAAACAAATACCTAAATACAATTTATTACAAATCAATCATGAGCAGTGGATAGGTAACGAAGGACGAAATTATGACTATGTTTTATTTTACTGTAAAACCAGTAGGCACCTATATTCCATTTCAAATAGCAACGAAATTTTAATGCTATTTTGAATTACAGAAACAGAGGTTTGAAACACTTGCTCTCACTTATTCTTAGAACAGCTTTAGTAACGTCCAGGATATTTCAGATAGTAGGTATATATTTCTGATAAAATAAATTACCTATATTTTCAAATCAGAAATGACAAGTAAGCTATATCTACAGGAATAGGAAAATCTTTTTGTCCTTATTTGAAATGAAGTATAGTTACTGTTTACCCATTGCCTGTGAAGTTCAAATAAACCGGTAGGTGGTAATTAATCCTACAAATATTGAACTGCGATATGATTCATACCGATCATATACCCTACGTATCCCTACTATAGAATTTCCGACCTTACTCCAATGACTCAAGGTTCATCTCAAATGGACGGCATAAAACTTTCAAAGCCAGTAATGCTCCTTGAAGTGAACGTTACGCAAAGTTACAAACAAACTACAAAGCTAATAAAAATATCTAGGCGCCTTTACCCCACTTCAACAAGGGAAGGAAAAAGAAAATAAAAAGGAAAAAAAACAAAATTTTTGGCATAGATCTTGTCACTACTGCACGTCTAGTATGATTCTTGTCTCCACACGCATGTACTCCATAGAAAGTTCCCACGCTTTTCGGAGAGCGAAAGTCGCGCTTACCGCGACAAGTAGTATGGAATTAAGCCGAGTCGCGCGCAAGAAGAGAAATCATGCTAGACGTGCTGGTTAAGCCTATACCCATGTAGGGAACGGAAAATCGTATACAGTAAGTACCAGATTTATAAGTTCCCCCGATGTACGTGCGCAGTTGACATGACAAATTTTAAAAGCGTACGAAATTAAATTTACCATTAACCTTCAATGCCTTGCCACGATTGGCTAATTTGTTTTCGCGTCCTTTTCTCTGCTATCCGAATTTGCACCCTTTGATTAATAAACGACTTCGGGTTTTATCGAGGACTCTGCGCAAACGAAGATTGCCGAGGTTAATTATTTTCCAGGTCGTAACTATTGTACCTATCTATCTTTTGGCCCTGTGAGTTTTCCAAAAAAACTCATAAGACCATAATCACGGATATTATCCTATTGAGTGTACCTTATCTCCCTCGTAGTACACCAACATAATGCTAGCTAAACAAGCAACTACACAAAATTGGGTCTTGTAGATTCACCCACTTGCAAAGTTGTGAAGAAGATAAAACACCCATACACCTCTGCGAATGTTAAGTGCTTAATCACAGCAGGAGTCGTCATCTCGGTGAACACTTTGAGACACCTTCAGATTATTAGGGATCTCACCTCCAGGTCAAGGGTGACAATGACCAAACCTGGACTCGTCTTTATCAACAGTATTTTGACTCAAAGTAAAGTGTGTAAAGTGTTTTATAAATTGATGCATTGTAGAAAAGAGAACCGATAGAAATAATTTTGATCGAAATCGAGCGTTACCAAATAGAATAATCGAATTAAATTCAACCTTATCTTAGTAAGTCTTATGACTGAATCTTCACTAAATTGTCATGGTGACATTCAATGAGCTTTTGTCAAACGCAGGAATGGTCAAACCATATACCTATTTCTAGGTTCCTGGGTCAAACCATGGATGGTCAAACACAATGTATGAGAAGATTATAGCTACACAACCTTATAGTGGTACGCGGGTTGCACCTTCAGGCTACTTCGGTTCTCTATTCTTTGGTTCCATACATATTCCAACATTTAGGGTGCCTGTCCACTGAAGCAGAAGGCTGCGGAGCGGAAACACGAAGAAATATCAACCAATAGGATTGCATAAAACATCCATTGGCCAACATTCCCTCCGTTCTCCGCAGCTCCGCATCACTGGACAGGCAGCCTTAGAATTGAATGTCGTCTAGCAGCACGGAATCACATTTTTCCACGCTCCATCCTTTTCTGTTGCTCAGGAATGTCATTTGCTAAAGCGAGAGATAGCGGGAATACGACAGCACCGGCAGTGTTGCGACATTTCTCGCTCTAAAAAGGATAGAGCGCGAAAAAAATCGATTCCGTGCTGCTAGATGAGGCTCAACACTTAGTGGACTATCTCTAATATACTAGCGATATAAAAATAAGTAGTAAAATAAAACTAACCAGTTAGATTTTTTTGTGTTTTTATTTTACGCTTATGATAATTAACATCTTAGATCCTTGAGGGATACAACATCTGGAACAAAACAAACAACATTTTAGAACATATTCCAATATGGCTAACTAACATTCTGCAGTAGAACACAATCAGTAAAATTTTGTCCACATTCAATTCAGGTTTCAAATGTCTAAACATCATTTTGACTAGTTTTATAATCCAGCTAATCTCATCTCTTAAGTCCTACTGACGGTTTTTTAAGGGGATAATCAGACCATCAACTTGCCCAACATTCTCACCCACTCAAAAAGGGTACAAATATCTGCGATGCTATGCGGCTAAAAATTACCTATGTTCAAAACATAATAATTCAATTCTGCTCTCAATTCTAAACAAACTACTTTCTAGTTTTGCGTTAATTCATTAACACGTTCTATAATTATTATGGGATAACCGTCCCTCAGGAAGAGTCTTTGGAGGAGGTTTATAGGTTGAAGGTCTTCTTTTTATTAGGGTTCCGAAGTCAAACATGGAACCCTTATACTTTCGTCCATTCTGTCTGTCTGTATGCTCCGCCACAATAACTCACTGATAAAGACAGATAATAGCTTTGACTAATTATTATAAGGAATAGCCTTGCGGTAGCATTTCCCCTCTGCCACAGTATAAGCACAATTGATCTTGTGCATTTACATTCAATTTTACACCTTATCACTTAACGAGACAGCCTATAATTGCGAAATAATAACTTCGAACTTAGAACGTTTGGGGTTCACACGAGACTACTTTTCATGATTATTAACATTCAAAATTAGAATCTAAAGTTATGGGGAATAAAATCCAAAGTTGCGGATTTCATTATGGATTTCATTTACACGCGTAACCAGTCCACATATAAATAGTCAAAAGATAATAGTAACCCAAAAAGTGATATCTAGCAGTTATGAAGAAAACAACGAAAGAGGGGTTGGAAAAAGAATTTTTTTTTTAATTCTTTCACCATGTGTGCCCAATACAGACATACTTTTCATAGAAGTTTATTATTATTTTGTTTTAATACCAGATCTGACCCAATTGAAAAACCAAGTCTATGAAAATATTCATTTAAAATTTGGATTATGACTTATGTTTATGTCCTTTAGTTTTCATTAGTATTAGTATAAGAGATAAGACATATTTTTTGTTATCATCAGCTGCAAGGCTGATTCAGTATTCATAGGGTGAAGAGCATTTCTGTGATGGTGAGGTCTGCCTGCATCACTCCAGTTGGTTTAAGAGTTACAGCTGTTCAAAGGTCTGTTATGGTTGCAAAAAATGAATATGCAGGTATTATCGTAATATGCGCTGTAGCTACGTGAACAGTACAAAACTGACATGTTCTGCCATTTGGTTTAGGAGATACAGCCGTTCAAAGGTCGGCGATCTTTGACGACTGTATCTTCTAAACAACTGAAGTTATGCAGGCAGACCTGGGGATGGCCATCACAGCTCTACACCCTATGAATACTGAATCAGCCTTACAGCTGATGATAACAAAAAGTATGTCTCTTATACTATATTCGTCCTAAATCATAATCCAATGTAAACGAAGTAAACAATGTCCTCACCAGACGTATCCTATGTCCCATGGCGTGTGCGGGCAGGTTGGACTTGAAGCGAGCGCGCACGCTGCCGGAGTTGCCGTGCACGCGGGTCACCTTGCCCCAGATGGCGCGCAGCTTGGTCTTCTTGCCGCGAGGTCCTCCTGCGATGGGCGTCCTCTTCTTAGCGCGGTACACATACACGCATCGCTTGCCGGTGTAGTATAATGCATCGTCACGGTTCCTTGCTCCCTCGACCTGCAATTATTTGGTTTGGTGGTTAGATTTGTTTTGATTGAGGTTGTTTTTTTAAGAAGGTTGAGTTAAGATCAGTTGGTTATGTTGTCCACACAGTGGTTCAGGTTTCAAATGTCTAAGCATCATTTAGAAGTGTATTTCTTTGACTAAAGTTATGACTTATTCAATGTTATCTTTGAGACAGTTTTTGGTAAAGTAGGAAAAAACTTAAATACAAAATATTGTTTCTGTGTACATATGAAAGGTAAGTAAGAATGCTTTAAGAGAGAGGATACTCCTTGTACTGCGCCCGAACCCGCTGCATATAATTGAAGTAGATCGATAGAAACGAAGAAGACCTATTTTCGTGAATAGTGTGTATATTGAAGTCAGTAACATTTTTTCATCTTCTTTGTGCCTATGGTTTCGGAGATTTCAGTTAAAATGCAGGGTGAAAATGATATCATTAGCATCCTTTTAAACTAAGAGTCTACTCATCAAACTGAACAACTTTTACTATGGGAGAAAAAAAAATCTGCTGTTCCATACTAAACTGCAATGCCTACTCGAATCAAATGTATGCAACAGCAGATTTTTTTTTTGCTCCAATTGGTATGCTTCCATAGCATAAAAGTTGTTTAGTTTGATGGGTAGACTCTTAAGTTTAAAAGGATACTAATGATATCAAATTCACCCTGCATAGTTTAATATTTGTATGGAAATCTTAGAGCCACTGTTACATTGATACTATACTAACGAAAATCTGACAAACCATAAGCACAGATATTAGTTTCTAGACCTAGTTTTTAATAGGATAATATCCTAAAACTTTATATGGAGTGTGTTAGAAGGCACCTCTAAGAATACACTCTGACCGAATATCCTCTTAACTAAGGTCTATCACATGTCTCAATATCTTGTTGTCAAACTTAAATAAAACCTAACCTAAAAGATCAGTCCTCACCTTGAGCAGAGCGGTGTTCTCGTGCTGGTTGCGCAGACCACGCTTGTAACCTGTGAACACGGCCTTCGCGTAGAGGCGGCCGTGGCGGGGCTTCGACGACACCTTGCGGGGCACCTTCGCGGGCTCCGCGGGCGCTGTCGAGGCGGCCGCCTTAGGAGCCTTCTCCTTAGGGGCCTTGGTTTTGGGCACTTTGGCCTTGGGCGCTGTCGACGGCGCGTCTGCCATTCCTAAAACACCACTCCGAGTTAATACGAGAACACTTTCTGTCACTATACGGGTTCCGAAGAGGTTATGTTGACATCCAAATCGAATTCAATCTGAAATTATCCAAGTGAAAAAGCACTAATCCAGCGTTTTAAGGGACACTAGGGCCTACGATTATGTAGTTGCCGAATGTAAGTTTAATTATTTTACTGAAATAGGGAAATAAATAAGAAAATCCAAAAATTTTGGCACACTAACCGGAAACTTGAAAAATGAAAGAACGGGACGGTGTTGCCACTTTTTGTTTCAAACTTCCTTTTATCCAAATTTCAAAATTCCCTGCATATTACCCTTTAAGCATATAATAACATCACAAATAATTTAAGAAATCAAAAAACCCGTCTGTGAACTTTAAATAAAAACTGAATCTAGTAGTTTAGAATTTTATTAAGTAATATTGAAGCGACTTTCACAGTCGGGACCCGTTATACGGAAAATTTGATTCGGTCTAGAATTTTTAATGGGTCCCGATCCCGACTGTTAAATTCGCTTCAATATTACTTCCTTTTTTATTTTACACTTTTTCGTTTTTTCAACTTTAAATCGTTATAGACGGCCACAAAATGAATAAATAGTACCTACTCGCATTCAACTGACTTGATGCGAGATCACCCATAAGTGCACATCTATGTAAGCGTGCGCCTGTTCCGCTCACTGCGTGAAGCCGCCTTTTGGGACCTATTTGGTGCCTTCAGCCCTGTGAGAACATAAAGATCTTACGTGCAGAGTAGCAAAACTTTTTACAGTACGGTACGGTCTTTGCCAGGTTATGCGTAATTTTGACGTTCTTGCAATGCAAAGGCTCCCTCATTTTTTTCAAACTCTTTCGTATCGTTCGTTTCGTACGTTTTAACCAAGCAGTCATTATAGTCGTGAATGACCATAATTTATGGTCGTACTCGTACCATAAGTATATTATTTTATTAGTAGCTAGGCGGCGTCTTTCGAGTTTGCCGAGTAAAATGTTGAGGAAAGCAGAAGTAGGGTATAGTCTTATTTATGCTTAACAACCACATAAAAAATAAGAATAATCAAAAATTATATTGAGAAACATATCCATGCAACTTCTGACTGTTATTCTAAAATATCATATAGTGCGCAGTATTATATTATTAGAGTTATTATCTTAAACGTTCTGAAATTTTCTGAATTTACCCAGATGACAGGGAAAGTTTTCCAAACTGGCAACATTCAAGTCCAGTTTGATTTTCGTTCAAAAATTAAAAATAATCGTTCGGAAATAGTAAATAAAGCAAACTGTCGTCGTGAACAAATGTCATGATGAATTGTCACGACAGTAACTTTTTCGTAATATTTTATATTTTAGTTCTGGCAACAACTGTTGTACAGCTGTCTGATTTGGACCAATCAGAAAAAACCACGAAAAGAGATGAAAGACGAAGGAAAAATGGATTGTGGCTGTGTCAAATAAATTAGTTTACATTGAAGAAATTGATAAATAATTTGCTAAAGACTGCTAATTTAAATTTAGATTAATAAAATGGACTACCTAGTGAATATCAACTGGAACAAAGTTACGCCATGCCTTGTTTTATTAGTTCTAGAATTAGTGTTAGAATGTAAGTGTGTTTGACCGCTATTTTGGTTTTTGGCGAGTTTTCTGATGATTGTGGTGCTGACTATGTGTTGCAGTTTCAGAATGTTCGTCGCAGGCGGAGGTGAACAAGCACCTGGAGCTGGGGCGGGACTTCCTCGCACGGGGACAGCTCTCCGATGCCCTCATGCACTACCATGCAGCCGTCGGTGAGTTGATCACTCTTTACAAATAGAGCGTGAACTAGACGACTATGTCAAGGTCACGATTGATGCCTTCGAACTTAGGTCATATTTACACCAGTTATATTTTGCTGAACTTTTTACAAAAACTTGGCTAATTTTTTTTAATTTTCGGCAGAGGGTGACCCAAATAACTATCTCACATATTTCAAACGCGGCACGGTGTACTATGCGCTCGGGAAAGCTAAATTTGCGCTTCAGGACTTCAGTAAGGTAAGTCAAATAAAAGGTTAATCGTTCTATTGTATATTGTATACCTTTGTCTGCCATGCTTATCAAGACAAGGTCTTTATGAAACATTGATCCTTATTGTAATATCCTTCTAGAGAGTGTCACAAGGATACCAAAACTGATTTATAACAAAATAATTAGATTGAAACAATAATTTCATTATTTTGATAGTTAAAATTTAAAGTTATTCACATTTTAAGTTTTCAAGCAAAAATGATTTCAGCAATAAATGAAAGCGATAATGTGCTCATGTATACATTTTAAGAATCTTGTTTTGGTAGTAAGTAGGATGAGAGTGCCCGAGCGGTGGGTTGAGATCGAGTTTAGTAAATTTTAAGTTTTACAAACAAATTATTTAATATTTTGAAAACAAAATCCCTTGTTGAAAACATGATAATTCGATTCTGCTCTCGATTCTGAACAAAATTCTTTCTAGTTTTGTGTTAATTCATTAACACAAATTTTCAATTTAGTCAAAAAATATTTACTGCAGTCTTGATAATCACGGCAGCAATGGTGACCTGGATGTATGTGAATAGTTTTTTTTTCAAAAGTCTGCCTGCTGATGTCAGACTAGACTATTTAGTTGTGATAGGCCAATTGCCACATGATTTCATTGTGCAACCATCAGGTATAGTAAGGTGGTGGTGGTTTAGTGTACTGAGAGCCTGTTTCACCACTTATTTGACAGATCGTTTGACATATTTCGTATGAAAGATATGTCAAATTATCTGAAAGAGAACTTATCCAGAAGTGGTGAAAAAGAACAAGAGTTAGAACAAATTACAGAACTATGGTTGAATATTTTACATATTATTTTGTATCTTATCCTTATCTTTATTATTATTGCTTTGTATTGAGTAAGCACCTAATAATCTAGATTATCTGAATACTATGTGATAAGCAGAGTTGGATATAGTTTGAAGATTTATATTTGTTTATTTAACTTTATTTAGAATATCTTTCACCACTTCATAGTAAGTTTTTGTTATGTTATCTGACAGATCATTTGACATTTTTTTAAAATACAAAATATGTCGAACCATCTGTCAGATAAGAAGTGGTGAAACTCACCCTTAATGTGTTTAGTTTAATAGTTTAGTAATGTACCTTATATGTTTTCTGCATTTTGTCTTCCATAAGGGGGCGTAAGTCTGAATTCTTGGGTTAATCATTTCAGATTCTGGATTAACTTCTATGGATCTGATAATATCAATAGTTTAAAAAAATACTTGTAGACACACCATAAAATACCTAATATTTATTTGCACACCAAAAATAAACAATAATTGGTAATTCTCTCCCATAACTTTCTTCCTTGTCATCTGTTACGCTACAGAATGAGAAACAATATGCTAGTCGACAACTAGTCAAATTAGCAACTCTTAATCAAACGTCAAAACGCTTGATTTTTATGAAAAATTTTACTAAATACTAACAAGTGACTTCATCAACATTTCATTACTTTTATAGTTCATCGTGTTATTAAACATAGTATTAAATGCTAAAGAATAACTGAAATTGCCAGTTTAGCATTATTTTTAAACGTTTCGGTTACTAAGACACCCCCCGTACTAGCGACGTCGTCAGCATCGGCGAAGCGGCGCCAGCGCTGGCCGGCTGCCGAACGCTGGGCTCACGCAGCGCTGGCGTCGCGTTACTGCGGCGCCTGTCAACCTCCTAACATTCTCTATTATGACTGAAGAGACGCGGTTACGCGACGCTAGCGCTGGCTCGACGACGACGCTCGAAAGACGCTAGAGTGGGGGGTCTCTAAGAAGATAAAACTAAAATATCATTTATGCAGCCCAATACCCTGGTATAGTTGAAGTGTATAAACATGTTGGCATGGTGTGCAGGTGTTGGAGATGAAGGCGGACTTCACGTCAGCGCGGATGCATCGCGCCAACGTGTACCTTAAGCTCGCGCAGTACACCGACGCCAAGGAGGACTACCTACAAGTCGTGAGTACCTCTCTCTCTAACCTACTGCTACAGAGGCGCAGGTGTTGAGACGAAAGCTTCTTCATGTCAGCGCGGATGAATCGCGCCAACGTATACAGCCAAAGGGAGAGTCATACTGTTTTAATTTTCTTTTGTAGTTGGTAATCTCCTCATCTCTCGCGTTTTATTCGCGTGAGAAGGCATGTGCTTTCCAATGGGACGTGTATAGGCTTATGGTGATGATGATGATAAATCCAAGGCCACACTTCCTTTGAAGGAAACTTAGCTAAGGCAAACCTACTTTTCTCAATTTCGAGGTGTAGTTTTTGACCACTGGCTTTCAGTCCTAGTTTGAGTGGCGACAAGAGGCTTACTATCTGTGACACTAAGCAGTTTTTTCGATAATAATAGTGAAATGTGGATGTTCGGAATAGCAGCGTTTTACCTGAAATAAAACGCATATTAAAATACTTACCTCACTGGAAGCTTTATATTGAGAAAGCATATCCGTTTCCGTCGATTTTCTACCAGTTTTTCGTACCTTTATTCCCTCGTGTTTCCGGTCCAGTGGCGACACCTGGCGGTCGCGCGCCTTTTTGGTTTCTTTAAATGTGCAGCGCCATTTTATATTCATTGGCTCTATTACACCAGGCAGAAATTAAAGTGAAAGCTTCCAGTGAGGTAAGTATTTTAATATGCGTTTTATTTCAGGTAAAACGCTGCTATTAAAGTACTTGACCGTCACTGGAAGCTTTATATTGAGACCTGTTTGTTATCGCCTGGTGCCGCCACTTGCAAGTACTTCATAGGAAACTTAATTTACGCCAATGTGATTATAGATTACAAAGTAAACTACAGTATTTATTTATTTGTGATGATTTTTATTTCAAAAAGAAAAACAGATGATTACAATATCAACTAATCAACAATAATACAAACAATATCAACTTTGATGTATGTAATTCAATGGAAGAACACGAATTAAGTCATAATAACGTACAAGCTTAATTTAATGGTTCGAATAACTGTGTGACAGTTTCCGAACTATTATTTTCTATTACTTCCCGCCTGTAGTAATTTTTAAAAGTATTAGCTGACCGCCAATTTCCGCGGGCCATAATTTCGTCCAGGGTATGATTTTCTATCCAACTTTTAGAAGCAACGGCTGATCGAACACTTCCAGGTGCCGCTGTAATGCCGGCCTCCTTAAAAAGAGATTTGATCCAGCCTGCTATAATTGTACGTGAGGCAGGCTTAGCCACGCCCCTTACCGTGACAAGCAAATTTAATGACTTAGATGTGTCACGTCTTTCTTTTAACAAATCGATTGTTTTGTCAATCCAGAACACAGGGTCTAAGTTGGAATTATTAGTATTTAACAGTAGTTTCCACCCAGACTGCCTGTATGTACTGCTGTCCGTTTTCGAACCGAATCGAGGCCAAAATATTATACTATCACCGGATCTAACACAGTGACGAGGATCTATTGTGAGTAGGGTCAAGTCATGTATACGTCTTCCTGAGCAAAGAAGTAATAAAATTGCAGTATGACGTGAGACCTGAAAATTATTTGTTACGTCAACTGTGTAATTGGTAAGGAACGTAGTAAGTTTACTAACGTCCCAAACAGGAGGCTTGGATGTCTTCGGATTTTTTAGTGCAATAGACTTTAAAACATGCTTTACCAAGACGTGTGAACTTAAGTGACCAGATGCTTCAGTGTTACAGAGCGTAGACACGACAGACTTGTGCAATAGTATTGTATTGTATGATAAGTGGTGAACTAAATGTAAATCCGACAGAAACTGTGCCAATTGCGAACCAGTAGGGTTATTTGTGTTGATGTTTTTGGAATTACACCAAGAAGCCCAACGTTTCCAAGCCACCTCGTAGGTTTTGACTGTAGACTTTCGCCAGGAATTTTTTAGTAAGGACAATTGTTCAGGGTTCCATGTTCTTATCGCCTCGGACCACCCCCACATTTCCAGACCTCGAGCGTTATGTCTTCGACTCTCGGTGGAGGGAGGCCCGTCGACGTATCGATTAGGTGTTTCCGTAGTTTTCTCAGCGTTAACGGTGCTGCTAGCGCTCGGGCTTTGAGGTCCGAGCGCCAAAATACCTTTTCCCACCGTGGTACCACTATCAGAAATATTCCCGTTGACTGATTTAGGTGAGTCAGAACTTTGGGAATTAAGAACGGTGGTGGAAACACCCATGCGAGCTGGAAGTTCCATGGAACACTGAACGCATCGTAAAACAGTGCTTGGTGGTCTTTCAGGTCCAGAGTCACATAATTGTAAACAACATGTGCGGTCTCTGAGGCAAACAGATCTATTGTTGGGGTTCCCCATTTGGCAAACACTATTTCCACACAGGCTGGCAGTAGGTGCCACTCTGGAGGTTGGCGATGACGCGACAGGTGATCGGCATCGTTGTTGTACTTGCCCGGGATGTAGTGTATGCTGAAGTGTATTTGATGTTGATCCATTAGGCCCAAGATTTGATGGGTTATTTCCATCAGGGGTAATGATTTCGTGCCTCCTTCTTTCCGTAAATAAGCAACTGCGGTCCTGTTGTCGCATTGTATGAGAATAGAGCTTTGACGCAGTTCCTGGGCTTGGCTCTGAAGAACATGCAGTATGGCCAGCATTTCTTTTTGGTTGCAGTGCAGCGCCTGCTCTTGTTGTGACCAACTGCCCGAGAGAGCCAGATCGTTTAGCTGTGCCCCCCATGCCTGATCCGACGCGTCTGTCACTAAAAAGTTCGTCGGAGGAGGATAATGAACTGGTGTTGATAACTGACAGTTCTGAGCCCACCAATTCAGTTCGTTGTAAGCACCCTGTGGTAACGGGTAGACCTTCGACGATTTGTCTGGTATTGTGTTCATGAACATTATCAGTTGTCGATGATTGAGCCGGCCCCGAGGAACAACAAAGCTGGCGAAGTTCAAAAGTCCGACTATACTCTGTAGATCTTTTAGATTTATTGATCCCTGTTCGATAATCTGATTTACTTTTTTGAGTATTACAACAGACTTTTCTTTTGGCAGGGATTTTAGATTGTCCCAGGTCCTCCAAAGTATTCCTAAATAAATTATGCTCTTTTGAGGATTTAGGACAGATTTTTCGAAATTTATCTTCCATCCGAGAGTTTGTAACGTCTGGACCGTTAGTCGGACATGCTCGCGAAGCATGTTTATATTTTGATGTGCTACTAGAAAGTCGTCCAGATACACAAGTATTCTTACATTCCATTTTTCGCGCAATATTTGCGCCACCCAATTTGTGAGAATGGAGAAGGTCTTTGGAGCTGTGCTCAAGCCGAATGGAAGACCCGTCATTTCTAGTAACTCTTGGTTGTAAACCAGGCGTAGAAAGCGCCTGTGTGACTTTGCTATTTTCAAATGAAAATATGCCTGGCAGAGATCGACCTTGCATAGCCAGTCCTGGGGCTGGAGAAAGTCCGGGATGCGATACATACTTACTAAGTGGAACGGTTCTGCTATCACATAGTCGTTTAGCGCTTTTAGATTGAATATTGGACGAGCTGATCCGTCCGATTTTGGCACCAGAAATAGGGGTGATATGAAGCTTGGTGAGGGGGCTGCTACTTTTAAAATGCCTTGTTTTTTCATTTTCTGAACGATTATTGACATTTCTTGTGAGACAGGGGTATGAAAGTGGCCTCTGATTGCATTTGGATAAATTAGTGGGGGCTTTTGAAAGAATGGTATGCGATATCCCTGAATCAACTTCAACACAATTTCTGGTGCTCCCATTTCCTTCCACCGCGAGTGAAAGTACGCTAACTGACCTGCTTGGAACAAGTCATTGTCTAAAGTTTCTTTGGTTCCCTCTATAGCCCCTTGGAGCATTTGAGCGTCCTCGGTTACTTCCACGGACGGGCCGCGAGCCTCGGTTGTGAAATGAACCCCTTCCATTGGAATTGTAACTTTCGTATTGAGCATTCAAGTGTTGACCCATATACGGATAGTTACTTTGGTTATATCCACCCCGCGAGGGTGGATTGTTATAAGCATAAGAATGCATGTGCATTGGAAGGTTTGGTTCATAAGAATTATTATGAGTTCCACGCGATGGAACTACCGGCTTTCGCACGCCATGCCCCCGCGAGGGGTGGCTATTAGGTAAGCTAGACTTCGATTGCATAACATTCGTTTTAGACGGCCAGAATGCTTTACGGACCCCCCCGGCCTTTTCCAAAGCAGCCGTAAAAGGCTCAGACTCAAATATATAGGTAGCGGACGGGGGAATACGGTTTAGTGAAGCTTTAACTAAAGGGTCTCGGACTTGGCTTGTAATAGTCTCTCGACGCATTTCGATAGCTTCTGCTCGGTGGCCGCAAGCTAATTGTAAGAGGTCTGAAGAAATTTTATTCAGATCACCTTTTTGGAACAGTTCTTCTACTTTACCGCTTAAATTTTCAAAATTTATTTCTGTACCTTTAGCCCAAGAAAGAAGATTACGAATACCTTCCTGCAATGACTCTTTTTGTTTTAACACGCAATAGGTTATGGCCGCATAAGACCTATCAGCATATGCCTGGTGACGCAAGGTATCATACATTTTTACCTCTTCGTTTGTTTCCAGGTCTATGAAACCTGGAGTGTGGTTGTAGATTTTTTGTGTGTCAGCATATCTTACTTCAGACCAAGAGGTACTACCCAAGCGTTGGGCATCAAGCAACATTTTCAAATAGTTATCGGGGGTTTTTGGAACAGTTGGTTCCTTGAGCTTCGTTTCAATCTCGAAAGTAAAATTTTTATTTGAATTTTGTCGGTCATCGCCCTGACAGTCGTCAGTGACGTCATTTTGTTCGTAAAGGTCTCCACTAACCTCTGAATAAATTGACACCCCGTCTTGATAACCTACATCAACATTATTTGAATTATTGGCAGCCATAATATGATTAGAAACAGTATTACGGAGCTCACCCATTTCCCGGAGTAGTTTTTGCATTTTGCTGTCGTAATGACGAGCGTGCTTACTTCTCTTACGGCGGCGGCGGCGACGAGATTGCCTGCCTCGCTGGCTTGATGACGACGAGCCAGAAGAGGACGAGCTCGATGATGAACTGCTGCTACTTCGAGTACGCTTGCGTCCTCGCAGTCCTTTGCTCGACATAGCCTGCGGCTCGGTAGCCGAGACAGTATCGTTATCATTCATCCTGAAAACGATCTTATTTTAGTCTTCTCAAAAAGCTATTCGAATTGTAACCACAAAATATTGTACGAACTGGTAAAATTTTTTTAAAAACTATGTACGAGATCCGAACGGAAAAACCGTTAAATGTAATGATCACGTAACATTTCACTCATTAACAACTTAATATACCGTTTAAAGAAAAAAAGTTTAACTTACGTGGTTTATTCACTCACTTTTATCACTATTTTAATTTAATAACTTCACTTTGAATTTATTTAAAAATGTTAAACGGTTTGTGGCAGAGCCTGGGCTCGATGCGCACTAGTTGCTTCGACGGAATACGAAACGCCAATGAATATAAAATGGCGCTGCACATTTAAAGAAACCAAAAAGGCGCGCGACCGCCAGGTGTCGCCACTGGACCGGAAACACGAGGGAATAAAGGTACGAAAAACTGGTAGAAAATCGACGGAAACGGATATGCTTTCTCAATATAAAGCTTCCAGTGACGGTCAAGTACTTTAATGAGCTAATATTTTTTTAAAAATCGGGAATCGTATAAAGATATATTAGATAGAGGAAAAAAAAAAGATAGTATTACTTTTTAGACACGCAACTATAAAACTAAATAACTATCCTAAATGTTGTTTAATCAACTATTTGACAAGAAAAACATTTGGTTTTCCTTAACTATTTACTCATGTGATAATATTCATTCGCTACAATCCATTGTATATTATTGACTCGTTCACAATTATCAATGATCTTTACAGATTGTATCGACTGTTGTAATGGAAATTATTTCTTTATAACAGAAAAGTAAACAAAGCTAAAATGCATGCGAAATTCAAATGGTTCACACTTCTGTGAAATTTGTTTATTTCACACCTGATTTTGATTTGGTGTGCGTGACTATTTAGCTTTTTCTAAATCGACTTGCATGTGTATTTGACCATTGGTCATTGAAACTATATGCTGTAGGTAGGGGTTAGCGGTTAAATTTTATAATTCACCGCCCCAGATATAAATATGAATTTTCTCAATAAAGCATTGGCGACGGGATACGGGAGGTATGGGCACGTATGGTGGACTTACGCTTATAGGGGGGTACCCCTTGAGGGTAGGCCTGTGCCCCACTAGTGGAACACATAGGCCGGTGAAAACTATCTTAACATATGGCGCAATAAAAGTAGTTTCATAATTTCATAATATTTATTGCATAATCATATGGTATATAAGGTCTGGTACATTTTACTTGCAAAGAGAGCCAATAAGGCTTTGTATTCAAGTCATCGATTTGCTAAAGTATTTTCGGCTTTTAAGGCTTTTTGAACCTCTTTGTTATTCATAGATAATAAGAAATATGCCATATTATGCTCTCAGAGAGGTGTGTCAGAACCGCCCAAAGTGGAGATCTATAGTTTCTGCCTACCCCTCTGGGAAAAAGGCGTGAGTTTATTTATGTATGTATGTATGCTCACCATTCTTTAGTAAGTCTCTTCTGCGATAAAGTTGGATATAGACTCAAGGTCTTCAATGTAGCAATTTTTAGCCATACTCTTCATACCTCATTCTCCCTTTTATTGGTCGGTCAGCACTAAAGATAACACTTTGTGTCTCTTCCACATTAATTAGCTTATCACAATATTGACTTTAGTAATCCCTTATCTAGTGCTGTTTAGCAATTAATTGTCAATCAAAGAAACTTATTTGGGCGTTGAAAAAAATTAATGTATGACATTAATTACGTTAAATAATGTTGTAATAATAACAACATTCACTTTCGTCATCCAATATAACAAAACCACGTATTACATAAACACATTTGGGTAGGTAGTACGTATGTTATTATATGCTATGTAACTCTGTCCGGGTTTCTGATAAAGAGACGTTTTAAAAATGTTGATAACGAAATTAACTATGATTTCAGTTTTAACTTTTAAAGTTAATGAGCGTAGAAATGTTTCTTACGTTACGTTGCTTGATTAAAATCAATGAGTTGAAAAATAATAGCAATAATTTCAAACCTTTTATGTAACAATTAAAATGATGGCTAGTAGTTCAGTTTTAAGTCTTATGGCAGCGAGATAAGAAGTCAAGGAAGGTAACCTTCATCTGCCGTTTTGACTGTACATGTCTACTTAGTTATTAATATCAGTATGCAACAGAAAAATTTCAGGTAGTATTCTGTGTAGGTACGACATGCGATTCATGTCTTTGTGTGCATGCGGATACGAAGCGTACACACACAAGCCAATCTTGATACCTTCGCTTAAGAGGATATGTGAAAAAAATAGGATTCTTCAAAGCATCAGATATCATGAAGTACTAACAGTAGGAGTATGATTTCAGGATATGTGTAAATTGAACATATTATTAAAATTTTGATTGCCGCCAAAACACGATTAAGACAAATTTTCTCGATAGAAAAACAAGCCAAAGTAGCCTCCGTCTTTATCTATAAACGCTTGGAACTGCTAAACGGTGAATAATAGAAACACGAGACTTGATTTAAAAAAAAGAGATTGATATTTTATAAATTTTGATTGCAGCAGAAATTAACTTACATAAATAGTAAAATCACAACTAAATAAAGTTTGTTTTGGCGCATACGTCATTTTATTTAGTCAGGCGCGCGCGCCGCTCCATCTCTTTCTCTCGCGTCAGGCAGTAATATAAGCTATCACAATCTATTAAAAAGCTCAGTCGGCTGTGGCCTTTGCCCGCGTCAGACCTGCGTTCGCATGCCCAATTTCCGAATTACGATTAATTATCCAGCTTACGTGTAAATATTATAGTGTAATATATTAAATACAATCTAAATAAATTCCAGGCCATAGCAGCTTCACATTTAAGAGAATATATTTCGGAGCGCGCTCCATTCAAACGAAGTCTGGTGATATTTTCAATAGTAACCAATTAAAGTCAATGAAATTTTTCAGAAAAAAATCTAAAACTAATCTCTATGCTTGTATGAAGTCAGATTTTCGTTAAAATGTATAGTTTTAAAGTTACAATACCTCAAAGATTTCCATACAAATCTTAAATTAATTCTAGCATTAAAACTGTATATTTTAACGAAAATCTGACTTCATACAAGCATAGAGATTAGTTTCTAGATTGTTTCTGCAAATTTTTCATTTACTGATTGGATAGTATTGAAAATATCACCAGACTTCGTTTGTATGCAGCGCGCATTTACGCATTCGGAATAAACTTCTCTTAAGTATATTTCTCACTCAAATATGTATAGCAGTTTTTTTGGACTTCATAGACCAAGAGCTAGCTGTTATTATCGTCGTCGGTCACGTAATGAAATCAATTTTCGGTTTTACTATCTTGTTTTTCAATTTCTTCAAATAATTATATTTATTTATCATAATGGAATCTGGTTATAAACGTATTTATGAACCGTTGTCAGTATTTTTACCGAATTGAAGGATTCTATTGCTCCGGAACATCTTGCCTGGTATGAGAGTTTGAAAACTCTGTGGCCCTTAATTGTATGGGTCGTCAGTATGGTGAGCCAGGCTGGAGGGCAGGGTAGGGAAGGCGAGTGGTCGCAGAGAGTTTCTTCTTCCAAGTTGTTTCTTTCTTGAGTGCTGGATCCGGAATGAATCTACGCCGATTTGGCGCCATTTTATATCATTTTCAAGCGACCACCCCTCCTTACCCCGCACTCTTGCCCTGAATACAAATCTCTTTATTTCTCATACCATCTTAATTTCTACGCTTACAAACCAATATAATTATATAGTTAAGATACTTATATTCTTATTCTAAAAATAGCATGTGCATCATCCGCCGGTGCATAACAGAGTGCAGAACGAAAAGGAAAGGTACAATATTTATATTACCCCAGCCCCCGCTTCCTCATAACACAGGTTCCGGACGCCGGGGCCGCCTGTATCGCCTGTATGCGCTGACAGAGATGGAGCGTTCTGTCTCTTTCTAACAATTATTTCTAATAGGATTCTACCCCTTCTAATGAGGTAGTGAAGCTTATTGACGTAATTTCTAATTGGAATTTATAAGTTCTAACTCGATTCTAATTGTTTTATTTACTTGTGCTATGCGTTAATTTTAATAGGGAAGTGTACCTAATCTAATCTGGGGTAGAAATCACTAGAGAAATCAAATAAGAATCCTATTAGAACAATTTACATAACTTATATGCTAAGCCCTAATTCTAATAAGAACAATTTATTTATTGAAATGAACACTTAACCTAAACTTATCCTACTAGTATAAAAGGGTATATAAAACGAAATAAACAAAGTAATGTAAAAAACTCTGTACAAAGGTAGTCAATTCAGGTTCTGTCGTGCACATTTCTCCCGCCGTCGCAGCTCTGCGATCCAACCTGTAGCACGACGATCCTCTTGGTCGGTCTCCGGAGGACATGCCCGTTGCTGGTTAAGACGACCACGATCCTCACCTCGCCGTCTCGCTCTGGGTAGACTGCGACGATCCTTCCTGTCGACCATGTGTTGCGGGGCAGGGTGGGGTCGCAGACGAGTATCAGGTCGCCGATAGCGTGCGCTGGTCGTGTGAGGCTCCCGCCGGTGTTGGAGTAGAGGCTGGTACTCTTTGACCTAGCGGCTCCAGAAGACGTCCGCCAGGTTTTGAGCGCGCTGCGCTTGCGCGCGGTGCGGTCGTTTGGGTCCCAACAGGATGTGGTTGGGTGTAAGCGCCTCCGGTTCTTCTAGGGTCACCGCCACGTGTGTGAGTGGGTGGGAGTTGACGGTGTTCTCCGCCTCGGCGAGCAGGGTGAGCAGTGTCTCGTCGCTAGGGTACTGCTCGTGGAGTTTGACGCGCAGTGCCTCCTTCACGGTGCGTACCATGCGCTCCCACGCGCTGTCCATGAAGGGGGAGGCCGGGGGTACGTAGCGGCAGGTGATGCGCCGCGCCGTCGCCTCCTCGCTGACCGCCGCTAGCGCGGCCTTGGCGAGCTCCTTCTCCGCAGCCTTGAAGCACGTCGCGTTGTCACTCCATAGCTCCTTAGGCACTCCTCTTTGTGCCACGAACCTCCTCAGGTCGCCGGTCGCCGGAGAAGTAGGCTTCGCTCTTCGTATCTTGCATAGTTGACAGTGTTTGATGACGTTCACGCACCGTCGGTCGTATCTTCAGTACCCAAAGTCGCTGCTGTAGCTCATTCACGACGGTTTCGATACCGCCATGTAGTCGCTCGTGTACGTGTTGTATGTACAGTCGCGTGAAGTAGTGTTTTCCTTCGAGTACGGTCGGGCTCGCAGTGTCTTCAACGATGTCAGGTGCTACGTGGATTCTTCCTTTGAGCCATCTTCGCCGACGACCACTGCTAGCGCCGACAGCTTGTCTCCCGGCTGAGGCGCCGCGTCGCTTATTACTCAACGTAAATCTTCGGAAAGACAATCTTCTTGTACAGGTTTCCACCATAGTTTCTCAGCGCGAATGACATAGTGCGCTTCGATACCGATGGTGTAGCTATCTCATTTCTTCACGTACGGTGTCTCGCTCTTGCGTGTTTTCTTATCAATCTTTCAATCAGAGTCGTTTTTATTGTTTTCTTTCGTTCGTTTGCGCTTCGTAGCCAATACTGTTTCATTTATCTTCTTTCGACATAAATTGACGAACTGTAGCATGCGCACCGTAGCTCGTAGCAAAAGTGGGAACGACGAAAATCGCTCGTTTCGAGGTAGGTGAGCGTGGTCAGGTCGCTGGTGGGTGACGTGACAAGTCCCCTCTCTTCTCCTGTCTTCGGTGCTTCTGTCTTCGTCTCTTGTGGCCATTCTCGTTCGTGGTTACGTAGGAAGCTCGGCCCGTTGTACCATCGGACCTCGCTCCCACCGATAGAGACCGTGGCGCCACCCGAGTTGGCGGAAAACTGCTGTACTACTGAATTTGTATTGGACACCCATCCGCATAGCTCGAAGCCGGCATGCCGATGAATGTAGTCGACTGATTTCGATACTTCTTTGGCTTCTTTTTCGGTCGGAAAACTTGTTATGTAGTCGTCCATGTAGTGGTTTTTTTTCAATGGCTCGCGCGGCTGCAGGATACTTTTCTTTGAAGTCTGAAGCATTTCTATTCTTCACGTATAGCGCGGTGCATGGTGATGACATCGCGCCGAAGATCACCGACGTCATGCGGTACTCTCGCGGTCGCTGGTTCCCTCTCTCGTCGCCCCGCTATAGAAATCGTAGTGCCTCTCTGTCGTCCTCTTGAACTCATATTTGCATAAACATTAATTCCTTTATGTCAGCTGACACGGCGTGTTGGTGTTCACGAAATCGCATTACAACTCCCGGCAGAGATTGCAGCAAGTCTGGACCGCAGAGTAGCATATCGTTCAGGCTGCGTCCGGCTGTCTTCGCTGTGGCGTTGTGTACTACTCTTATCTTCGGTTTCGCGGGGTTAATGACCGCGAAGTGGGGTAGGTACCATGTTTTATTTGGCACCGGCGGTGTGGTAGCTTCCTCGGCGTAGCCCAAAGTGAAGAGGGTTTGCATTCTTTCTTCATATTTCTTTTTCAGGTCTTCATCTCGGTCTAGTTTCTTCTCTAGGTTGTGCAGCCGTTTGAGTGAGTTTTTGTAGTTGTTCAGAATCTTCATGTCGTCTTCTTTCCATATAAGTATTGTTTGAAGCGTCTGTCGGGCAGGCGGTGACTGGTTTCATTCAATATCTTCAATGCGCGCTGCTCAGGGTCACTATTCTGTACTCGTTTTTCTATCCCGATTGATTCAAACTCGAAATAATTCTTCATCATCTTCTTTCGTGTATAATTATTGAAATTATGTATTTTCAGTAATAACGCCAAATAATATTATACAGGGTGTAAGGAAAAGTATCATTTTACTATGGGAGCAAACCGTTATGGGAGTTACAACTCTTTGCGTTCTACCTATCTATCTCAAGAACGGTTAACTATATTAAATATTATAAACGACCAAATTTGAAGAAAATTTAAAGTTCTACAATTTTTTTTAAAACTTCTTAGGTCATTTAGAGCATAGAAAAGAAAATATTTCCTAAAGACCTGTTTTTTGACATTTTACCTTGAATCTTTTGACCTGCATAAACGAGATTTTATGTGACATTTGACCTAACGTATAGGATGTCATAACGATGATTTAAAGAAGTTTGTAGCTTATTATCTCTCATTCCGAGGTTGACCCTTTTTTCACCAAATTTTCCTGGGGTACTAGGAGAAACAGTGATAATAAAAAACAAAACGGAACAAAATATTAAATTTGAAACGTAGGCAGGAACATACCAGAAGTATGAGAGAAAAGAAAAGGTAATAAGTTGTAAATAATTTTCCAGCACTCTGTGACCTAAACCTACATATACGTTTAGCACCCTTGCTTGTGCTCGGGTGCTAACTTCACGCTGTGCAATAATAAACTACTTAAGTCACACTTATCGTAATGTACTTATGTAAATAAATGTTGATTTTAGGTCGTAAGATAAATATTATTAGTGATTTTGTAAATAAATGTTGATTTACCATTTTAAAATTCATTCATACCTGTTATAATATCCTGCATCATCCTCATCCTTCAATGCTAGGCCATGCATCTGAGGGATGCGAGGTATTTTAGAATTACCTATGGATTTTCAAAATAGGTTTATGAGTGTTATATAACTTCTCAACCTGAAAGTTATTGTGGTATCGAGAATAACTGAGATTATTGCAGTATTACGAAACTTATTTTTTCACGTTCTTCTTACATTTTTGTTGACGGCGTAAAATAACTTCCAGGTTTCATCTAGATAGTCGGTATGTTTTGACCATAGAATGTTTTGACTTGTATTATATAAATTACAAGTACAAAATAAGAAGTGAATTGATTTGACGTAAAGTTACCAACAGGTAGCTCTCGTACTATAAAGTAAAACAAAATCCTGTAATGATAGTTTTTTTCCTTCTAGATAGGTACAGTGATTTTCGGTATGATATTAATGAGTTTTACGTTTTTTAAGTGAAATCAATTAAAGAGTATCGTTAGTTAGGTATTGTTTCTATCTATAAATTGGTTGTCCGTAATTGATCCTGTAATAAATTAATAATTGATCAAGGAGGATAAATAGAACGATATTTAATTATGATATATTGTGTTTTTTCATACGACAAAAGGTACTAATGATATCTTAACAGCGAAGCGTCTTCTACGAATTTTGAGTGATTTGATTTTCGCGGGCTAGTGCGCGACGATGTTCGGTAGCGGGGCGCGGGGCGCTTGCTGCGCTAAGCCACGCCCATTTCGCTTCAATTATTTTTCGACATAGGCCCTTAAAGATTGCTACTGGTAATTGTGGCAAAGCCGCCTCCTTCTCTTCTGTCCCACTGGGGTAGGAAAAGACAATAAATCGTAACATGACACAATTCTTTCGCCTCCTCAACATCATACATGCTCGTCAGTTCCGGGTACATTATACTTGGCTCTTCTTCAATGCACCTGGACTTGATCAGCGCCCGAGCTCTTTCAACAACTTATTCCATTCACACCTGCCTTGTAAATGTCATACGTTAACTTACTTTCTCTCAATCTTTCCACGTGACCAAACCACCTCACCTTCTTAATCCTTGTCGCTCCATCTTTTATTCGTCTGTTCTCCTTTATTTTTTTTCTCGATATGTCTGTGTCGTACATACGTACATACGTACATAAACTCACGACCATAATCCCTCGGTGGTCGTATAATAATGTGTTAAACTGTGTTCAGACGTACGCGGACCCGTACAACGAGGAGGCGATAGCGCAGTACCACCGCATAGACTCGTACATAGAGGACATGCGTCTGGTGGAGGCGTACTACCGCGGCGCCGACCATAGAGCCGCGGCCGAGCTCAGCACGCGCCTGCTCGAGGTCTCGCCCTGGTCCGCGCAGCTCCGCCAGCTGCGGGCGCAGTGCTACATCGCGCTGGTGAGTACGAGCACTACACTGTAGCGTGGTGACTACCGGCACGCGCCTGCTCGAGGTCTCGCCCTGGTCCGCGCAGCTCCGCCAGCTGCGGGCGCAGTGCTACATCGCGCTGGTGAGTACGAGCACTACACTGTAGCGTGGTGACTACCGGCACGCGCCTGCTCGAGGTCTCGCCCTGGTCCGCGCAGCTCCGCCAGCTGCGGGCGCAGTGCTACATCGCGCTGGTGAGTACGAGCACTACACTGTAGCGTGGTGACTACCGGCACGCGCCTGCTCGAGGTCTCGCCCTGGTCCGCGCAGCTCCGCCAGCTGCGGGCGCAGTGCTACATCGCGCTGGTGAGTACGAGCACTACACTGTAGCGTGGTGACTACCGGCACGCGCCTGCTCGAGGTCTCGCCCTGGTCCGCGCAGCTCCGCCAGCTGCGGGCGCAGTGCTACATCGCGCTGGTGAGTACGAGCACTACACTGTAGCGTGGTGACTACCGGCACGCGCCTGCTCGAGGTCTCGCCCTGGTCCGCGCAGCTCCGCCAGCTGCGGGCGCAGTGCTACATCGCGCTGGTGAGTACGAGCACTACACTGTAGCGTGGTGACTACCGGCACGCGCCTGCTCGAGGTCTCGCCCTGGTCCGCGCAGCTCCGCCAGCTGCGGGCGCAGTGCTACATCGCGCTGGTGAGTACGAGCACTACACTGTAGCGTGGTGACTACCGGCACGCGCCTGCTCGAGGTCTCGCCCTGGTCCGCGCAGCTCCGCCAGCTGCGGGCGCAGTGCTACATCGCGCTGGTGAGTACGAGCACTACACTGTAGCGTGGTGACTACCGGCACGCGCCTGCTCGAGGTCTCGCCCTGGTCCGCGCAGCTCCGCCAGCTGCGGGCGCAGTGCTACATCGCGCTGGTGAGTACGAGCACTACACTGTAGCGTGGTGATGAGCTAAACATGCTCCTGTATAAAATCGTATGAAATTGAAATTACACAAGTTTCTTACAATTTGAAAGGTGTGATGGTTATGTCAGGCCCCCTGTCACTCGGCCTAAGTTACCGAGATAAGCACCTACACTACGGGGCGCACCGTAAGCGATGCGCTCATTTCTGCCACTTGCCCCAGACGACAACGTCGCATACGTCGCGCGCTGTACGATAGAATAACAACTCTGTGGCAAGCTTCTCTAGGTACATTTTTGCGCGCACCATCTGGCAGAATTTATCATTTCTTAAAGTGATGATGTATCTGTGTGCTAATAGTTGCGTAAAATGTGTCGTGACAGGTGTCTATAGTTGAGTAATGTTGTTGTTGGTTGCAGGACGACCTGTTCTCGGCGGTGTCGGACATCAGATCTGTTAACCGGCTGCAGCAGGACTCCACGGAGGGCTACTACCGGCTCGCGACCCTGTTGTACCAGCTTGGACACGTCAGCGACGCGCTCAAGGTCTGCTCTACTACTGTAATCTAATATATCGACATTCCCTAGGGATAACGTTGTATCTTTCTAGCTTTATCGAATCAACGTATTTGAAAGTTAAATAGAATCATAATTCGAATCGGGGTTAATAATAATAATTTTATTAAAATATTTATTTAATTTTATTTTTAAATCATTACCTTTTTGCACTTATTCCATTATTATGATTGAAATTTTCAATGTAGTATGGTAATACTTACAAGTCAAAATAAATAATTAAATCGTTGATATGTTGCCCTGCAAAATAGTATTACATATTTTTTCCCCTACGTATTTTTTTTTTTTTTTGTATTCTTAGCTCGCCCTTTGTTCTTGTCTATTATGCTGTATTCTTCTGTATTTCCGTATTCTGTATTCGTGTGTACAATAAAGTGTTAAATAAATATGATATCATCTATATGACTATTCCACAGGAAATCCGAGAGTGTCTGAAACTGGACCCGGAGCACAAGGAGTGTTTCCCGTTCTACAAGAAGGTGAAGAAGATAGACAAGCTGCTGATGCAGTGCGAGGAGCAGTCCGAGGCGAGGGACTACCTCGGCTGTATGCAGAGTGCGGAGCGCGTGCTGAAGAGTGAGGACGAGGTCACGCTCGTCGTGTTCGAGGCCAGAAGGTGGCTCTGCAGCTGCTCCGCCAAGGTGACCACCTTCAGTGTGCTGTAATGTTGTCATCGTCATACTCAGCCCGTACTAGTCCATTACTGGATATAGGGACAGTATAAGAAAGAGCATGGTACTACATACAGTGCTGACATTCCCAACTCGAATAAATGCATCCTCTCTGGCATTACGTAAGTGTGACAGAAAATAGTATGCAATGGTGTAATTCTGTCTCATTTTGCACTCATTATGTATTGTATATGCTTACCTCTTCCTGACAGTTTTTTCCATTCGTATGGACAGCCAAGTGTCCAAGGTATAATAGAGGTCTAGAACTTCCTGTCTCCAGCCCTTTTCAGCCATCTCGCGATCAGTACTGGTGCGCTGACTTTCAGTAATGGGCGATGTATACCTAGTACTAGTATTCCGTCACTCGCTTTGGACAGCTGCGATAAGTACCTGCCGCGCCGCGTATCGCACGCGATACAGGCCGTCGCGCGTTGACATAAGACGCATTTGAGTTCGTCGTTCCTGAAGCGCTAATTTCTAAATTCGAAAAATCGCGTGAAATCGTGAAAGTCCGGTGTCTATTGAATGAACAGTGGCAGTGTATTGAATGTGAGACGCTGTATGTTCAGGAGGAGCAGTACACGGAGGCGCTGCAGCACTGCGGCGCGGCGCTGCAGCTGCACCGCGACGCGCGCGTGCTGTGTGACCGCGGCGACGCCTTGATCGGACTAGACATGTTCGACGACGGTACGTTACACCCTTATTATTACTCATTACTAGCGACCCGCCCAGCTTCGCCGGGTGGGAATCTATAATACAAGTACACCTTCCGGAAGAAATTATCTAAACTATAGTGAAAACCGTATCGAAATCCGTTGCGTGGTTTAGAAGAAGTAAGCGAAGAAACACAACGGACGCGGATAGCGACGTGGTTTTATATTATTTAGAAATGTAGGGTGTTTAGCCTTCTCCACACACCTTCCACGTGCGCTGCTGAGTATCTTGGTTATACGCTGGCTGCACAGAATGACAAACGAAATCTCTTTTGGAATCTGTCACGTGAATTCAGAAGAACTCGCAAAAAATAGAGGAGAGGATGATCGATGTACTCATGGCGATACCTGGTTCGTACATCTAGCTGTCACTTTCACCAGTCTAAAATTATGTTATCGAGGCTGAAGACGTGTATGTCACTCTCTTATATTCATCTTTAAAAATGTGTCTCCCATGACACTGCTTAAATCATCTGCAACAGATGTGAACCCTATAATGATGATGACGATGGCATATATCATGCGCCTGTGTTTTTGCTCAGCTTAAAACTACAAATATTCATAATATTGCCGACTGGGTACTTTTTGTACCATTTTTCACTTCTGACAAAGAACATAAGCATATGCTCGCAACAGCATTCCACGAGTCAGAGAAATTCTGAAACCACAGAACATCCACGGTTCACTAGTACCGAAACTCTGTCCAGTGACGGGGAGTGAGCCTGTCGCCACTTGTAATGGATAATGGGTACAATACATGTCTCGAAATTGAAACATGCAGGTCTGACGATAATCTACAAAAACACACTAGTGTCAACTCATGGAAGTTAGCTTACTGTAGCAGCAGTCATAGTTTCAACTATAGGTATAGTAACTGTTTGAAAACAAATGTAACGAACGATATTGTATGATCCCGGCAGCCATCCACTCGTACAAGGAGGCGCTGGAACTGGAGGAGGGTCTGCAGCGCGCCAAGGAGGGTCTCTCCCGCGCACAGAAGCTACAGAAACAGTCAGAGCAGAGGGACTATTACAAGATACTCGGCGTTAAGAGGTACGTGTCATTCTAGTGTTGCCAGGTAATCTTGTAGCTGTAGCGGTTTTCTTGTCTAACCAAGAATATGAGAACTTTTGTTCTGAATGAATTTCGGGTTGATCATTTTTATTTAGACAGCTATTATTGAGCGTTGTCGCCGCGATATCGTCGACCCTTGCATCGCAACAATGGAAATGTTGCGGCGAGCACGCGCTGAAATCGAAGCTATGTCGCGACGGAATCGCGGTGATATCGTTCCTTCAATCCCTACGTTCTGATATAGCTTGTGTGATATGGTCCTTCACATAGCGGTGTACTTATTCTTTAAGTATCGTCCGTAGCCTATTAAGGCGACTCGATAATGGTTTGCTCCCTCTTGCAAAAAATCAAAATACATAACTTTATAATTTTGCTGACTATTAAGTTTATTATGCTGACACTTTTTTAAGGGGATGATCAGACCATCAAACTGATCAACTTTCTCTATTGGATCATTCTCGAAATCCCGAAAAAAAAACTGCTGTTCCATACTAAACTGAAATCTTACTCGACCCAATTGTATGGGACAGCAGATTTTTTTTTCGCGATTTTGACTTTTTTCCCATAGAGAACGTTGTTCAGATTGATGGTCTGATCATCCTCTAAAAATAATGTCAGCATATTAATTTGGACCATGTATATATTTTTTTTAAAACGGGCATAGGCCCACTACACATTCACACCGCTGTTCATCAGCGGCGACCATTCACAACACTAGACAATGAAGTCCAGCGAGCCCGGGGGATGACTCTAATCTGTCTTGGGACCTGCAATGAATTAATCAAAGAAGATAGGAGGAGTAGGAAAAAGAAATATCCGACTTCCCTCCATTGCAAACGGAAGACAGCAAAAAGAAAATTTGTTTTCTTACTCTCCCCGTTTGTAGTGGAGAATTAAACTTATAATGTCACTAACGATATAATTAATAACAATTGTTGTTTAGGACGGCGAGCAAGCAGGAGATAACGAAGGCGTATAGAAAGGCGGCGCAGAAGTGGCACCCGGACAGCTACCACGGCGACGAGAAGAAACTGGCAGAGAAGAAGTTCATCGACATCGCCGCCGCCAAGGAGGTACACACTTATCTTATCTGTTTCATTGATTATACCCCTTCGTCCGCACCGGTAATCGTAGCGACATAAAAACAGCTTTTAAGTCTAATCGTGAATTTTAAACACAAAAAGTTTCATCAAAATCGGTCCAGTAGTTTTCGTGTGATACTAAAAAAAAACAGACTAAAAATAAAAATAATCTGTGATTTGGAGTCACGGATACGTAAATACCATAAAGTGACTTTTTTTGTTGTTAATTTCTTCAATGTTTAGAATTATAGATTTGATTTATTATAGACTAGCAGCCCGTCCCGGCTTCGCACGGGGTAGACAAATAAATTTTAAGACTCATTTTTCTACACCTTCGGTTACATTGTTCAAATTTTACCAAGGATCCCTAATTTTTTTCAAAATGAAATGTAGCCTATGTCAAATTGGAAGAATGTAGCATTCTATTGGTGAAAGAATTTTTTAAATCGGCCCAGTACTTTTTGAGCCTATTCATTACAAACATACAAACATACAAAAATAGGTACAAATCTTTCCTCTTTATAATATTAGTGTAGATTTGCGAAGCAAACTAGCGTAGCATATGCTCACGACTATTTTCCTCGAGGGGGTAGTCAGAGATATTTTGAAACTTCAGAACATCCATGTTTCACCAGTAGAACTGAGACTCTGTCCAGTGTGACGACGCGAAGCAAACTACTTATGTAATATTGCTTATAGGGGTAACTAGTCAGCTGAAAGCGGAATCTAATGGAAATACAATAAAATTTAATTGAAATGGGGCATTGTTTTTATAAAGTTATCGATTCTTTAAAGTTTTGAATTTTATGGCAAGAGAGAGGACCATGTTTCTCTATCCATTTATTAACGGTTTTTCTTTGCGGCCTAGTTATTGTTAAGAGAAGTTTATTCCGAATGCGTAAATGCGTGCTGCATACAAACGAAGTCTGGTGATATTTTCAATAGTAACCAATTAAACTCAATGAAATTTTGCAAAAATAATCTAGGAACAAATATCTATGCTTGTATCGTGTCCGATTTTTGTTAAAATATACAGTTTCAATGCTAGGATTAATTTAAGATTTGTATGGAAATCTTTGAGGCACTGTCACTTTAAAACTGTACATTTTAAGGAAAATCTGACACGATACAAGCATAGAGTTTTGTTTCTAGATTGTTTCTGCAAAATTTCATTGAGTTTAATCGGTTAGTATTGAAAATATCACCAGACTTCGTTTGTATGGAGCGCGCCAACAGTAATATACCCTGAAGTAACGAATAAATATCGGCGTCAGGTGCTGACGGACCCGGAGAAGCGCGCGCAGTTCGACGCGGGCGTGGACCCGCTCGACCCCGAGGCGCAGCGCGGAGGAGGCGGCGGCCCCTTCAACAACCCCTTCCACCACTTCCAGCACGGCAGCCCCTTCCAGTTCAAGTTCCACTTCAACTAGCCGCCTGCCCGCCCCGACCCGTCTAGCGCCTGTTGTGTCGCGTGTTTACTGCCGGCTGACACTGTTTCTGACATTTGTAAGACTACCATTACTTGACACTACTATACCAGTGTTGGGTAAAATGTAATTAACTACTAATAATCGTACCCAAAAAAGTTATTGAGTAGTTGCAATTAACAATTACAAAATGTAATTAGTAGTTAATTACTTACATTTTAATCAACACTGTAGTATACTACTGTGGTATACACTCATTTTTTTGTATTAATTTTCGTACAGGTTTTCTTGGACCGCCGGCGGTCACTTGAGAATTAATGTTGACATACGAAATGACCACTAACTTCGGTGTCAACTCGTGCTAGGCCTCCAGCCCCCTCTATATTATAGTATGATTTTCAACTTGCGCACGACTGCTTTTTTCCATACTACTTGACGCAGCGAACGCAACATTCGCTCTACTAAAAGCGCCGGAAGTCATTTTTTATGCAGCGAAAGCGCGTCGCGAGCGTGAAAAAAATTCATACTAGGGGTAGATTCTTTGTAGTCGGGTCGGGTATTTGTCACTTTTTCGAATCAAATAGATAATAGTGGTTTTTTAGTTCTTACTCGAACTATGCCGAGAAATGAATGTCCCGGGTTTAGCTTGCTAATATGTCAACCGCATTCGATATTATTGCATTTTGGTCCCGGTCATAACAATGAAATTCTGATACTTGTACATTATTTTATTCGTACTCGGGCCCGACAATGTAGAGACGGGGAGACGCCTCATTAAATACGCGACCATCATGCTACGGGCGAAATTTGAAGCGCAGTTATATCAAATACTGAAAGCATTCTCATACTGTAGAATGTCTGAAATTACTGTAAAATAATGTCGATGTGACCTAATCTTACGCAATACCTAGGCCTCTACCTCCTGCAACAATGACCAAAATGTTAAATGCTAGCGTTTGATGGTCATTTAACGAAATCATGTAAGTGAATTGTATAGTTATACTAGATACTACTTTTGTTCGTGTCCACCGATTTGTAAATAAAAACAAACTTTGTAATACAGAAATATAACATGAATAGATATCAATCAGAAGACAAGCTTCATACAAGCGCGCGCAAAACTCAAACTCAAAATAATATCACATGGATAGCTTTCTGACGTCCTTTTCGTCACCACCGCCTTGAAAGATGTTCCGTTGCAGAGATACGCAATGGCAATAGTCCCGCGAAAAAAATCGTAACCTATTGTTATAAGGATCAAAGTGGCGTATACATAAACATTTAAGGGGGTGGTTTAGACCATCAAACTGAACAACTTTCACTATGTAACCAATATCGAAATCGCGAAAAAAAAATCGGATGAATCTGAATCTGATTCCATACTAAACTACAAATCTACTCGAGCTAAATGTATGGGATGGTTGATTTTTTTTTCGCGATTTCAATGTTGGTCCCATAGTGAAAGTTGTTCAGTTTGATGTTCTAAACAACGCTCTTAAAAGTTATAAATCTTTATTTTTACTTTTGTAACACCCTGTATATGGGTCTAGATGCGGTTTTTTTTACTCCAGTGAGGCGCCCAGCTTGTATGAAGGTGGTTTTCTGTGATATCTATTCATGTGGAAATATTAAACAGAATTATAATCAAATATTTTACTTAATTTGATCTCGGAATGATTACTATCTTCTAATTGGCTTTTCTATATTATATTATTTAATATTCTAACTTGTAACACATAATTACTGCAAGTACAAACAACAACAGGCATTTTATTATTTATTAATACAAATGTTATTGATCTTGTTTTTAATCATTCAAAATCTGCATTCTAATACCATTATATAAATTCATATCAACACTAATGATTCTTACATCGATTAGTTGAGATTGTGTTAAGTCATATCACGCATCGGGCACTCAAGGTGCACTAAGACTGGTTTTCATACCAAAACGAACGCTTATCTCAGAACGCTACAGCAAGGTGTTACAACATTACAAATAAACATTATGATTCAGACTGCCTCCGTGGTCTAATGGTTAAGAGCATTGGGCTCTTGATACGGAGTTCGATTCCCACGGGGGACACCTAGTGACATGTCACTTTGCATTTTTCCCCATTTGTTTAGGACATAGCAGGCTGAATCACCTTATTGTCTGAAAAAGAAAGATGATTCCATGCTTCGGATGGCACGTTAAGCTGTTGGTCCCGGCTACTATCTCTAGTAGTAGTAGTCGTTACATAAAAACCATGTCAGAGGTCGTAAGGCGGTCTGAAAAAACTCAGACACCAAGGCTTGCTTCCCACACGATAAGAAGAACATTTAAAACTTTTAAGGGGGTTGCTTAGACCATCAAACTGAACCACTTTCACTATGGGACCAACATCGAAATCAGGAAAAAATATCAGCTGCCCCATACATTTGGCTCGAGTAGATTTGTAGTTTAGTATGTAACATTCGATTTCGATATTGGTCCCATAGTGTAAGTTGTTCATTTTGATGGTCTAAACCACCCTCTTAAATGTTTATTTGTATTTTTGTAACACCTGTTTATCCACTAGTCTCCCAATCACAAACTTAACCCATGGGCTGCCGCAATTTCAGACGTAATAGATAATAATATTGTACGTCGCGCATATCTACGTTCCGGCAGTTCAGACTCCGTGCTTTCATTACTTTCAAAGAAAACTTCGTAATTCTCTAATAAACTTTTGTTTGCGTGCAAAGTATATTGTACTTCAATAGATAGTTTGATAGCGGTGCTAACTTGCCCGCCTTTTCCCGAATTGCAGCTTTATAACGAAAAGTTTACAGTACTTATGTAATTGAAAATGTCATCAGTATCGCGTTAGTATCGTTAAAATTGAAGTTGATCCGTACTCCGTAGCGACACCATCGGTCGCTATTTTTAATGGACAGTAGGACACAACACTCGATTGGACACTAGAAATATCATGAATACCGCAATGTCTTCAGTTTTCAAAATAAGACTGTTCTATTGGAATACGACATACTGATGCATTTTGGCCAAGCTTTATTTTGTATTTTGATCTAAAATTAACAAATAAAATAGTAAATGTAGTCAGTTCACACTATCACTGATTTTATCTCTACTGCACGTGTTTAAGGTTCATTTCTTCCTAGCAATTGTCTTCGCAAAGTTGATAGTTTGAATTGACTAAAGTTTTTTGTGTAAATAAATGTTGAGCGAAAACAAATCTGACATAAAACTGTATTGTAAAACTTACTTAATAAGTAAGGATTATGATACATTCTGAGAGATTGGTATTCGAAGGATTTTGTCTCTCGTTTGCGCCTGAATCTAGTTCCCGCGTGCTGTCGACCGACTTAGGTACAGTGTTCAGCAAATTTGCACCCTATTGCCTTAACAGTGGTGTCAATTTAGCTTGCACACTTGTACCCTGACGACGGTACTTGATACCAGGGCTGCGTTTAAGTATTTCGGTTATAAATTTGCCATTTAAATTGAAGTAAGTAATACTTGGAAAAACGTTTTTTACACAACACAGCCCTGGCTATCGATAAAATAATATTTATTTTACATAAGTTATTTTGTTGTGATTCTTATACTTTGTAAATATTTTAGAATAATAAGATATTACGACAAAATCTTCTTTCGTTTTATTGTCAACCCTGAAATTCGAATGTGAAAAGTTAAACAATACTCCTGGATTATTCATATTTTTATTAATTTTAAACATCTATACTATATCGTCAGTCTATTCAATCCAAAATACTCTTTGAAAGGTCTTGCGTTAGAAATATTTGGCTGCAGAAATTAAGACTAGTGCTAAAATTAAAAATTATTGTGGTCTTAATAATACTCTACAATAAATAAAACTCATCTCTATGACAAGAATGTAAGGTCTTGTATCACGTGTCAGCGTCATCGCCGTCGCCGGCCTCCCCTCCCCACACAAGCCTGGCCTTCCTAGTATGGATGTGCTTCAGAGTGCGTGCTACTCGTTCTATCTCGTTGCTGAGCTTCGCCTTGTCCTCTTCCTTCTCACAGATGTATCTGTGCCGGAGGGCGCAGTCTTGACCTCTGGAGGGGAAACATAAATGATGACTTTCGATATTTTTTCATTCGTAATAGATGTAAAAAATTATGCAAAATTAATAGAAACGTGGAGAAAATTAAAAAAGGTCCCTAAGACATTTTGCTTTCGGATAATTATCTTCCGGAAATATTATAAATTTTTTGAAAACGTTAATATCAATACGCAGTTTATTTATATTACCACCAAGTTATCTACAACTAACTGTTAAATGCGACTTCGTCTGCGTGGATTGTTTAGGCGTATGTCATAGTCTTGGACGAGTTAATCGTCCAAGGAATTAGAAGAATGGGACGGTCGTCATCGTCTCTGCTCGTCGTTCAGAATTATTTAGACCACATTTCATCAAAATCTGTTCAGCGGTATAGCCTTGAAAACGTAACACACAGACTAGTATTTTATGGATCAAGTACTTCAGAACGACTTGTTTTTCTATGTGATTGTCTGAGTGATTGTCATGAGATATAGCTCACGCTGATACGAAAGAAGAATATTAGAAAAAATATCTTCTTGTGTTTTGTAAAACTGAAATTTGATTGCACGATTTAAGTTTTTTTGGTCATGCTCATGCAGTAAAAGTGGAGTATTAAATAATAAACAATGAATGATGTTAACAAACCTGTATACATATGTATTATACGCGGGATCGTGCACCCACGCGAGACAGCGCCCCTCCCCGACGATGGTGACCGCGGTGCTGGTGCTGTTGTGCGCCCCCGCGCCGCTTGTAGTGTTCTGCACCACGGGGCGCGCCGAGTGCGACCAGATCCACAGCAGGCCGGGGTTCAGACCGCCCGTCCACACGTCCACGCCTGCGTAAGCGCATTAATGTTTTTAGTTAACACTAGAGTTTACCCGCGACTTCGTCCGCTCAAATTATATACCAGATTTTAAGTCAGATCAAAAGCTATCAAACAAAAAACGTTTCATCTAAATCGGTTCAGTAGTTTTTGCGTGATGCTGTTACAAACATACAAACAAACAAACAAACACAATTTTTTGTTTCGTTTCTGTGGGCAAAAGCTTAACTCCCTATCACCATTTGATGTCGTTTCATCCTGAAACCATAAATAAGCAAATACTGTGTATTGAGGGCTAGTATGCTACTAGTATGTAGTAGGATCGCTTTCGAATCGGTACGCAAAGTAACAAAAACAGGCACGTCTCGATTTTTGTAGTTTTCTCTGGGGTGGCATGCTAAAGGGGCTGACGTCTCAGTAGTTCTACTCTTTGGTGGAGGGCCGAGGTAGGATTATGGAATAAAACCTACTAAGAAGTCCTTACTTAGCCATCCTGATCAATCCCATTGATTGATGGACTGATGGGATTGATCGGATGGTTTAGCTTTAGCATGGCACCCTGACAGCTGTCGCGCTTTAGCCAGCGAGATAAAAGGCGTGACAGTGCTTTCCCAAGAACATGGGATTGAAGATATTTAGTATATTCAACATAGTTTAAAAAAGGCCGTGGTGGTCCAGTGGCGAGTAACCTTGCCTGCCAGGCCAACCAGGCCGACTCGTACCAATGAGTTTTCGGAATTTATGTCCGATTTGTAACACCACTTGGCTTTTCGGTGAAGGAAAACATCGTGAGGTAACCTGCATGCTTCAATTTCGAGGCATGTATTGTACCTACTGCCCATTACAAGTGGCGACGGGCTCGCTCCCCGTCACACTGGACAGAGTTTTGGTACTAGTCAAACGTGGATGTCCTGTGGTTTCAGAATATCTCTGACTACACCCTCGGGGAATAGTCGTGAGCATATGCTCAACATAGTTTAAACTGTTTGCTCGCTTTACCTCTAAGCCTCTTGTCCCCAAGCATGGCTGCTTGAAGCTGTCGCTTCTCGCCCTCCGTCTCCAGCTCCAGCAGATTAGAGCGCAGTTTGCGGCACTGCAGGTTCGCGCTCTTCCAGTCCATCGACACCTCGGAGACGTGGTAGCACACTGATCCCAACCGAGTGAAGTTGGCTACACATGGCTCTGGAGAAAGAGATGAATGGAGATTAGATTTTGTATGAAATTGACAACTTTGTAACCACCTTAGAATGAATTAATTGCAATTCTTAATGCAAGACTCACCGGGCTTGGGCTCCGCTCCGGCCACCAGATAATGCATGTTCTCCTCCATCTTGCGGAGCCGCTTCTCCATCAGGTCGACGCGGTAGACGAGCTTCTCGATAGCACTGAGGAGGTACAGGTCGGTCTCGGAGACCTGCTTGACGGGGCGCGGCGCCGGCGGCTCGTCCACGCGGTCCGTGAGGCCGGGGCCGCGGTGCGGGTCCGGCGGTGACGGCCGATGCGCCGGGATCTGCTGGCTAGCCGGGGGGGAGGCCTGCTGGAAAATTCAAGGGTAGCATCATCTTATCTTATCTTGTTGTGGGGGCTGGCAAACAATAACACTTCGACCCAGTGCGATCTTTTGCGTTAGCCCCAATACTTGTAAAATGTAAAATGAGATCTGCAACTAGTCTATGGAAAGGGAAATAACCTTCCACCAGGCTAGGTGTGCTAATAATAGAGTCTGAGGAGAGTTTGTTGGTTGAAATTTATTTACAGTGTGTAAATAACACTGTTTGAAGCTTTGTGGCGTTTCTATCAAGAGGAAATAAACACAGTCGAACTCATTATGGTTAGGTAGGTACATTCAAAGTCAGAGAAATCTAGGCTCTCTTGCGCTTTATAAACATTTAGATAGAGTCATGTTTCTCGAAAGCTTACACTACCTACCTATAGACACAGTTTAAGAGTATCTAGTGCTACATACAGTACGGACACTCCCTGCCTCCCACCATCTTTTTATCTCACCTCCTCTGGTTACTTCGTGGTCACCTTTTAAGCAAATGCGTACCTCCTCCTCCGTCCTCAGTACGGCATCGCACTTGCTTAACTCTTCTTTTAAATTTTTTCTATTGGCATGAAATGACAGCTGTCAGCTGACAGTGTCCAGGGTGTACTCCGTGTACTATAGCGTTAGTACAAAATCTTCATAGAACTATCATGACGCCATAGCTAGGTATGAAATTTGCTGAATTTTCAGAAACGGTCTTCATCCTCCTTGAGGAACGTTATTACTAATTTAACTTACATAGTTGGGTCTATACGGATCCCTGTACGGCTTGGGAGGTCTGTTCACAATCTTGCCGTCTCCATGCGGCGGTTGTTTTGGTGGTGCCTGCCACTCGTCGTAGGGGTGGGGGCCGTCGATCGGGGGCCCGTGGTCAGGGGGGCTGTGGTGGGGGTGAGCCCCGGGGGGTGGGGGGCCCGCGTGGGGCGGGAGGCCCGGTGTGTGGTGAGGCCGTGGGGGCGGCGGGGGACGGTCCACGCGGTCCGTCACGTAGTAGCCTTGTGCAGGAGGAAGTGCCATGATGCGCCCTGATGAAGTCACAAACTCGTTAGGTTTGAACCGGCCATTAGTCCTAGAATAGCAGCAACCGAGACAACACCAACCGACTGATTCCCTTAGGCATCATCATCAATATCTCCAATGGTCACACCATGTGGCTGTATGCTACCAACCGGTTGAGAATCAAGTGCAACTGACCCTTCGGGTCGTACCAGCTTCTAATCCTATCAGATTCAGGAGGATAAGGACTAGAGAGAGAGAGCGTGATACACGCTAAAGAGAGATACTTGAATACATCTTGCGTACCTTAACTACTTCTATAAACTAATGATAGAATAAAAAAACGTTATTTTCGACAAACTGAGATCACAATTTTGTTAGTAACACACTTAGTATACTGTTAGTCATACACAACAACATACGAGTATTACTTAATTTAGAATTGTTTGTTTACAGCAATGGTTCACGTACTGATAGTCAAACCTACTCTCAAACATGGCCAAGATACTAAAGCTATCACTGTAGCTGAAATCTAATAGAAGCGTAGCGATTCTGCATCAATGTTCAAGAACCGCTCCACATAGGAAAACGCAGGGCCGGGAAGCTATCTTCTCGTTATTTGAAAGACATACAAATTAATGAAAAATATAGCAATGATCTTTCAAGGTCGTTCGGTCGGGGATACCTCTTAAACCTGAACGTATCCAGTGAGCTCACCATGTCGTTCGCTCTGTACGGGGGCTGATAGTGCCCACTCCTGCAGCAGGGAGCCCCAGACCCCCTCGTCAGCGCTGCAAGTGTCGTTCGCGTCCTCGGAGCTGGCGCCGATGGCTAGCACCAGCAGCGTCAGGCAGGGGAGGTACCCCATCTGGGAAACAGCCAAGTTGCAGGACTAATTAATTTATAATGTGATGGAAGTTAACAACCGATATCTACATGAGATTTAATTGCGTAAGTGCATGTTTGGTGTAAAGGAACCGTACAGATCTGCAACAGACCCTAAATTTTGTCTGATCCTTATAATCCTGTGTACACCATGTAAAGTTGTGATATTTGTAAAAGAAATAAGCTATGTTTAGGGTTATCAGGTAAATAAAAACATCGTTTTACATCTGTTTGTTCCGCGATGTCTTTTTCTAAGTCTGTGCTTGAGGGTCAGAACTAGCTGTGCAGTTTGGTATACCTACAGATCATAAGGCTATGAATAGAGCTATTCATTAGATCTGTGGTATGACTGTTTAGTGGCGTTTAACACTCGAGAATATACAGGGTCCTTCTTAATATGCTGACACTTTTTTATGGGAATGATCAGACCATCAACCTGACCTTTTATGTTCTTTTATGTTCTTACTCAGTGTTCCTAACTTACCTACTTTAATATAGATTAATGGAAGAGCGGAATCTTCTGTAACGAGTAACTCATGCTACTCAAAAGAAGGTTCCGGCGATGACTTTGTACTAGATTTATGGAAACTGAAATAAAACTTTTTAATTTTTTAAATTTAATCAAACAACTTTCACTATGGAGCCAACATCGAAAATGCGAAACAAAATCGGCTGTTCCGTAGAAAATGTTGATAGCTAATCGACCAAAATGTTTGAAATAGCTGTTTTTTTTGTGATTTTTTAGTTCGTTCCTTTGTAAAAGCTGTTCAGTACGATGGTCTAAAGCATCCTGTTCATGTTGGATATGTAATGTAACGCATTTAAGTTCACACCCTGTTTATTATCTCTCGATGCTAAGTAACTATCTACAAATAAAGAAATTTACCTATACATACTATCTAATGCTAATGCAGCGGGCACATTTCAACATTCTATTACGTAATTCTTTTGTTTTATGCGGGTACTATATGAGCCTACGAACCAAATGCATTAACTAAGCAGTAGCCGCTCTATTGGACGTGCGACCTATTAGAATCACATCCAAAGAGGATATGATGCACCAAGGCACATGCGCTCAGGCGTGTCAGGTATTACTATTAGGCTTACAGTATAGCAACGCTCTTGATGGCGGTGACGTTGCCGCCCCCGGTGTACGTCATGCGCAGTTAAGAGGATATGTGAAAAAAATAGGATTCTTCAAAGCATCAGATATCATGAAGTACTAACAGTAGGAGTATGATTTCAGGATATGTGTAAATTGAACATATTATTAAAATTTTGATTGCCGCCAAAACACGATTGAGACAAATTTTCTCGATAGAAAAACAAGCCAAAGTAGCCTCCGTCTTTATCTATAAACGCTTGGAACTGCTAAACGGTGAATAATAGAAACACGAGACTTGATTTAAAAAATAGAGATTGATATTTTATAAATTTTGATTGCAGCAGAAATTAACTTACATAAATAGTAAAATCACAACTAAATAAAGTTTGTTTTGGCGCTTACGTCGTTTTATTTAGTCAGGCGCGCGCGCCGCCCCATCTCTTTCTCTCGCGTCAGGCAGTAATATAAGCTATCACAATCTATTAAAAAGCTCAGTCGGCTGTGGCCTTTGCCCGCGTCAGACCTGCGTTCGCATGCCCAATTTCCGAATTACGATTAATTATCCAGCTTACGTGTAAATATTATAGTGTAATATATTAAATACAATCTAAAATAAATTCGAGGCCATAGCAGTTTCACATTTAAGAGAATATAATTCGGAGCGCGCTCCATACAAACGTAGTCTGGTGATATTTTCAATAGTAACCAATTAAAGTCAATGAAATTTTTCAGAAAAATCTGAAAACTAATCTCTATGCTTGTATGAAGTCAGATTTTCGTTAAAATGTATAGTTTTAAAGTTACAATACCTCAAAGATTTCCATACAAATCTTAAATTAATTCTAGCATTAAAACTGTATATTTTAACGAAAATCTGACTTCATACAAGCATAGAGATTCGTTTTTAGATTGTTTCTGCAAATTTTTCATTTACTGATTGGTTAGTATTGAAAATATCACCAGACTTCGTTTGTATGCAGCGCGCATTTACGCATTCGGAATAAACTTCTCTTAAGTATATTTCTGACTCAAATATGTATAGCAGTTTTTTTGGACTTCATAGACCAAGAGCTAGCTGTTATTATCTTTAAGTCGTCGTAATTTTCGGTTTTACTATCTTGTTTTTCAATTTCTTCAAATAATTAAATTTATTTATCATAATGGAATCTGGTTATAAACGTATTTATGAACCGTTGTCAGTATTTTTACCGAGTTGAAGGATTCTATTGCTCCGGAACATCTTGCCTGGTATGAGAGTTTGAAAACTCTGTGGCCCTTAATTGTATGGGTAGTCAGTATGGTGAGCCAGGCTGAAGGGCAGGGTAGGGAAGGCGAGTGGTCGCAGAAAGTTTCTTCTTCCAAGTTGTTTCTTTCTTGAGTGCTGGATCCGGAATGAATCTACGCCGATTTGGCGCCATTTTATATCATTTTCAAGCGACCACCCCTCCTTACCCCGCACTCTTGCCCTGAATACAAATCTCTTTATTTCTCATACAATCTTAATTTCTACGCTTACAAACCAATATAATTATATAGTTAAGATACTTATTTTCTTATTCTAAAAATAGCAGGTGCATCATCCGCCGGTGCATAACAGAGTGCAGAACGAAAAGGAAAGGTACAATATTTATATGACCCCGGCCCCCGCTTCCTCATAACACAGGTTCCGGACGCCGGGGCCCCCCTCGCTCGCCTGTATGCGCTGACAGAGATGGAGCGTTCTGTCTCTTTCTAACAATTATTTCTAATAGGATTCTACCCCTTCTAATGAGGTAGTGAAGCTTATTGGCATAACTTCTAATTTGAATTTATAAGTTCTAACTCGATTCTAATTGTTTTATTTACTTGTGCTATGCGTTAATTTTATTAGGGAAGTGTACCTAATCTAATCTGGGGTAGAAATCACTAGAGAAATCGAATAAGAATCCTATTAGAACTATTTACATAACTTATGTGCTAAGCCCTAATTCTAATAAGAAAATTTTATTTATTGAAATTAACACTTAACCTAAACTTATCCTACTAGTATAAAAGGGTATATAAAACGAAATAAACAAAGTAATGTAAAAAACTATTTACAAAGGTAGTCAATTCAGGTTCTGTCGTGCACATTTCTCCCGCCGTCGCAGCTCTGCGATCCAACCTGTAGCACGACGATCCTCTTGGTCGGTCTCCGGACGACATGCCCGTTGCTGGTTACGACGTCCACGATCCTCACCTCGCCGTCTCGCCCTGGGTAGACCGCGACGATCCTTCCTGTCGGCCATGTGTTGCGGGGCAGGGTGGGGTCGCAGACGAGTACCTGGTCGCCGATAGCGTGCGCTGGTCGTGTGAGGCTCCCGCCGGTGTTGGAGTAGAGGCTGGTACTCTTTGACCTGGCTCCAGAAGACGTCCGCCATCGTTGAGCGCGCTGCGCTTGCGCGCGGTGAGGTCGTTTGGGTCCCAACAGGATGTGGTTGGGTGTAAGCGCCTCCGGTTCTTCTGGGGTCACCGCCACTTGTGTGAGTGGGTGGGAGTTGACGGTGTTCTCCGCCTCGGCGAGCAGGGTGAGCAGTGCCTCGTCGCTAGGGTACTGCTCGTGGAGTTTGACGCGCAGTGCCTCCTTCACGGTGCGTACCATGCGCTCCCACGCGCTGTCCATGAAGGGGGAGGCCGGGGGTACGTAGCGGCAGGTGATGTGCCGCGCCGTCGCCTCCTCGCTGACCGCCGCCAGCGCGGCCTTGGCGAGCTCCTTCTCCGCAGCCTTGAAGCACGTCGCGTTGTCACTCCATAGCTCCTTAGGCACTCCTCTTCGTGCCACGAACCTCCTCAGGTCGCCGGTCGCCAGAGAAGTAGGCTTCGCTCTTCGTATCTTGCATAGTTGACAGTGTTTGATGACGTTCACGCACCGTCGGTCGTATCTTCAGTACCCATAGTCGCTGCTGTAGCTCATTCACGACGGTTTCGATACCGCCATGTAGTCGCTCGTGTACGTGTTGTATGTACAGTCGCGTGAAGTAGTGTTTCCCCTCGAGTACGGTCGGGCTCGCAGTGTCTTCAACGATGTCAGGTGCTACGTGGATTCTTCCTTTGAGCCATCTTCGCCGACGACCACTGATAGCGCCGACAGCTTGTCTCCCGGCTGAGGCGCCGCGCCGTTCCTTACTCGACGTAAATCTTCGGAAAGACAATCTTCTTGTACAGGTTTCCACCATAGTTTCTCAGCGCGAAATCAGCGAAATTCCACCAGAGTCGTTTTTATTGTTTTCTTTCTTTCGTTTGCGCTTCGTAGCCAATACTGTTTCATTTTTCTTCTTTCGACATAAATTGACGAACTGTAGCATGCGCACCGTAGCTCGTAGCAAAAGTGGGAACGACGAAAATCGCTCGATTCGAGGTAGGTGAGCGTGGTCAGGTCGCTGGTGGGTGACGTGACAAGTCCCCTCTCTTCTCCTGTCTTCGGTGCTTCTGTCTTCGTCTCTTGTGGCCATTCTCGTTCGTGGGTTCGTAGGAAGCTCGGCCCGTTGTACCATCGGACCTCGCTCCCGCCGATAGAGACCGTGGCGCCGCCCGAGTTGGCGGAAAACTGCTGTACTACTGAATTTGTATTGGACACCCATCCGCATAGCTCGAAGCCGGCTTGCCGATGAATGTAGTCGACTGATTTCGATACTTTTTTGGCTTCTTTTTCGGTCGGAAAACTTGTTATGTAGTCGTCCATGTAGTGGTTCTTTTCAATGGCTCGCGCGGCTGCAGGATACTTTTCTTTGAAGTCTGAAGCATTTCTATTCTTCACGTATAGCGCGGTGCATGGTGATGACATCGCGCCGAAGATCACTGAAGTCATGCGGTACTCTCGTGGTCGCTGGTTCCCTCTCTCATCGCCCCGCTATAGAAATCGTAGTGCCTCTCTGTCGTCCTCTTGAACTTATATTTGCATAAACATTAATTCCTTTATGTCAGCTGACACGGCGTGTTGGTGTTGACGAAATCGCATTACAACTCCCGGCAGAGATTGCAGCAAGTCTGGACCGCAGAGTAGCATATCGTTCAGGCTGCGTCCGGCTGTCTTCGCTGTGGCGTTGTGTACTACTCTTATCTTCGGTTTCGCGGGGTTAATGACCGCGAAGTAGAGTAGGTACCATGTTTTATTTGGCACCGGCGGTGTGGTAGCTTCCTCGGCGTAGCCCAAAGTGAAGAGGGTTTGCATTCTTTCTTCATATTTCTTTTTCAGGTCTTCATCTCGGTCTAGTTTCTTCTCTAGGTTGTGCAGCCGTTTGAGTGAGTTTTTGTAGTTGTTCGGAATCTTCATGTAGTCTTCTTTCCATATAAGTATTGTTTTGAAGCGTCTGTCGGGCAGGCGGTGACTGGTTTCATTCAATATCTTCAATGCGCGCTGCTCAGGGTCACTATTCTGTACTCGTTTTTCTATCCCGATTGATTCAAACTCGAAATAATTCTTCATCATCTTCTTTCGTGTATAGTTATTAAAATTATGTATTTTCATTAATAACGCCAAATAATATTATACAGGGTGTAAGGAAAAGTATCATTTTACTATGGGAGCATACCGTTATGGGAGTTACAACTCTTTGCGTTCTACCTATCTATCTCAAGAACGGTTAACTATTATAAATGACCAAATTTGAAGAAAATTTAAAGTTCTACAATTTTTTTTAAAACTTCAAAGGTCATTTAGAGCATAGAAAAGAAAATATTTCCTAAAGACCTGTTTTTTGACATTTTACCTTGAATCTTTTGACCTGCATAAACGAGAATTTATGTGACATTTGACCTAACGTATTGGATGTCATAACGATGATTTAAAGAAGTTTGTAGCTTATTATCTCTCAATCTGAGGTTGACCCTTTTTTTCACCTAATTTTCCTGGGGTACTAGGAGAAACAGTGATAATGAAAAACAAAACGGAACAAAATATTAAATTTGAAACGTATTCAGGAACATACCAGAAGTATGAGAGAAAAGAAAAGGTAATAAGTTGTAAATAATTTTCCAGCACTCTGTGACCTAAACCTGCATATACGTTTAGCACCCTTGCTTGTGCTCGGGTGCTAACTTCACGCTGTGCAATAATGAACTACTTAAGTCACACTTATCGTAATGTACTAATGTAAATAAATGTTAACTTTAGGTCGTAAGATAAATATTATTAGTGATTTTGTAAATAAATGTTGATTTACCATTTTAAAATTCATTCATACCTGTTATAATATCCTGCATCATCCTCATCCTTCAATGCTATGCCATGCATCTGAGCGATGCGAGGTATTTTAGAATTACCTATGGATTTTCAAAATAGGTTTATGAGTGTTATAAAACTTCTCAACCTGAAAGTTCTTGTGGTATCGAGAATAACTGAGATTATTGCAGTATTACGAAACTTATTTTTTCACGTTCTTCTTACATTTTTGTTGACGGCGTAAAATAACTTCCAGGTTTCATCTAGATAGTCGGTATGTTTTGACCATAGAATGTTTTGACTTGTATTATATCAATTACAAGTACAAAATAAGAAGTTGAATTGATTTGATTACGGGACTTAAAGACGTAAAGCCTAACCAAGAACCGAACTGAAGACCAACAGGTAGCTCTCGTACTATAAAGTAAAACAAAATCCTGTAATGATAGTTTTTTTCCTTCTAGATAGGTACAGTGATTTTCGGTATGATATTAATGAGTTTTAAGTTTTATAAGTAAAATCAATTAAAGAGTATCGTTAGTTAGGTATTGTTTCTATCTATAAATTGGTTGTCCGTAATTGATCCTGTAACAAATTAATAATTGATCAAGGAGGATAAATAGAACGATACTTAATTATAATATATTGTGTTTTTTCATACGACAAAAGGTACTAATAATTTATTAACAGCGAAGCGTCTTCTACGCATTTTGAGTGATTTGATTTTCGCGGGCTAGTGCGCGACGATGTTCGGTAGCGGGGCGCGGGGCGCTTGCTGCGCTAAGCCACGCCCATTTCGCTTCAATTATTTTTCGACATAGGCCCTTAATCCCGAATTCTTTATACAAAGCTCGGGGTGATCCGCGCCGCCCGCTTGCCCGTAAGGTCCCCTTCGTTGCTTTGCGTAAGTACATCCGTTGCCGTACTGTAAGGACTATATAGTTATGCTGTGCTATAGCCCATCTTATTTCCTGTCCTTCCTGCCCACACACGCTGCCGGTGATGTTATCCGTGTATGATAATACCTACAGGACTGGAAAAATTTAGAATTATATATACCATCGACTCGATAGAAGAGAAAAAGTATCGATACTGCTTGTTTACTGTATTGGGCTACGAGCCCCTATCGTATAGTATCATTGATATCTTATAAATAATGTATAGTACTGATAATAATTACAGAATATGCATTCTTCGCGCAGAATAACAAACAATTTTGTGACGCTATGATGACCCGGTTCTAAACGATTGTTTCTAAACAGCTGATTCATATTCTACGCTTGAGTTATGATTACGTGGAGTACGTGGGGTCACCGGGGTCCTGTCAGTGTTATGTAACGATGAGGCATCACAGGCCCGGCGGCGGCGGCAGAGCGCGCGCGCAGGCCGCGGTGAAAGTGGTCGGCTCGCATGCCTCGAGATGTAAACAAGGATTGCGCCCACTCGCCGAATCGTATCCGTTTGGGTTGTTACAAGCGGGATTTTCCTTTTTGCTTTCATCACCTTTGTGTTATAGAATGTTGGGTAATTAAATGTTTTTATCCTTAATCCGGGAACCAAAGAAAGCCGAGTAAATGCACAAATAGATCTTTTGTGGTAGTTACTGACAGAATACGCTTACCTAACGTATTTTACGATGGAGTAAAAACAATAAACGTTAGACAAGATTCTTGTATTCTGTAATTTTTTTTTAATTACCTTTTATTTGTTAGTAATCCGCCCTAATAACGCACATTCTGTGGAAATTTCATCCAGTCCGTCTCACTAAGTATTAGACGGTTCAAAAGATACATTATAGGTAGGACAGACAGACGGACGGATATCGTAGGCTGAGTAATAGAGTCCCGTTGGCACCCTTGAGGTAGGGAACCCTACAATCGAGTGTAGGTATTAATGTAGCTTAGTATGATAGAGATTTTCAAACTCTTCATTATGTTCAGTGAGACTTAATATAACACCGTCATGACATGAATAAAATGGACCGCGAAACGCACTGAAATAATTTCCTATAGTGACTAATTAGTTATCTAATCTGCATCATCCTGCATTATGTAGATGTCAATAAACAACAAAACACTTTGTACAAACCAGCCGCTCAATCATTTGTGATATACTTAAGTGTGGGACATTTTTGAAAACAAACAATGTTGGAAACCTTGTTATCACATATAACTGTTTTTGATTATTATTATTAGCATTTATCTATCATCATTGTGTTAATAATTTTTTTAATCGGTGCAAAAATGAAGGAGTCATTGAGGCGAGCAGGAGATATTTACAGACAGACAGAACGGACGAAAATATGAGATAAGTTTTCCTTGTATGACTACGGAGCCCCAAAAATGATACCTAGGTACAAAACTGCACGTTAACACTTTATTGATGCTAGTTTAGTTATAACAAAGTTCCTGACCACCCTGAAAGTTCGTTAAGTTAAAGGATTTTACGTAATTAAAATTGCAATATTCGTAATTCACCTATAAGTAAGTATGTTATTTACAAGATCTAGAAAGTGACTTACCTCTATAATTTATTCTGAAAATCTAATCTTCGAAGCGTGAATGGCACGGCGCGAGTGAATCAATTTTTACCGCACTTTCTCACTCCACTGCGCTCGTCGACCGTTCTCCACAGACTGAGCTCACTCGTTAGATAACCGAGTGCGGTCGTTCGAAATGAAACACATCGTCATCGACAGGCTGCTGGGTGCGGTGTTGAACTGGTAGTTAGTGGAAGGTCCAAGAAAGTTCTCAAAGATATATATTTGACATTTCGCACTGGAATTTCGCTTTCGTACAAGCTCAGAGACAGTTACTGCTAGTAGATTAATGACATAATGTTTATTAGCAAGAGCGATGGTGCCAGTGATGAAAGGGTATCATTTTAATGCGTGCTGTTTCTTCTTCTTTCACACTTTGTCCTTCCAATACTTGGCCACCTCTATTCCTCGAGGGTTAGCATCTATCAGGTCCAGAAGGGAGCAAGACACAGGATAGGGTACAAGCTACATTATAGATGTCGGTTCCCGGTGGCTTTCCGCCGCAGTCGGAAGCGCAGGCAGGCACTGTTCTGGTCTCCAATCCCCCAAAACGGCTTCCTGGCTTTGAACTGGACCGAAAATCTTGGGCTAGCCTGAACCGAATAAGAACGGGAGTTGCTCGGTGTAACTATCAAATTCACAAGTGGGGCACAAAAAGCTCACCCGAGTGCGATTGCAGTGCTCCGGAGCAGACTGTCGAGCACATTGTTAACGAGTGCTCTGGCAGAAGATTCGAAGGTGGAATCCGGGAGTTAAACGAACTAATTCCGAGAGCCAAACTATGGCTTAAAACCATAGACATCAATTTGTAATCTCCGCAGGAATAAAAATCAAAAATCCTATACGAATAATAATAATACATTATAGATCTTCGTTTATTAATCCTGCTAATATCGTGCAAATTAGATCTAGTAAAAATGCGCTATTTACTTAACCTCTCTATATACACAGCAGAAGAGAAATGTAGACCTAATCGAAACCAATACAGGATAGTAAGCAATCTAGAGCATGCTTTTATTAACATCTACTTAACAAACTTCCCGAAAACTACGGGCCTTACAATGTATCTGATTCCTTTCTCTCCCAAGCATATCATTACACGACATGTGTTGTAATAAAATAACACATGGCAGTGGGTGGAGGCAGTGTCGCAAGAGCAGCTTTCGTTGCTAGGTCGACTCGTGGTGACATTCTACTGCGAGATTGTTGTTCGATATGATATGGGAAACGTTTCAATTTCTCTCGTAACGAAACATCCGGGAGCTTCATCTGTCACTCTTTTAATGTATACAGGAGGATATTGTTAGTTCGTCCATTAGGAACTGTTTTTCCAGTCGCGCTGCAAGTCTGGCGGAGTACGGACGCGTGCGTATCGGCGCGTTGGGCTTGCACGTGGCTCCGCCATTTCGTGAACTCTTTTGTGTTTTAACCTTAAAACAATCACTTGAGATTATAAACTACTTACATTGGCAAAACTGCCATACTAGACTTAATTAATACTACTGATAATTTTCCTACGTATACTCTCCACATAACGAGACATTGGCTGAATTGTGATAACACATCGGATGCCACTAAACAAAAAATTGAATTGAATTGAATTAAACTGTTTTTCCTCGTGGTCTAACTCCGACCGAACCTAACCGAAGCAACGCTTTCAATCAGCCTAAACTAAGCTTTTTATTATTAGGTAATGGTTTTGTAAACCAATTAGTATAGTCTGAATACTAGGGTCACAGTTTCAAGCACTCAAGGTTCATTAACTTCTGTGGGTATACCACAGAAGATAGGAATCCCGCCGGCTCCACCTTGATATGTGGATAAACCAATATGTCCCATACCTACTCCTGTCTGGGATGGGATATTTAATGTTCCGAGAAATCTTGGCTCAGGACTGAGGCTCGCTTTTACGTTGTAATTGGAGAATTCAATGCATTTATTTAGTAAATCTCATCTATAATGAAAATACCTAGTCGCTACTCACCACATAGTTGATCCTCTGGTTTTGGTAGATTTATTTAAAAAAGAATCATTTATAAATGCCCCACTTGCGTCAATCACGGGTTAGCAATTAACTCCGCATAAAATAGCTCGCTCGGTGGTTTTTCTATAAAAAAAAATCATGGTTTACCAATTTGACCTGGAGTTTATTGCTAACCCAGGTTAAAGCAAGTGGGGCTAAGAATATCTTCAAGAATCCCTTTTATGTTTTATGACACATTATTATATCAATCCCATGTAGTAGAAACTGTTTGATTGGAAAATATTGGAAAATCCCAGACAGAAGAACCTCTCAAACATGTTCTTGTCATCCACCGTCGCAGGTACTTATGGGTTATGATCTTATCATTTGCTCAATTACTATATAATTATCGATTAATAATTCCGATAATATTATCAACAGATTTGTGATTGAATGATAGCTAAAATGAAAGAGCATGTAAACAAATCATAATAATATAATAACAACTCAATTATCTTACAAATAGCTAACTTAATGTCTAATAAATTATTTTATTACATCAAAAGCTTATCGAAGGGGGCAAAAATTATTCCATCACAGAGCCCAATAGATATATCCATCCATAGCTTATTGGGAACGATTGGATGAGGAAGGCCGAGTATAGAGTTTTGTAGCGCATCTTGGGAGGGGCTTGCGTGTTGAGCAGTGGACGATGCTAGGCTGATGATGATTACTACGTAATAAAACACAGTGCAAATAGTTTATCGTTTCGACCTACTGCGTTTTTTTGTTGACCCTATGGTATATTTGATCATTTTGGTGTATATTGGACCTTTGGATTGGACCCCTTTGTATAACACTTTGTGTTTATTGGATTTCTAGGTGTAGGTATGGATAGGAAGTGTATATATGGTGTAGTAAAAGACCCTAGTAATATTGAAGGGGGTGGTTTAGACCATCAAACTAAACAACTTCCACTATGGACTCAAAATCGAAATTCAATTAATTCTGCTGTTTCATACAAAACTGTAGTTGGTGACTCTATCATTGACTCTACACACCATGAGATATTACTAGAGTATATTGTTATATATCCTTGTATACTATTAGTACATAATGAATCATCTATCTATTGGGCTCTATGTCTCTACAATTATTATTATCTACAAATTATCTCAAAGGCACTTTGAGTCCTCTATTTCTTGTACATTAATAATTTCATTTCATTTCAATTCTATACTATTTACAATAAAATTTAATGTTTAATATATTGTTTAGTAAAATGCGGTAAAAACATTGTTTCTAATTAAAACTACTATACATCTAGAATACTCTTCTCAATACATAAAGTAAGAAATAAACTGAAACATTGTAATTGGTTTTTCATTAAGAACCTGGTAAGAACCCGTTACAATGTTAGAATCCATTCCCTCAGTTAAAATTATTTTAGAGTTTTGTAACATTTTTACAATATAAATATAAATTTAAAAGAACTTCCTATTAATTACATGTTTGGTTCATGGTAAGCCGAGTATTAAAATCTCTATAGTTATAAACACCAAAAGGCAGTATTGGTGGTTAGTATTTAGATAGTAGTACGGTTTGCAGCTTTGTGTATACAGGCATGTGTTGGAAATGTATTGAATGCCTATATACTTAAAGTTGTAGTCGACTGTACATTACTGATATTATTCCTAGATTTTAACTAAGTATATCATCAAACATTTGATCCGATTTTTAACTATTATGCATCAAGTTCAAGCAACGAGGAAGACAAAATACATTATTTTTAAAATATCATAGTATTCATTTGGTATTAATGGTGAACATTATAACGGATTCTTAACAAGTATTATTTTAATTATTTGAGGTCTCCATATATTGTAATTGTCATGTACGTATCTCTAATAAGTTATATGTCTAGACAATGTCGAAATATTTTAGGAACTTCAATGATTACAAAGGCGTTTAGAACCCGTTACAATGTTAAATAGTAAACGATATCGTAGATGTGGTGTATTGTCACAGAATAAATAGTAATTAGTACTCGGTAATGTTATTCTATGGAAATACTTTAAATGGTCCTACGGGGTATGAGGCGATGAGGTCAACGGGCCAATCCTTTGCTGCGAGTTGTCTTCGATGACTTGCTTCTTTTCTCTCTTGAGGGACTTTCACTGTAATAGATTTAGTGTAAAATTTTTATTTAGATGCATATGCGCATAGCATAGCGCATACATGCATATGCTCACGACTATATTCCCCGAAGGGGATAGTCAGAGATATTCTGAAACCATAGAACATCCACGTTTCACTAGTACCGAAACTCGGTCCAGTGTGACGAGGAGTGAACCCGTCGCCACTTCCAATGGACAGTGGGTACAATACATGCCTCGAAATTGAAACATGCAGGTAGGTCTCCTCACGAGGTTTCCCTTCACAGAAAAGCCAGTGGTGTTACAAATCGTACATAAATTTCGAAAAACTCATTGGTACGATTCGGCCTTGACGGGGATTGAACCATCGCCTCCTGCACGGCAGGCAAGGTTACTCGCCACTAGACCACCACGGCTTTTTAATTTACTTACATAATTATACCTACCTATTTGCCTACATATAGTTTCAGCTACTTTACGTTGGGCAAATAAATATGAAAACTAATTATAATGAAACTAAACAACGTTCCAGGAACATGGGTCGAAAAACGAGAAATTTTTTTCGGCCCTCCATATAAAAGTCTTAAAATTTGTATGATAATTAAAAAGAAGGTACGTATAATTACCTTCTAAGCCCAACAAGGAGTCCCTTCCGCGTGAAGATAGGCCTCAGATTCCTGATCCTCAATTTCCCCGGATCTATAGTAGCGTATGGGGGCGGGGGGCCCCGGGGCTTCGCGCACAGCGCTGCGAGGGGGTCCACTTGCGACAGGCGGGAGGCGCAGGGCGCGGGGGGCGCGGGCGGGGGGCGCCTCAGGGCGGGGCGGGGGAGGGCGTGGGGGCGCGGGGCGGTCAGAAGTAGACGGTGAGGTTCATGTGGTCGTGCAGCGCGGGGTTGGACGCCTCGAGCGGCCGCGCCGAGCTGCCCTGCAAGAGGTGTACTGTTGTACTACTGTAGTCTATTTCAATAATTAGCCGCGGCGGATAACGATCGGCCTATATGGTTTAGATTTTTTTCTCGCATCCGATTTCGGTTCCAGCGATCACTTTACTTGAAATGCAGTCAGGAACGCAGGATATGTGGCGGTTTAAAATCGCTTGTGTGATACGATCCTTAATAAATATGAATCGTATCACACAAGCGATTTTAAGCATAGACGTTGACAATATCGTCACGATACCGCCACCTCCACGATATTTCTGAGATCTATCAATATCATTATATATTATCTCGATATTATTAAAAAGAGAAAGTCGTTTAGTTTGATGGTCTAATCATCCCCTTAAAAACCGTCAGCATATTATGAAGACCACTGTAAACATTCTGTGCTATAATTTAATTAGCTATATTTAATCGGGACATTCTACAGTAAGCGACACGTAACATAGGCAAACCCTTAGCTCGTTACCTTGTCGTGTTCAGTATCGCAGTCGGTGTCGTCCCAGCTCAGCTTCTTGACGCGCGCGGGTATGACCGCGCTGGGCCACGCGACGCCGGACCGCCCCGCGCCGCGCGCCTGCAGGTGGTCGCTCATCAGCGCGGGCCCCGCGCCCCCCGCGCCCCCCGCACCGCCCGGCGCCGCCGCCTCTAGCGTGGGGGGCTGCGGGGCAACCTTGCTCTTTGTGGGGAAGCGCTGCGACTGCCGACCTACTGTCGCACCTGAGGAAAAAAATATCATTGCATCTACGAGAATTCAAAGAGTCGCCGTTGACTTGTATCTCACTTCGATTTCATTGAAGACATTACTATGTAGAAAATTTGAAAAACACAAAGATCATCCTTCTAGACTATGTAATCTTGAATAGAACTTATGTAGAGATCTACGATCATATAGCTGGATTCTTCAAAAATTTATAGAAACCAAGTTAGACGCCTAGGTAGATGCCTGGGCCTAGATGTGAGTGTTCCAACAATCGGTATCCGGAACCTTTATCAATTTAGGTCAAAGATTGGAAACAATTATAGCGCGATTCAGATTTATTTAAATGTGGAGTCGGTCTTATTCAAGCCTGTGAGTGCGAATAGATCAACAAATCGACGAGGCAACAGTAAGGTAAAGCATCACTTTAACCTACATTAACATAAATTAGGCAAAAGAAAAGTGAGTCAATTTGTAGCCTGCAGGACACTCATTGTTACATTTGTTCTCTAGGAGAAGTCTTTACTTGCAATGCACAATCTTAGCCTTTTATTTTGTTTAGTTATCTTACGAAGAAACTCTCAAGTGTTCAAATCACAATAAATGAATGAAATGGTAATGTATACTCACTTCTCGTCCCATTAGCAGAAGTAGGTAACGTATCGCCCCTCAAGTCCAAACTGCTCGAGGAGTTCGCGAGTATCGTGCTGGCCCCCGCGCTAACGCTCAATAGGGAGCCCGAACCCACCGCGGCCTCGCGCGGTGGATCTCGCGCGCCCCCCGTACCCCCCGCGTGGGGGACGGGGGGCAGCGCCGCCGGGGAGAGCGGCTTCTCGTGAGAGACGAAGCCGTGCGGCTTGCTCGGAGAGTTTGGGGATGATTTTGAACGGCGCCTGCTGTGACATAAAGATTAATTATATTGTTTGTGTGTTGAATTCAGAAGTTAGGAAATGTTAAACAGACTTGAAGATATTTGTAAGGAGCATACTAAATTTCTTTTTCTTTGTCGGGGCCATAGTTTCTCCTAGTCACCAGAGAGTTTTATTCTGGGTTTCCATTCATCAAGAGATTCGACAGAGGTAAAAGATCGGTTTGGTTTGAAGCTTTCTCAGCTTAAGCTTTGTCAATGTTTTTTTGGGATTTACCTCTTGTAATTTTTCCTTCTTCCACCTCTTCCACCCCCGCCCCCCACTACACTAGTGTATGTACGTACTTGCGGCAGATGTAAGCGAGCAGCACGCACACGAGCACGGCGAGGAGGGACAGCGCGCCCGCGAACACTCCCACCACCGGCGCGCCGCCACTAGACGCGGCCACCAGCCGCGCGCCCACGTGCACTATCACCGGCACCGACGTCTGCGGGAGCGGAACGTTATTGTTACTGTTACTTAGAAGTGGATAATCTTACATGTTTTTATTTATGAGCGGAAATAGTGATGAACAAAATTGTTGGTCCTTCGAGCCGGATAGCGAAATTGTCGCCCAACAAAATAAAGGTTTATGTTGTCTTCCGAGACTAAAACAATTAAAGTGTGAGCAAATAATTTCTTAATTTACACTAAAGAACAAACTACATAGGAGAGTTAATTTGCGATTCATGGTTACAATGGGAAATCATAAGCGTCAGATTGTCATTATCACCGCCTGCAGGGAAAATAATTCTGATCTTCACCATCGGGGTGACAACAAAATTAGTCGGTCGTCATCGGGTGTCCGATGATTAGAAATCTATTGGTAATTTTTCTACAGTCAGATTTTTGAAATTTACGTCCTGAGAAATTATTTGTTACAAAATTAATAAAAAGTTAAGAGAAACAATATAAACCATCAGACCTGCCTGGGAGGCGCCCCCGAGTCTATGGCGGTGGCGACCACGTGCAGCACCGACGTGTTCAAAGATGGTAACACCTCCTGCCGCAGGAACATCTCCCCGGACGAGTTGATGTAGAACATGCTGCAATTGCACACATACCTCATTCAATAGTTAATTACTACCCGAAGCATCATTCTTTTGCCTTACATACAACAACAAAATCCTGACACACGTCACTTGAACTCAAAAACCCTTTTTCAAAATGATTCGAGTTTATGATCCTTCTGTTATTCGCAAGACATTTCTGTCATTTTCATCTTATCACGAAATAAAAGCTGTTTCTTTTAATTTTAACTTTATTGATGAACTATGTAGCTCTTAGCTAGCAGAAACCCTACCCTATCTAGCTTCTCGCCCGGCATTACGTCATTATCTAAAGATTTCGACCATCCTTGTGCTAGGGTTTTCAAAATCTGTCCCAATAAATCTGCAGTTCCCCTGTCCCCCTTTTTGATCACGCCAGGGACTGAAGACGTTATCTAGTCGTAGTTATTGTGACAACGTCGTTTTCAGCGTCATAACAAGATGCCATCCCATTCGCACGTGCCCGCCTGATTTTATATGTTTTTTATTCGACTCCGTGGTCGGCTCTAAGCTAAATACTCACCTAGCATCGGAGCCCCTCAGCGTGAGTGTGACAGTGTCGGGCTTGTCCCCGTCATACACGTCGAGCTTGCCGACGGGCAGCAGTCCCCCCTCCCCTTCCCCCTCGTCCCCGCGTCCCCCCTGCGCGTCGTCCAGTCTGAACTCGTACTGCGGGTACTTGAACCGAGGCTCCCACTCGTTCACGTTCACCACTGTTATGTTTATTGATGCCGTGTCGTTCTGTGGAGTATAAAAGAATGGTTCGTAGTCATTTCGTAATACAGTTTGTGTCAACATTCTCTTCTCCGAGGTATAAATTACGAACCTTTCTAGGATTCGTGTACTATGATCTGCTACCACTTCTTCGATTTACAGTGACTGCTTACTTAGAAATGCAATCAAGTACGTAAGGAAGAAAAGGGAAGCGAAGTGTGGCTCGTCTTGATGGGTTGACGATATAAAGAGAGTCGCAGGACAGAGGAGGGCTACAAAAAGAAATAAATAAGGCCTATCCCCAGCAGTGGGTGGATTACTCCTGTAGATGATGATGATGGCATGACGTAAGAAATTGTTGAGTGAAAATGGCGCTAACCAAGTACTTCCCTTCCTGAATCTGACGGAACGGGAAACCGATACGATCAGAGATGGGGTCGGATGGCAGTGTCTCTACACGATGTGAATATCATATTATGTACGATGATGCCTTATGAGACGTTGCCTCTTACGACACCACCCGTCTGGGCTATGATGATTATAATTATGCTGATGATGATGAAGCTAAACTCTAGATTATCCATTTTTTTTTACGTTGATTGTTCTCTAATCGAAGTCCAGAATAAAAATGCGACAGAAGTAAGAGAATGAGACGGCTGGCTCAGTGGAAGGCAGCTTAGTCAATTTACTGTCTGATTATTGAAAATTAGTTTCAACAAGCCTATGCATGATTTTAATGGCATATGGGTACTTAATGTGCTTTCTTAAAGTGTTCATTAAAGGGGTTCCTTCACCCTACTAGACTTTGCTCAAGTTGAGACTGAAAAAAATAGATGTGTAAACTCACAGCCACGCCGTCGGTGACCATGACCTGGTAGAGGTACAGCTCCTGCGCCTCGTAGTCCAGCGACTTGCGCAGCAGCACCTCGCCCGCGCTGTTGATCGCGAACTTGTCCAGGAACAAACGGTCCGACACGTAGAACTGCAGGGGCGGCTGTAACCGAACGTTAATAATCAGCCACCAATCACTATTCTAAATCCTTTTCGGGGTGGTTAAAACTTCGCTGCAACTAAAAACTATCTATGTAGGCGATTTCAGGTTTCAGGATGTACTTCACGATAACTTTATTCAGTTTTTGGTGATCTTATATCTTATATTTGCCCACTAAAACATTCCTTTGTTATTGCTATCGTCATCAGCTCTCATTAAGAGATTTGCCATAATCGTATGATTTAGAGCTAAGTCCTAGATGTGTTCAACTACCAATAAAAGTTGACTGATAAAAACTAGTGCTGGGTGTTCACTGGTGTACTCCACTACTCGTGCTAGTCATCGCCATCCATGCCACTTTAAACCTGAACTAAAAAGAGATACGCAAGATCGGCAAGGATGAAGTTAAAAATCTATGTTTCGTGCTTTACAATCCTGAAGAAGATAGGCTACTAGTAGCAGCAACTTAGCTCACCAAGTCCCTGGAGCGAGTGGGTTCGGTGTGGAGCAGGGCTAGAACACTGCCGGGCGCGGTGTCCTCGGGCACCAGGGCGGTGTACTCGCGGCGCGAGAACCTGACGGGTGCGCGCGCTAGCTGTGTCGCGCCGCCTGCGATGCTCAACGTGGCCAGCGCGTACCGATCCGCGTTGTCTACCTGCGTCGCCTGCGGGGGGAGGGGGATGAGGGTGATTACCGTTATGTTTCGACTTGTGATGCAATGAGGACTAGAACTAAGAACTAGGTATATTGAGAAGATTGGAGCTGGATCAATCTCCATTAATAGATGGAAAAAGAAAAATTTCTTCTTTCTCTCCACAGTGTCCTACAGCATCACCTCTCACTCACCTTGAGCACCAGGGTGGCGGGCAGTGCGGCGGCCAGCAGACGCGCGGTGGCGGCGAGCCTGCCCGTGTCCCTGTCAACGGTGAGCAGCGCGCGCCCCTCGCCCGTCACGGTGTAGTGTAGCGGCGCGTTGATGCCCAAGTCCTGGTCCCGCGCTGCCACGGGGCCCGGCGACGTCTCCAGGATAGTTCCCTGCAATGTTGTTTAGAGGTCTTTCATTAATAATAACAAATTTTGACAGCGGAGGCCAGACTGGAGAGGTTCAAGTTTATCAGTGGATGGATGATAACGATAAAATATGTGATTCACCAACCACAAAACTCGTGTATAACCAGTGCAATGAACTCAATATGAGATTGACAACGATTAAAGTAATTGTATTGCTGTGGGTAAGAAAAAAGACAAAAACAGTGAAATAAGGAAATCAAAGATCCGAATATTGCTAGACATACCAGCGTCAAACTAATTTAGGGATATTGGAAGCAATATCCCTGCAAGTAGGAACATCAGCATCAGTGTACGACAACTAGGTGCCTTGGATCCGAAGGGTGTTAATCTGTAAACTGGATAGCATACCTCCTGTGCATCATCAGGCAGCACTGCGGTGTAGTGGTCGTGCTCGAACTTGGGGTTGTGGTCGTCCGCGTCGAGCACCTCGACCGTCAGCCGCGCGTCGCTGTACAGCGCGGGGGTGCCCTGGTCCTGCGCGCGCAGCGTCACGCTGAAGTTGCGCACCGTCTCGTAGTCCAGCGGCTTCTTCACCACCAGCACGCTGTCCAGCTCGTTCGGGTACTCCAGGTAGTCCTGTAAAATGATAGAGAAACATTTTTAGGGATCTTAAATTATTAATGGGGGAAAAAATTCGGCAAAAACCTGAACACCGAAGAATAATTTTATAATGCAGGCCGCAGGCATTTTCGCCGCAAACAGACGAGAAAATCCGAGAACGAGAGTGTGGATGCCCTTCATTATTCTTGTGTTGTCGTGACTCGTAACCTTTCGTCGTTTCCTTTGAAAGTTCTTAGCAAAAAGTTCTCGCGAGAGTGTACACCTAGTGCCTGCGTAGAAGCATTATCGTGACACAAAAGCTATCATGTGGATGGCTTTAAGCAAGGTCAAAGAAAAGATGAATGAATTGTGAGGTAACAAAAGGAGAGGAATGAACACTAAAACAGCGACTGGATAGAGCAGACCCTGATGAATGTACCGAACAATGGATCCATCGGTACTAACGCTATAGGGGCCGGGCAGCACGGAGTAGTGCACGGTGGCGTGAGGCCCCGGCTGGTCTGCATCAGAAGCCCGCGCGGTGAGGACCCGCGCGCCGGCCGCCGCCTGCTCGGACAGCCGCGCGCGGAACGACGCCTCCGGCCACCGCGGCGCGTTGTCGTTCACGTCCCACACACGCACCGACACCGGGATTATGAAGCTCTGAAACACAACAAAGGGTTCAAGATGACGATTAATGTCGTATTGGTGTACAAATGTAAAAAATAAATACGATTATGACCTCCGCAGTGTCAAAAAGCCAGCCATGAGATCTTTGTGATCTCCTGTTGATATCGACTGATATTGCTGGGATCAACCATATTATTAGTAGGATCACACACATATCACACATTAACACACACACAAACTTACACATGACACCACACGACATCACATCAAGACATTTTATCATTATCAGAACCGGATCGCAAGTTTCAAGGTAATTATCCTAAGCAAGTAATTAGCAAGTTGTCAGCGCATGAAGCCGTATCAATAAACCTCTTGCAATTTTTAAGACTGTACTAACGAAAACCGCCATCTAACAACACCATTGGAACCCACTCTTAGTATGTTTTCCGAAGCACAGAGGAGCTTGTAATTTCCCATCCATCCCACATCGCTCTGTGTCAACAGCGAAGCTCTAACGCGCCATAAGTGTTCCTGAGATGTCGGAACTCACAACTCACAACATCACAGACTTTTAGAAGGAGGGAGGCGACGGCTCAGCGCACGCGCATTGTAGGTACATTAATATCGGTTCCTCTGCACCTTCCCCATTACCACAGTATTGAGATACCGTATACTGTGAATACCATTACTAGGATCTGATTGTACTCACGGGGTCGGTGGTCCTCCTGCGGTCGCATCGCACGTTCACGTACACGTTGGAGGGGCCGGTCTTCTCCTCGCGGTCGAGCGCGCGCAGCAGCGTCAGGTTCTTGGAGCCGGGCGCTATGCCCACCGCCGCGTTCTTCTCCTGCAGCCTCAGCGATATGTTTCCATCCGTGTCGCTCGCGTCTCCGTTCACGCTCAAAGTTCCTGTGGATTATATAAGTCTGACTGTACCAGAAGGAATCTAATTGCGGGAAACAGAAGTGACACCTGAATTTTCCACTTCTCCTTTTCGTGTCAATGATTCTTCAGTGGTGTTTTTTATTTTAGTTGCCAGGTATTCGGCAAGCCTGACAGCGTCAGGTGTAGTTATATTTAAATCCTCTCTCTCCACTAAATTTGATGTTAGTGGAAAATAAAAATATATTAAATTTTTCACTAACATCGTTCTATATAGAAATTACAACCAACAGCCTCAGCAAGCTGATGCCTAAGGGAAAGGACCTAATTCATCTTAGGTGCCTAAGAGGAAAAAAATATCTTTCTAGACGGAAAAGAATCACACCCGTTCCACTACAAACCATCAGAACTATCGGATACAGTCAGTTATGCAAGTCAAAATGCTGATGCTGCTAGATTACGCAATTGTTAAGGTTTTTTTCTAAAAACCGGTTATACAGGATGCTTCAGACTATCAAACTGAACAACTTTCACTATGAAGCCAAAAAAATCAGCTCTTTCATACAAAACTGCAGTACCGTCTGGACTCAAATGTATGGGACAGCAGATTTCTTATTTTTTCTCCATGTTGACTCCATAGTGAATGTTGTTCAGTTTGATGGTCTGAAGCTCCCCTTTAAGTATTACTAGGGTGCTTTGTTACACCCTGTACATGTCCTGATGGTTATACTGACTCTCATTTCAACATTATGCAAAAGAGGAAGGTAGAAATGGTTCTCACCTATAACGCTGCCAACAGGCGTGTCCTCGCTGATGAAGAAGCTCTCCACAGCACCACCGTTCATCAGGTAGCACCGGCTGTCCTGGATAGCTGTCAACATCGTTACAAGATGTTACTTCGACTGAAAACTATGGTGATCTCCAGAGGATCAAGAATTATATGGAACAGAGGGGCATCCAAGAGGTGATAATAATGTAGGTAGGTGGTATGGAATTAAATTATTTATTTGCATAATTACATTCGTAGCGAGTTTCTTCTATACAGATAAATTAAGCATGCAAATATTAATATTCTAGCTTCTAGGTATATTTAAATCCACATTGACAAAAAAATCAAGTATAAAAGCTAATAGACACAGTCCAACAACAATAATTATACTTTAAATACAGGTGCCAAATTTCTAAGCTCCAAGTATAATAATACTGGTTTTGATTTTGTGGTTCTACAGTCGTTTGTATAGTATGCAACTTAACTCTACCCCATAGAACTGCTCTATCATTACAAAATCGTATAAAACAAGTTATGTTCGATTAAGTCTCCTAATGCCATTAAGGAAGCTTAACAAATCACAAAATCTAGGACACGTGACAAATCAATAAGTGTAAACCTACCCCAAGCGGCATTCCAATCACATTAGTAAGGGTATTATTGTAGTTACAATAAGTACTCGTGTAGACAGGTGGGTCACGGGTAGATAGTCGGGGAAATCAACGGATTTTTGTATGGAGTAGGTTGCATTAATTGCACTTTTGGTGAAAATTTGGAATATAGTAGATACATACCTGAAAAACATAAGTTCTCAATAATCTCCGGTTTTTTATGTTGTATTATTGAATAATTAAGACATTTACAAAACATTAAATTTAGGTATGAACAAAAAATGGAAAACTGGTGATTTTGTACAGGATGGCTTCGTTCAATACGTTTTACTTATAACAATAATAATCCACAGTTAATATCGTTAATTTGGGTAGATATTTAATATTTTGTAAGTCTTCAAAAATTATAACCTCAAAACTAAATTATTTACTTTACTGTTTGTTTTTACACATTAAATTTGCCTTTTGATAATTAACTGTCTCTATTGCTGGTATGCTGGTCGAAATATTTTTAGAAATAAGCTTGCCATTTGTACATTAATATCGATTTTAAGGTATTTCTCAGGTTCCTGAGCCTATATAACCACGAAATCTCGACAAAAGTGTTATAAACTAACAGTAATATTATTTCAAACACAATTTACTAAAGTGTCTTTAATGCAATCTCAAACCTTATTTTTCCTAGACTAAGAGCCGCGGGGCGTGCGTAGTCTAATCTAGTAGTAAATCTACCGAGGACCGAGGGGTCGAATGAGGGCATTTCCTGGCAGAGTTTAAAGCTTTGCTGTAAGGCTGGTAAAAGCTTCAAAAGTGTATTATTTCCCTATTTATTTGCAAATAAACAATTTGTATTTGTATTTGTATTGTTAGCAAATTAAAGTTCAGTATAGACTGAAATATTGATTTCGTTGAATTAAACATAATGTTATTGATGTCAGGGATATCAATTAGTCAAAGGAAGCTTTTCATGGCCACATTTTATTCTCCTACCTACTAAGTACCTACGCTAGGGACCTAGTACTCCTCCAAATATAGGTATTAGGTACTCCTAAATAAGTATTTACCTATAAGTACTTCATTTCAAATAAGGACGAATTGATTTTCCGATTCCTATACAGCTTTCTGGCCAATTCTGACTTGCACATATTATTTATTTATCAGAAAGATATTCTATCCGACATATATTTGACGTTATTAAAGCTGTTCTAAGAATAAGTGTGAAAAGTGTTTCAAATCTCTGTTTCTGTAATTCAAAAAAGCCTTTACATTTCGTTATATTTAATGGAGTATAGTTACAGGAAGATATCTTATCGAATCCGATTTGCTCTACGCTGAGTAGTCGATGCTCAATTTAAGCGATGGGTCTTTTGTTGGAAATACTATTTGAAGGGTTAATTGACTACGACTACGTAAATTCATTGAAAGAACATAATTACTAGGTAAACTATACCTACATAACTTTCATTATGATTGTTTTTATTAGTCACGGATTACCGTTAACTTGAATAATTGTCTGGCAAAATACGAGGACGAATCGCCAGTCCTATCAAAGGAAACGAAACCAAAGGTACCATATTTGGAATACAACACCTATTACGGTTTTCTGCACATAGAAAAACGTCGGACGTCAATATTTGATTGAATACCCATCGGATATTTCGCAGTACATAATTGATATTGTATTATTACTATTACGGGTCGTACGTAACGTCGATCTGCGTTGGATCCTTTCATTAAGCGGTTTCCACTCGAGTAGAGAACTTGTGCAAAAAGTGTAATATATGGCGGCGCGTGCGTCGGACCGCGACGCGACGGTTGTTGCTCGAGCCTCTTTGTAAACACGCCTTGTTTAGATGATAAAGCTGTTCTATTGCTCTTCATCGTTGCTTCATCTTAGTACATGTCTAGTCTTGTTTACTTTCTACTCAGATCTTAAAGTCAAAAGTCAAGTCAAAATTGTTTATTCAAAATAATATCACTTAGATAACTTTTTGACGTCATGTTTTTGAATCTACCACCGCGTCGGTAGGTGTTCAGTTGTAGAGAAGATGCGGCCAGAAACTCATTCTTCGATTACATAATGCTTTTCTTCTTCCGACTTTAAGTGGTAAAGAGATCTGACAACCTGCGTTTGAGGTTTTCTGATTGCTCAGGGTATGCCGAGCATAATCATTAATTATCACCATCATATAGTATAAGAGATAAGAGTAATTTTGGTAACCATCAGCTGCAAGGCTGATTCATTCGGTTTAGGAGTTACAGCCGTTCAAAGGTATGTATCAAATGAACGATCAGCTGCAAGGCTGATCATAGGGTATTAATTGTAATATACACTGTAGCTCTGTGAACCACACCCTGATCTGCACCCTATGAATACCGATTCAGCCTTGCAGCTGATAGTTACCAAAATTACTCTTATCTCTTATATTAATAAGCCTTAAAATCCGTGTTAGTGTGACTTATTGACACCACCCTGACCACAGAATATTTCCGTTACGTCCGGCACACCCTAGTATGATTGTTTTTCTGTGCCCTAGGAAATCAGCAAACATCCGACGCTGATTGGCAATCTCTTCAACACGATAGCAAATCAAATTCAATTTCTAAAAAAACGCAACGGTACTTTACACCATCTTTACCTCAAGTCAGTTTACCATAAGTTTTATAGGTACTTTTTTTTACCTTGCTTGTTAAATGTCCCACTGCCGGGCAAAGGCCTCCCCTTTTACTCTCCATTCCTCTCTGTTGTGTGCAACTTTTGGCCAACTCTCTAAGAAGGCATCCATTTTATCCCAGGAAAAGGTGGAGAGATTAAAGGTACTATACTTTTTATACTCGACTAGTAGCAAACCGTTGACCGGAAGCAAATTAATATTAGAAGTTTCATTAAAATTTACTTTACACTTTGTATAATACAAATTTAATTCTGTGAACTCTCCCATGACCTCCGTCGTGAAGATGTCAATAAAAAAATGACCTTACTACACTCACATTATGAACCAAATCATCACACGCATCTCACATCAATTTATGTTCACGATCCATCCGACGCATCACAAAAATTACGATCACGAAGCGTTCAAATTACTGCAAATAACACATTCGTGTGTTGTGCTGAAGTAAAATTATAAAAATTTCTAAAAACATTATGTGGGTGGGTAACCTTGGGACTGAGTGAAATATGGCGTAGGTAAATAAGTATACTTAGTTATTATTATGTGCGAATGGCTTTTATTTCCTCCAACCAAAAAGAACAAATATTATAAAACAACTATACATAAAATCAAATTAAAAATCTGTATCTAAATTTTGGAGCCAAATCTTGGCTTGCGGCGTTAGTATCCATATATCCCCTAGACCCCCCTCCCCCTAGTATACTTAGTATACAGGGTCCTTCTTAATATGATAACCCTTTTTAAGGGAATGATCAGACCATCAAACTAAACAACTTTCTCTATGGGACCAACATCGAAATCTCCAAAAAAAAGAAACATTCTTCCCATACATTTGGCTCGAGAAGGTTTGCAGTTTTGTATGGACAACTGATTTTTTTTCACGATTTTGATGTTGGTGCTATAAAGAAAGTTGTTCAGTTTGACAGTCTGATCATCCCCTTTAAAATAGTCAGCATATTAAGAAGGACCCTATTATAGTAGATCAATCGTCTGTTAAAAAAGTTATTATCACATAATTAATAATCATTCAAGATTTTAATAAGCAAGACTATAATAGACTGAAGAATATTATGATATTTCTGATACAGGCAACAGGACTATACTAAGTTAAATGCAGTAAAAAAAATTTATTTCACGATCCGTATTAAAAAGTCCTACAAACCCGATCCGTGGCTTGTGTAACATTTTTAGTTTTCTTTAAAACCTAATAACATAACTATCTCGCAATCGCAAAACGTACTAGCTTTCGATTATTACAACTAACTGCATTGAATTTGGTGCATTCGTTTCGGCGCTAGATAGCCGGACTGATGGATCGTTCAAACTATAACTCCCGTCTTAATGCGAATAATGCGTTCTTTTGTTATGATTGTTAAAAAACAATTACCTACTTAATAAGTAAGAATAGACTAAATTTTTATGAAATCTCTGACACAGGCAACAACCTACTAAACACTATGCAGTAAAAAAAATATTGCAGGACGATTGCAATTAGGTCACGAGGCGGTGCAGCGGCCTGGGAAAGTATGGGTTGTTCCGCATTAATACACTGCTTCACATATGCTTTTTAAAATTTTCTTGTATATATCTACTTATAAACTTGGAGTTATAAATGACTCTATTTATTACTTCACTAAAAACTGGAATCTAGTTGCCCATTATTTACGCTATTATTGGCTTATATCTAAGTGGAGAAATCGGCAATCCCGTCTCGTTTATAGAAGATTCTTGATTTCTGCTATTATACGAGTAACTCATGTATGTCTTTCAAGACACGACCCCGAGTTAGACCCGGGGTTGTGTCATCAAAGACTAGGTTTTAAGACTATAATTAAGTTCATGATACTTATCTCCTCTTCTTCTTGTCCTTCTAGTCTTTGAAAATGTGCTGCCGAAAATTACATCTAAATTCTAATACATAGTTTTAAAAATATACAAGAGTGGAATTTACAAATAGGGGAATGAAATTTAAAATAATTACACTTCTATAGGAAATAAAAATAAAACATGTAGGTGTACATTAAATGCAATAAAACTAAACATCTACCACGATAATAGGTGTGATATCAAACAAGGAGCATGCGACGACAACATAAACATTACATTGTTGGTGCTTGCACACAACTGCAGCGTCTGTCTGACAGACAGCTAGACTGGCCAGCCCCACGTAAGGGCGGATACATATTTAAGCATGATGTTATCATTGTTAGAATCGAGGTCCAATTACTACCAACAAGTCTAAACAGAAGAGGACACTTTTTATTTACTTTAATTTCAGAATAAGCCTAAATGTATTGATCAGAATGATCTGATCTGATTGGGCTTGCTGGGGTGGTTCAGGAGGATGCAAGTGATCAATTTCGATTAACGAAAAACGTCAGTTGCTCCATAAAAGTTCTGCCTTTTCATTATTTCTCCATTATAAGTTGTTCAATTTGATCATCTGAACTGAACCACACATGAAAGGCCCTTCGTCCAAAAATTCCTTCTCATGGTAGCACTTCACATGGCCTATTTAGCAAATATATCTCACATGATAATTACGCGTTTCTGCGTGAAAATAGGCAATACGACTATAAAACATGGATCCTGGTAGATGTTTTGGTTGCATTTTTCCCTATTTTATTCCTTTTATGCGCATCGAAAATCAACGGGCGCCAGGAAACGCATATTTGTCATGTGTGATATTTGCCAAATAGGCCATGTGAAATGCTAGCATTATATTTCCTCTCCTCTCTAAAGTAAGATTTCTGTAAGATTGTGTGTAAGCCCCAACAGCAGTACGTGCAAACTACACTACACAGAACGGACAATACTAGTGTAGAGTATACAGTGCCTTGCAGGCACTCACCCCTCGATCGGATGGACAGCGCGATGGCGGCCACTGTTGGGCGCGGCGCGTGGAACGTCACCGTCTCCGCGACGTAGCCGTGGGCTGCTATAGGACAACAAGTGTTAACTGCCTCGTTGATACATTGTTGATGATATGAAGCTTATTTTAAATATCTTTTGTTTACGGTATGTTTCTTTGGCTTGACAAACCGACGATGGAACGACGTCACAAAAATAATTATTCTGTCCGTAGGTCCAGAAGTTTAGGTTGGGCGCGAACGACTATTTAAGTTTCCGGCACTTTTAAAATATATTTTTATATACAGGGTCCTTCTTATTATTCTGACACTTTTTTTAAGGGGATGATCACATCATCAAACTGTCAACTTAAATTATAGAAAGAGTCAACATATTAAGAATGACCCTATATGCTACTCAGCAAGACCAGAAGTTACTAACTCTCTGCTGGCTCAGTGAATCAGAGTGGGTCTTGGATTCCGAAACAAGAGAGCGCCACCTTTCCCGGTTCTGCGCAACCTCTTGCCAATCGCTGGCTTAAATTTTACGTCGGTCAGCCTCCACTATGTGTCATTCCAGCCATACCTGGACATTGTCAAGTAAGTTGTAACTAAACTTATTTCTTACAACTGCTATAAATAAAATACAAATTTCTCAAACTGCAGAACAGTTTCCTGACATGCCGATCCTTACTACCTACCTAGCTTAATAATTATACATATTATTTAGCTGAAAAGAACTTATAGAAAATTCAATCTTAAGATCAGCAGCGCCACAGACTCTGACTAACGTCTAAATTATTAAGGATATACTGGAGTTATAAATCACTGGTGAAATTATACCGGCATCAAAAATTTGTTGAATATAGAACAACAACGAATTGGCTTCTGCTGCAAAGACCGGTCCTTGAGTGTGAGAACTGCTGTAAGAACACTACTAATTCAAGTAGCACTACCCTGTAGCGTTACCCCAGCCCCATCAATTTAATGACGTGACGTAGTCTAATAAAGAATTTATTAAAATGAATCACGGGGCAAACACATTCGTAAACGTCCAGAAAAGGGGTCACAAACAATTTTCCTTGGCGAGTTAATCTAGGCAGGTGCAGAGACAAGTGGAGCGGAAGGCGGCGGACGATAAATCCCCCCGAACTTCCGCCACATTTGAAATTCTAATTCAAAATGGCCGCGGGTCGTGGTCGCCGATGTGGGGCGAGCGTTGGTACCCCGCCGCTTATGAACACTTTCATTTTCATAAACTGTGATGTGATGACCATCAACATTCACTGTCTTTAGATAGAGGTTGCAAAAACATGTGATTCAATCAGAAAAAGTAGATTTTAGCATAAGGCGCGTTATGTTTAAATCCAGACCAACTGAAAAACAGCACTGAATAATAATTGAGAATTACAGTAACTAAGAGCACATAGCAGCAGCAGTTAGGTACTTATTTGAATCTCGCTCATAATCAGTATTTCACTTGACCGTTAGTTATCAATAGATCGGACAATCGCGTGCAGACATAAACTTAACTGTTCAATTCATACGCGAAGGGGAACGCTATGGAAAACCCATTATGTTAATAATTTATATGCACTACTAACATTGTCTGAATTCGAAACACATTATTGTGTTGTTGTCAAATCCATTACAGATCGATCGATTTAAAAAAAAAAATTGTTCGTTTATTTTAGATCAAAGCGCAAGATCTTTTTCATTGTCTTGTTTAGGATCCTGAAACTATGATTTTTCCTTTGGAATATGACTATATCAATGTTTATGAGTGAAGATAATCAAAAGAAACACATTTTTTGCGGTTTGCAAGTATTGCAACAGCCCTAGGGTGGCAACCCTAGTATCTTTAATTACGGCCTTAGCAGTGGACTAATCACGTATCATTGCCTCATCATATCAGTGACTAGCTATTGCGGGGCATGCGTTGCAATGCCCCTTTTTATTCCCGACACACACTTGGTCGTTTCTTGCATAGCATATGTTCATCATGGATAATGTAGCATTCTATTGGTGAAATAATTATTCGGATCGGTCCGATTCGGAGCCTATACAATACAAACAAACAAAAAATCTAATCTTTCGTCTTTATAATATTAGTAGTGTAGAAGATAATCAACAGGAACATCACTATTGCTCGTGTCTCCTACGGGGTTGCGACATGACTAAGGGTGGCATGCGTGAACCATACCACTGGAATATTGTCTCATTGCTTATACAAAACAAGACATGGAGAATTCTTCCAGTGGAATCTTGGATTATTTTTTAAACATTCTGATTGTGTCAAAAAGCTTTGGTTTTACGTTCATGTTATAAGTAAAGTGGAGACCTAATTTGCTAAAAATTACAATAGTGAGTCAGGTGGAAACTTTTAAACAATTTGATCTAGTCTAGTCTTCTAGTGATTTTTTGTAACAAATTACAGGACAATTTGAACAAGACGTGATTGATCCGCGGTCGGAGAAAGGTATCTGTCGATGTCGCTTTGCTCTAGCGATCACCGCGCGATGCATTATCGCTCCATCAAATTACAGAGCGTTGTTATTATAGGCTTGTCACAGTGATTTCCGATCTGGTTCGCTAGTGAATAATGAAGCTACAAAGTACAGTCATTATGTTATTGACGAGATAAGGAAAAATAAAACGACAAATTAACTTTCATTGGTAACTGAGTTAGAATTACAACAACAGTGTTATCTAGTTTTAGGGTTCCGAAGTAATAAATATCTTGGACATTGTCAGTCACACAAATTATCTAGTCACATTTAAAGTACCAGAATCTAGCCTGAACGTGTATTATGATGACTAGACAAAAATATAGTTTTTTAAGGGGGTGACCAGACCTTCCAACTGAACAACTTTCTCTATAGGACCAACAACGAATTCGCGAAAAAAAAATTTGTTGCCCCATACAAAACTGCAATCCTACTCGAGCCAAATTTATGGGACAGCTGATTTATTTTCGCTATTTCCGACACTGGTCCCATAGAGAAAGTTGTTCAATTGGACGGTCTGATCATCCCCTTAAAAAAGTGTCAGCATATTAAGAACGACCCTGTATAGATACAAACATCCATGACTAGGACTATATTCATATTCATCATACAGATATTTGTCCCTTACGGAAATCCGTTTGTATGCACTAACTTCGATTTGCTTTCTCATTTTCGCTCATAAATAATAACTCAAAGAAGGACAGAGCAATTATATAAAAGAATCAAACTAATGGCTACTATCATTTGAATGTCCGACATGCTCTTAACCAGTTTTCAAATATTGATGTACTTTTTTATGGCGATTAGACACACTCCTTTGAATACAAGTAAGAAGACCATCAGTAGGTAGCCGTTGCATAAGATACAATACAATGTATGGTAAAGTCTGTGTCGGTTGAACGGAATCACGCGTGGTTGACTCGACTCGACGCGTACCCTCAGCCCCTCGGACACTATTGCGAGTGGCTAGCGAGGCTGATACTTGTACTACTGTTGTCTATATGACAGTTACAATTTGTATCAGAAACACGATAGTACTGAGATACAATGTATGATCAGGTAACAGTGGTAAGGCGGTGGGCAGAATTACGCATGGTCAGGCGTAACCCTTTTTATCCTTCCATCGCAAGCCTTTATTGTCATTTCTCTATGGTTCGTTTACTTTGCAATGTTTAGCCAAAACATTTATCTCTTATCCCTAGTGTTTAGCCCCAATATTGAAGGATATATTACTGTTGGCGCGCTCCATTCAAACGAAGTCTGATGATATTATTATTAATACTAACCAATTAAACTCGATCTCTATGCTTGTATCTTGTAAGATTTTCCTTAATGTATATAGTTTTAAAGTTAGAGTGCCTCAAAGATTTCCATACAAATCTTAAATTAATCCTAGCATTTAAACTGTATATTTAAACGAAAATCGGACACGATACAAGCATAGAGATTTTTTTCTAGATTGTTTCTGCAAAAAAATTTCATTGAGTTTAATTGATTAGTATTGAAAATATCACCAGACTTCGTTTGTATGCAGCGCGCATTTACGCATTCGGAATAAACTTCTCTTAAGGAAACGCCTAATCTTTACACTACAGCATGAGTGATTGTCAACCGATATAGCCTGTGCTGACACGAAAGAAAAACATGGATTGACATCGAGCTTCCTAAAACGTAGGTATGGTACTCGCATTAAACATACTCATATGTGTCTTTATATGAAAATTTATGATTTGGACCTGAAAAAATTCAAGTACACTTAGGGCCTTCTTCACCACTTCTGAATAAGTTCTTGTTAGCTTATGCGACAGCTCATTTGACTTATTCTTCATACAAAATATGTCAAATGAACTGTCGGATAAGCTAACAAGAACATATTTGGAAGTGGTGAAACAGGCCCTTAGTGTTGCAAGTTGCAAGTAGTGTTGCTTTTTTTTCGATACGACATTACAAGACTGCTAATATAACTAAAGAGTTATAAATTATGTTCAACATCAAATTAAACAGATTGACAGATTAATGATGCGTGCTGATAAGCATCTACTGCCGATGCCGGACGTTGATTGTGTCGTGTTGCCCTCTCACTTTTATTTCAATACTTCCTGTGTTACAGAAACAAATATCTACTTACATAAACATTGAATAGAACAAACACATTCACACTCTTAAATTGACGGACCGGTTGCAGATTTTGCAGAGAAAAAATGGAAACTCCCCTGCATATTCTTTTTGAATGTGGTCCACTGATGTACAATCGAAATATTTATCTTGGTAGACACATGCTGACTTCAGATGAGATACAAAACCTCTCTGTTAAAAACCGACTGCGATTCTTGACTGCAATAGAATCCCTATTGCAGTCAAGAAAAGGGAACTATAAAGATAGGGATTAAAAGGAGGGGGGGGGGGGGGGGGGCACAAAAGATCAGCGATTGTCGCAGTGACACAGGCACAGTCGAAGCCTCCATTATATTATAAAACGACACTTTTTTTAGGGGATGATCAGACCGTCAAAATGAACAACTTCCTTATGACACCAACTTCGAAATCGCGAAGAAAAATCAGCTGTTCCATACAAAACTGCAAATCAAATCGAGCCAAATGTACGGGACAACACATTTCTTTTCGCGATTTCGATGTTGTTCCCAAAAAAAAATTTCAGTTTGACGGTCTGTGGTGCTATTGTGTAATTTTGACGATTACGGTTGATTGAACCATTTTGACAGTTCAATAAGAGTTCGGCTGCCAAACGAACATTTTTGTATTGTGTAACCGAACACGACCGATCGACCGATCCCACTCGGATGAATGAATGATTTCCCTGGTTTTTCCCTTCATAAGTACCCTTAAAAAAGTTTTAGCATATTAAGACGGATCCATTATAAACATTAGGTACGATTAGGCAGCGAAGTTTCAATAGTAAAATATGAAAAGCTACTAAACTATAAGCTACTGATAGATGGGCGGTACGTTACGAGAATTATTTGGACAGCTAAATTTCGTTTTCTACATTTCTCTCAAACATGACATAAGTAAACAGAGCACCCTAACTAAATACATAACATATCTATAACAAACTGGAATGAAAGTGAATTGTAAATAACTAATACTTGAATCTCACGGCTCCGCGTCACAGAGCAGGTAAATGACTATTATTGAATGGATACTCGCGAGTGTTTCTGTTACAAAACATCATCATTTCTGCTCTACATCGCATCGATCGCCAGCAATTAACATCTACGATGAGCCGTAAACAAACAGACGAACGACCCCGCTAGGGTTACCATCATAAAGCCAGGCTGAGAAGTATCGGACTTATTGACTACCTGTCACCACATGACGTAGTAGTAAAACCTACCATGTTTAACAAGACTTAATATCTGTTGCAAAGTTTCCGACTACCTTAAAAGGGATGTTTAGTCGATGGCATGTCATAGACTTTGCCTTGCCATATCGTGGCGAAGAGATTTCTTGTAGCTAAAGCGGGCAGACTTCAGATAAAGCCAAAAAGACAGGTTATACCCGAAAAATTACGCATGCATACATGCATAAGCTCACGACTATATTCCCCGAGGGGGTAGTCAGAGATATTATGAATCCTCAGAACATCCACGATTCACTAGTAGTACCGAAACTCTGTCCAGTGTGACGTTGAGTGAGCTCGTCACCACTTTGTAATGGACAGTGGGTACAAAACATGCCTCGAAATTGAAGCATGATGGTTTCCTCACGATGTTTTCCTTTACAGAAAAGCCAGTGCCAGCTTCACCGAAAAATTTCGAACGTTGGTAACCCTAACCTAAGCCCGAGCGAATCTCTTCTTTTGCATCAAGAGAGAGTGTGACCAAGTCCTTAACTAATTAAAAAACCGTACTACAAAATTACGTAAAACAAACATCCATCTACATTTATAATTGGTGAAGTCCGAGACGAAATTCCCCTAATTTAGTATTTAATCAATGAAACTTCGTAACGCTACGGATCAGACCCGAGTTGAAGATTGATTGCTTCCTGGATTACATGTAGTATTATTTAGAAACAAATTGATCAAATTCTCATACAGTCTAATTATTGAACGGACTGTATAATTTGCCTAATCCGTTGTTTAAAAGTCATATCGACATCGACACTTTAACATAGCATATGCTCACGACTAGATTCCCCGAAGGGGTAGTCAGAGATATTCTGAAACTTCAGAATATCAACGTTTCACTAGTACCGAAACTCTTGCCCAGTGTGACGGGGAGTGAGCCCTTCGCCACTTTAACATGATACACAGTGCACACAATAATGCAGTAATTCCACTAGGCAACGTAATAATGCCTATGCTAGATAACAGGGATTTACAAGAACACAGACGCGCACCGAATGATGTGCCCTCTGAAACTCCCTGAGGTGTGTAGAATACTAGTGTGTAGAATGTGTGCGTATTTCTTGAATGATTGGACAACGCTATTATTAGAGCAAAGGCAAGGAAATAGTTTCCTCTACCATAAGGTTGTGTGTACTTCATCTTCTCTTAGAGACATACCTGCATTATTGCCATAGCTTCTTTTTGTTTGATGTAAATAAAGAACCTATGTTTCATTTATTTAATTACAGTACCAGCTGTAGGCACAGCAATTAATTGTGCCATTATCGTTCAAACCTTGATATTCAATTAAACTAAATGTTCAAATAGGTACCGAACGAAAACGTCGGAAGTGCTTAGTGAAAAATTAATAGTAGATTAAGAAAACAATGAATATCCGACACTTAACAAAATACACACATAATTAAGTGTTAGGTACGAGCACCTACTGGCCACAGTTGTGAAGGGCGAAGGACTTTGAAGAACGATCCAATCAAACTCTCAAAGCGTACGAAGACCTCTAAATATTAGAAGGTGGTTCTAATCCGCATTTGTGAATCATTTCCTTAAAGGAAGTGTTAGTAGTGATTTTTCAAAAACTACAATTCCGCATGACGAGGGTTTGTTACTCGGAATTATTGTTTTTGAAAAAGTGATGGAAGAAGTGAAAATTATGTGAAATCTAGAATGTAGTAATTAAAAACAACCATTCCAAAATATTTGCGTTTCCTAGAGGGAAGATTGACTCTTCCGTAATAAGAGTATGGAAATGATACATTTATAATCATCATATGCTCACGACTCACTATATCTCTGTCGACTTCAGAATATTGGGGGTAGTCAGAGATATTCTGAAACCTCGGAACATCTCCGATACTCTGCCCAGTGCGACGGGGAGTGAGCCCGTCGCCACTTTTAATGGACAGTGGGTACAATACATGCCTCGAAATTGAAGCATGCAGGTTTCCTCTCGATGTTTACCCTCACCGAAAAGCCAGTGGTGTTACAAATCGTACATTAATTCCGAAAAACTCATTGGTACGATTCGGCTTGGACGGGGATGGAACCATCGCCTCCTGCACGGCAGGCAAGGTTAATCGCCACTGGATCACCACGGCTTACATTTATCTGTTAACACATTATACCTACGTGTCTCGTTTAATGTCCATGAAAGTGTTCATCAGAAGAAAAATAATTGGCAGGAAAGGTATTTCAAAAATTTGTTTTAATTATATTAGTTTAGGGCCGTAGTAGTGTCAATAATTTTAATCAAATTGTTGTCTAACAAACGTAACATCGATCGTCTATGTTAATTTAAAAGATCAGTTTAATGGGTCAAAATATAAATTGATCATTTCATCGAATCCACGCTTTTCAAGTCGAATCGATTGACCTGATCGTAACCCGGTAAATCCGTTTGACCAACACAAATACTTAATTACATAATATTGCAATATTTCCCATTTCCTTATCAACTGTCCCTCGAGTCATAGTTTTGCGTAAACAGTTATTTAGCGTTGGTTGCTACTTCTAAGTGTAAATGGGAGGAAGTGTCGGCCTCTTGCCACTAACAATGGCCCACCGAAACAGATCGCGTCGCCGTCGCTGTCGGTCACTCGTTAGCCACTCACTTATCTGCCCGTGGTCTGGAGGAAGAGACGCGTTAAGTATTGAAATGTTGTGTTTGTCATCACTCATCACTCGTTAAGACTGTCTTGAAGTCAGCGCACCATGACATCGTTATTAGTCAACCGTTTAGCGGTCTTGTGAAATACCTAGAAGCATACAGTAACTAACCCTTGTTGGATGCGTCAGTAGTAAGTTATAACTTGCTGTCAGATAAGTTTCAAGCAGCCTCATTGGGCTTCTGACCTAGCTTAACGAATGGAATCATAGTAAGTAAAGGATATCCTATCCAGGTATTGCCGGTTGTAGCTATTGGCAAAGTTTGGGCCAATTTTTCCAATTTATGGTTAGATGATATACATATACGGTTGTGAAGAAATTACAAAACCGCTTACGAACTCCAAAGTGGACATTTTCTGTTCTCGTACCGATATACCGGTAATAGGCATTTAAGGCAATGCTTGGCCGACTGTGATCTACATGCAAAGACACTTTAAAAATAGTTGCAAAGCTCTTCAAAAGCTCCTAACATGGACGTAACGTTAGGAGCTTTTTCAGTTGCATTTATAAATCAATAGGCCGAAAGAAAATACACCTAGATCTTCCTTAACATGAGCGCATACTTATAAACTGAACAAAACATTTTGACGATTTAGCAGAGACAGACGTCCACACCAAACAGTGGGACGTACCTTGCTTCAACATTTACGCAATCGCCCTTACCACAATATTTACGAAACTCCTTCAGTATGAGGAAATGAAAATATTTAAGTGTTGAGGATGCCAGTTGCCGGTGCTATGCAAATGCAAATGACATGGCGTGCTGGTTGCGAATACACTAGGCACCTAGTTTACTGCACCGTGCACACATTAATTAGCTATTATACTTCAGGGGTATTGTTCGAGGGGGTCGGTGACCTCTGCAAGGTGCTGGTCAGTTGGGTTTGCTGCTCCAGGAAATATCGGTGAAGATTTATTGATTATTGGTCTAACGCAATTGTTGTCATGTGTTGGGTGGGACCGACATTATGGCAGGTACCAACAATGGAGCTTTGAATGGTCTTGAGATTGTTTCCTGAAATTAAGGATTAGGTACGAAAGAAGCAATCGGAAATATTTAAGGCTTTTATTTTTATTAAGCTTTTACTACCAGCCCAAATAGTTTCCGTAAATTTTTAAGGAATAATTAGGAGCATGACCCAGTGAGAGGTCAATCGATACGTACCTACGAGTAACAACCCTAGTCTTTGTCGATATAAAGTTGATTGGAGTGATGACTCGACTGTTTTCTACATAAATGTAAATAGTGTTGCATGCAAGTAGTTGGCAGTGAAATGTGTCGGGTTTGGCCTCGATGCAGAGCAGTTCAGGAAAAGTTTTTGTTAGACAGTAACCGTTGTAAGCTTGTAAACTCAGAGCTGCAAGTAAGGAGGCGGGCGGTAATTGGCCAAGAACTGAAATTGGGCAGTTAAGGCCCGGTTATTCGAGTGCAAGCTTCTCTTTCTTACAAGCATAAGTTTGCAATTAGCCATCCCGCTTCAATTGAAGGCAGGTTCGCAATAAAACGTATTTTTCATCAATATCTTTTCTCTTGGGTGGTGGGGGAAAAAACTAGCCTGAGGATAATTTAGATAATGTCATTTCCTATTTTTCAGTGATTTTTTTTTTTGTAGTGAACTTGAAATTTTTTTAATAAACTTACCTATCTTTGTATGCTTTTATGATCGAGAGAAGTAATAACTATCGTGTTTTGAGCCACAGAATAATCAAGAACACTTCATGAACTACAAAATGTATTTTTTTCTGGATTAATACAACGACTATTTTTCATGCCTTAAAACTCAACCAAAAACAGGTCGATTTGGAAGATATTAGGTTAATGAACACTTTAAGGTCAGAATGAACGGATAAAATAAATGGACATGATTGTTGTTTTTGACGAAGATAACTACGTTTACCAAACCATGTTTTTATACTACAGGTATCTAATAAACATCGTGAGGAAACCTGCATGTTTCAATTTCGAGGCATGTATTGTACCCACTGTCCATTATAAGTGGCGACGGGCTCACCCCCCGTCACACTGGACAGAGTTTCGATACTGCTGGTGAAACGTGGATGTTCTGAGGTTTCAGAATACTTCTGACTACCCCCTCGGGGAATATAGTCTTGAACAAATGCTGGTATCTAATAATCGTAACACGTGAAACGGCCTTTGCTGTGTAGTTCATCAATGTAATGTACTTACAAAATATTTAATATCAATCATTGCAGTAGAATTTTTAGGAGTTTATAGGTACATTTGCGAATGGTTTGAATAATTCTGAAGGATACTTTATAATTTTCATAATTCTTCGCATATCCCTATACATAAACACTGCGGCTTTTAATATTTTTAAAGACAAATTAGAACGTGTGGTATCACAATAATGGGCGATCAAACTGAACAACTTTCACAATGGAGCCAAAGTGTAGAAAAAGAAATCTGCTTTCCCATACATTTGAGTCGAGACGGTACTGCAGTTTTGTATAGTACAGCAGATTTTTTATTTTTTCTCGATGTTGACTCCATAGTAAAAGTTGTTCAGTTTGATGGTCTGAATCACCCCCTTAAGCATTACTAGGGTGTTTTGTTACACCCTGTACAGGGTGCTAGTACAAATAGTTGAATTACTTAAAGGGGTGATTGTACCTATGATACTGAACAACTTTCCCTAAGAAGTCTATAGGAAATACACAAAAAAAATGTTTGGACTTCCCATACTAAATTCAAGCAGATGATCGAACGTTTCTATGAACTTGTTACTTAGGGAAAGTTGTTCAGTATCATCGGTACAATCACCCCTTAAAGTAATGCAACTGTTTGCCCTAAGACCCTTTATATGTGATAGCCTCCATTTCATTGGTTGCAATCGAAAGCTGCTGGATTGGTTTAAACTCCCTGGTATCGCAACCACTTCAGGCTTAAGAATCAATATCGGTTCTATTAATCGCCTATCACTCGCGTGTGCATTAGGTATACTACCCACCTACTATCTACGACACATGCAAATTGCCAATATGTAATTAAACTTCTCGTAAAATATAGAACGTGAAGAATGAGTGGCGTGAGGCACTTGACCGGTTCGCAATGTGCACCGTACAACTAGGAGTTACCTTACAGTTCACAACTCAGGTCCTCAGACAGGACTCTTCTGCATACGATATAAGAATGAATATGCCTCGATTTTGGGGATTTCGTATATGTAAGTTGTAGACTGGGCCACACTAGGTCTGGCACGCGACCAATTATATCGCCATACTATGTAGAACATGTAGTGTTATTGTAACCCAAATCTGGTAACAGTTTCTTTTAATTGATTGTACGAAGGTTTGACTCGCTTGCAAAACTAAAGTGATTGATTTACTGCATACAGACATGCGAATAGATTATGTTTTGAAAGTTTTGTGGTTGATCAAGGTTTCTCCTAAGTCCTAACGCACACGGTACATCTCAAGAACGTACTTCATTTCCGGGTGTTAAAAAAAATTGCTATCGACCCTACTATTTTCAAGCCAAAGTTTATGGCTTTTCAGTGAAGGAAAACATCGTGAGGAAACCTGCATGCTTCAATTTCGAGGCTCGACGGGCTCACTCCCCGTTACACTGGACAGAGTTTCGGTACTAATAGTGAGACTTGGAAGTTCTGAGGTTTCAGAATATCTCTGACTACCCTCTCGGGGAATATAGTTGTGAGCATATGCTTATGCTATTTTTAAGTTATAATAAATCGTATAGGTGTGAAGCTTGCTGCGTAACTGTATGATTAGAACTGTTGGCTGTTGTATCAACATTTCTAAACATACCGAAAGGGAATATGTTCGTTGGTTTTATGCAATTGCCATCTTATGGCTACACTGGCTACATTATTAGCCACATCCGGGCTATTCAGAAATGCCCATTAGACCAGCAGCAGTCGCCGTAGCCGTATCGACATGGAAGACATCATCATCATAGCCATGGGCTGATGGCTGTCACCACTTGATACATCATTTAATTCTGAAACCTTCAGAATGCCAAAATAAAAAGAAAATAGCTAGTTGCGAACCTTCTGACGAACCCGATAGGGATTGTAGTCGTGAGTTTATAATGTATCTAGTGATTGATCAGTTTAATACCTATTTCAGCTTAAGTTGATATTCTAAAATGTACTCGTAATTTGAGTGACATAACAAAGAAAGGTTGTAAAATAGACAGACCGGAAATTGTAGTCAATTTAATGTGTTAGAAAGTAAAACTTTGAAACTTCAATTCTTTCTAAATTAGTTTATTGTTTCCGTTTTTTCTGCAAAGCCTTGATCAATAGGATAGTCAAATACGTTACAACTTACAACACAGTTTTTGTTGTAGAGGCGTCCTGTATAAGTAGACGACACCTGCTGGAATTACTTAACAGCACTATATTATAGCCATGCTTTTTTTCGTTTGCAATGGAGGCAATTCGGATATTCATTTATCAAAAAACTATATAAACAGGTCAAAAACTCAAAATGTATTATTCAAAATAATATCACATGGATAGCTTTCTGACGTCATTTTTGACTTTACCACCGCGTCGGATGGTGACCCGTTGTAGAGAAGATGCGGCCAGAAACTCTACAACACACATCATTTAAAAAAAAATATATATAGACAAAGTACACTTACAAAATACAATATTACATAGTGTAACATTGTCAAGACCAGACATTTTGGTCAGTCATATAATCATCGAGTTTATAGTATATCAGCTTATGTGTTAACCCGCCATATCAGAATGACGGCACACTTTCGTGCTGTAATTTCTAAATCTAATAGTACATTATAGGTACATTTGTGGAGGAACTACTGTGGAAGGTTCCTCCGGTGAAAAGGGAAGATCTTACGCCAGGCTAGGTGTGAAGCCTGGGGACCGACCGTGGTCCAATAGATCTTAGTTGGACCTTGCATATATATATCGAATCTCTGTGACTATTTCTCTTGCGCGATTCATGTCTTGTATGCGATTATGAACCTTATGTGAAGCGGCTAACGGGTTACCAATGTAACGTCGCAAGTTGTCTTACGTGCACATTTACAAAGTGCGACCGTAGTGCCATCTATTAGCTTCGTTGCTATAACTTGTGGTTCTTGACATCTGTGGCAAGTCCCCACACATTTATTTAAGACAGTTCGCGAAAATATACCCGCCATCTTGACACACATTAGTTTTCCTACTCCTCCTGCCTTCTTTGCTTTACTTCGTTTCTGGTTGCAGGATGTATTAGAGTCATTCCCATTGAGGGTGCACTTGTCCATTTTGGAGAACATAATTTATTTGATTATTTTATGTTTTCTTCTGATGACGAGTCCCAAACCTTGTACACCTATTTTTAGAAGGTACCTGGAGTGCGATTTTTGAAACTTATGCACTGAACTCAGCAGTTGAAAATGTCAATATTACTATGGAGATATGCATCTTTCTACTGCTGATTTGACTTTCAAAAATCATACTTCAATAGTGCGATTTTTGAAAGTTAAATTATTAGTAGAAAGATGCGTATCCCCATAGTAATTTTGACATTTTCAACTGCTGAATTGAACAAATGAGTTTCAAAAATCTCACTCCTGGTCGTTGACGTTGAATTGTGATGTACGATTGTTTTCTATCAGGTTCAATTATCCGACATACTCGTAACAAGAGTGTAATAAAACAGTTCACAACTTTTGCTCAGCACGCGATTTACTATAAAGAGCGAGCGAAATATGGGTTGGTATAAGAAATGGGCGTTATTTAATTTAAGTGCCGTAATTTTTAAAACTTAGTTCCCAACTTATTAGTCTTATAACCAGATAACTCGTTAAGTCAAACTTCCTTCTTTGGTCGTTCCTTCCCTTCAGAACCGGTCGCACTGCTTTCATTGTAAATAGTTGATGAAGGCGTATCTACTGAATCCTAATCTCAACGTCGGACTCAGTACTGATAAATATTGATACAGGAAGGCAGCTCAGAGTATCAAGCCGCCAACAGGGCTCTGACTTGACTTAACTTCACGACGACCGTAATCTCTTCCGGGGTGATCAGAAACTTCACCAATCATCATTTGAAGAGATCTATAGCAGTAGGTACTGTTCACTGACATCCAATGTTATTTTCCGGAACCAAATACCTAACACGTAACTCAAACTTAAAAATAAGGGTTTGTTACCACGATACCATCTAAAGATACTGTAATAGCTACCTATCCCTTCTGGGTCACCGATGGGGTGTCAAAGTTCTAGAGTGGAGACCGCGAACTGGTAGGCGTAATGGTAGGACGCCCTGCTGCTCGCTGGACAGACTACATAAAAAAAGTGGCGGGGAGCGACTGGATGAGGAAGGCCGAGGACCGATAGTGATGATCCCTTCTGGTTGCCCTTATGCCGTTGGTTTAAGATCATACATATCGGTTAACATTGCACTTCGATGTCCTTGCGTGGTCGTTCCCCTACTTGTCCCGCAGTAATATATTTTCGTTTCGGAAAAAAAGAGCAGACCTTGTGCATGCGCGCAGCAGCAGTAGAGCAGCAGCAGCGGCAGGCAGAGCGCGCGCGCCGCCATGCTGCCGCTACCGCTTCGGACGCATGCCGCCACCGTCAATGTCGCCCGTGACCGCGCCTGCGTCCGCACTCCTGTAGTTAAACTCTGGTGCGATGGGGACGTCTGCGGACAAAACATTTTCTTCAGTAGGTATTGATCATCAAAGTTCGCAAACAAGAAAACTAAAATACATAAATACATATTCTCAGTCCTTACTCCCACTGGATAAACTCACGATAAGTAGCCTATCGGATTCTATTTCGGTAGGGTACAAAGGCAGTCCTCCGTCACTCGGTCGTAGGAACCGAGATAAGTACCTCGCATCGCTTACGATGCGCTTGTATGAATTCTGCCGCTCGCTCCAGACGACAACGTCGCATACGACGCGCGCTGTACGAAGTATCGTAGTAACAACAACGCTGTGTCAAGCGCTATTAGATATATTTTCGCGCGTACCATTCGGCAGTAGGTAAATTATTAAAGCGGGAAAACTTAACGTTTTCTAAGGAAGTGATATATATCTGTTAAGAAGTAACTAGTAATCTGTGGCAAAGGGTAATAATCCTTTCCTATGCCTTCGAGTCGTTTTTAGAAATGATCCTCCAGAAACTAAACCGCGTTTCCAATTAGACCACACATAATATGTACACTACTTTCGATTTAAATAATGAGATACAAATCAGACAACTACTTATTAGACGTAAAGAGACAAGTAAGTTTCACAGTGATCTGATGGTATCCACGCGTGCCAAGTGTCGACTGTTTGGTGAAAACTACAGATAACACACACGCATACATATTTATATACTTATACACTATTTATATGTACCTACATGTTTAACTGCCATAACGTTTACATTTCTCTATAGTTAAATATTGGGTCAGCGGAGAAATCTCTTAGAAATATGTCAAAATTAATTCAAACCAATCGCAAATTCAATAATATTAAAAGGGGGAAAAAAACGCAGACTATTATTTGGTAGAAGAGTTTGCAATGGGACTGAGTAAGTTAGTCGATTAAATGTTTGGTGATTAAAGTAATTTCCTAACCTATAGTCTAAACTATTATAAAACTGTAACATAAGTGTTTCTGTCTGTACATTGAAGAATAATATTACAATATAATTTGTAGGTGTCCCTGACTCCATATCAACCATTTTTAGATTTTTTGTCTGTCTGTTTATTTGATTGATCGAGCATCACGCAAAAACTACTGAATCAACTTTGGTGAAACATTTTTGTTTCATAGCTTATGATTTGACTAAACATTTTGTATATAATTTATACGAACAAAGTCGCGGGTAAATGAACTCAATTCGCTTTCCTTTAAAGTAAAAAATAAAAACTAACTGTTTTTTCATGCCCAAACATTAGTTCGTCTTCTAGTTCTAAAATATCAAGTAATTAAATAAATGAATCACACATACACGTAGATTTGGTTTACTCTCGACCGTAGCGCCCAAACCTCACGGGGCTGTATTTAGAAAGCGGAAAAAAAGCATCAAAATCGCAGCCAGCATCGCTCAGGCCTCACGCCTCGGCCAGATTTCCCTTTCTTCAGGTTCATTAACATGCATTGTCTAGTCTTGTACCGTGTTGTATGGAGTTTGCTGCAAACGGACCGTACCTTAATCTTGATGCGTGCAGAGCGCAGATTGAGTTGATTGGTGATAGTTAGTTGATCACTTTTACCGGAACAGGTATTTTTGGGGCGTGAAACAGCAATTCTCACGTGAGTCGTTAAAAATTGGTTCAGTTTAGATTGATTGGAAAATTAATTTAATGGGTAAGCTAGTATATAATTTAATTACCTATGAGCTGAACAAACGACTTCAGATGCTGATGACGATAATTGTATGCGATATGATATGATTGAGTATGATGATTGACAAGATTACTGATTTTTCCTTTTAAATAATTTGTCAAAAAGAGGACTCGAAGGAAAAAAGTTGGCTAATTTCAGAGATACCGTAAAATTGAGCCAACAGTGTTTGTAGGTCTCGTTGATGTCTTTTGTACCGGCGTGTTGAGATGAAAACAAATACATGAAAACATGTATAAGCTTTTGTTAAACCTACTACGAGTATTTTAAAAGAGTTGTTAACACTTTTAGCTTGTCTCGTACTTAAAATTTGATACTCCTGCGAGCTATACGGATAGTTACGTATACTGGTAAAACTACTTATAATGTATCACTCTCGTCTTTTCGCCTCAAAAGTTTGCCTCAAAACGAAGGGTCTTTAGTTCTACATGTTCGATGGTTTTAATGAAACGCACAGTGGATGTGATGCGGGAAGTAAAACCTGTCCTTACTAATGTTGCCACATGAGCGCACACGGTGCGCAGGCGCAGGGCGATCGGGTGGCGCGGCGGCGGCGCGGCCTGGGCCTGGGGCGTCACGGACGCTAAGCTTACTGCCGATCGCTCCGTGTTACCATACGATGCTATAGTACAGCTCAACAGATACGGTTTCAATCATGTGTACCTGTCTGTCTTGACAGTTAAACAACTCTACCCAAACTGAGATATCTCTTGTGCTCTACATACATATAGGGTCCAACTTAATATGCTGAGACTTTTTTAAAGGGATGATCAGACCGTCAAACTGAACAACTTTCTCTATGGTACCAACACAGAAAGCGCGAAAAAAAAGTCTGCTGTTCCATACATTTGGCTCAAGTAGGTTTGCAGTTTTGTGTGGAAGGGGTGATTTTTTTGGAGGACGGAGGAACTGTTGAATAGTTAGAAACATTGCTACAACTACCAACTTTCTGTTTAAGAATGCAGTTGTAGCAATGCTCACATTTAGTAATTTAAGTTTAAAGATGAAATGACGTGTTAAGTAGTGAGAGGTGGCTAGCCTCTCGCCCGCATAAACACTACATAAGAAACGTTTGAGCCCTGAGTCGCTTCGTACGACATCCACGGGAAGAATTGGGGTGGTTTATTCTAAACCTCACGGCTCGGTTGTGCTCTTGTCGCCTTCATTGTGCTCTACGAGATCTGTAAATGAGGTCTTATTAGAAATCGAATTTAGTATCAGTTATACTAAATGCTATCTTCGACAAGACCAAGGTGTAAGTATAACTCATGTGTACAACTTACAGAACGCTAGATAATTTCAGAAGCATTCGATTTGATTATGATGGCGCGAATCCATCGAGAAACGGTAGTTAGTATCCATACTGGTCTCACAATAGGATCACCACGATCCATTGTGAGATAATAGTAAAAGTTGCAGCCTTACATGATCCTTTTGTAAAAAGATTAAGTAATAGGAGAATGTTCTTGATTTTCCAAGCAAGGTCACCTTCTATTACAGAGGATGCAAAAGACTGAACCGGACTCAAGCTGGCAAGATTGGGAATTTTAGAGGAAAGTTCTACCAATTTGGCTCAACGTGACAACAATGACATTGTTGTCATCCAAATGTGACCTGCCTGGGAAAAGTACTTAATTAAGAATTAAAGATCACATCGTATTGATATTTACCCATACAAAGATTGATTCCGCTTAATGTTGCGAGCTTGCAAGATTGCTAAAGCAACACTACGCCTTAAAGGGAAAAGCGCTTTTAGCAGGTTTAACTCTAGAAAAATCTAAGTAACGTCATTACGAAGTGATTTTTGCAAAGCAGCGGCGGGGACGTAGTTTGTGACCGAGTTGCTTGCAGTCTCGCGCCGGCGCCACCAGCTCACTCGGAACCACTGTTACTCGCTTCCACCTGTAACGTTCCATAACCATAACCCACCGCACAGAACATTGCTACGACGTCATATTATAAGTACCTATTTAATAGTGAACAAAAAGTTTGGTACCTACCGTACCTCGAAACTTAAGTTGTAAAACTATCGGTGAAATTGATATAATTAGCATCCTTTTAAACTAAAAGTCTACCCATCATACTAAACAACTTTGGCTGTAGGAGAAAACCGATCGGAGCGAAAAAAATTTGCTGTTCCATACTAAACTGCAATGCCTACTCAACTCGACTCGATTTTTTTTGCTCCGATCAGTTTGCTCCCATAGTAAAAGTTGTCAGTTTGATGGGTAGACTTTTAGTTTAAATGGATGCTAATGATATCAATATCACCCTGTAGTTACTTGCGTAACTAATTAACTTTGTTATTTTAGCCTCCACCAACACGCGCGGTGGAGTATGGCCCACTCCCTCTCACCCTTATTAGTGAGAGAATGCCTTTGCCCTGCAGTGGGATTCTACAGGCTATAACTTACTTACTTTTTATTTAGTTTGTCACTTTGGACTTGGACTGAAAACGTTATAGATTAATTCGTATTAACATAAACTAAAGTGGTATTCTTTAGTACCATCATTAAATTGCTGCTTGTCTTGTATTCATTTAATTGTTTAATTTTTTTTCAATGAAATACTTACTAAACTGTTTACCCTAAAAAACTGAAATACGCTAAACGTCAACCCTAGATCGTTTGTGTGAATATAAGGTGTTTGTTGCTTGAGATTCAAAGGCAGTAGATATGCTTATTATGTAAAGTAAAGAGTAAGTATATCGTTTATATGATGATCAGTCTGTCAGAAGCGGTGTGTTGGCGCGTGCCTAACTGGGTCTGCCCGTTGCTCGACTCTACTCCGCGTCATGCTTCCACAGCTTTTACTATGCCACTTACTACAGCGCAGCCTGCCCCATACCTACCTACAAACTGTACGCACCATAAATAAGATCGTTACTATGTTTATGTCTTTTAATATATTAGATCTGATGCTCTACTTTACTCCAGTTGGGTAACTACGCAGAGAGCCGAAATATTTTGATGAATTAATTAAATACCTTGGTATTTAGAGTTAATAGGGCGGCAAGCTTTGCGCTGTTAAGATCAGGAAAAATACATGTTATGATAAAAATAATGTTATGTCTGTAAATTTTCGATCGCGTTATATAATTATTTTTTCGAGGCATTATTGGTGTGATACATTCTTCGTATTATTTTTGGTTTGGCACCGACTTCAAAAACTGATTAAATTCCTACGCTAGTTTTGTCAGAAATTTGGTTTACGGTGTAGGAATAGAGACGGGATAGGGACTGGATAATGATAAGGATCTATCTATCTGACGCATAAAACAATTATTTTTTGCATTTCAGTGGGTCGGTTTTTTGAAGGCGGTTCCCTTTTCTTAAGATTAAGATTGAAATATAGGTAGGTAAAATACCTATATTGGTTATAGTATAAATTATTTGTTTATTGGGCTCATCGTTAATAAGCTCTAGATAATATTATAGTAGGGCTCGCAGGGCTCCAATATTATTTAAAACGAAAATTGATGTAGGTCAAAGTATCTAGTTTAGAAATGAATTAAGTAGTGTATTAAGGTGAAACTTTTAAGTTGTTCATTTAAGATAAGTTTTTATTCCAAAAGCGATAATGCGCGCTGCATACAAACGAAGTCTGGTTATATTGTCAATACTAACCAATTAAAGTCAATGACATTTTGCAGAAACATTCTGGAAACAAATCTCTATGCTTGTATGTTGTCCGATTTTCGTCTAAATATACAGTTTCAATGCTAGGATTAATTTAAGATTTGTATGGAAATCTGACAACATACAAGCACAGAGATTAGTTTCTAGATTGTTTTTGAAAAATTTCATTGACTTTAATTGATTAGTATTGAAAATATAACCAGACTTCGTTTGTATGGAGGACGCTAACGGTATTATACCCTTAAATCTAAGTTACTTAGGACTAGAGTCACAGAACAGTTATCTATTATGATATTATTAAACGGATAAGTATTGTTATCTAGCAAAAGAACGTTCGCAAACTTTAAAGATGTTTCTTAAAAGTTTTATGACGTCATTATGATAGAAGCGCATATTTAAATGTTATGTTTGCAATGCCTTGGTATTTAGGTGCCGCTTACTAAATTAATAGCATAGCATATCATATGTTCACGACTATATTCCCCGAGGTTGTAATCAGAGATATTATGGAAATTGATGGAAACTCACAACATCCATCCATCAACAAATTTAAAGACTTATGCATAAAATACCTTGATATTTGATTTCAAACACAACTTCGTCCAAATCTCGAAATCCGTAAAGTCACTTAAAACTGAACAAAATGCTTCTTCAACAAAGCATTTTCAATATTAAACTATGTTATAAAATTAATTGCACTCAAAAACAGTTCGTAAGTTTCAAAAACTTTGCAATAAATTCACAACGTGAACGCAAGAGATTGCTTGCGTTCCGCGTGGTTTCTCGTGCTCGTGTCGGAGCTGCGCGGTGCGGTGCGGCTACGCGGAGGAGGGCTCGAGATGGCGAGCTGGACTCGACTGGCGCGAAACACTACACTCGGCGGAGCAAGCGTTCGGTCGGCGAGGGGACTGGGGTGGCTCGCCACGCCACGGACCACTGCCCCCGCACCTGTTGTCTGCTGATGCTTCCGCCCTCGAGGACTATGCGACATCCTGTGTTGAATAAGGGGCTACCTAGTTCCTACGCTCTTTACTTTTTTACTGCTCAGTGTTATTGGCAAGTATACCTTGAAATCAGTATTGGCCTATTATATATCCCAGCAGGATATAGAGGGTTTTAGGGTAAACAGTTGCATTACTTTAAGGGGTGACTTTACCCATGATACTGATCAACTTTCCTTAAGAAACCTATAGGAAATTCGCAAAATTATTTTTGTACTTTCCATGTGTGATGTAGGTACTCTTTGGACTTTCCATACTAAATGCAAGCTCCAAACATAGCTGATCGAACGTTTGCATGAAAAGTAAATTTTTTTTTAGCCAATTACTAATAGTCGCCAATCACCCCTTAAAGTAATGCAACTGTTTACCCTAACACCCTGTAGACGAAAGTTAGAATGTAATCATCCTATAATTCAATCATAGCACCCTGGATGAGGCGAGAGAAGTCTGTTAGAACGTGGTCTTGCCACGTTAAGCTTGATTTTGACGTTCTTGCAAAGAAAGTGGCGCCCTCATGTATTCCAAGCTGTTTGTACAGACAGGCTAATGTGATAAAGATGCTGGAAATTAGGAACAAAAACGTGTGGTGTCATCAAAGGCACGTCATTGGATGCTAAGCAATGAATCTTGTGCTGCTGCTGGCTGTGATATTGTGTAGTTTGCTATTGAACCAGTGGCGTAGCGTGGGTTTCTGTCGCCCGGGGGCCGGGTCCGGGGCATAGACCGATTTTGTCGCCCCCTTATCTTTATAAAACCTTCTAAAAAAAAATAGCGGAGCGAGCGAAGCGACATTTTTAGCAAATGCACAACTATTCCGTTTGTGGTCAGACATATTTTAGTTTATCCATGCAAAAATAAAAACTTAGAGCGAGTGAAGTGAGCTCGACTTTTCTCCTCGATACGAATCGGTTGGGAGCAGTTGGAAGTCAGAGTTTTGACGCACAAAACAAAACATCGCAAAGTAACCTAAGCAAAAGCTATGGATCGAGCGAAAAAAGCTCCAGATTTTTAGCATCAAGTCTAAGTCCGAGATTCAGAGACGATTTGTAAGTCATAGTTCGGACTCCCGTATGTCAAAATCCATACATTTTTGCCACGCTTAGCTCGAGCTAAGACCAAAAAAATCGTCTCTGAATCTCGGCCTAAGATGTGATCAAAACTCTTTAGGATTATCATTTGTGTACGTAAAATCATTAAAACAGACGCTCTACGAATTGGTTGCTCAATCAATCTATATTTTTCTCGCATTTGCCGCCTCTATATAGTTACGTAGTAACTTATTATTCAAATCAAATCAAATCAAAATACTTTTATTTCAGTCACAGTCCATATATTGTTAGTATATTCTTTAAAACTACGTTAACAGTACAGTATAATACACAATAGTCCTATAATTTATACATAGCCTATTTTCTGATAGAGGGGCAGCGGAGAGGTGTAGTTACGTCCAGTGCCTCCAGAAAGGAGAGTGTGGCCGGTTTGAAATGGTTTTCAGAAGACTGTTGGTGCTACTTTGGACGCGACGCATCAGTGCTCCTAGTAATGTGTTGCCCGGGGCATTTTCTCCCCCAGCCCCCCTTGCTACGCTAATGTATTGGAAGTCTTTTGATTGTTTGATTCCTAATTATTAAATAGATTGATTTAGTTCGTGAGTTAATTATTTTCGTTTCAATGAAACGAACAGACCCTAAAAATACCACTTTTATTTCCTACACCGCCGGACTAGGTGCGGCGAAAGAAAGAGCACGGCGAAAAATTGTGTAAAGCGCTATCTCTTTTCCTCACAAGTATAGCATTTTAATCTTTACCTCACAAGAACGGGCTACGTCATGTCATCGTCGAAGATTTCTTGTGCTTTTGTTTTTCTTTCAGTTAATTTTGCAATTCTAATTTGATTCTAATCGCAATGGAACGTTGTTCAATAGTAATTTAGCGATGCCCGCAACGCGTACTGTCGCGTATCAATTGTGTACGGTTAAGTGTTAATTATAAATGCTAGAAATGGCCGAAGTCGGTGCAATGAACTCCGAAATCCAAGTGATTCCGGTGGAGTCTGGGAGCAAGGAAGAGGATAGGATAAAGAAGGAGCCCGAGGTGACGGTGAAGCCGGAGCCGCAGGAGTGCGCGGTGTGCGTGGCGCGCGCCGGCGACTGCCTCGGCATCTACACCACGCGTACCGTCTGCGGCACCTCGCTCAACGACTTCCTCTGCAAGTTTACCCACCGAGACCTCGTCACGAACAGCTCCAAGCACGTCTGCAAGAACTGCTACGAACTTATCAACGTGTTCGAACAGGCCGAGTTGGAGTATTTGAAGTTGAAGGAGACATTTGAAGCTATAATCAGTAAGAACCCCCTGTTTGAACAGACTCCGGACGTTGAGAGTCATGTGAAGGTGGAACTGAAACATTCTGTAGATAGGGACGACTCCGAGGATGAGCCTCTGTCTCTCACCAAGAAGAAGCGGCATCGGAAAGTCGTGAAGAGGAAAAAGCCGAGTGTACCGAAACGTAAGCCGAGAGTGAAGGCTAGTGAGAGAACCAGGTAAATTAGTTGCCTACATTACATATCAACAGGACTGTCCAAAAAATGTACCGAAATAATTTATGTAATTGTACTTTGTATATTTTGTTTTGTTTAAAATAAGTGTGTTGTAGAGTTTCTGGCCGCATCTTCTCTACAACGGAACACCTTCTGACGCGGTGGTAGATTCAAAAACATGACGTCAAAAAGTTATCTATGTGATATTATTTTGAATAAACAATTTTTGACTTAAGACCAAAAAAAATCTGCTATTTGATACATTGAGTCTTGTAGGCATTGCAGTTTAGTATGGAACAGCTGATTTATTTTTTGCTATTTCAGGTTTGCTCCCATAGTAAAAGTTGTTTTTTCATAACTAGGTGATTTTGTTATTTCCTCACTAAATGTATGGGAATTTAATTTTGTATCATATGAGATTTCTAATACCTCAACGACTGTCTCTGTCTGTAACTGTCCAAATAATTTTCATACAGATATTTTTGATAATATTTTGTATCTTTCCACTCCGATCAACTGAACAGACCAATAGAAACTGATCAACTATTTTTCTTTCTCAATGATACAACCTTTTTGGTAATATTTTATTAATTTTTTGTTCTTATCTTTCTTTTCACTCCGTCCAACTGAACTGACCAATTGAAACCAATCAACTATTAATTTAGTCTAATCAATTATCAATATAACTAAATATTTAAAGCCGTGGTGGTCCCAGGGTTGGCATGATTAAAACAAGTTGTTTTAAAACACGTGTTTAAAACAGTGTTTAAAACAGTTTGAATAAAAACCATGTTTTTTATTAAGTGTTTAAAAACACAGATTAAAACAAGTTTTAAACAATGTATAAAACATTAAGAAAAAAACAAGGTTTAAAACTACTTTTCATTGCGAATGAATGGAAATAAATTAATATTTAGGACTCTAAATAGCTTGACATAAAACCAGTTGAGTCTATCTCTATGCTATTGTACTGCTATATTATATTTTTGTAGTTTTGAAATAGGAATTACTATACTATATACATATATACCCACTATATATATACTATATACATATATTACCCTTAATAATAAGGATAATACCCACTAGCACTAGGGTATTACCCTTATTTTAAACATAAAATAATATGAATATTGGGGTTTCCCCTATTAAAAATGAAGATTAGTTAGAATTGTTAGAATGTAAAGCGTTCAGTATTGATTAGAGAGACGTAACATAAAATAAATGTTTATCCACTGACAGATTTTTGTACATATTGAATTTATTATGGCGAATTTGAAAATACCTAGTCTAGAAATCAAATTTTATAGGTCTTATTTATTTGAAATTAATGGCCTAAACACAAAAGAAAAAAAACATAAAAAACAAAAAAAACACTTGTTTAAAACATTTTGAACTGTTTGTTTTATAAAATTAAAAAAAAACTGTTTTTTTTCCAACCCTGGGTGGTCCAGTGGCGAGTAACCTTGCCTTCAGTGCAGGACGCGATGGTTCAATCCCCATCCAGACCGACTCTTACCAATGAGTTTTTCGGAATTTATGTATGATTCGTAACACCACTGGGTTTTCAGTGAAGGAAAACATCGTTTGGAAACCTGCATGCTTCAATTTCGAGGCATGTATTGTACCTACAGCCCATTATAAGTGGCGACGGGCTCACTCCCCATCACACTGAACAGAGTTTCGGTACTAGTGAAATGTGGATTGTTCTGTGGTTTCAGAATATCTCTGACTACCCCCTCGGGGAACATAGTCGTGAGCATATTTATATAAAAAATACATAAACGTGTTAGGTCTAGTGTAAAAAAGTCCTCTGTAAAAAAGGTTACTATAAACTCAATGATTATTTGAATGACCAAAATGTCTGGTCTTGACAATGTTACACTATGTAATTTAATATTGAATTTATGTAATTGTACTTTGTATATTTTGTTTTGTTTAAAAGAAGTGTGTTGTAGAGTTTCTGGCCGCATCTTCTCTAAAACGGAACACCTTCCGATGCGGTGGTAGATTCAAAAACATGACTTCATGATATTATTTTGAATAAACTGTTTTGACTTGACTTGATATATTATAGATTATACATGATGATAATTAGATTAATCATACTTGATAATAACATAATTAATTTTGGACTACCTATCTTTCCAATTTGTTTCAGTCAAATTCAACAAAATCAAAATAAAGATTCTAGTTTATTCTTATCCATACTCATTCCATTGCAATTTCAAATTTAGTTACTGGCTCTCAAATTTGGACTTATTTCTGACTAAATCTATCCAATTTAAATTATATTTACATTGTCACATAGTACAGTACACGGCGGTAAATATTGCAGTTCAGCGACGACTGACGAGAGCGACAAAACATAACATTATGTACTGAGTGACAGAGGCGTCACTCTACTAAGCCGTAACTAGCCGATGCGCAATATTAACGGCTGGTACTGTAAGTAGGTATTTGATTGTTATTTTCAGTTGGGAGTGTGAAGCAGGGTTCCTGGACGAAGAGAGTCCCGCTCTCCGGGACGTCAAGAAGGAAGACTCACCTGACAGGTATGTTAGGTAGATGGCGCTGTCTTCCAATTGTTTGTTTTGACCACTAAACTTGTCTTCACCAACCTATATGGGGCGAACGTAGTAGAGAGATGTCCCAAACATGTACCCTACATGTATGTAGATTGTAGGCTACAATACAATACATTTACAATACAATACATTATGACCATATGTACATTGTACTTGTACAGTGTTTTACATGTACTGATTTCTTTACTTATGAAGTTATGAAATACCTAAAAACCTATTTTCATAATTAATATGCAATGTGTTAATGAATAAGCGCCAAACCTCATACACCCCAACTGATTTATAACAAAATAATTAGATTGAAACAATAATTTAATTATTTTGATACTTAAAATTTAAAGTTATTCACATTTTAAGTTTTCAGGCAAAAATTATTTCTTATCATTTCAGCAATGAATGAAAGCGCTAGCGTGCTCTTGGATACATTTTAAGAATCTTGTTTTGGTAGTAAGTAGGGTGAGTGTGCCCGTTGGGTGGGTTGAGATCGAGATCAGAAAATTTTTAAATTATACAAACAAATCAATTAATATTTTGAAAAAAAAATCCTTGGTTGAAACCATGATAAATCGATTCTGCTCTCGATTCTACACAAACTACTTTCTAGGTTTGAGTTAATTCATTAACATGTTGTATAACATTAATTACATACAGGGTCCTTCTTAATATGCTGACACTTTTTTAAGGGTATGATCAGACCATCAAACTGAACAACTTTCTCAATGGGACCAACATAGAAATCGCGAAAAAATTATCAACTGTTCCACACAAAACTGCCAACCTACTTTAGCCAAATGTACGGGACAGCCGATTTTTTTTCCCCCGATTTCGATGTTGGTCCAATAGTGAAAGTTGTTCAGTTTGATGGTCTGGTCATCCCCTTAAAAAAGTGTCAGCATATTAAGAAGGACCCTGTATATGACTATAGTTTTCATTTCATTAATTAAAATTAAACATAAAGTAAGTAGTTTTTGAATACAAGCTTTCACTTCATTCTTATTTTTATTTTATTTTAATTTATTATTATTAGGAAGATTTACAGCATTGATTACAAAGTAAACACATCTTTAAATAACGGTAAGCTCCATCTATAAATTTCACTTTTCTTTTCCAAAAAACGTACTTGGTAGTAGGTGTACGTACTAATAGAGAAGTTTAAACTAGATTATTAGGTCTTTGGTACTAAAATAATGTGGCAAAGCTCCATGAAGTGTCTGATATCATATTTATGACAAACTGTATCCACATGGCCGCCAAATTATTACAATCAGTGAATAAAACACAGTCCTTCAATATTTGCAGGTCAGAACCTTCACCCTTCGACAACGGCCTCGACACATTATTTAAGATAGAAATAGAAGATTTTGATGACGATGACAACAGTTCCAACTACATACCCGATGAGATCAGCAACGGAGAGAAGAGTCGCGCCATATATCCGGTGGGGCGGCCGAGGAAGTCCAAACTCATACCTGCACAGAGAATGAGGAAAAAACGTGAGAGTAAAGTTGTTCATCAGTGCGACCAGTGTGATGCCAAGTACACGTCGTTGCGTAAGTTAATTGTGGTAATAAATTTTTATAGGTAACATATTTATGTAAAGTAAACATTATTTTACATAATTATCAATGTTTATTTAATGCTCGATAACTAATGCAGTAATTTGTATTGGAATTTTATAAGACAGTGTTTCTCATCTTCTTATCTTAACTATTATAAAACTGTAACAGAAGTCTGTCTGTACATTGAAGATGTATGTGTACATGAAAAAGATTACGATATGGTTTTTAGGTTTCCCGGAGTCCAAATCAACCTTTTTAGAATTTTTGTCTGTCTGTTTGTTGGTTTGTTTGTTTGTAACAGCATTGAACCGATTTTGATAAAACTTTTGTTGTTTGATAGCTTATGATCTGACTTAAAATCTGGTATATAATTTGTGCGAAAGAAGTCGCTGGTTAACTCGTGTCAGATATAAATTCGTAGTATGGCGTTTTCCTTGTTCCCGTTTTTGTATGAAAAAAACCTGTAACAGTAAATTGCTCCTTAAAATTGGGAAATCGAGAAAAATGCGTTTTGACAAGTACTTAATTGTCATTTTCTATCAACGCCATTGTAGTACCAAATTTTTTACTGAAATAGCCTTATGCAAACTTAGATTCAAGAGACAAACCTTTGCTATTTAGTAAGTTACATTTATGTCCATGCCATCTAATGATCGCTCTTCTGATTCTAATGAGTAGGTGATGATTTTTATTAATTTGATAAATAATTAAAGTATTTAAAGTTCGAAAGAGCCACCTGTTGAGTGTTTAATACGATTATATGTAATGACTGTGGTTATATTAATGATGTAACGTGAACTCTGTCAGGACGGCTAGAGGTGCACAAACAGAAGCACCAGGAGGGCAAGCCGCCATACATCTGCGAGGTGTGCGGCGCTCGCTACAAGCACAAGCGAGCCTGCGACATACACGTGGCGCTGCACAAGGGTAACTGTTACTGTTACTATACTGTCGATAAATTTCAGCATACAATTTCTATGACAACTTTATTTGTAAGGTAAAAATATAGCGTATATGATATAGGAGTGAGGTACTCGTAAGTTGATGCCCCGTTTCGTCGGCAGGTATCAGCGACTGGAAGTGCGAGGAGTGCAACAAGCTGTTCCCGTCCAAGGGCGCGCTGCAGAGGCACAACAACATACACACGGGCAAGCTCAACTACCAGGTAGCAGTATATACCGACGTCCTCGCCCGCAACTGTCGACGTGGCTGAGTGCTAATGTGGTGTCGTGTCGTGTTGCAGTGCGACCTGTGCGGCAAGTCGTTCATCCACACGTCCTCGTTCAAGATGCACAAGCTGTCGCACTCGGGCGTGAAGCCGCACTCCTGCGACGTGTGCGGCCTCGCCCTCATGACGCGCTCACACCTCAAGCGGCACAAGCGCGTGCACAGCGGCGAGAAGCGCCACGAGTGTGCCGTCTGCGGCAAGCGCTTCTCTGAGAGGTACGTGTGTGTGTGTGTGTGCGTGTGTGTGTGTGGCTCTCAAGCGGCACAAGCGCGTGCACAGCGGCGAGAAGCGCCACGAGTGTGCCGTCTGCGGCAAGCGCTTCTCTGAGAGGTACGTGTGTGTGTGTGTGTGTGTGTGCGTGTGTGTGTGCGTGTGTAGCTCTCAAGCGGCACAAGCGCGTGCACAGCGGCGAGAAGCGCCACGAGTGTGCCGTCTGCGGCAAGCGCTTCTCTGAGAGGTACGTGTGTGTGTGTGTGTGCGTGTGTGTGTGTGGCTCTCAAGCGGCACAAGCGCGTGCACAGCGGCGAGAAGCGCCACGAGTGTGCCGTCTGCGGCAAGCGCTTCTCTGAGAGGTACGTGTGTGTGTGTGTGTGTGCGTGTGTGTGTGCGTGTGTAGCTCAAGCGGCACAAGCGCGTGCACAGCGGCGAGAAGCGCCACGAGTGTGCCGTCTGCGGCAAGCGCTTCTCTGAGAGGTACGTGTGTGTGTGTGTGTGCGTGTGTGTGTGTGGCTCTCAAGCGGCACAAGCGCGTGCACAGCGGCGAGAAGCGCCACGAGTGTGCCGTCTGCGGCAAGCGCTTCTCTGAGAGGTACGTGTGTGTGTGTGTGTGTGCGTGTGTGTGTGCGTGTGTAGCTCAAGCGGCACAAGCGCGTGCACAGCGGCGAGAAGCGCCACGAGTGTGCCGTCTGCGGCAAGCGCTTCTCTGAGAGGTACGTGTGTGTGTGTGTGTGTGCGTGTGTGTGTGCGTGTGTAGCTCAAGCGGCACAAGCGCGTGCACAGCGGCGAGAAGCGCCACGAGTGTGCCGTCTGCGGCAAGCGCTTCTCTGAGAGGTACGTGTGTGTGTGTGTGTGTGTGTGCGTGTGTGTGTGCGTGTGTAGCTCTCAAGCGGCACAAGCGCGTGCACAGCGGCGAGAAGCGCCACGAGTGTGCCGTCTGCGGCAAGCGCTTCTCTGAGAGGTACGTGTGTGTGTGTGTGTGTGCGTGTGTGTGTGCGTGTGTAGCTCAAGCGGCACAAGCGCGTGCACAGCGGCGAGAAGCGCCACGAGTGTGCCGTCTGCGGCAAGCGCTTCTCTGAGAGGTACGTGTGTGTGTGTGTGTGTGTGTGTGTGCGTGTGTAGCTCAAGCGGCACAAGCGCGTGCACAGCGGCGAGAAGCGCCACGAGTGTGCCGTCTGCGGCAAGCGCTTCTCTGAGAGGTACGTGTGTGTGTGTGTGTGTGTGTGTGTGTGCGTGTGTGTGTGCGTGTGTAGCTCTCAAGCGGCACAAGCGCGTGCACAGCGGCGAGAAGCGCCACGAGTGTGCCGTCTGCGGCAAGCGCTTCTCTGAGAGGTACGTGTGTGTGTGTGTGTGTGTGTGCGTGTGTGTGTGCGTGTGTAGCTCTCAAGCGGCACAAGCGCGTGCACAGCGGCGAGAAGCGCCACGAGTGTGCCGTCTGCGGCAAGCGCTTCTCTGAGAGGTACGTGTGTGTGTGTGTGTGTGTGTGTGTGTGCGTGTGTAGCTCAAGCGGCACAAGCGCGTGCACAGCGGCGAGAAGCGCCACGAGTGTGCCGTCTGCGGCAAGCGCTTCTCTGAGAGGTACGTGTGTGTGTGTGTGTGTGTGTGCGTGTGTGTGTGCGTGTGTAGCTCTCAAGCGGCACAAGCGCGTGCACAGCGGCGAGAAGCGCCACGAGTGTGCCGTCTGCGGCAAGCGCTTCTCTGAGAGGTACGTGTGTGTGTGTGTGTGTGTGTGTGTGTGTGCGTGTGTAGCTCAAGCGGCACAAGCGCGTGCACAGCGGCGAGAAGCGCCACGAGTGTGCCGTCTGCGGCAAGCGCTTCTCTGAGAGGTACGTGTGTGTGTGTGTGTATGCGTGTGTGTGTGTGTGCGCGCGCGTGTCAGTGTGTGTAGCTTTCAAGCGGCACGCAAGGATAATATTATAGTTATTTATAAATTAATCATTTTGGTGGATTTAGACTGTTTTTTTAAGTCGTTTGAGTTTTCAATATTTCAACAGTGTTACAATCGCTGTAACCTCAGGGTGCCTGAAGACTTGCCAGTCAGATCTCTGAGGAGTTCCTTGCGCTCTGGAAGGGTTATAAAACGACCCGGTGAACACCCAAGCCGCGTGTATAATCTTTCATGAGGGGAGCAGGAGAGGGGCATCCGATAGTCGACCTTCGTGGTGAGCTTTCATACTCGCTGCCCGGAACCCCAAGCCGCTGGTGCTCCCACTTCTGAGCGCCAACTATCGAGTGTCGGCCTATACTGCTGCGCTGGGCCTTTTATAGAGGGCGAGCGCGGTCCGCCGCATCGTCCCACTGCGTGCGTCGCGCGCGCGCTCCGCTGACGTCATCCGCCTACGTGCCCGTGCGCTGTCTCCGCACCTCGCGTGCGTCGCTCGCTCGTAACTCGCCTCTTTACAGATTCATTATCGTACACTAAAGAGTAATATCACGTGCAGGTACAACCTCGTGGCGCACAGCAAGTCGCACGAGGACGCGGCGGCGGTGGGGACAGCGGACGCGCCGACGCCGGTGCCGGCGGCGCCGCGGCGCAGACTGTTCCGCTGCCCCTTCTGCCCCGAGCGCTACGAGCGGCGCTACATGCTGGAGCGGCACACCGCCGCCGCGCACGGCCGCACGCTCGAGCGCGCCCCCCCCACCCCGCGCAACACCATGAGCAAGCTCCTCAAGGCGCAGGCCCAGGCGCGCCCGCACAGTGCCGCGCCCCGGGCCCCCGCCGGCACAGGTACGTACGTGCCTCTCTGTAGTGCAGTAGCGAGCTGCACTACACAGTACACTACACAGTACCGCGCCGCGCCGCAGACTGTTCCGCTGCCCCTTCTGCCCCTTTTTTACGCAGGGGAATGCATTACGCATACTGTCCTGCCTGGGGGTCGGCGGGACGGTTATGTGGGACTCCCTCGCGGTATATCCACTAAACCCCTGCGGCGGCCTTCCTCTGCAGTGCGAGGATCTCCGGGAACGCATAGCATGCGCATGCGTTCCCGGAGATCCCATCTGTGTTTCCCCCTGTAGGGAGGGGGGAACTATCCCGGGGGTGGTCGAATCCACCCTCCGGGGGGGAACATTGTCACGCCTCATACCGCGTAAAGTGCGGCATGAGGCGCGGCAGTGTTACCCCTCTCGACGACACTCCCCGTCTTGGCATTCGGTATAGGCTGCCCAGCCCAAGGACTGGGTTTCGCCCCACCGCGGCGTAGCTCCTTCACCTCACCAGCCAGCTCCTGCACGCGGGTCATCAGGGCAGCGACTTGGGCGCGGAACCGCTCGTTCTCGCTGTCACGCCGCTCGAACCTGATACAGAGCTCCTTCGTGCCTTCCTGAAGGGCTCCACAAGCCTCAGGAAGGCAGCAGCCATCTCTGCCTTCGTTTACTTGGGTCGGGAGAAAGTTTCCTCCGCGGTAGAGAGGCTGCGGAGCATCTCCGCGCCTATCTCCGGGGAGGGTCTCCCCGCTTCCAGACCCGTAAGTTCGTCGCTGTGAGGGCGCTTCGCCTGTACCTGCTCTCCTTCAGCCGGGCCCTGCGGTCTCCGCTTTGGCGTACGCACGACTCGGCTCTGGGATGAGAGCGAAGTCAGTCTCATCCCCACTATCACTTAGCACGTCCGGAATCGGGGTGGGAGGTCTGGTGGCTTGTCCACCCCTCCCGAAAATGAGTTTTACCGGTCCCGAACTGGGCTGCGTTCTCACCTCTTCCTTCTCTGGTCTGCCAGCTAAGAAACCAGCTTCCACTTCTTGATCATTAATATTTGTGTCCATTTTGAATCCCACGAGTATGGGGGAAATAAATGTCCACCCGGGCAGTGCCTCCTGTACCCGGGTAACCCTAATACCACTGGGAGATCAGGAGGTATCCCAGGGTTGGCCGTTAGTGACTGATGAACTTACCAGCCGCTCTTGCGAGCATCCCGACGCCACGTGCCGCAACGCCGAGAGTTAAGGATTTATTATAGAGGTTTACTCCTCGCGGTCCGGCCGATTAAGGCAAGAACCTCGGTCCTAGCACTGAGCCGCGAGACATACCCACGACTCTCAGTATACGCTAGGGTTACGAGACAGCGACGGTGGCAAGAAGAGGAAAGTCCTCCACTCGCTTGCTCTGCGGCAGGGTGAGTGCGCGCAGGGCCCGCCCATACTCCTCCACTATGCCCTCTGCGAATCAGAGGGACACGTGGAGAAACACGCGGCCGGGTCAAGCTGACCCGCCGCTCTCCTGTGGTCACATCTCCGTGATGCGACCACAATGATTATGATTATTTATTTCTCAGTTTTAATTTAAATAATAGCATAATTTGATATTAATTAGGTGTAACTCTAACAGAGACGGACACCAAGGAGGAGCGCAGTCCGGACTCGCCGGCCTCCACCACGACACAGAAGCTACAGCTATGTGAGTACATACATACATACTGTTATACCATATCGCATTTTATAGCTCGCCTACAGGCCGTCAACTTGCTGCGCGGCCTAGGGGTGTTGGCTGCGGGGGGCGATCTTTTCAAATACAACAGATTTCGTAACGTTTCAAAGAGTAGTAGGAAAGTCTTTTGGTTAGGATTCATATCTTAATTAGGTACCTCCGTGTAGATAATGTACTCTGTGCAACTAGTCTTTCAAGACACTCTAAATACATTTATCAGTTAGTCCGAAACCCGCAGCGTTTGTATTTTGAATCTCTCGAACACTGAAATGATGAAAAACGAATACTATTGCCACATTAAAAGTTAAGAAAGCGCTAAATTCTTAGGTACGGCGCTAAACGTACCGCACTATAAGGTGTTAGCTTGCACGCGACACGTGCGCGTCCCCCCCCCCCCCCCCGCCGCTTCCCACAGCACGCTCCCATAGTAAGGTTGTGAAGCGGAGAAACGAAGAAATATCAACCAATAGGATTGCATAAGGTCTCGGATCGGAGATTTTATGCAATCCCATTGGTCGACTTTTCCTCGTTTTTCCGCTCCGCATCTGTCGACCAGACAAGGTTTGCCTTTAGTTATACTTCATTCCAAATAAAGATATTCCGATTCCTGTGTAGCTTCCTGGCCAGTTCTGGTTAGCAAATATTATTTATGAGAATGATATACTATCCGACATATCTTGGACGTTGCTAAAGCCGTTCTAAGAATAAGTGTGAGAAAGTATTTCAAATCTCGGTTTTTGGAATTTAAAATAGCCTTAAAATATCGTTGTTATTTTGAATGTAGTATTTATATACAGTAGTGTGTCACTAACGCACGTGTATTGTCGTGTGTTGCAGCGTCCACGTCTACGATAACTGCGGGCTCGTGGTCCGGCGCGTACGCGGCCGAGTTCGGCCTCAGGGACTACGCGCACTGACCTACCTCCGTCTCCGTCTAACACGCTGCTCTGCCCGCACCGCGCCTCTTCTGTTCCGTGTCGGTGTGAGCCGGGGGTTGTTATTTGTACCACAGTGTCACATGAGTGAACACCTCACGGAGGCACGGAGGAATATAATACCGCGCCTTGTCGGTATGTGGTCGCGTACCTCGGCCTCTACACGCTGCCCGTGGTCTCGTTGTCTCGTGGTCTCGTGGTCTCATTGTCTCGAGGTCTCGTGGTCTCGTTGTCTCGAGGTCTCGTGGTCTCGTGGTGGACACACTGACGGGCGCCAGTGGACAGCTTATGGGCATCGTGCGTCACGTGATCGTGCCGTGCGCTCCGTGGAAGCAATGTCTCTGTGGGTATTTAACTATTTACTCATGTGGTCTAACCGAACGCGCTCGCATTACACTCGCAACGAGGATTGGACTTCCAAGGTGTGTCTCCAGATGGCAATGTGTGTTGCGAGAGGCCTCCGAGCAGCACTGTGCGGGGCCTGTGAACAGACCCATAAGTCACAACTAGGGGAGCTATGAACTGACCTCCGCGCGCACAATCTGTATGCACACATTTTTCGAAACTTTCATGAGTTGTACAGTCGCCATCGGATATATCAAAGCAAACGAGGTGGTCAAATATTTCTAAGCAGTTCTAATATTCAATAATTTACATACATACATATTCTTATGCCTGTCTCCCACTGGGGTAGGCAGAGACAACGGAACCACCACCTGCTTCGGTCCTGACAAACCTCTCTAGCTTCCTCCACATGCATTAGTCCTTTCATGCATGCTCGTCGGTTTCGGGTAGATCTGACCTGGTCAATAATTTCTTTACACATAACCAATTAAAAATATATGAACGCCTATAAAATCAAATATGTATATGTACGCAGTCAGGGTGATCATAAACATCTGTGCAGTTTAGGAAAAAAAACTTTAATCCGTTGTTTATACTTGTACATAATATATTTGTATAGAAAATTGAAAATTTGCACCGTTCAGAAATATTTGAACACCTTGTATGCTACGATATATCTGATAACGACTGTCCTAAAGTATCCTTTAAACGAGCAAGTAATCGCATGCTTTCTGTCAAGACCAAATACCAATAATGGTTGGAGGTAAGCAACGCGCGCTCCCTATTGGCTGAAACAAAGTTTGCGATCGTGCGATCGGCCTTTACGCGTGCAATTTGATTAGCGAGTGATTTGGCCTCGTCAGAAAGTATTCAATCGACTACCCGTTTAAGGGTGGACGTATATCTGTCCGATTCGCCGCGGATAAGTGTGCGCGGTGTCATAGAATTTCATACAAAGAATTTTAAAATTATATTCTTTCGCCTCCTTCGGCTCGTTCGCCGCGGATAAATATGCGTCCACCCTAAAGGACGCTGAAATTAAAGAGGCACACCAATAATTCTGCGAGCGTCTACTGTAACACTTGCAGTATATACATACGCAAAGCCTTCGCGGCACATTCGCCAATGTGGATACACTCTAATACTGCGTGGCTTCTATAAGTGGTACCTATTCAGTTTTCAGAACAAAAACATTCCTATTCACGGGTTTCGGTCGCCTTTTAGCCGGTGCTCGGGTAACCGTCGACAGAAACATTTGAATAGGTACTTCTCAAATACAGGCTGTAAAAAAAACCCTGTTGGAGCCTTTAGGGGGTGCTTCAGATCATCAAACTGAACAACTTTCAGTATGGAGCCAACTTCGAAATCGCGAAAAAAAATCTCACATACATTTGAGTCGAGTTGGTACTGCAGTTTTGTATGAAACTGGTGTTTTTTTTTAGACTTCGAAGTTAGCTCCATATTGAAAGTTGTTCAATTTGATGGTCTGAAGCACCCCCTATAGGCTCCAACTGGTTTTTTTATACCTTGTATACGTGACTTTAATAAGGACAGTCGATGTGATGTTTGTGTGAGTATCACACTATTAATTTGTATAGTAGATACGTAATTATTTAGTTATTAGGTTTAGTTTACGTTAATAGATTTTATCATTTATGTACAATATTAAATTCTTTATTATTTCATCTAACAGTAGCTATGTAAGAGCCATATCACACTAACGATTTTTGAGAATAAGCGTTGACGGAATGATATCGCCGCGATAACGCTCAATAAAAGTCACGATTCAGAGGCGATGTCTCGGCGGTGCAGTTGCGACATCGCTTCCGCTCAAAAATCACTTGTGTATTGGGATGATCAGACCGTCAAACTGAACAAATTTCTCTATGGCACAAACATCGAAAACGCGAAAAAAATCTGCCTCCTTATAAGTTATAAATGTTTATTTTTACTTTTGTAACACCTTGTATCAGATTATTCAGTCTAAGCTTTGGCCCTAGTAGGTTTGCAGTTTTGTATGAAGCAGCTGATTTTTTTCGCGATTTCGATGTAAGTTGTTCCGTTTGACGGTCTGATAATCCCCTTAAAAAACTGTCAGTATATTAAGAAGCATTCTGTATGCGTGATAAGGCTCTAAGTAGCGACAATAATGTCTTATAAATTAAAACTTTTAACAATATCTCGGTCACCATACGATACGTAGCAGTACTATGTCGCAATATGTGCGTTTTTTAAATTTAAAGTACAGAAATATTTTTTATACTTGGACAATACATTTGAAAGCACGTACATATTAATTTGTAAATAATATACTTATTACCAACATTCATAAGTTGTAAAATGTACACTTGTTCTTTTTTTTTCAACATGGAAGTTGACTGAACTGTAAATTAATTATGAATTAAAAAATTCTACGTAATTTTTTAGTTTTCTTTCCTATTAATTAGACGAAAAATTGTTCGCTTGCGCTTACCTTAAGTGTAGGGACACACCTGCTGAACGTTCGGCGCTGAACATTCGGTTGAATACGCGTGCATTGCGTTGCCCTACACCGGCGACACACCAGTACGCGCCATTACCCGCCATTTTTCTTAGTAGACGCGTATTCAACCGTACGTTCGGCGCCGTACGTTCCACAGATGTGTCTCTACACTTAGATGAAACCATAACGTGGCCGCACATGGAACAGCAAGTTTGGCTTTTGCATACTAAAGGTGAGCGTAGACGGCCGCACCACACGCGCCGACGTCATCGCTTTTGTTAATGGCTTCGCACACTTGTCCGCGCCGCACCGGATTTCTTTCATTCAGTTTGCGAATAAGGACACCCGCGCCGCGCCGACCGCAGCGTCCGATGCGGGCGGGCCGGCGCGGGTGACGTCATCAGTTGCGGCGGAACTAAAGCTGTCATAGGCCTGCATGAGATTATGACACCTATTCTTAATGATCTGTGCATGACGAAGCTCGAAGGGATGGTCATGGGTTGGCTTGCCGCCATTATTTTGTTCGGTCGTTGTTGTATTTGATATTCATGAAAAATTGGTTTTAGTGATATTTATGGCATAACAGGAATCTCAAATACATACGGTTCAAGTTTAGTCGTACATGGTGATTTTGGCGGCAACGCGCTACAAAAACTGAGCTTACAAAATCGACCACAATTTCATCGTCATCTTACATCTATCATCCCATAATCATCAGGAGAGTTTTGCGTGGGAATCGTGAAGAAAAGGACGGGCTATGTTTCTTAATTTTCTAAATTAGTTTTTCGTGGCTATTACTGTTTAAATGTGGTGGTATTAGTTTAATAATGTGCCATTAATGGAGAACAATTTAGTAAAAGTGAGAAATAAAGAAGGCGCTCCCGTTTGATTCGGATTGATCCTCGCGTAAAACTCCCTTGTACATTGGAATGTGTGTACCACCCTCGCAATTCAAAAGTTTGGTATTAAGGTTAGGTTTAAGTACAAAGAAAAATATAACTAAAGACCACGGCTGTAAGGGCTAGTTCCCATTGCCTTTCTAAAAGGATAAACAAAAAAAAAATTACACTGACACATGAGTTCAAATTTAAATGCAACATCCCTGAGTTCACAAATTACTGATATGTAGTGTAGCAAGCTAAAGATGCGAAACCTTTCCGTTTTGGCACTGCTGTCGTCAAGCTAGTTTGTATATAACTTGTAGTTATAGGTATGTATACAGTTATTTGGGAATGCAAAAATAGGGATATTTGACCAAGGAACAAAGTAATCAACTATATCATTATGTCATACAACGGAGAAGAATTAGAGCTTCTTAACTCAAACGATAATACCAGGAAAAACACAAGATATAAGCTTCCGACGTAACAACACGGCGCATAACGATGCTGTTGCTGTAAGTTCATATGGCGTCCTATTATCGTCGAATGATGACGTTTCAGGAGGGAAAATGAGACTTCAGCGCCAAAACGGCTATATCGGAACTAAAGATTCATAGGCCTGAATGAGATGATGACACTGACACATGAGTTTGACATGAGTTGAAAATGTGTGAATAAAAAAACAGTTTTGAAAAACTTTGTGAAAATTGTTAGTAAAATCCAAAGTGATTCCTACTTCAACAAAATGAGTGAAAAATACGGCGATGACGAAGTTACAATACGCGCCGCAAAGAAAGAAGACATGACGGCCGTGGCGGAAATGATCCAGGTTTATCTAAAGTTTATCTTAAGTTTTAAACAATTCTTAACATGTAGCATTATTTTTTAACAAGTAGAATCATTTTTCAGGAGCTCGCCGATTTCGAGAAGATGTCCGACGGGCCCAAGTTGTCTGTGAACGGTAAGTTAGGTTCCTTGAGCACTACCTGAGATATACCTATTAATGTATTAAGGAAAGTTAGATAATTTTGTTGGTTGGGTGTCGTAGACTTGGTGCGGGACGGGTTCGAGCGGCAGCCGCCGGCGTTCTCGTGCAAGGTGGCGGAGCTAAGCGGGGGTGGGGGAGGGGGAGGGGGAGGGGGCGCGCAGGTGGTCGGCTACGCGCTGTACTGCCGCACGTACAGCACGTGGGAGGGCCGCGCCGTGCTGCTCGAGGACCTGTACGTGCGCCCCGAGGAGCGCCGCCGCGGCCTCGGCCAGAGACTCTTCCATGCCGTCGCTAAGGTTACTGACTTACATGCTAGCTATTTTATTGTTATCTTGTTAAAATCCAAGCCTACTATGCATTGATGATATTTACTTAACTGAACTAGATTCACAATCAACGTTCTAAAAATGGCAGAACTTAAAAAGCTCATATGAGCTCTTTTTTGTACTAGCTGATAGTGAACATGTAGTGAACATGTGGGTTATTGCGTCAATGCGGACAAAAATTTGCTAAGTTTTTATATGAGACTGGGGGTCTAGTATAAGAGGTTGATGCTATTATGTTATCTATACCTACTGGTAATAAAAAGTATTCTTTTTCTTTAGTCACCTTTCAGTCTCTCTTGGTATGGTTGAATTTCTTCTCGAGTCAAACAGTGGATACAACAATCACAGTACTAACCACAGAACATTATAAGTCGGGCTAGAAGTGCAAAGTAGGCGTGGAACGTGTCGCCACAGGTTATGCAATAATTTGCATAACACCATAAGGCGCGCGGCGTGGTGCGAGCAAGAGGGCATGAGTAATTGTAGCAGAGTGAGCGGGAAGACAAGTGGCAACAACCGTCTCCGAAGCAAAAAGTAGCGCACTTTGCATTTCTAACCCCTCTTATAATGCTCTGTGGTACTAACGACATCTTCAATAGGTTATATAAATTCTGTAGTTTAAATACACAAAGAAATCTGCAAGATATAATAATTGGTGTGGAGCTTATTCTTCTATATGACTATTGATCAAGGCAATAATGGTTCTAAATTTTATTGATATTTTAATTTAAGATTGAATGATTAAAATTGGTTAAATGATTTTGATTGTTGGCGTCACATTCAATATGCTTCATAAATAAATACTTTGTAAACGCCAAATAATAATATTTATCGTAGAGTCACGTTGCGTTTTTGCCTGCCGCGAGGTTCCGCGATCCGCAATCTTTTCTTGTTCTTGATCAAAAACAATCCCTGAGATTTGGATAGATACTGCCGTAAACTACTTTTTAGTCAATAAACCAGTTGATAATAGTAGAATCTTTTAAACAAATATTGTAGGAAGCATCTTCAACTGGCTGCTCTCGTCTGGACTTCCATGTCTTGGAGTGGAACAATGCTAGAGCATTCTACGAGGGCAAGGGAGCCGTCAACCTGACGGAATCGGAGCAGTGGTGCTACTACCGGCTCGCTGGGAAGGCTCTCAAGGACGTCTCCGACGAAAACCACGGAGAGGCATAGCAACAGTCCCTGGACAACAGTATTATGCCCGTGCCATACGAAACAATACACTACCAAATTGTGAGACATACAGGAATTAGATTACTCAAACAAGATCCTCATGTGCTCAATCAAATGTTTATTAACAGATTCAATTTGTACATAGTTTGGAATTATTATAAAGTTGAGATTTGTTTCTAATTAACAATACTGTGATAAACCAGTTGTTGATAATAAATTGTTGATAACTTATCTAATAATATGCCTTTTTGTTCTAATTTATAATAGATCTACTTGTTTGACTTACATACTAGGTATTACATATTTACAACTATTAATAAATGCCATTTCATTATTATAATTTGACAACAGTTTACTAGGCAAGACCTAGCCGGCAGTCAATCGTGGGGTTTAGCTGGATGTTGTAGTTGGTAGGAACTTGCTACTTGAATAAGCAAGAGATTAACATAGAAAAGCTAGTGTTTTCATAATTTCATACAATATACATGCATGCATAATGTATTAATGCTTTTTCTTGCGACTATTTACATAATTTACTGATAAACATTAACAAAATGCTCACATGCTATTTAAAAACGTTGAAATTCGTTATCTAGTCAGTAATTTGATTATTATAAGACTAGTATTTACATTGCATGATGTTAAAATGTTTTATGTTTAACGACCGTCACAATGTTTTTTTTAAATGCGTAATAATTTTACCAGGGACACAGCAAAGCAAGGAGAAATATTTGAAGTAACTTGAGAGGGAATAGATGATGCATGTTGACCATCAAAACGTGCCCCTAAGGTAGAGTCTATCGTAGGTAGATACTTATTACCAAGTCAGCATGTTCCCGGGCTGAGATGGTAGAAAGACGTTAAAATGCCTACTGCAGTGAAATATAAAATTTTACTAATTCTTTCGAAATGTGACTACTTCGGATTGTGAATGGAGATGTTTCGTTTCTTCTGTACAAGTCATAGTTATGAAATATGTGCTTCGTTTTCACTTACGCTATCTATTCCCTCTTCAGGTTGACAAACTTGTATTATTGTTAGAGTATGGCTATTGATTGATAAGTTTTTATATCTACTTACTTGTCTAGTATAATACATCACACGACGTCTATTCAGTCGAAAAAGAAATATCTATTTGTATTATATTTACATTATTATTTGTCTTATTACTTAGTAAATAATACCTTTACATTTTACAGGTAAAGAATTCCCCTAAAATAACGTAACTTTCGGATACTTCGATAATTTATACTGACAAACTCAGGCTTAATAGTAGGTAGATAAAGTCTAAGAGATTCCGAGGACATCGTGAATTGAATGGTATCATACCTACATCTTGTTCCATACACACTTTGGGGTAGCAATGTGTAACTTAGAAAGATAAAATGTTATTAATGCGAATGTCTAAAACAAAGAGGGCTCGGCAATTTTATAAATACAAAAATAATAGTCACTTGGGTTAACCTGGTTGGCCAAGTGATTTTTATTAACATTGTTGTACCTATCTTTATGTTTCAACTTTCAATGAGTCACTTGGTTCGATTGAGTTTGTATTCATGAAGCATTATGAAAACGATCCCTTCTTTGAATTAAACTGCCATTGAATCGATAACGGTTCACAAAAATGCAGTCCATGGCAACAATAAATTGTATAAAGGCTGCCGTGACCTCAATAGCTTATCAAATACCTATGTGGATTCACATTGTTCTTTCCATTCAAGAACGTTTCTAAATTTTTAATACAATTATTGTAACATTCCTAGAGGATGACCGAGGTTCTTTTAACCGAAATATCCAAGGTCCAACTATTGAAATCGAGATCTAGGTACACTTTTTATCAGAGATCTGCTCTCAGATGGTTCAATGATGGGATCTTCATCGCATCATAGGGAAGTCCCCTTGTGCGTGTTGTGGTTGTGGCAAGTGTTCGGCAACTGTGGCCAGAGGGCGCGAGCGCGAGCGCGGGCGGGTAGGGGCGGGGGTCGCTACGTGGAGGCCATGAGCTTGGCGTGCGCCGTCACGTTGCGCTGGTGCAGGAAGCCGCTGCCTTCCTCCTCCTCGCTGTTGCCCAGCCCGTACTGTTAAGAGCAAATATCGGGTTTAAGTTCGTAGTGTGGTACTCAGTTTAGAAAAGACAGCAGATTTCCTTGGGTGCCGTTGTTTTCTTTAGATTTCTTTTGTATTATTTTAGTGGGCGAAAGACCAGCAACTCATCCACCCTTAAGAAAATCATAAATATGCTGAATGAGAAGCAACATTTTACAAAGCTTAAAATTGTGTATATTATAATATAAGTTTCTACACAATAGGTTTAAATGGATTGTAGGAGATGATTAGACTTTCCATGGGTTCTCTTTCAACCCAGGTTATCCGCGTATGTACCACGTATATAGTATGTAAACTAACTAAAGGCAAACCTTTAAACCACGTAGGTGCTCTACCCATCAACCTGAACAACTTTTACTGTGGGAGGATGGATACTTTGCTGCCATAGTAAAAGTTGTTCAGTTTGATGGGTAGAGTACATGGTTTAAAGGTTTGCCTTTACTTTTGTTATTTTACCTACTGCAATCGAAAGGAAACTTGATCATCTTAGAGAAGTTTACTTTGTGGTTTTCTACGTTAGTTATATAAATATGAATGAACTACCTGTAAGGCGTGCAAGTAGTGTTGCTGGGAGTGGTAGTGCTGTCCGGCGCCGGGGTGGCTCGCGTAGCCCTCGTAGCCGCTTGAGGCGCTGGGCTCGCTCTTGATGTTGAAGAGCGACGCGTTGGGCAGGAAGGGGGCCGTGGGCAGCGCCAGCGGGTACTGCCCGTGGCCGTGGCCGTGACCGTGGCTGTGGCCGTGACTGTGGCCCTGCGTGTGGCCGTGCGGGTGGTGCGAGTGCGGCGAGGTCTCCGGCGTGGCCAGCGAGTCCCGGTGCTTCGTCGAGTGCTGCATCGACGAGGTTAGAGGTAGCGCCACTTCTGATATGCTTGGCTTGCTCTCTGTAACATATAGCCTAATAAGATTTCAAGTTTTATGGAAGAAACGTTATCATGGGATTAGGTGTTTTATGTTATATACCTAGACATACGCCAACCCCTCGTGTAGTGACGTTGTTCCAGACCTAATATAATTTTGATAGTTTCTTGCACGTTCCGTGACAATACGGTTAAAAGTAGCTAAACATAATTTTTGGTGTAGTCTAAGCATAAGTGAATGCTCACGACTATATTCCCCGAGGGGTTGTAGTCAAACTACCTACTTATTAGGTATAGAGATCACCGTTCTCCCTTTTATAGTTTTGTGGTCGGCATACGGCAGAATATCTTGGCTCATTCCATAAATGAATAGCCCAAATTGTTTGGTACATTATTATCCTAAATTGATTTCGAGTTACCTTTCTACCAGAAATAACACGCAAGAAACGTTAAAAACGTGATCTTCATTCCCATATTAGATATTAGTATACCTACTTAATTAGTATTATACAGTTAATTTTAGAAAGCATGAGCACCTGATACCGTCAGATCTAAAAGTTAATAAAACTTTCAACCTCCGCCGATAGGAGGCTACTAAAAACGTCACCTTGCATGCGATAAATAATTAATTGCTACCGTTGGCCTGGCCCACTCCGCTGCTGAAGAAATTCAACAATTTTTGTGTTTCGCTCCAATTTAACATTTATTTCTTAATTAATTGATTAGATAGTATTTCCGCAATTAGCACCTGAACTTGAACTGGCAGATGATGAATGCTCGAGGTCTTACTGGTATAACTCGACTGGTCTAGTCAGCTAGACGCCTAGCGCCTGATCTGGCAGCATCCGTTCTCAAAACACCACACATTTTGATTTCTAACGGTCATTGCTCTAATATGTCTTAAACAGTTATCCAAAGAACTTTACCGAACGCCGCCACAGCAACGCCGAGTGAAGTTATGTGTTGCGAGTCATGTGCTTGGCTCATTTGTTGCCAGAGATACTAAGCTTTTTATATCACACACGTAGGTAGGTACAAAAACTATGTCTTATCTTTAAATATTTTGTATCGCATTTCCTCCTACGCAAAAAGAGGGTGTTATAATTATAAGTTTGACGCCAATGTCTGAGTGTCTGTGTCTGTCAGTGGCAACGTAGCTCTTGAACGGATGGGCCGATTTTGATGCGTTTTTTTTACGTGAAAGCAAGTTTCCTTGCGGTGGTTCTTAGCTATATTTAGTAAAAATCGATTCAGTAGTTTACATGTAACTTTAAAAACTATGAAATAACATTAAATTTATAAAAACCCCCAACGCCAAACATATAAGAAGTATAAAATAATTCGGTCACCTATTTAGGGATGTAAGCAAATGTAATTATGTTTTACTTCTTAACTATCTTTAAGATATTTTAGGTCAATAAATGTGTCGGGACCGCAAGTGATTGTAAAAAATGAATGGTCATTTCATAGCGGTCTCCAAAAGTCAAAATTGTTTATTCAAAATAATATCACATAGATAACTTTTTGACGTCATGTTTTTGAATCTACCACCGCGTCGGAAGGTGTTCCGTTGTAGAGAAGATGCGGCCAGAAACTCTACAACACACTTCTTTTAAACAAAACAAAATATACAAAGTACTATTACATAAATTCAATATTAAATTACATAGTGTAACATTGTCAAGACCAGACATTTTGGTCATTCAAATAATCATCGAGTTTATAGTAACCTTTTTTACAGAGGACTTGTTTAACACGGACCACCCACCACCGGTTTACTGGTGAAACGTGGATGTTCTGAGCTTTCAGAATAGTTCTGACTACCCCCTCGGGGAATATAGTCGTGAGCATATGCTATGCTATGCTACTTGTTTAACATGGGACTTAAACTTTTTGTCCGTCAAGTTAAGAATATTCTCTGGTATCTTATTATAATAACGTATACAGTGCCCCATGTAAGATGTGTTGACCTTACTAAGTCGAAAATGTGGGACCCTACGCATTAATTGACCTAAAATATCTTAAAGAGAGTTAAGAAGTAAAACATACATTTGCTTATATCCCCAAATAGGTTACCGAATTATTATTTATTATTGTTTTTGGCGTTGGAGGTTTTTTAAATTTGTAATTAGCAGTTGGTTAGTTTAGGTTTGATTCGAGTCTTGATGTACCTACAACTGTTATAGTATCAGTAACTACTAAGGCTTCGGGTGAAGTTGTGACCTACCGTCGACGCCGGGTGAACTGTGACCATCCTTCTTCGATGATTCGCTGTTGGGTTTCGCGCCGTTTGCAGACTTCTTCGGTTTTCGTTTCCTTGTCTGGATGCCGTCTTTTCTCATCGCTAGTGGCCTGAAAGGACACAGATTTGATATTTTATTTATTTTACGAATATTCAATTTTCCTGTGATTTCCAAAGTTTCATGTTGTGTTGCAGACTAGTAGGTAGGTAAATCAAGTTATGAAACATCTAATTTTAAATCGCTTATCCAGTCATTGTTTTGTTATTACTATTCGTTATCAAGCAAAACATGTATTTGCGGTTGAGTTAATTTATTTTCCTTATAATACCGTTGCTTTACAGCGACTTATACATTACTACATTACCTACTTATTGATCTACTTATTTGTATTGATCGTATCCTGTACATTTTATTGCTATTCAATTGTAATTAGGTATTAAAATTTTCGTATATGGGAACAATAATGTTTTTAACAACCGTTGTTGACCTGTACCTTCTACTAACAACATTATCAATGTCCTAAATCCGACCCGAGTTTTTAATCGTCAATCATAGACACAACATACGTTTTAGACAGGCTTTCTGATGCGTACAGTGACGTGTTTGCAACCTGCTGGTAGAGGTTGAGATAGACTAAGGAAGGTTACCTACTGATGCCGTGTTCACTGTCGTTGTTGCGTCATCACTGCGACGGTGTTGGAGACCTGCTGGTAGAGGTTGAGATAGATCTATTGATAGGTTACCTATTGATGCCGAGCAGTTTGTAGTAGAAGCATGAAGCGTTGCGGACGGGTTCACCGTCGTTTTTGCGCCATCACAGCGATGTGTTAGAGACCTGCTGGTAGAGGTTGAGATAGACTAAGGAAGATTACCTATTGATGCCGTGTAGCTTGTAGACCTTGTAGTAGAGGCCGCACGCGTTGCAGACGGGTTCACCATCGTTGGTGCGTCATCACTGCGATGTGTTAGAGACCTGCTGGTAGAGGTTGAGATAGACTAAGGAAGGTTACCTATTGATGCCGTGCAGTTTGTAGTAGAGGCCGCACGCGTTACAGACGGGTTCACCGTCGTTGTTGCGTCGCCACAGCGTCGTGTTGCGTGACCCACAGTTTGTACAGCACTGTCCATGTCGCCGCTGCGCTGACTGTTAGCATACAATAACGTTAGGTAAGTAGGTAGGTACATCGTTATGAAGATATTTTCTGTCGAGTTCAGATTTTGTTTTGGGTGCTGTTTCTGGTACTAAAGCAAATTAATTCAATCATAAGAGGAAAAAAAATTTCATCGTAATTAGTGAATAACTGAATATGATGGTATTTTTTCCTTGTATTTTGACTTTGAACTTATACAGGGTGTAAGGGACAGCCCTCCGCAGAGTGAAACGGTGTACTCAGACCATCAAACTGAACAACTTTTGACTATGCAGACTACCTCAGGAAACGCTCAGCTGTCCCATACATTTGAGTTGGGTACGTAAGTACAGCAGTTTTGTATGAAACAGTTGTCGCGTTTCCTGAGGTAGGCTCCATAGTGAAAGTTGTTCAGTTTTGATGGTCTGTGTTCACCGTTTCAGTCTGCGGAGGGCTGTCCCTTTCACCCTGTATAATTATGATCGTTTCCTCAAATGTAAAATAATTGTGTGCCTTAATTTACAAGTTTTATGTGCACCAATTTTAAATTATGCAATTACTAATACGTGCAAATATCTAAACTACACTAACATCAATCTCTATAACAATACTTAATCGTGCGCCACCACCATTTGTTATCGTTAACTTAGTCAAATACAAACATGACTAGACAATACAAAAAGTAAACTTTATTATGCGCATGCTTTACAATAATGTGATGCCATTGTCCAATAATGGATGTCCAGAGACGCGGCGGATCGCGGGGCGGAGTCGCCTTCGATTGGTTGCGAGTCGCCGCTACCTGTCCACACGGCCAGCCGCACCGCGCCGCGCTCCGCACGTCTGTGTGCGTGTGTCTCGGAGATAACCCATTGTCAAAGCAGTCAGCTCGCGACTGCACGAGCCCCAATATACAAGCGAATCAGCAAAGTGGCCGAGCGCGGCGCATGCGCTATCTGGCCGTTATCTGCCGCCGCGCTCGCTGCAGGAGCTCAGTCGCGCTCGATTACTGATTAATGAGCCGACTCTCATTACGACCCACGTAACGTTCCCCCGACCAGTATGCAACCCGCCCGCTCGCGCTGCCCCGTCCACCGTCCGCCGTCCACCGCCCGCGCCACCGCGCCACCGCGCACCGGGAGACGTGCGACGACCGACCGATAAGTTATCTCCTCGACTAGAAACCACTTATCTAATTAAACTTTAAGTAAGTGCAAGCAGTTCAAAGCAAAGGCGGCACTTTGCAAAGTGGGGAGCGGTAGCGTGTAGTTTCCTATCACTCACCAAAGCCACTGCGGAAAGTATAGGAAATAGTATCGCGTGCAAGAGACCGAAGGAGGAGGGGTCGAAGGAAGAATAGAATGGAACGCATGCACTAGTCTACACGCCACCGACTCACCTTCTTCATGCCCCTGGCCATGCCCTCCACACTCATCCATCTCTGCACGGAGCCCTCCTTATAGAAGCGCGTGAACAGCTCCGCGTCGGCACCTGTTCGCAAAGAGAGGCGTTACTAGTGCGGTGGTCACTCACCAGCCGTTTGCTCGGCTTCACGAGCGGCCGGTTGACGCCGTTGATCTTGTGGTAGAGGCCGCACGCGTTGCACAGGTAGTGCCCGGTGGAGTCGCGCCGCCACAGCGGCGTGTTGTTGGCGCCGCAGTTGACGCACTCCCGACCCTCCTCGTACACCTCCATGGCCCCATCTGCGCGCCACACCGGCTCTCATCTCACTACTTACTACATCTACATACTAACTATAATATACTATTCTAGACTCTAGATAGACCTGCCTATGATTCTATAGGATCAATTTAATGCCCGATAAAATACTAAGTATATTTAGTTACAAAGAAGCGATTTACGACTTGATCGATGGTGCCTTATGCCGATAAACGATAAACTTTTCTATTGTTTTGTATGATTTAAATCATAATGGTACCTAATTGATTCGATAAAGTTATCCTTGATATTTCATTGGACTGAGTTAGAAACCAGGAATGTAGAGCTTTTCCTCCTATTTAGGTACCTACTACATATTTATTACGATTATGCTATAAGTTATTAAACTAGAGATTACAATAATATTTGCAACTATCAATGTGTTTGATTACCTAAGCGTATCGCTGCAGTAAGTTTTTAAATTATTAGCTAAAATTCACTCTATAAATCATGATAGATTAGTGGTAGCTCTTCGCCAAAAAAAAAACGATTATTCCAACATACACTAGGTACCTACTTGAAGAAATAATATGAACTATTCTATAGAAACTCTGAATATCGAGTAGGTAGGTACGTTATTTCTTAGGTAGGTGATTCTTACTTTGTTAATTCGACAATACAGTGTTTATGTAGATAACCGTAGTGGGTACGAGTATTGCCATCACTGAGTGGCAGAGTCCTACAATGTTGATAATCTCGTACTCGTTATCTGTTCCCAGAAGGTTTGAAACAATAACAAGCGTTGCCGTTGTAGGCATCATATCATATCATACTTATAATAGCGTGGCGCCGCGCCGTATGCTACCACGTATGTTATCTAATCAGGCAGTAAGTAGAACCTACCTACTTTTACGTTTCTGATGGAACAATGTATCGATGATTAACTGCAAATCTTATATTATGGGAGACATGTTGATATTGGGAGATATGAGACATGTACGTGCATATCGATACCTTCTAAATGTATGAACGCCTAAGTTCCAGGGTACCTACCGATGATCCCGTAAGAACCGTGGAGTAAGGACAGCAGTTACATAATTGCCCGATTAGAAAGTTATAATGAAGTCCCTGTGGCTTAGTTATTACATTGCGACAGTAGTTTGTTTTTTCATATATTATGTGGAGTCTAAGTTAAGACACGATGGGGCTAACATAGCCAAGTGATAACTAAGTACTTTTTAAAATTTTATAGTCACAAGGCTAAAAGCCCTATAAAAATGTGATTAAAATAAAAAGTTGTATTACATCACAGAATGTTATCACTATCCGGGCGATAGTGTCGCCTCTAGTTAGCATCTGCTGTTGTCAGCCAAATCAATTCGTTCAATACCTATCTATTATAATAATAAAGTATCTATCTATATCTATCTTTTAATTTTTTTAATAGGACAAAGGCCACAGAAGGCTACTTGTTATGGTGACATGCATCATGACTATCAGAATAGGATAGAGCCGCAGCTGCGGTTGACTCTTGGGATTCCGACGATGGAGGAAATAAATTACAGGAAAGATAATATCTAACTGTTGGTCCGCTGTTGTTTTCAGGGTTACTCACACGTTTACAATTCTACACTATTTACTGATAGTTAACATTACTTTTATTATCCTGTTTTACAAATATTTATTAATTTGGTGCGCTGGGTCACTTTCGGTTTATGCGGAAAAAGCAAATGAATAACCACATTATTCTAATAAGCTATATTAACCTATCACTTGATACGTCTCTAACCCAAAAAGAGAATATCTACGGTCATTATTATCCTCTTGCCAAATAATTGGAGAATGAGCAATAGGGAAAACGAAAAATTTTCGCCTCGTGCTAGACATTTCAACGAAATATTATTATATTAGGTATTATATAGTTACTTAGTCAAAATGTGGTAGTTCTACTTAATTTGTTTGATGCTATTTAGAACACTTTGTCCTTATTTCTTTATTTAGTAGGGACCTACTTAGGGTTAAATCAACTGACACGAAATGCAAATAAAATTTTTTTTTCGTCCACAAAACTCCCAATAAAAGTGTCTAATCATATAATTTTTTATTTAACACTTTATTGTACACATAACATTACAGAAAAAACAATTAAAGTAGTCATGTACAAAGGGCGAGCTTATCTCTAAAGAGATTTCTTCCAGCAGACCGGCAACAGCGACAATAATATGAAAGATTTAATGTCTAGGTATACCAATATACCTATCGACTTGATTCCATTTTGACTATCAAACTATGCCAAATAAATATAGAAACATAAGCTCAAACGCCATTGTCAAAAATAAATTGTGTTCCTTTAAAATCCTCTACACAAGAGGACTTAGCTTTATAATAGTGGTCCATTTTGAGGAGGGCTATTGCAAGTCGTGGCTTTGTAACACTGCGACCATTGCCGGTCTATTGTCCTCACCCATCACGATAAAGTAAGTGTAGGTACCTAATATTCCTTGCTTATTCGAAGGAATGGAGTATTATATTTTAAGCAGAAAACCGCTTGACATCGTAGCAATGATTTGTAATTTGTTAAAATGGTCTTCATACAATTAAACAATAAATTGAGCGCAATAAACAAGATGCCTATAATGAAAACAACTGAAGATGACATCAGTTTAGTACCTACGTCATCGAGTTGATAACAAATGGTGGCTGCTACTGATTCATTGATTTAGCTGCAAAGTTCTAATTTTAACGCCTGCCCAGAGTCAGTTTGACGACTATGCCTAGATGATGGATTTAAGGCTCGAGTTGACTGCATTCGTATTTATCCTTCCTTCCTACTAATTTTGATCAAGTTGGCACGTTCTTTGATTTAAACTACATAGCAATCTTTATCGGCATTTCAAAATATCAAATCAAGCAATTCCGCATAAAAATAATTCATATTCTGAAGGGGCATTATAATACCTAATGTAATACAGTATTCGATGAAAAGACAATCTAAGTGTTGACTTTGAAGACCATAATTCAATTGGTATAAGTAGTATCAGTAACCTAATCAGTGAAAATATAATATAGTCGCACTAATTATTTGTGACGATATTTGAATGTTTGTGACTCAGTCACGCATAAACGGCTGGACTGATTTAGATTAAATTAAATTAGACACGCAGAATACAGTATGTAAACTAACTAAAGGCAAACCTTTAGACCACGTACTCTACCCATCAAACTGAACAACTTTTACTATGGGAGCAAACCTGTCAGAACAAAAAGCATTGCAGTTTAGTATGGAACAGCAGATTTTTTTTGCGCTGGCAGTTTTGCTCTCATAGTAAAAGTTGTTCAGTTTGATGGGTAGAGTACGTGGTCTAAAGGTTTTAGTTAGTTTAAATACTGTAGAATACATTTATAAAGTTAACGTAGTCTAATTGCGGGCAAAAGCTAGTTAAATATAAGTAAAGAGAGGAAATGAAAGTAAGAGATTACTGACCATAGGCCGGAGGTCGCTGGAGCGCGTCGTAGGGCGCGCACCAGGAGCCCATCACCACGTTCTGTCCGTAGAGCCCTGTCCCCACTGCGCCCACTGTCCCCACTGACCCCACGCTGCCGCCACCTGCTGCAATCACACACCTTACGTTATACTACTGAACATACATACCTACCTACATACTCAACCATAGGTACAGCTAAATATATTAATAAACAGAACATAACCTGACATATTTTAAATCATCTCATTCGGAATGAGGAACATAATGGTAGCAGAAGTTTAAGAGCATTAAAAATAAACTGCCCTTATTATCTAGGAAAGTATTCTAGTCATAATGCGTCACTCAGATTGCTTAGATGTTAGGATTAGGATAGTTTCTAATAGATACCTATACCTACCTACTTCATCTATAGACTAGAAGATACCAGACTCTTAAATAGGTACAACGTCGTTAAGCTTTTTTGATGTTAAAACCTGCTTGAAACAAAAGTAACGATAGTAGGTCGTGAACATTCTGGTCAAATAGATTTTTAACCGATTTCAAAAAGGATGATATTTAGTTGAAGTCTTATAAAAGTCTTTGCAAGATCTTAAATAATCCATTGTTGTAACTAGGTAGGTACTCTAACCATCTCAAAATTTCTGGTAATTTCAGAACTGACCTGCAATCAAAGCAATATTTTCCAGCCAGTTCGGGAGCAGAGAGGTAGAATCCATGTCGATAGGTAACAATTCACAAGTGGTCAGATCTAGGCAGTCAGTGAACCGTCCGATAGCGCGACCTGGCGGTCAGAGGTCAGGGCGCACACTGACGGACGGACGGCCTCACGATCCGCGCCTCGTCGCTGATCGACCGAGCTGTCCTTATCGCGCCTGAATCATCATCGCTAGTCGACAGTACCAAGTACCAATGCCTAGCGATTATTTGACAACCACAAGATTTGTACTGACAGCGATTTATGTTTCTAACCGGCACATAATTTATATTAAGAGTTTCATGATTTTGTAGGAAGTTTCTAAAGTTTCAATACCTAAAGTACCTGCGAGAAATGCTCGACATTATCATGACTTAGGTCACACATAACATCCAAGTACTCTTATTGATGATAAAGTAATATAGTAATAATGATAATGAATAGGACTAGGTACCCCATCTTAACCCACGAGTATTGGTTTATCCTAAGAGATTACAAAGAAGCTCCCTTTGTAATCTATTAGGATAAGCCAATAAGGGGCAGTTATTTGACCTTGGCGCATATCACCTTGCATCCCTACCTTACACCCTTGAACCCGCAATGAATTAATCAAAGAAGATAGGAGGAGTTGGGAAAACAAATATCCAATTTCCCTCCATTGCCCACGGGAGACAGCGTAAGAAAAAGCATGGCTATTAGAGAGCCAATTCCAGAGATCATTTATGGCAGAGTTGAAGACCCTACCTCAAAAGCACAAAAACAAAATTTTTGGCTAGGAGAAGATGTCATATTTGGGGTCGACCGCCGACCCCTTAAGAGCAAGACATATTATGTTGGGTCAACATTATCCGACCGAAAAGGTAGTATGATTGTGATGGAATAGTATGTAATGTTCACCGCACGCTCCAGCCTGTGACTTAGGTACCTACATCGCCAGATCCAGAGCAAGCGGTCATTGTTAGCAAATCTTACAAAAACAAGGATTTTATCCTCCTGGCTGGAGGGAATCTTTCTGCGAATGACGACCTAATTGACTCACTCGGCTTGTTGCGGTTTGTTTTCTAACAATAACAAGCTTCTGTGCCCTGCTCTATACTGTACCGGACTGTACCGGGACGTGTTGGCTGCGATTCATGATTTCTTAATTTATCCTGTTTGTGACGGTTAATTCATTGTGAAACTGAAGCTGTATTATTTAAGAGGAAAATTAATGTTCTGAAACGAAATAATTCATAATTCTTTTGGTAATCAGTTTGTATTCACGATGCAATGCGCTTTCTGCGACCAGCCCCCCTAGACAAAGTAACATTCTATTGGCGTTTACGCTAGTAGAAAATGACAGAATGTATGGATTTGACATTAGCGATCGAAACATTTTGACGTCTGCTTTTGTCAACATACGTCAATTCCATACATTTTTATGTTTTCTACTGTCGTTAACGCTAATCGAAATATACTTTGTCTAGGCCCCCAGATACTCGTACGCACAAAAGTAGACTAAGCAATGCTATGGTACTTACTTGGACAATTACCCGTTTAGATCGGTATCAAATCGACATGGTTTATTTTGACTGTTTGGTGATAATGCTTCTAGGTACCTATTTTTGAGTTCCCGATATTTCGGCAGTGTTATAACTGCCATGATCAGGGGTTAAATTGTTTAAGTAATCCTAGATTAAATATTAACTCTCAAAAACTGTATATATTTTGAGTTACCTACCTACCTAATCTATTTTAGACAGTTGTATTAGATTTTAGGAGAAACACAATAATAGTTAAAAATTTATTTATAAATTCATTATCGATCTTTGATCGATATTATCGGAAATATACACAATAGCTCTTCTGATTTCCAGTTCCATCAGTTTGTCAAGGTGTACCTAACTGTCAATGTAAGTACCTACGTACAGACGAAGAGTGCATCTGCATTTCAAACAGTTAGGTATATAGGTACCACTTAATTACCTAGCATTGAAAAATTGTGTTCGAACTCACTCGAACCCAATTTTTGGACCACATCCTGTTCAGTGGCTTTAGGATGCCTTGTTTCATAACATTAACTAATAATACGTACCAAAGTACGCACTGGACTTCCGGCAAATATCACTGATTGCTGGTTAATTGACGTCTTTGTGATATTTGAAACTAATTCTGCAATAATAAGTCTCATTTTCCTCCCTAGAATTATTTTAGTTTCGGAAATGTACAGTTATAGTTTGCCTCAGACAAGACGTCATCGAGAATATTCATAACGATCTATATTTGGATCATGCTATGTGATCATCCCGAGATCATGAGATGATTGTTCATCATCATCAATACTGCAGGACATTGGCAACAAGGTAGGTAGGTAGGTAATCTAGACGCCATTCCCATAGGATAAGGGAGGAGGTACCGACTAGCGAAGGTTTCCCAATCATAGTCACCTCGTACGAAGCCTATAGGAAGTAATGCATGACTCGAGTTCCAATTTTAACCCGCGATTGATATAAGTAGAGTGTTAACGTTAGGACATCTTTCCACAAGTTAAATGCTGTTGCCCTTGGTAAACTCTATTTGCACAGAGCTTCTTCTGGGCTGGTCTCCAGAACCTTTGACTCTCAGTTCTACCGAGCACCAACGTACCGTAAGAGTCGTGGTGAGCGGCTGCTGCGGCCGCTGCGTGGTGATGCCAGACGTTCTGGTGCGGTGCGAAGTGAGCGTACTGGCGGCCGGCCACGTAGCCCAGCCCGTACCCCTCTGCGCACTCCCCGCCCCCGCCGTACCCACCCCCGTGCGCCCCGCCTCCGCTGTTGCCCCCGAACATTATTTTCTGTACCGAGTCGCTGGCGCCGTCAATGCTTCACCATGGTCCGATGAGCGGCCGGTGAACCTGCAATGAAGGCATAACATTAATTGATTTATTGTGAACTACTCATGTTCAATCTACCGATTTATTGGTTCGCCAACGATGGGGTTTCCATTGAAGAATGCGATGTACATATTTGCTAGACTAGGCTTTAAATCAGAGTGTCTGATAGCTGCGTCATCTATGATGATGCTATAGGTTATCGGGTACCTACCAGCATTTAGGACGAAAGGCTAGTTTTGTAATTTATTTTGTGGAAGATAACTTGTAGGCACCTTAGGCTGTGGTTCGATTTTTGGCTTGCATCACAAATAATTTATGTAAATACTTACATTTACATATTATAATTAGGTGAGGTGAATGTCATTATAGCTTACTCGACGTTAGAGTAAAACGTATCTAGGTACCGAGTAAGGTCACCTAATACACAAGAGAAGGAGGAAATAGTACCTAATAGTTAACACAATAGATCTGTAGTAATTAGTTGCAGTAACGTTGCAATGTTACAAGTTATACAGCTGGAAATAGCTCCGGTGCAAATAATTATAAGTTAAGTAGGCACCCTACTTAACAAGTTGTCGATAATTATTACCGGTGACTTTAAATATCTCATTTGTTTCAGTTGAACTGCGTGGTTTTTGTTTCTCTGATAATTACAAATGATTCATAAGTATCCCTATTTAGACACACATCGATAATAATTATACGTTAACTAATATTCGATATCACGCATGCCGCATGAGCATTCGATGATTAAGCTTCAAGACCGTGGGTAGTTAGTAACAAGAATGTTGATGTACGAATTAATAGTTCAGAGCCGATAACTAAATGTTAGTGTAGATAATACGCAAGGTGCATGTGTTTGTGTCTCGTCTCTTTGTAAATCAGAGCGGGCGATAATGAGCGCGTATCGCTCCCACTCGGAATGCAACCGACAGATAGCAGGGTGATACGGCACGTACGGACTGACCGATATCTGCGTGTGATCACTTCGCTCGCCAAGGGACCGTGGTCGCTAACACCATAGTTATAAAGAATAAGTAGTGCTAGTGTTGCTAAACTCAACAGTAAAACGTTGGCAAATGTGCTTGCCACAGTGACTCCGTTACCTAATAATCATAATTTTGAAATCATTGCAACAAATTATATATTTTCCCGTAACTCTGTTAGTAATATCGTGCGAGATAGCCTTTTTTGTTTCTTTGATAAACACGTAAGTTATTGGTTCATTTTTGTCTTCATTAGACTATTTTTTCCCCTTTGAGTTTGTTCAGCCATGCATGAAAATAAAACTAACGCTGGGTTAAGAATTGTTTGTTTGTTTAGTACAGCTAAAGCGAAATGTTGACAGAAAGTTGGTCTGCATCACGGCCATGACGGTCATCACCGTTCGGTAACGGTCATGATGTTGAATCTTCGATACGGATGGATTTATACATTCAATGTTCGTTTAGTTTGCTCTACTCGAATCGTTTGGTAACCTACTACCAAATATTTTTCGTTCTCCAATTTCTCTTCTAAGTGACGTTATCTAAGCAGCCTTTCAGATTGCAGTAGGTAGAGGTTCTTTTAGAATGTTTCTCATGTTATGTGTGCAAGGCCAGATCACCATTTCATACGTCATATATGTCATCAGGTTTAAAGTTATATTCTTGAATTTTTCCTACTAATTATGTGAAACTAATTTCCGTAAAACCATACAACTATAGTCCTAGGGCGCAAGTATGGCGCATTACATTTTATTATACAAAGGTACAATGCCACTCTGCTATGAAAACTACGCATGGTTTATTATGAGGTGTAGTGTACGTGTAGCCTAGTAGGTACGTTAACATTTTGTTAGGTAGTATTTTTAACGACCTATTGATTTGACAGATATCATTCAAGACTCGTTCGGGAAGTTCAATTAAAATAGCTTGTTTGTATTCCGAGATGTTTTACAAGCGTCGGTTACACATTCCTATTTGTCGACGTTATGAAATATCGCCGTCAGTTTTTCATTCCGTCACTTATTTTTAGGAACGGTGTTCTTTTACAGACACATGTCGTCAACTAAATTTGTAGCTATTAGTGGGTTCGCTAAAACTTTACGAGATACATCGGCAAAAAGTGACGGTGTGGTGAGTAAGTAGCGAGCGAGCCGCCGCCGCGGGGCGCGGGTAAGTGCTCGATAACAGTGAGTGGATATCGACATGTGGCCAGATTTATAGCGGTCCCAGGTCCCTGCCCCCGCGGCCCCGACTCCCCCCGCGTGCGCCCGCGCCGGCGGCGGCGCCGCTGCGGCTTCAATTAGTGTCAGGACGCGAGCGGCCCACGCTCCGCGCTCCACAGTCCACTCTGATCCGAAGACCGCTGTCTGGTCTCCACTACTTGGCTAAGATGGAACAGCTTTTATATTCCACTCGTTTCAATTTATATAATGGAGTTCTTTGGTTAAATTTGTTGCAGCATTCTAAGACATTTCCCTGCTCCACAGAACGGTTACCTGATATTATGTATTTGTACAGAGCTGTTCAACCTCTCAGCTTGTTACTAAAGAGAAATTGGTAGGACTCTTTGCTCGTAGTCGACCAGGAGGGTGATCGCGCTAGTTTAAAATAGCGAAGTTCAATCCTAATCCAATTTCAGTTCTAATCAAATGACTATTCAACTGTTCTGTATTCGGTAAACTTGACATATTTACTATGTGACCTTTACCTTTAAAGTCTGAGCGATATGTCAAAACGGCTCTAACAAATAAATAAATGGGAAGTTTTAGCGAACCCACTAACCGGCAATACCGAATGTGTTAAAAGTTGTGGTTTATTTAGCGCGATTGCTCTCCTGGAGGTGTGAACTAGGGAAATATTAGTCAGGGATATTTATTATACCTAATGTTAGGGCACTAGGGGGTAGGGAGTAAGGACCTTAGAAGCTGACGTTAGGCGGAAGTTAACGCTTCGAGATGCAACTGCGAGAAAGGCAACTGGCATGGGATATCAAGCAATAACCCCGCTGCTCTGTTAAATAATATTACGATAAACATTTTGTCCGTAAAGAAGCCATTCGTGATGTATAGAATTGCAGCACTAATCAAACGCTATAAATACAAATATCTGTACTCAATCAAATAAACATCTGGCACTGGCTTGCTAAATGAACTTCTTAAACGCAGTAATTCAAACAAGGACGTGTGGAAATAGACGAGCTGCACGTGTACCTCGGAAGCTTGTAGGTAAATCATCGTGCAGACACGCAACACCCTCGGAGACATTCCGCGCGCGCCACTAGTCGCTGCTTCCCTCCTCCGCAGGACGCAAACATGCGTCTACGAGGTCGGTACACAACCGATACATGACGTGTGTGAATTGTGAGACCTTTCGTTATTTGTGGACAAGTTGATGCTAAAAATAGATCCTGGAAACAAAATCATTTCTGTATTTTTGTCCTTGAAAATACAGCCAGGTTTCAGAGTGAGTTTACTTTACACCAGGAAGAAAAATGTTTTGTGGTATTAAAGTTGATGCTCTCAGTATAGGTACAGATAGTAAGACGTATGGCGGGCGAGTGGCCGGCTGGCCGCACCAGCCCGACGGCACTCGCTAGGAGTATGGATTTATGCGGTACATTAGCGACCGCCGGCGGCGGGGGAGGGCCTCGAGCAGGGGGTCGGGGGGAGGAGCTGCTGCAATTTACGACCTGCCTCGGACCTCTCCCGAATATTATCCATTGAATTTACGTCGAGAACGGCGGTGGCGAGACGCCGTTAGCTCAATAAAGTAACGTTGCCGCTGCGGTCTTTATTTATGTCAACGTTGAAAGTATCTTGGACGTGTGGCAGTAATTTATTCTCAGCACGTGAAGGTTTTCCGATGAACTTTTCAAAAATATTGACGTTTCAAGAAAACAGCCTCTCAGGGTAAGACTACTGACCTTTCAACTAAATGGGGACCTACCAAAAAACTTATCACAGTTTTCCCAATCTTTCTATTTAGCGAAATTTACACAACATTTTATTGACCGATTAACCGAGGAGAAGGGAGGATTATAGGAGATTTCTCTGTTAAAACGGCAACGGCTTCAAATCTCGATGCGATTTTTTTCACCTTTAAACCATGTAGGTAAAGAGATGAAAAAAACTACCGTCCCGCCTAGTCAAGCTGAGGTGAACCTCTAATCTAAAACAAGACAGCAGTTTATTTTCCCCTCCTAAAACAAGAGTTAGTAACAATCCGGAGCCGACCTAGGCCAACGCGGTGGCGGCGGCGCGGGCGCTTTTAGAAGCACTTGAGATCTCTGCGTCGTGTCAGATCAGAGCGCAGTCGCAGTCGTCGCCGCCAGCCGCCGGCGCCAGCAGCACTTAGAGCTTCTGCGGTTGCCTCGTTACATGTGATCAGTATAGAATTCACACTAGATACATTATCTCACAATCACCCGGTAATCAATACATACTTAGGTACTGTAATCCCGATTCCCGACACTAAGCCCTATAGATTGAGATAAATATGGTCCACAATCACAGCACGCGTCATTCATACCGGGTGTAATAGAAAGGTGTGTGTGTGGTCATATTTAAAGGAGTGTTTAAGACCATCATACAAAACTGCAATACCTACTCGACTCATATATTATGGAATATGGCTCCATAGTAAAAATAGTTCAGAATTATTGTCTGAAGTATCCTTTAAAATACTTATGACCTTACTTCTCTCTCACACATGTCAGCATTCTTCTTATTTTTCTATCGAGTCGATGACATGTCATTTTATATTTTTCCAGCCCATTATTTTGCCACACGGACAGCGTTTGCGTCCATAAGCTCCATTCGCGTGCAATTGTGCGGGCAGGAAGGGCAAGATATGAGATGGGCCATAGTCTAAGGAGTAGCACCACATTTAGACCAGACCTAAGGTCTGACTCATCGGTAAAACCCCATTTGGACTTGTGAGCATTGAAGACGATGTACTCCGGAAACTTCCGAGCTTGTGGCAAATCATACTTAATTCAAAATCACTTGTCTCAAATTTCTTGCAAATCATGAAATAATAAGAATAATATTGTGCCTACTGCTTCAATCTTTAGAGAGCTTAGAGCCTTATACTATCAGTTGCTTGACTGCGGAATGTCTGCATGTTTTTGTTTCTGTTTCTGTGCTCTTTCTATTTCGGGAGTGCAGCCCGGGGTCACGTGACCCGGGTATCTGGCGTATCGCACTCGATAATCAATCAATGTACATTACGCACCGATATCGATACGAGTAGTTCAATGTATCTACCACACTGGTAGTGCTTCATTTTGCGTTATTGATGTTTTATCTGCTCTCTTATTATTAGATCTAATGAAGGTTAGGGATAAACTATAAGGTATTTTGAAGGTCGCCTAGGAACGTATTACTTCCTTTTTTTTTTCAATTGTTATTATACCGTACCTATCTACAAAAACATAATACAAGAAAGTTATTTAGTGAAGCAAGTCTTGCTTTTATTTTTTTTAAAAGCCTTGTGACGGAGACTAAAGTAAACTGTTGAGCTATCATGACCGCATCCAAAACGGTGAATGATCTTACTTTTGATTATCATTGAATTTTAAAGATCTTAAATTTGATCTCATTGCTAGTCTTAGTTGCGTATTTGTTAAACTATTCACGATTTCAAATGTGGCCAAAGCATAAATTAACTTTTAGATTGTTATGAAAAACAAAAATGGCGCCAGTTTTGGTACATTCCAGACGTTTATTGGAATAAGTAGTTTTTTTGGTATTACAAGTGTGATCGTTGTAACGGTGAATAATGCGGTTCCCACACAAAAACAGTACTTGAGAGTGTTCGGGGTCGCTCGGGACCGCTCGGGTGTCGCCGCCGCACTGCATATGGTGTCAAGTGGCAGCCGCAGCCGCAGGTGCCGGCCTGACATGACATGCACTTCACTAGGGTCTTGTCTTTTATGACCATGTTCCAACAAAAATTAAGTTCTTTAAATAAAAGAAGCAATCGTAATCGTAACGAATCAAACAGAATTTTGCAACTAAATAAGTTGTACCGACAAGCCCACGGTTGAGATCATTGAGGTATTGTTGAGATCATTGAGGAAATATGACTCTATTCTTTTTTGCAACTCGCAACAAATTTAATTAAAGAAGTTAGGCGGAGTAGGAAAAATAAGACAGAGGTAATGAGATTACTATTTGTTTGTAATCACCACCTTATTGACTTTCACGTCATGACTACTTCGTTCGTTTTTATGTGTGCTAATGTCGGACATTTCTTAATCATTAAAGTCAGTTTGTAAAGGTATTGTATCTAATGAAAATCGCAACGAAACGGTTGTTGTGATAAGGATATTATTCAGATGAGATGAGTAGATGTTGTAAACATGTTAACACCGCACTAACAATCATTTACTACATTGATACAACAAATCAGTCGATTAGTGAACCAATAAAATTGACAGATCGCATAAAGCGCGAGTCAGAGGTGCTATAAGAAGGTAGTGTAACGTTTTCGCCGCATGGCCCGTCCCGTTGCAGGCGTCATATTGCGAACTGAACTGACGAGCGAGATCAGGCGCAGTGCGCTATCTAATCTTATCTACGTTATCTGCGAGAGATTCATCTTTAATAGGGTCATTAATTTCGATACCTCGTGTAAAATCCCGCGACACAGCTCTAGTCTCTGTAGCCATAAGCATTAAAACTGTTTGACTCGCGTGACTTGGTGTGTGGAAAAAGCAATAAATGAGTGTAATAGATAGCAAAAAGTGTGTCGGCGCGTGCGTCGTCTTTAGCGTCAGCTGCTGGCGCGGGGGTGGGGGGGTTACATCCCCGTGTGATTAGATAGCGGCGCTGAAATATGGCGCGCCAACGTCAAATTAGGGCGACGACGGTGTCGGCGCGGGCGCATGCGGGCGTAACGGCGCGGCGTAACACACCTTCATTACGTCAAATGTGACTGTTGATTTATTTGTGTTGGTATTTGAACTAGGGCACTGTGTGGAGACGGTAATGAATGTTGGTCGACGACTAATTAATTGGATTATAGCAGTGAATGTAAGGGGAGAATCAATTCTCACATTGAAAGCTTTAAATTCTGTCAAATACCTTTACCTATAATACGCGCTTGCCTATTGTCTTGTTCATGTTTAGATAATTTGTTCCATTGTGCCTACTTAAGGGAATATAATTATGAGCGCGGTCCATACAAACGAAGTCTGGTGATATTTTCAATACTAACCAATTAAAGTAAATGAAATTTTTCAGAAACAATCTAGAAACTAAACTAAACTATGTTATCCAAAATTCTTACGACAAATAGATTTTTACGGAAATTGTCGATAAACAACGAAACCGGCGTTTCCGAAGCTTGAATCGGAATGAACAGTTAAGTTGGTAAACTGTTTCGTTAGGTGGGGGTTGTATTTTAAGAACTCAAAAGTCAAACTCAAATTCAAAATAATATAGCTTTCTGACGTTATTTTTTTGACTCTACCACCGCGTCTGCACGTCGCGTTACGTGTTCAAACTAGTTACTATTTTGAGCTGAAATTCAGTAATGTATCGATCGAACGATATAATATTTATTACTGAGATGTCAAAAAAATTACAAAAAAAAAAACTGAGATAAATAACATATTTTTGAAAGCGTATCCTCGTATCGTAGAGTATGTGAAGAAAAAAAGTACTACAGGTGATAAACCCGTTATCTTTAAAACTATCGGTTTATGGTTATTCTATGGGAGAAAAAATAAAAATTGTCCCACTGTCAGAATATTTTTGACATAGCTCATTAAAAAAATTAAATTTAAAAAAAATGTTATTTTCAGAAATGAGGATCTCCAATGCTATAGCCGAATTTCAGCTCAAAACAGTAACTCAAAATAGTAGTCGTGGTGGTCCAGTGGCGAGTAGCCTTGAATGCCTGCAGGAGGCGATATGGTTCGATCCCCGTCCACCCCGACTCGTACCAACATTTTGTAACACCACTGGCTTTTCGGTAAAGAAAAATATCGTCTTCAATTTCGAGGCACGTATTGTATCCACGTTGTATGAAAACAAGTGTTGTATGGAATGACCCACTGTCGATTACAAAGTAGCGACGGGTTCACTCACCGTCAAATTGGACAGAGTTTCAGTACTACTAGTGAAACGAGGATGTTCTGACGTTACAGAATATCTTTGACTACCCCTCGGGGAATATAGTCGTGAGCATATGCTTATGCTAATACTAACTAGTTTGAACACAGTGACCAGTTTAGTGGCACAAGGTACCAAATCGGTGAAAATTTCAAAAAATTGAATAACGTTAAAACCGTAAATTTTTATCATTTGTTCCATACTAAACTGCAATGCCTACTCGGCTCAAATGTATGCAACAGCCGATTTTTTTGTTGCTCCGATCGGTTTGCTTCCATAGCAAAAGTTATTCAGTTTGATGGGTAATGATATCAATTTCACCCTGTTTACAAAATACAATTACAAATAAAATATTGAATTACATAGTGTAACATTGTCAAGACCAGACATTTTGGTCATTAATAATAATATAATCATGGAGTTTATAGTAACCTTTTTACAGAGGAGAAAATTCCAGTAAGAATATGGCTATGATGCAAATGTAAGTAATGTTTCTAAGTTCAGTTACAAGTCGTTCCAGACTGTTGTAGATTATTTTAACTATAACTCAAGATACCTAGTTGCGTACAGTAGGTACCGCAGTAGATAGGTACCTAATAGTAAACTGCTGGTAGGTACCTACACTTGTTAAGGCGCCGCTTCGCACGTCTCATTAAATATTTCGGCCACAGTCGGCACCTTATGTTCTTACTACATTAACTTCGGCTAATTGCCTCCTTTTCACTTTTATTGTTACACTCGTGTCATGCCAAGGTTTTATAACTTACATACATATATGTATAGATAACACGAAGTTATACCGAGCATGTATGAAGAGACTTATGGATGTAGAGGAAGGGAGAGATGTGTTTCAGAATCGTAGCATGTGGTGATCTATTGTCTCTGCCTACCCCAGAGGGATATAGGCGTGAGCATGTGTATATTATAACTACTTAGGTAAGTATCTATCTATTCTTGGCGACGCTACGGGCTCACTGCATGTCACACTGGATAGAGTTTGGGCACTTGTGGAAATGTGGATATTCTGAATATGGTACCATGTCGATGTGCTTATAACATCACTGACTACTCCCTCTGGGAATCTTTGAATTTAGTCGTGTATTCGAATGAAGGTATAATTATTGTTATAATTTAACGCTTACAGTTTTAACAAAATCAATCAATCTACTATCCTACTTTCCTACTAGTATTATAAATGCCAAAGTTTGTGACGTTGTTTGGATGTTTGTATCTTTGTGGCTCTATCACGGGATTTGGATGAAATTTGGCTCACTGATAAAATATGTTCTGGATTGACACATAGGATACTTTTATAAAATCCACACATACGACGGAGTCGCGGGCAATAACTAGTTATAGTATAAATAGAATATGTTCTGAATTAAGTCGCTAGTTTTTAATATAATGTATAGAAATCGAGTGCTATACATATAATATTATGGCGATATATGGCTAGACGGTCGCCCACAAAATACCTAAGGCACTGCAAAAAAAATCACGTATACGAGTAGCTATGTATATTTTTCTTTTCGTTTTTAATATAATAAAAACAATCACAACACTGCATCAAAAATGTCTTCTTTTTTTATTTTTATTTATAATTAATGGAGTTTTTGCTTGTGCGTTAGCACCGCATTTCCGCCAATGTCAAGTAGTTTGTGGGAGTATCTATCCCAATCTCAGGGATTGTTTTTGATAAAGAACAAGAAGAGATTAAGGAATGCGGAGCCTCGTGGCAGGCAAAGACGCGACGCGCGGACAACACGCGAGACAAGTTCTCGGGTCAGAACCTGCAACTCCCAATGTCTTCTTTAGATAGATAGTTAATTTGTTTACAGTTAGATTTTCATTCAAAAGTCACTCTGCAGAATATAAAGTTACCGTTTGTTCAAAAATGAACAAATTAGAGAGTAGGACATAATTTTTTATACTTACACTTAATATACAGGGTGTTAGGGTAAATAGTTGCATTACTTTAAGGGGTGATTGTACCCATGATACTGATCAACTTTCTCTAAGAGGAAATTCGCAATTTTTTTTTCGACTTTTCATACAAATGTTTGATTAGCTGATTGCAGTATGGGAAGAGCAATAATATCCTATAGGTTTATTAGGGAAAGTTGATCAGTATCATGGGTACAGTCACCCCGTAAAGTAATGCAACTGTTTATCCTAATACCCTGTAGTAGTACCTAACCACGTAGTAAGCGGGTAAGTAAAACCTAGTACAGTAGCCAGCATAGCTATAACTACGATCGTTAACTCCTGTGAGGCCGCGGCACATTAAAAGCATTCATATCTAGATGATAATAAAACATAAAATCATAATCACTGAAATGTGCAATAAAACAATACAGCGGATTATGAGCTGCGCCCTACGACGTGACACGAAAGTCCACTGACTGTACCCTTATTGCCTACGCAGTTAGTACGAAATTACATTGATTTGCATTAGGTAGTACCTACTAGTTTATAAAATGAATTATAAGCACACTAATTATATTGTTAGTGATACAAGTTTATGAGTTTTGAGCTTGGGCTCATGATTTACAGTCCATGAAGTTGAGTTTTAGTTGAGTTTTTCACTAATTAGTCGTGTTTTGTTAAAGGTCGTTAAGTTTAGCACGTTTAACAGTCCTATCAAGTGAGTACACCTATATGCTTCATGGTCTTCTTATTCCTTATGATAAAGTTCACTTTTCACTGACCTTGAGAAAAATGACCTTAAAAAGAGGGCTTTAGTCCTCCAGGTCCTGCAGATATTAGTAGGTAGGTACCTACATCAATATAGGGTCAAAATTAATGTGCTGACACTTTTTTAAGGGAATGATCAGACCGTCAAACTGAACAACTTTTTCTATGGAACCAACATCAAAATCGCGAAAAAAAAACAGCTGTCCCATAAATTTGACTCAAGAAGGTTTGCAGTTTTGTATGGAAGAGGTGATTTTTTTTTCGCAATTTCGATGTTGGTGCCTTAGAGAAAGTTGTTCAGTTTGACAGTCTGATTATCCCTTTAAAAAGTGTCAGCATATTAAGAAGGACCCTGTATACTAACTATGAAATATCTCTCCCATTACCTCAAGTTATAGAGCTATAGCTCTCGTATATCTTGTAACAAAAATAACGCAAAAGAATATCAGTCTACTCACAATATACAGAAACTACGTACGATTACATATGTACCTACATTTAAATTCGATAAAGTTGTGAACCTTGTGCTTTGTTCAAAATAATATCTAACTTATTCAATCATTCAGTACCTATAATACGTACATAAGATCAAAACAAAGTGGCTCCCCTACCTACACTACACTCACTCTACACAAGTCCCCTCCGATACAATGATACCTACATTAATTTCAATTCTATTCGCATCCCCCTTCTCATAATAGTGTCCTGGTGCTCGTACCTATCTACCTATTTATTTACAATCCCATTGTGATTGTTATCCAATCCAACGCATGGGGGACCGCTACGAGCTACGGGCAGAGAGATTACCACAGAGCAATATAATAATAATCGTTGGCTCACACACCACTCAGACTTTGGGGAGGTCATAAATATTACTTTACTACAACTTTAAAAAAAAAAAATTGTATGTAGTGATACCTATACTCCATTTAAAATAGCAACGAAATTGTAAGGCTATTTTGCATCACAGAAACAGAGATTTGAAACACTTCCTCTCACTTGTTCTTAGAACAGCTTTTGTACCGTCCAAGATAATATGTCGGATAGTATATGTATCCAAAAATAAATAAATAAAAATGTGTGTGTTAATAAATTAATTTCATTTGGTAGTGAGAATTGGCCAGAAAGCTAAATAGGAATCGGAAAATCTTGTCGTCCTTATTTGAAATGAAGTATAGTATAAAGATAAGAGGAATTATGGTAACCATCAGCTGCAAGGCTGATTCAGTAAGCATATTCATATTCAGTATTCAGAGTGTAGAGCATCTCTGTGATGGGGATGGACCAGGTCTGCCTGCATAACTCCAGTCGGTTTAGGAGTTACAGCCGTTCAAAGGTCTATATCAAATGAACGATCAGCTGTAAGGCTGATCATAGGATATTATTATAATATGCACTGTAGCTCTGAGAACAGTATAACAACTAAGATGTTCTGTCAGTCGTTTTAGGAGATACAGCCATTTAAAGTTCCGACCTTTGAACTGCTGTATCTCTTAAACCGACTGATAGACCATGTCAGTTTTTGTATTGTTCGCATAGCTACAGTGCATATTACAATAATTCCTGCATGTTCATGCATATTCATTTTCAGCAACCATACCAAACCTTTGAACGGCTGCAACTCCTAAACCGACTGGAGTTATGCAGGCAGACCTGGTCCATCTCCATCACAGAGATGTTCTACACCCTATGAATACTGAATCAGCCTTGCAGCTGATGGTTACCAAAATTCCTCTTATCTCTTATAGATCCTACTTGGATTATTTAGGCACGGAACAGACTCAAAATTTCTCGATATTCTTTTTGCCCATTAAAATGTAGAACACTAAATAAGATGAAGCATCCATTGATATTTAAATGCAATGAAAGCATCTCATATAAGGGGTTTAAAAAGAACGACCTGCTAAATTAGCAACCGCGGTACAGTCGTCGCGTGGAATAAGAGAGTCGAGGAAACGTCACAATATCAATTAAAGGTTTTTCTTTTAACAAAACAAGGCAAAAGAAGCCATGTTTATTATTTAGTGAACTTCAACTACGTAAATAAATAAAAGAGTATTTTCCCAGTTAATAAGCAAAAGCATGTTGATAAATGTAGAGACGCGGGCGAGTCGTGCGCGGAGGTAATTGACTCTAGTTTAATAACCGGCCCCAAAATGCACGTGGAAATTATACTACATATCAAACACTACTAAAAAGAGTTCTATTTTGATGTAACAAAAAGTTCAAATTAGCGGGGCGTGTGCGTCGCGCGGGAAAGCCTCGAGCCGTGGCCCCGCCCCCCGGCCCGGCCCCGCCCCGCGCGTCCCCCGCGCCCCGCTCCCCGCTCCCCTCGCCTCGTAGCGCTACACGTATACATAACGTAGATATTATAATTTATAGTGCAGGGTGACCGCTGACCCACCGCTCGAGCTTTCACGATTTTGTACAATATTTTAGAGCTCTGCCTGTATTTTTATTGAAAAGGAAACCAACAGATAATACTGTTGAATATTCCTGTATGAGATTATGGTCGTGAGTTTATGTTACTCGTAGGTAGGTATAATATAGAAAAAAATATTTTTTTAAATTGCCATTAACTAAAAAAGTAAAACTTAAACAAAAAAGTTGATTTTTATCATAATTCCTACCTATTATTATAACTACTAAAGGTGTTAAACGTGGACCAGTTCCGACGACGACTTTAATTCTTTTTGTTAAAATAAAGGGTCCTTCTTCATATGCTGACGGTTTTTAAGAGGATGATCAGACCATCAAACTGAACAACTTTCCCTATGGAGTGGAAATCACGAAGAAAAAATGAATCTTCTTGTTCATCATACAAGACTACCATCCTATATGACCCAGCTTCAGCTTGGAGAAGCTGATTTTATTCCCGATTTCAATGAAATCAAACTGAACGACTTTCTGTAAGGAACCATACAGAAAGTTGTTCAGTTTGATATTCGGATTATCCCCTTAAAAACCGTCAGCATATTTAGTTGGACCCTGTAAATTATACTGACATATTATACTAAATCAAATGTTATGAAACTGACAAAAGTAGGTAAGTAAGTACCTATTACTTAGTGTTCCTATGTGACGTGCCGTGTGGTTCCGGCTTATAATATAGACCACACCAATTCTTCCTGTGGATATGTACCTTCCTTTGACTAATTATTATAAGGACTAACTAGCCTTGCGGTAGCATTTCCCCTCTGCCACGGTATAAGCACAATTGATCTTGTGCATGTAAATGCACAAGATCAATTTTACACCTTATCACTAAACGAGACAGCCTATAATTGCGAAATAATAACTTCGAACTTAGAACGTTTGGGGTTCACACGAGACTACTTTTCATGACTTTTAACTTTCAAAATTAGAATCTAAAGTTATGGGGAATAAAATCCTAAGTTGCGGATTTCATGTTACCTCGCCCCCCGCAAAAAGTGGCAGAAATGTTTGTTAGTAGAATTACACGCGTAACCAGTCCACATATAAATAGTCAAAGGTACCTTCCCATAGCAGGTAGCAGGTGACTAAGGAAGGTTTCTTATGCAGCGTTTTTTTGGGTGTTAGGCCAGCCCCCTATCACCACTTGACACGTCTTTCTAGCCTGAAACCTTCAATAAGCTGAAAGTGAACTTTGCTAGAACTGTGTTACGCTTAAAAAGACAGGTGTTAGTTGCAGCAGAGCTTCTGACCACCCCGATAGAGCTCGTGATCGTGACGTGAGTACATAAGTATGTATGTAAATAAGTGACATGACTAAACTAAACATCACTATACAAGCAGTAGGTACGGTGCGGCGGGTGACAATGCTTGCGTTATCAGACGGACACGACATGTAGCATGACACGCGCGACATCTGTACGACACGTTGTGCGTAGTACTTACTACCTACCCGACGCTATGCTTGCTGGTGTGTTGGTGACCGGCGGACACCGGACACACCGCCCCGACCAGGATGGTAATGCGCATCGCGTTCATGATTTATGTTCATTAACTTGTTAACGAAGTCGTTCCGAGAGAATGCAGTTATGTTTTGTAACTTGTAGGTGTAGGGGTCTTACCGTATCAAAGAATACTAAAACTCAAAGACAGGCGCGGACGGGCGCGAAGGGTGCAATGTAACCGATAGAGTTGACAGCGAGATCTCCCATAGCGCCCCACGGGCGGAGGACGCAGCTTTCTGTGTCAAGTGTCAGATTCTATCGGCATTATGCTGGTACATGCAGGTATAATATATTAATATTGAGAGAAGGATAGGGGTGAAAAGTAGTGCTGTGCAGTAGGACTTACAGTCTCGCAATTACAACCTGCTAGTAATTTGCCACATAATTTATGATACTGGAATAAACAAAAACAAAAAAACGATGTTATGTTATGTAACAAAAAAACGATGTAAATTAGAGGTGTGGCAATAAAGATTGAATTACTACTTATGTTTTATTATGAAAGATGTCCTCTCCAATTAAACAGTTGCTACAGAAAGAAATATCTTCAAAATCTTCAAATATTGTTTTCTCTTTGTTCAAGTCTGCTCTACAATTTTTATCTATTAAATGACTTTGTATTTAAAATTAAATTGGTTATTAAATAATTATGCACTTCTAACGTTAAAAATAGTAAAATCAATTAACAAGAATAAGTTTAATTTTAATTTTTATTTGTTGTCGTTACTAATTCGCGTCCGCAACATTGGCAATTTTATTTGTTTGAAAAAACCTCATAAAATGTTAGAATGGCCTACAATAATGACAAGTCATTTTTCTTTGAACGATTACCAATTTAATGGTATTCGTTTGTTCAACGAGAGATATCGAAGCTAAAACATGAGTCGAATCAACCGTCATATTGTTACCAGTAATGATGAATCACTATTCTGTAAATAAAAGTGACAAATCGTGCTATGTCACAATGGCGATTTGAGACAAACGAAAAAGAAAGCAATTCTAATTCGTTGACGACACTGGTGGACTACGTCCATGGAGGTAAGGGAACTATGTCAAGTTTTTGCCACGTCTCGAAAAAATCATAAATATCAATTTCTGGAGAGATCGGGGGCCTCATGTAGTTTGGCCGTCCTGGGCCTCCAACGGGCTCAGTCCGCCTCTGGTCGACGAGAAAATGTAGGCTACTACAGCGAGTTTGTCCGAAAGTGATCTTCTTCTTTCGTGTCAGTATGAGCTTCATCGCATGACGATTGCTCATGCCTGTAGTGTAGTGTAAAGATTCGACAGTCGACACTCGTATCGAAGCTGACTGTAAATGCTAAGGGTGCGCAAGACGAAGGTTTCGTCACTCGGGAAGGCTCTTTCCTTGAAAGTTCTCGTTCTCGTTCGGCTCCAAATACCCGAAAACAAAAATTCGAGGGCATTTAGATATAGAGGTATGTATTGCTTCATCTCGCTGCGCTGATTGTAAAATAAGAATTTGGACAAAAAGTAGATTGGCGGATGTGCTTGTTATTTCGGTCTCAGTCTTAGATAAATGAATTTTAGCAGTACGTGTACAGTGAAATAAAACGAACAAAAATGTTAATTAGTTGTGACCTGTAGAAGTCGGAGGATACTTTACTTTACCTTTTGTATCATAAGGAGAAACACCTTTCCTTCGAATTAAGTTTGTGGACCGGACCTCATAATCTTTCTCATTAGAATTAGATAGTCCACTGAAAAATCGTAATAATCTTTTAAACGATTATTTACGATAACCGTAGAAAATTATGATAATTGTAGGAAACGAAATGAGTGACAATATCAGTTTCAACTAAACCAAAGACGTTCCATAACGACCATAAAATACGTCGGTGAGCATATTTGTTGCACATTGCTATTGCTTTTTGGCTGACTTGTCCAATTTACTAGTAATTTTTACTTTTGAATCCCCACAAGTTGTGAAATTTTTTCCAAAAAAAATCATAATTTTTACTGTTAAAAATAATTATGACCTCCTTTTAGTTTTCGTATAAATGACTGGGTCCAAATTCGCCATCGTTCTGATTAGATTTTATATGAGACTGTGCTATCATATAAAATCTTATCATCTATCTAGTTCTTATTTGATAAATGCTTAGATAGATAGAATCAAAATTTGTTTAATTTTACCAAATTATTCACTGTGGAGGATTCACTTATTAAAAAATCATCTGCAAAAAAAGTATCTTCTGGAGGAAGAAATAAACATATAAGGAACTCTTGATAAATATAACAATAAAAGATATTTTTTTAAATGATTAAGAATTTCTGGCTGGTTAATAATAACAGTTTGTTTCAGTGGTAGTAGGTAGGAAAGTATTGTATGAGCCGAAGCATTTGATTTGAAAAGAATTAAATTATTTGATTTAGTTTTTATTTACATTTTCTGAATGATTATTATGAGTCGGTATGTTAAATCAGAAGATATTAATTTCTTAGGAATTCGGTAGTAAATGTAATTCGTTAATCTGTATACATATACCTATCGAGTAGAGGTTGCCCAACATTAGTATAAGTATGTATAACATTAGCGTATCGCATCGGTCGGAGATGGAGTCGACCTCGACGATAACTTCTATTTTATTATCCTACATCGATACGTATGTCGTCCATAAACGTAACATAGCGTACAGTCGGCACAGCGTTACATCACGCGTATCGTATAGAACACGTAGATCAACGGACAAACCAGTGGGGGTAGTTGTAAATGAATGTGAGTTAATGTGGGTGCGCAATAGAACCGAATTATTGGGATGTCTGGTTATAGGTAGGTTGTGTACAGGCATGGCATGGTTGAGGGGACACTTTCCCATGCGGTCGCTTATCGTGTGGCCTGGCATGGCGCCTGCACGAGCGCCCTCCGCCCCCCGCCCCCCGCCCCGCGGGTCCCCTCGCCCGGAGCCGGCGCCGCGGCTCTTAGCGCGACAAGGTTTGTGTTTTTTTGTTGAAATGTAGAAGGTAATTAATTAGGGCGCGGGGCCGGAGCTGAAGGTCCGTGCCTCGTGGGAGAACGGTCCCGTTGAGATTCGCGACTCGGAACAACTGCCTGACTTCAACTCTAGAACATGAGGCACTATACCTCAAGAAAAGCGGATTTCTTGAGATATGAGTGGTTGGCCTGTTAGGACGGGAAATTCTGAGGAAAAATTCAACACATGAAAACACGATACACTATAGGGTCCTTCTTTACATGCTGACACATTAAGGGAATGATCAGACCAGCAAACTGAACGACTTTCTCTATGGCACCAACATCGAAATCGCTGTTCCATACAATACTGCAAATCTACTCGAGCCAAAAGTATGGGACAGCAGATTTTTTTTTCGCGATTTCGATGTTGGTGCCATAGAGAAAATTGTTCAGTTTCATGGTCTGATCATCCTCTTAAAATACTGTCAGCATATTAAGTTGGACTCTGTACCTTATATGAGATCGTATTTAAATTAGTATACAAGCCTTTATAGTAATGTAAGACATATCAAATCCTACTATTCCTCAAAATAATATTAATTTTAATTTAACGCAAAAAAGCACCAGTTTGCTTCACAGTTCAACAAAACCATTGATTCGTCACCGAATCTGAATGTTTGTTAGAAGACTTCTTTTGTCACAAGTTTTTGTGTGGAAACGTCACGTCAGTTGTCATTGTGCGATCCTGTCCCAATACATTACGTAACGATAACGATACCATCCTTCTACAAAATGAGTCATCGCGAGTTGAGGTCTTGGATGCGATATCGGCCGCGGCGACCGACGACCGACGACCGACGACCGGCGGCTGAGCCAACGCGATCGCTATCACCGGCTACCGCACGTTGCTTATTAATAATTCAAATTATAACGCACCACGACTCGGCGCGGAAACTATATCTACATCCTACTCACGCGTACGAGGTTTACAGGCAGCGCGAGCGGGACGAAGCCCTTTGTTTGTTGGCTATTAATAACAGAAAGACAAGCCGATCGAAGTGGATTAACACATTAACAGGTTCGGTGTCGCCGGTATAAAAGCATTCCATCCGCGTGTCGCCTCACCGTCCGAGTGCTCTCACAAAAAACCCGGTGACAAGTATAGGAAGGCAATTAGTAGGGACCCGCGCGTTGACGCCGCGCCGCCGCCCGCCGGCTTTATAGGGGTTAACTTATCCATTTTTTAGCAACTTTAATGTCATCAGAAAAGGTGAAATGTTGTTGGAGCTAGTGGAGTCGAGACAGTCGATGTCTTGGGAGAGTCTTGGAGCTTGAGGTGACTGGGGGCGTCAGTTTTGACATTTTAATAATATCTGAAGTAACGATTATACTAAGGTTGTGTTATTCATATACTCACGACTATATTATCTGAGGGGGTAGTCAGAGATATTCTGTAACCTCTGAATATCCACGTTTCAATAGTTCCCACGGTTCAATAATACTGAACGTCTTTAATAAGTGCAAAGAAATTGTAAGTACCTAAGTTTTTTTTGCAATAAACGTTTAACACTGAATTAATATGGATTGATGAAAATAATGAGCCTAGCAATGGCCACATCACAGGATATGAGCTTATTGTTTTATTCTAATTAGGTATGTACGAATAAGAAATAAGGTGGCAAAGTTGTAAGTGGAGTCAAGTCGCGTCATATCAAACTCCCTATCACCATGCTCATGCATGCTGACGGAAGATGTAAAATATCGGTTTCAGTCTAAGTCGATAATGTTCTCAACGATTAATTTGTCAAAAAAACAATTATTTATTGTACAGACTCGGCCCGTTTTTGTTTTATTTTACTTATATAATTATAATGTAATTGTGGTGTCGAGTCAGCTGTTATTTGAACAATATTAGGAGTGTGCGGTCAGCGATAACTGCTGTCGATGGCACGTTCGATGCGTCGGGGCACGTCGCGTCGTCGTTGAGCTGCTTGTAGGAATTGCTTCTATTTACTTCTTAATATTCGTAATTATTAACTTTAGTTGATATGTTGCTAGAATTCAGTTAATCTTTCAAATTGTTGTCATGGTAGGAAAATGTGCATTATACAGAGTCCTTCTTAATATGCTGACACTTTTTAAGGGGATGGTCAGACCGTCAAACTGAACAACTTTCTCTATGGTTCCAACATCGTAATCGCGAAAAAAATATCTGCTGTCCCATACAAAAGTGCAAACCTACTAGAGCCGAATGTTGGTGCCATAGAGAAAGTTGTTCAGTTTGTACGATCTGATCATTCTCTTAAAAAACTGTCAGCATATTAAGCTCGACCCTGTTTAACACTGTTATATAGGAATAAGATCTCTTACCTTCCTTGTGTTTATACAGGTTGAAATTGATATCATTAGCATCCATTTCAACTAAGAGTCTACCCATCAAAATGAACAACTATTACTATGGGAGCAAACCGACCGGAGCAAAACTGAAATCAGCTGTTCCATACCAAACAGCTATGCCTACTCGATTCAAATGTATGTAATAGCAGATTTTTTTTCCACAACTACTAAAACGCAACATAATAAATTAAAAATTAAAAAATAAAACCGGAGTCCATCGTATAATTATCATCTTAAAGGCAATAGCCAGGCAGGGGAAAGATATGGTACCTAAAACACTCAGGGCAGGGCATAAACCACAATAAATACTCCGTGAAGGCATGCAGTGCAGGATGTCCTGGCCGGACCAGAGCCGGCCTCACCATGATCATTCCTCGGCTGAGTATCGCAGCTCTAACAGAATAAACGACGGACGATTGTGAAAGCCTCGGAAGTTACTCGTAATTAAAAGCAAACGATGATGAGATTAACTTAAAAATTAACAATTTGCATACAAAACTGTTATAATTTTATATGTTATGTCGACATCTCCTAAACACACGCTTATTAGCTGTAAATATTCAAAGTGCACCGTCCGAAGGGTTCGTTACTTTTATATTAAACTTGTTAATACATGGACCGTTATAGAGGAGCGATTATTTAAACAAAATTATGTAGATAAGCGTGTAAGTTGACTTTCTCGTTCCGATGTGGAATTCATCAGCGGATCGATTTAATTGTGCCGCCGCGGCGCGGGGAGGAGAGGGGGGGCCAGTTCCCCTGCGGGTGCGGGGCGGGGGAGGGGGACGGTGCGGAACACGGAAAGGCTTTCGAGGCGGCGCACGGTGGGCTGAAAATCGACTTTCATAGACATAGGGATAAAAAAAAATATGTGTCGTTTTTTTCATGGATATGGGTTTGGTTTATCATTTCTATGCTCAAATATTCACAAAAGGTTGATTTAGCATATAAATGGATGACTTATAATTTTTTTACGAAAAATTTGTATGGAGTTCGTGTGAAAAATCCGATTATCTTTGGAACAGCAAGTTAAACCGTAATATCCTTACAGGGGGTTTTAGAACTTATTATTTATGATTTATTGACATACCGCGTATGACGGTTACTGCTGCAGAAACTAAGTAAAAAAATAAAGAAATATAATAATTTTTTTAAATTCTTTCACGAATCTTTTTAAAGCGTCTAGTCAAAATACCAAGTATTAATTAGCTAATAAACCTAAATAAGTGATATTTAATTATTATTATTTAGTACCATGAGTCCATGACTATCATGCGACAACACAAAACAATAACTATTGATTGTGATTAGGAGTTCTAGATGAAGATTTTCAAGAACTTCAGCCAATGCATCTTAAATGAGCGTAGTTAGCAAAGGGAAATCTCTAATGAGGGTAGATTAACAAAAAATAAATTTGCTAATCACTATAGTTTTAATCATCAGTGGAAAGCAATAAATAAGCTAAATTTGACTTTAATAATTTAGTGTATTCCAAACTTTTGAACTACATACGTATTCTGTGACCGTAAAATATTATTATAATGGAAAGTCTAACCACCAACTTAGACTTGTTTGTTTTTCTAAGAAGTGGGAGTACTTCATTTGATCATGAAGTATTGTTCAGTGCAGTGGTAGCTCGTCTAGGTGATCGCTTCTCTGACGAAGACCGTGTAACAGTCAAGGAATTTTGTCGAAGATTTACAAGAGCTGCTTCACAGAGGTGGCAGAAATCTCACCGTATCCTTGATACATTCAGAAAGCAGTACGAAAATTGGCTTCAGGCTAATGTCGATTGGCCAAGTTGTGTGCCAACCGGTTTTGTCATCCAAGAATCAAATGATGAGAGACCTAGCGCACATTTAATCTCTCCAGAACCGTCAACATCGTCGTCTATTGGTACTATGACAAAAAGACCTCGAAAGTCATTCGAAGATCTGGGAAGCAAACAGAAGAAGAGAAGGTCTGAAGATCATAAATGCGAAGATCCAAACGAATTGGCCAGTTCAGCTGCATTACATTTAGAAGAAGATGGTCGTGAGGATACCGCATTTGTTATCAAATATATGCTGAAAAATCCAGAAGCAGCTGCAAAAATTAGAGAAATGCTTAAGAAACCAGTTCAAACTTGTTTATTTACACCAGAAAAATCACTAGGGTTGCTCCTTTCATTGAAACTCTCTAAGTGGCAATACATCACGTTGCGAGAGACGGCCGTTCGGGAAGGTGCTAAGGATATTTACCCGTCTTACTACAAAGTGCAACAAGCTAAACTACAATGCTATCCTCCGAAACAATCAGTCACTGTAATGGATTCTTCAGCTAGGATTACACTTCAAGCATTACTTGATATCACGGTGAAGAGGATCATTGAAAGTCTTTCTGAAAATGTGCAAAATAAGGATTTGAAGCTAGTATCTAAGTGGGGATTTGATGGTGCTTCCAACCAAAGCCGATACAAACAGAAAATGGAGGGGCAACAAGATGATTCCAGTATATTTATGACCTCGTTAGTGCCACTCAAGCTGACTGCTGGAGATGATACTTTGTGGACGAATCCAAAGCCATGCTCAGCCTTATATTGTCGTCCAGTGCAGTTCACTTTTATAAAGGAGAGCGAAGAAGTGGTCATCAGTCACAAAAGGCAAATGGATAATGAAATTAAGGATCTTATCCCTACTGAGTGCGGTAGTAATAAGGTGAGTCATCAACTTATGATGACAATGATCGATGCTAAAATTTGTACATATCTTTCTGAAGCTAGATCAAACGCATCGTGCTACCTGTGCTTAGCCAAACCTACAGAAATGAACCGTTTAGATGTTGTAACATCAAAGACTGTGTCAACTGGCGTATATGAATTTGGCTTGTCATCACTGCACGCTCGTATAAATTCTATGGAATGTCTTTTGCATATTTCATACCGACTCGACTTCAAAAAGTGGGCTGCAAGAGGCAATGAGTACAAGGCATTGTTAGAGGCAAGAAAAAAAAGTATCCAGGATAAATTTAAAGACGAGCTCAATCTTTTGATTGACATCGTAAAACAAGGCTCAGGAACCACTAATGACGGGAATACGGCAAGAAGGTTTTTCGAGTTTCCTGATAAAACTGCAGCCATTACTGGATTGGATGAAGAGCTTGTTCGAAGATTTGCCGTGATTCTGCAAGCAATAACATCTGGGGAGCAAATCGATGTCATCAAATTTAAAGATTATGCCCGCAAAACAGCAGAAAAGTACGTGGAGCTATACGACTGGTACCACATGTCTTCAACCGTCCATAAGCTTTTGATACACGGTGCAGACATAATCGCCAATAACGATATTGTGCCAATCGGAAGCCTTTCAGAAGAAGCCTCGGAGGCACGCAATAAAGATTTTAGAAGGTTCCGGGAACATCATTCGCGGAAAAAAAGCAGGCAAGCTTCCAATGAGGATATCCTCAATATGCTTGTTCTTTCGTCTGATCCTTTGATTAGTGCACGAAGACCTAAGTTAGATACTAAGAAAAGCCAGGATCTCTTTGCTGAAACTAAAGAACTAATCAAGTGCCAGGAAACTCAGTTCGAGTTTTTGGATGTATCTAATTTGGATCCTGATTCCGAATTGGAATCCGACGATAGTGATGTTGAATATTAATAATTATGTTTTATATTTTTTTTGTAAATAAGTTATTAAGTTATTTTTAATATTATTTAAGCTTTTTTATTATTATTTAAGTTTTTTAAGAATTACGCAAATACTAATATTTAATATATTTTAATACAAATATCAAAAGATTTTTTTTTATTTTTGTTTGGTGCATTAAAACGAGTCGTAAAAGAATTTAAAAATACAATATTTAATACTTTTATTAATCACTGTAAGTGATTAGCAAATTTACTTTTTGTTAATTACCCTCATTAGAGATTTCCCTTTGCTAACTACGCTCATTTAAGATGCATTGGCTGAAGTTCTTGAAAATCTTCATCTAGAACTCCTAATCACAATCAATAGTTATTGTTTTGTGTTGTCGCATGATAGTCATGGACTCATGGTACTAAATAATAATAATTAAATATCACTTATTTAGGTTTATTAGCTAATTAATACTTGGTATTTTGACTAGACGCTTTAAAAAGATTCGTGAAAGAATTTAAAAAAATTATTATATTTCTTTATTTTTTTACTTAGTTTCTGCAGCAGTAACCGTCATACGCGGTATGTCAATAAATCATAAATAATAAGTTATAAAACCCCCTGTAAGGATATTACGGTTTCACTTGCTGTTCCAAAGATAATCGGATTTTTCACACGAACTCCATACAAACTTTTCGTAAAAAAATTATAAGTCATCCATTTATATGCTAAATCAACCTTTTGTGAATATTTGAGCATAGAAATGATAAACAAAACCCATATCCATGAAAAAAACGACACATATTTTTTTTTATCCCTATGTCTATGAAAGTCGATTTTCAGCCCACCGTGCGGCGCTTCAGAGGCGAGCGCCGGCAGCCAGCCCGGCCCGGCCGCGTCCACACCGACCCACCTAGTGTTGTTGATCACTTACTGTACACTATTGCATAAGGATAGTAAGTAGGTACATTGATTCTTATATCTTGGCAGTCCTATAGCTCATTTGGTAGTTGTACGCAAATCTCGCAAGGAGCAAATTCATATTTCTCTATTGGTTTTCCTACGCATTCGACTAGGTACGTTGTCTAGTCATCATCTCATCATACATAGTACAATTCTCAATTAAATTCTGAAAGTGGTTTTTATCTTTAATTTGATTAAGCTAACATGGCATATACAACGTGTTAATGAATTAACGCAAAACTAGAAAGTTGTTTGTTTAGAATCGAGAGCAGAATCGAATTATCATGTTTTCAACACAGGTAATTTTTTTCAATATATTAAATAATTTGTTTGTAAAATTTTAAATTTACTGAACTCGATCTCAACCCACCGCACGATCACACTCACCTTACTTACTACCAAAACAAGATTCTTAAAATGTGTCCACGAGCACGCTAGTGCTTTCATTCATTGTTGAAATGATAACAAATAGTTTTTGCCTGAAAACTTAAAATTCGAATAACTTTAAATTTTAACTATCAAAATGATGAAATTATTGTTTCAAAATATTATTTTGTTATAAATCAGTTGGGGTGTATGAGGTTTTGCGCTTATTCATTAACACGTTGTATGTAAAAATTCGATTGGTTTTTATGGTATTTGGTCCGGGATTTACACCACTAGTTTCAATTACTAATCAGACAATGAAACTTAACAACTTTCCCTAAGGACATGGGTCGAAAAACGAAAAAAAAATTTGGACCTTCCATAGAAAATCAATCGGCTGAAAGGCACGTTTCAAAAAAAAATCTCATTGTTACCCATGTTTCATATAGAATGTTGTTAAGTTTCATGGTCTGAATACACCCTTAAAGTTATGTTAGTATTAAAAACTTGTGGTGTGGTATTTAAACCAGTAGGTACCTACTACCTATAGTCTATCGCCGCGTTTTATTTCTAAAGAAATGTTGAGAAAACATAACCCTCCTTCTGTCGCAGTCGGGTAAAAAACTAGCACGCGTTTGATAATTGCCAAAAAGTGTTGACTGCTCAATTAGTAACATTCGATTATCCTTCCTTTTTCACTCTGCAGACTATGCCACCCACTTTCGTCACCTACAAGTCATAATGACGTTAATCACAAACTCCCTGCCCACCATTATGTCGAGCCCTTACCTTGTCGGCGCGGCCGCTGCACTGATAGCGCCGGCGCCCCAAATACGGCCCCAAGCACATCAAAGGCCCGAGTTTATCCCAAACTGAACTTTATTACGAAGGATGAAGGTCTAATGGTTTGTATAATACAGTGTCGATTCACTGCCGCCCGCGCATACGCTCGCTAACGCTAATAGCTCCACCAAATTGATATGGCTTCTAAATTACCGAACACTGCCCGTTCCCCGCACCCCTCAGTCCTCACTACTTATGAGTCCGATCATACAGGATATGGAGTCTAGAACTCAATCAGAAAATCGTTTAGAGTCGATGAGTTTCATGCTGATATATTAGAAACTACCGACTACTATTTTTAACCAAAAATTAATAATTAAACGAAAGTTTGTATTACAGTTGTAGCATAAATTACAAAAAAAAAAACCCCAACACCAAAAACAAGCATTTAAAAAGTAAAAAATAATTCGGTCACCTATTTCGGGATGTAAGCAAATGTACTTCTGTTTTACTTCTTAACTATCTTTAAGATATTTTAGGTCAATTAATGCGTAGGGGACCGCTATGAAATGACCATTCATTTTTTTACAATCACTTGCGGTCCCAGATACATAGTCGGGGAAATCTACGGATTTTTGTATGGAGTAGGTTGCATTAATTGCACTTTTGGTAAAAATTTGGAATACATATAGTAGATACATACCTGAAAAACATAAGTTCTCAATAATCCCCGATTTTTTATGTTGTAATATTGAATAATTAAGACATTTACAAAACATTAAATTTAGGTATGAACAAAAAATGGAAAACTGGTGATTTTGTACAGGATGGCTTCGTTCTATACGTTTTACTTATAACAATAATAATCCACAGTTAATATCGTTAATTTGGGTAGATATTTAATATTTTGTAAGTCTTCAAAAATTATAACCTCAAAACTAAATTATTTACTGTTTGTTTTTACACATTAAATTTGCCTTTTGATAATTAACTGTCTCTATTGCTGGTATGCTGGTCGAAATATTTTTAGAATTGAGCTTGCCATTTGTACATTAATATCGATTTTAAGGTATTTCTCAGGTTCCTGAGCCTATATAACCACGAAATCTCGACAAAAGTGTTATAAACTAACAGTAATATTATTTCAAACACTATTTACTAAAGTGTCTTTAATGCAATCTCAAACCTTATTTTTCCTAGACTAACATTAATTGACCTAAAATATCTTAAAGAGAGTTAAGAAGTGAAACATACATTTTCTTACATCCCCAAATAGGTGAACAAATTATGTTTTACTTTTTAAATGTTTGTTTTTGTCGTTGGGGGGTTTAGTATGTATGTATGTATATGGTCACGACTATATTCCCCGAGGGGGTAGTCAGAGATGTTCTAAAATCTCAGATCATCCACTAGGGGGTTTTAGTTAAATGTTAAATTTAATGTTATATCATAATTTTTTAATACATGAAAATTGTTAATAATTTTTTTTTACCAAATATAGCTTAGAACCACCGCAAGGAAACTTGCTTTCACGTAAAACAAAAACCGCATCAAAATCGGTCCATCCATTCGAGAGCTACGATGCCACAGACAACAGACAATTACGAGGATTCGCTAGATGGCGTCGCACATAGTATAGGCTCCGGCTATTTAAATTAATTTATATTAGTAAAAGTGCTTTTTTCTACGACTAAACTATCTTAATAAATAAAACTATAAACAATTTGACAGTGAAAGTGTTATCTAATGTAAATACAAAGTAAATCGGGGCGATCACTCACGGATGTCTCGACAGTGATTATATGAAGATTAGTGTACAGAACTGTGATATGTGCTATTTTCTAAAAACGAAGCCATAATACAAAGTAAAATAGACAGTAAGTACCTCTAAAAAATAGTGCTACATCGATTTTGATCAAAAAATCATTTCAATATACCGTTACGAGCTTTCAAATATATGTAAACAAAATCAGCTGACCAATGAGATGACAATTAACATTACCTAAGTGCACCATCTATTGGCGAATAGTGATATCACAACTAACGCTAAGCGCTTGATATGTCAATGTAATCGATCGTCGACATCTAGTGTTGAGTGGCAGTACTTCAAACTACGCTCGTTACTTACGTAGCTAACAACCGAAGTACAAATTGAAAGTAAACAATTACTGCAAAAAAATACCAACAGAGGTCACTAGACGCACCTAAGAAAAAATGCCTCCAAAAGTTAATACACAATGTCTGATATGCAAAGTTAAATCTGGCAGCAGGGATTTATTAAAGTGTATTATATGCAAAGGACACTTTTGTGCGAACGTCAAGTGTGCCCAGATTACAGAAAAAGTATTTGGTATTATGACCAAAGAGAGGAAAGACTCGTGGAAATGTCGTAAATGTCGCCAAAGTCTAGTCAAAGACACTAACAAAACGACCAATTCATCTACTAGTACTCCTATAAACACGGAACAGATACTTCAACCGCAGCCGTTAGACTCGCAACCAATCAGCGAAAAATGCTCCCCCATTTGCACTCCTCTGCAGCCGAATGTGTTTCTCACTCCCCCTAGCCATCGTTTGACCCCAGAGCTATCTCAAGAAAACATTACATATCGGAAAAAGTATGTTGTCAACATTCCGACAGACAACACCTTCAGTTCACTCGATGACGACGACTGTGATGAGGGAACGACACAGAGGTTAAGTAGAAGTTATTCTGAGATTCTTCAGAGAACTAGGGTGGAGGAGGAAACGGAAGAAATGAAAAAGAAAATAGGTACTTTAGAGGAAAATCTGCTCTCGGCAGACAATGAAATAGAAAATTTGTTGTCTGAAAATAATTTCCTAAAAAAACGCCTTAAAGAATGCGAATCAAAAATACAACACTTGATGACTATATGCCGCTCTACGGATAAAGAAATCTCTGCAAAAAATAATTCAAAAAGAAAACAACGACGAAAGACATTGAATTTCTCATTAGTTGACTCTGCACATAATCCGGAAACTCAGGATATCCCCACCGAACCACATTTTCCGTCACCAAATAACATTAATAATAGTGTGTGTACCACTATAGAGGACCAATCGAATACTTCAATCAACAACGACGAAGAAAGACTCCATACAGATGAGAGGAAAATGGAAACAGATGCTACTAAAATTTGTCTAATAAGCAGTACTTCAAGAGACGTGTTATTAATGTCTGAACGAATCCTCGGAAATGCAAGACTTTTCCACTACAAACTCAACCAAGGAGGAATTTGTCGTTTAATGGAAAATCTTGAATCCAAGCTAGAAAACTACACTCTAAGTGATTTTTGCGTTATATTTATTGGAGAACCGGACTTTGAAACAACACAAGATTATAAAGCTTTAGTCGAACTCATTAGAAATAAACTCGAAAAAGTCCAAAATACAAACATCATACTGTGTTTACCTTGTTTCAAATGTAACGACACAGCCAATTTGTTTAACAGGCGGATAGAGACTTTTAACAGCTTGCTGCATAAGGATAACGCTGAATTTAAATATGTCTTCCTCCTTGATACTAACAGAAACATGGAGTATTCCCACACTATGTTCTCTATGTTCACTGGTAAGGTAAATAGAAAAGGTATGGCTACAATAATTACTGATTTAAAGCATCTAATCGCCTGTATAACACAATCATACATTGATTGGCCTTTGTTAACTAACAATCGAGAAACTAAAACTGTCTCTACTCTGGAAACTGCTAACAGTCGTGATGGCAATCAGTTTTTTCGTTTATAATCGTATAACAATCCTACATCAAAATATAAGTGGACTTATTGGAAAGTCCGACGTATTTTTAGTATGTTTAAATGACTTACCCAACTATAAACTAGCAACGTACTATGCACGTAACAATAGAAAGGGCGGCTCTTGCATATTAGTTGGAAATAATTTGCAATATAAAATAGTTGACCTAAGCAAATATAGTATATCAAACATTATTGAGTGTTGTGCGATAGAATTGACAGAGCATAAAATGATAATAGTCTGCATTTATAGAGTCCCACAACAAGAAAAAGTCGCCATGTATTATAGACTTTTTCTATCAACCTTTAACGACATACTGCATGATCTACTCAGTACTAACAAGAAAATATCTATATGTGGAGATTTTAATATTAATATCCTTAAGAAGTGTAAGTATTCAATAGAGTTTGAACATTTGATTTCAAGTTTTAACTTAAAATTCGCGACTAGAGAAGTTACACGCCCCACTAGCGGTACCTGCTTAGATAACATTATTCATAATATACGGGGTGCAAAAAGTGATATATGTGAACTAGCTATCTCTGACCATAAAGCGCAATTATTAGACTGTCCGGTAAGGAAAACTTGCAGTTTTGATCACTGGTTTTCAAAAAAACGGGACTACAGTAAAGATAACCTGGTGAAATTTCGTGAATGTCTTTGTAAACTAACTTTCAAAGAAATGTATGAGATCACAGATGCTAATATGGCATTTGATAATTTTTTTGATCTGTTTAAGCTCTTCTATGATCTCTGTTTTCCCACTATAAGGGTAAAAAATACATCTAAAGCACGCCCACGATGGTTATCTCAAGGTATTAGAAGAGGTTGTAAACACAAGCGTGCACTATTATGGAAATACAGGCTATCAAAAGATCCCCATGATAGAAAACTGTTCAAAACTTACTCTGGTAGATTTAGGAAAATAGTAAATCTAACTCAAAAGTCACAGAATAATGATTACATTTTTAAGTCCACCAATAAATCTAAGGCAACTTGGAATATAATTCACAACAATAAACAAAGGTTACCTAGAGAAAATATTATTCAGTTGGAGTACAATGGAGAAATTGTTAAAAAACCTGAGAATATAGCGAACATTTTCAACAATTATTTTATAGACTCTGTAGAAAATCAATGTATAAATAATATGAACTACAAGAGTACTTGTGTCTATAAGTCTCCTAAATCTTTTTATATGAACCCAATCAGTCCAATCCAGGTGGCTAATATTATAGGAAATCTTAAAAATACGAACAGTACGGGATATGATGATGTTTCAACTAGGACAATAAAATATGTACATGACATAATTTCTCCAATTCTGAGTCACATTATCAATTTATGTATTGAACAAGGAATATTTCCATGTAAGCTAAAAACTACGATTATTAAACCATTATACAAAAAGGATGAGAAGCATGACATAAAGAACTATAGGCCAATAGCTTTAATAACAATTTTTTCCAAAATATTCGAAAAGGTTATTTTTGACAATATGTACTCATATTTTGAATCGCATAACATACTTACAAAAGAACAAAAGGGATTTCGGAAAAACAAAACTATCGATGCTGCTATTTACGAATTCTTAAATATGGTATATCCGCGAATGGATAAAAGACAGACTGTATTTACCCTATACATGGATATGACTAAAGCCTTCGACTATGTAGAGCACAATAAACTTTTGCATAAACTAGAGACATATGGCATTAGAGGAAACATCTTAAACCTATTAAAATCCTACCTGAGTCATAGAATTCAAATCACAAAGATAAACAGAATATGTCCGAAAACGCGTACTGATATAGAATATATATCTACTCCGCGAATTGTGTCCCATGGGGTGCCACAAGGCAGTGTCCTTGGGCCTCTACTCTTTTTGGTATACATCAATGACATTCCCAAATCAACCACAAATCCAATGATTTTATTTGCCGACGACTGTACAGTGTTGTATAATGACAGAATGGATATAAATAATAGTTTAAGGTCTATAATACAGTGGCTACAAAACAACAATCTACAGATAAACCTAAATAAAACTAAAGTTATGGACTTCAGACAATCAGCGTCTAATGTTATGCATACTAACATAGTGTATGAAGGCAATGTTTTGGAAGAAACAAAAACAACAAAATTTTTAGGCTTGCATATAGATAATAACATGAAGTGGCAAGCACATCTAGAATTTGTCTGTAACAAGCTCTCGCAATCCGCGTATGCTCTTTATCTGCTTTCGAAAAAGGTAAGCCAGCAAGCTGTACTAGTCGCCTATCACAGCTATGTTGCATCAAGAATGAGGTACGGCATAATCTTTTGGGGAAATGCTACCAACAACGAACGTGTACTCATAGCCCAAAAACGATGTATCCGGGCAATTCGTGGCTTGAAACGGATGGATAGCTGTAAACCTCACTTTAAAGAGCTCAGGATACTAACATTTCCATCTCTATACATATACGAAGTAGCACTATTTGTAAAACGTCATCCTCAGTTGTTCCCCAAAGTCCTAAGAGCACGCCGCAGTGATCAAGTCTGCAGTAGAGCGGGAAAAACTGCTTTGTTTAATAAGAGCATCTTAGCTATGGCGCCCAAAATTTATAACAAAATTCCAAAACCAATAAGAGAATGCCAAGACATCATAATTTTTAGACGTCTATTGTTTAATCATCTGACTGAAAAATCTTATTATTCAATTAGGGAATTTCTTGAGACATAATTTATTCACATTAATTCATGATTCTCCAAGTCATTATTATTATCCTATATTATGTTTAAATTTTATTTCATCATTTTTATGATATTGTTACAAATTATGACATTTATTGAATTATTATGATTATTACTTTGGTTTTAGGTACAATTTTGATTTTATATACATAGTTAAGTTATTGAGTACAATTAGTTTATGAGGTTATGAGTTGATTAGGTTAAGGTATAACAATACCTATATTATTTTGTATGCCTTTCGGTAGGCCACAGAGATACATTTTACTCCTGTAACATCTTATTTTTACCTGTGTGTCACAATAAATAATTTTGTATTTGTATTTGTATTTGTATTTGTACAGACAGATAGACACACAGAAATTGGCATCAAACTTATAAAACCTCCATTTTTGCGTCGGGGGTTTAAAAATGATTCTAGTCAAAGAATATATATTTATTGCGTTGCATAGATCGTGACTTTATGTAGGATGGTTTGTATGTAGGTAGGTAGGTACACACGGCGACACATCAAGCTATTCAAACCCAAAATAAGCTGGCCGCGCGTAAGTCGACGAAAGAAAATGTTCGCGCGGCCAGCTTATGTTGGTTTTGTATAGCTTGATGTATCACCGTGTGTACTATGTAAGATCAAGGCGCAAGGGACACAATTTATCTTCCTAATTATGCGTGTTCTATTTTAGTGTTATGTAAAAATAAAAAGTATGTCACTTTTATGTTAGGCTATTGGCTTTTTAATAGTGAAAATCGCATTACGTTATTGCTTTAGTCGTTTTTGTATGATGCTCAAACAAATGAAACGACAAACTGACATAATTCCTGAAAAAGGTGGATGGGTTCGGAGTACCTACTAGTCATATCCCGAGTAATTTTTCCTAGAAATAGACACAACTTTTATTAGGTAAGTACGGTTTTATAGTATAGTACAGATCTATAGACTCACACATTTCTGTTTTTTATATATAATTTTAATTAAAATAATTGTTCGCATAAAATTATGTTACAGAGCTATTAATTACTTGCTCTGATAATATTATCGTAAAAACTTAATGTAAGTATGTATCGCAAATTATACTAATTACATACATATATACATACACTCACGACCATAATCCCTTGCGGGGTATTCAGACACCTTGCTACTGACTAATTATCGCTTAGTAAAAGCCATAAAGGTAACTTGCGTAGCGTTATTGTGGCCAAGGTTACAGTCCAGGAAGCTGGCACAGGTATTGTCTATCACGTCATTACTTGACACGTCGTTCCACACTTCACGTAAAATAAAACCGGTGAATTGCGAGTCGGGCTACTCGCGCACCGAGGGTTCCGTACCACACAATACATTAACTTACAAAAAAGTTTTGTTTTCTAGGGGACCTATAGCAAGAGACCGACTCACACTTAGCGCTTATATGTATGTATTAACGTTATTAAAAACGTTATAACGCATATTCTGTGAAAATGTCAACTGTCTACCTATTATATAGATAAAGTCCATAGGTAGGACGGACGGACAACGTAGGCTTAGTAATAGGGTCCCGTTTTCACCCTTTGGGTACGGAACCCTAAAAAAGCATATTTCCTACCTATAATCATCTGCAATGATTTACAAAAATATCAATTATCCTTTCGCACTTAACAGACTTTAAGGATATTCTGAATATTTTGTGGTAATTAGAATATCTCTTACTACTTATCTGGGAAATATATTCTAGGAAAATGCTTCATGTTTGTGTCATGTAACTACAAAAAATGGTCGACTCTTCTTCTGTAGAGTCGATGGCATGTCATTGAGTTGGTCTTGCTATCGCGGTGATTAGGCCTATTTAACAATTATATTATACAAGCGACCCGCCCTGGCTCCGCATGTGTAGGTAAGTACCACAAATAACACAAACGCTTCTCGTCAATCAATCTATATATTAGTGAAAACCGTATCAAAATCCGTACAGTAGTTTCTGAGATTAGCCTAACAGTAGGTTCAGAGCAGGCAATACGACAAAAAAACGCAACGGGGGACATTAATCTATAGGGTCCAACTTAATATGCTGACACTTTTTTAAGGGGATGATCAGACCATAAAACTGAACAACTTTCTCTATGGGACCAACATCGGAATCGCGAAAAAAAAATCAACTGTCCCACACATTCGGCTTAAGTATGTTTGCAGTTTTGTATGGAAGAGCTGTTTTTTTTTTCGCGATTTCGATGTTGGTGCCATAGAGAAAGTTGTTCAGTTTGATGGTCTGAGTATCCCCTTAAAAAGTATCAGCATATTAAAAAGGACCCTGCATATTATGTAGTGATACTTACAACAAATGTAATACGAACGATCCCACGAGAATATCCTCCATCGAAAATGTTAATTTACATATTTACCCGATGTGTAAGAATTAAATGGACTTCTCAAGTTGTCGGAAACGGCAGCCGAATTCAACGAATTCTGCGGAGATTGAATCAAAGAGCCGATCGATGGAGCCGTCGCGTGTCCCCGTGACCCGGTGTCATCTGATCTTATCTCTCACCATCTGACCATCGGTGACGCGATCTGTTGCCGTCCCGCTCCGACACATGCGCCGGTACACGAGTGACACGTACGGCACATTCCGAGCATTGTTTGTTACAACATCACGCGTGGACATTACTGAATGATGAGTGATCACTACTACGTCGGTAGTTAAAAGAGGAATTGGACATGAGTTAATACCTAGTTACAGTGTAATAAGTGTTTATTGGATTCGTTATACATTATATTATGTCTGATTCAACTCTTAAGCCTGGCCCCGACATAAATTCAGAGTCCAGCTTTCGAGCCGAGCATTTCGCTGAGTTGGGACCTTTTTGTCACTGCGGCGCACAAATCATCTCTTTTTTATTAATATTCTGTTTTTAAAATTTTACAAAAATGTATCTGTGGTAATGTTAAAGATTGTATGTGTGTCGGAGATGGAAATAAATAATATTTCTTTCTTTTTTTCTTTTTACTAATGATATACATTTACTCAATTCAACGCACCTCCAGGTTCACCGACTCGAGATCAAATTTCGTCCCGCTGCAGCGCTAAATGAAGTTGCTGCTCACCGCCTCCGTCGAGGAGAAAAACAGTAGACACACCTTGGGCAGTAAATAAGAAAGCCTCAGATTGCATGTGATCTGAGACCTTTCTTACTTTACTGCCCTCGGTGTATAATCTACTATTTCTTTTAATGAGAGTCTCCTTCCCACGAATGAAGCTGAGAATTCCCCATGTTGAGAAGTTGCACAATTTTAAATATTTATTACATAATTTGAACGATTTTTCATACGATAAGATCTTGATAAGATAAACGTTCCCTTCAATTAGAAGTTGTATTATTTCGAAATATTCTTGTTACAAGTCAGTAGATTAAGTTAATTTGACATATTTTGTGTGAAGAATACGTCAAATGAGGTGTCGGATAAGCTAACAAGAACTTATTTGTAAGTGTTGAAACAGGCCCTTAGTATCCAAAAAACTATTGAATAAATACTAAGCCGGTGTGCACAAAATTGCGCAGCGGCGTGCGGCGTGCGGCGGGCGGCGCCGGCGGTCGGCACGGCGCGAGCGAGCGCGTACCTCCGTTTGCGCCTACAAAAGAGTTGAACGTGCGCCGCTCGCTACGTCCACACAACGACACCATACTAACAGGACTACTACATAACATAACTACAAATATAAACGATCTTTAGGTTTGTTTTCTTGTATTATTTCATTAACCTAATGTTGATAATAATTATAAAATAAAAGTTATTTAAATAAACTACATATCTATAGAGGCATAGGCCTCCCTTTTATTGCGCCTTTATCATTAGGTCTTCGGTCCAGTAAATTACATTATTATTTGTACATATAACTATACATAATAGTTTAAATAAAATATTAGGTATGTAAGTAAATTTAAGTAAAATGCATAGAATTTCTACATTTCGGTTTTCAAACGCGACTAATGAGTTCTATAAGCTTCCTAAATAATGCAATTCTGGGAACAGATAAGCCCTCGATCCTTGCACTCCTGCGCACATTCTCACGGTCACTCACAATCAGTACTCTGTAGGTAAATCTTTGTTTCTGCACCATTGTGGTGGGGGAGGACGTCTATTGAAGCCGCTCTTCTCTTGCCGGAACTCCTTAGTATTGACTGATTCTTGTAAAAGAATGTTTCCTAGAATGGACTACTGTTCGCTAATCAGTGTGGGCGTGAGAACTTTGTGTTAAAAATACCATTCCCTATTTCTACCGCTCTATACAACTCCTTGACAAGTATAAACAACTAGGGTACTTTTTAGGGTTACATTCCCAAAGGGTGAAAGCGGGACCCTATTACTAAGCCTACGTTGACCGCCCGTCCGTCCGTCCATCTGTCCTACCTATTTAGTTAGGGCTGTAACTTTTGAACCGTAATAGCTAGACAGTAGCATGATTACGGCAGATTTATTAACAAATAATTAAAATCTCAAAAAGTTTAATTAAGGGACCTCATACAAAAAACTAGTTTTTATCAACGTTTTTTCTTCTCGCTCTGTCGTAAAAATGGTAATACATACAAGCGTCAAACTTGGTGTGATTATAGAGAAAACTCTATAATATAACAACAAATAATTCCAAACCGGCCAAGTGTGAGTCGGTCTCGCGCTAAAGGTCCCGGAGAAAAAAAAATTGTTTTCTAAGTGAATTTGTTACGTGTGGTGTGGTACGGAACCCTCGGTGGGCCCGAGTAGCCCGACTTGCACTTGACCGGTTTTATTCTAGTATAGTAACGAAACATCGGGAAAAGAATTGAACACAAATAGTTGAAAGTATAATATAATCCGATTAGCACAGCACCGTGAGGAATGGCACAATAAGAAGGTGGCCTATGCCCAGCTGTGGGTGATGTGGGTGTGTGTGTGAATATATGTGGCCAGAAATATTGCGACAATCATTTGTTTTATTATATGGGTTATTAGTACCTAGGACATATTAAGGGCCTATGTCGAAAAATAATTGAAGCGAAATGGGCGTGTGATAGCTTATATTACTGCCTGATGCGAGAGAAAGAGACAGGGCGGCGCGCGCGCCTGAAACGACGCCAGCATAAAACAAACTTTATTTAATTGTAATTGTACTATTTATGTAAGTTCAATTCTGCTCTAATCAAAATTTATAAAAATCAATCTCTTTTTTTTTAAATTAAGCCCCTTGTTTCTAATGTTCACCGTTTCGCACTTCCAAGCGTTTATCGATGGCTACTTTGGCTTGTTTTTCTATCGAGAAAATGTCTCTTAATCGTGTTTTGGCTCTAATCAAAACATCAATTATATGTTCAATTTACACATATCCGCAAATCATACTCCTACTGTTAGTACTTCATGAGATATGATGCTTTGAAGAATCCCGTTTTTCTCACATTCAGCCCCTTAAGAACCGACCAATGACAAAAGTGTTGCTTTTTTATTTTACTTGACCTCGGCGAGTCTAAATTGAGGAGGATGACATTAATTTATTAGGTATCAACATACAAAAAATCATTACGACGGCGCGGCGTGATGGCAGTAGATTCATTCTTGTCTACAGTTCTGTATTACACCACAAAATTATATAGTCTACATAGTTTCAAGAAACTTGAATACGCGCGAATATAGTGCAAAAATATGAAAAACTGATTGGAAAGAAAGGTGAGAAAGCCATAAGCATGATCGAGTTTGTTCTACTATTTTCATCTACGGGTATTTAGACCGATGACGCACGGCACGGCTCTTAGCGATAAGGGATGACACCATAAAAACTGTTGACCGTTGGAATGTGATGACAATAAACCACCCCATCTCACCCCCCGTCCGCCCCCACTCTCCCCCGCCCCGGCACGAGCCAAACCTTGCGCAAAGTGCCGGCAAAAACTGACACGTAGACGAAATTATTGAGCCATTCCGACTAATTGTTCGAGCGACTGCGACAGACTTATCGATGACGTGTCCGAGAGAGCGGGAAGGGGACAGGTATCCCAATAATCCGACTATAAATAACCGGGCTCCTAATGCGCAGGCGCCACGCTTTTTTACCTTCATACCGAGGCCCTAGTGCGCCTGACACGACTTGATACTTGACGGTTGAATACCAATAGATCACTGATAGGCAACGTATCTACTTTCCCATTAAAATTACAGTATGTACATTCGAACCGAATTATAATGTCATCTTATGTATATGTATACCTAATCGCTTTATACAGGATGTAAAATTTAATGCGTTACATACTTTGTGGGTGCTTCAGACCATCAAACTATTTAACAACCTATTGAAATCTTCGCGGGCTACCATAAAAATCGAGGCGGTGTTGATGTCTTGGCAACCCCTGGTATAAGCAGATCTGCCTTTAGTACCTACTTCTGAAAAATCCTTATATCAAGATTGAAGAGGATGCAAGTCATACTCGACTCTGAGCACGCACATTCTGAATGATGGTAAAGTACGTAGTCGACATATTTTGATGATTCCTCAACTGATTCCACATTGAAGTTTTATCAGCGAATGCCGCCGTATCTGGGTTCAACTGTTTCGAATATTTTCTAAAGTACAGACCTCGCTCTTCCACAGCAGTAATGTGGAAGCTAAAGTTTAATGCTGCGTATCTAAATGTATCTACAGAACGCATTGTGAATGCTGAGTTAGTCACAATTACATTTCACAATTTGTATAAATATGGAAGCTTATATTAAAAACGTGGTTTGTGTTATGTTATGTATAGCAAAGCTGTAGAGAATGCTAAGAAATATCAAAGTACGACGTTCATTCAGCCCACTACATAAGTACTTATATCATAAATAATAACATATATTATGTAAATGTACATAATTTAGCGTGCGAGGAGATAACCTCGGCGTCGGAGGATGCGGCCGGACGCACCGACGTTCTATAACCAACTCTATGCATTTAAATTAGGATATAAATTCACAGATAGTGTTGTAGTCATAACAAGGGTTAGTTTAGTGTTTGAGCTAAACGGCTTCGCAAAGGTCGCTGGAGGTACATTGTATGTGTCATCGACCTGCGCCCGCGCCGGCCGGCCGCCGCCGCGCCGGTGCGGGACCGCGACGCTTCTCTTTATTGCGAACGTAATCGACTTGCTGTTGAACTATGAGGTTTTAAATACCTGATGCTGTACACAGGCATATTCATGATATACGATTATATTATGATATAGATAAAACCTACTACGACTACTTCACATATCAGGCTCATCGATTTCAATCTGTCAATGGCTAGTGAGGTGGGCTCTGACCAGTAGGGCTTTTGTGTAAGTTTTCGATCATCGACCGATATAAGCTCTATGTATTTCTGAATATTGGGTTTCTACGACCGTCATAAGAAGCGGAATCAGATCTGTCAAAATACACCATGTCAATTTGATACCGATCGAACCAGGTTAATTACACAATAGCACCCTAGAGTATGAATCGATCGTTCTACGACGTCAAGGCAGCGAATATTATACATTATATCTTTTAGAGATAACAATTAGATGGTCTGCTAGAGAAATGTGGATATTCTGAATATGTTATTATATTATAATATCTTTGACTATTTTCTCTCTGGGAATACAGTCGATAGCCTATTATGGTCAGCAGGCATCCGCTCTAAGATATACTCTTTACACTACTTCGTATACTCTAGGATATAACGTAGAAGTTATTGGTTAAAACAATTATCAAGACAAATGTGTCGTAGTTTATCTCAGTCGTGGCTAAGTGCGAAATGTCTTCCAACCGCTTTGCCTACACCGACACCTGAAGGTTTTGTCCAGCTCGCACGCACGGGCTCGGCGCAGGGTGCGAAGGGGACGGTGCATCGTGACGAGGATTAAATTGTATGATTGGCGTATCGGTGACGCCGGCCGGAAGGCGGACACAAACAAACAAACATATCATTATTGGTACTCGTACCTGACACTGCTTCATAAATAAAAATACTTCATTTCAGACTACATTTTTTCATATTTTGTTAGCAGCACAAACTTACATCTATTATTAGTACCTATAATACTCGACGACTAATATTTGACGACACGATAGCACAGTCGGTAGTGAACCTGCCTGCTGTGCTGAGGGTCGAGGGTTCGAATCCCGTAAAGGACAAATAACTGTATGATGAATATGAATATTTGTACCCGAGTCATGGATGTTTGTATCTATACATGTATATTATATCGTTGTCTAGTTATCATAACACAAGTCCAGGATAGATTCTGGTACTTTAAATGTGACTAGATAATTTGTGTGACAATGTCCAAGATATTTTATTTTATTTATTTATAATAACAATATTAGTACTATAGTTAACCCGCGACTTCGTCAGCAAAAATTATATACACAAAAAAGTTTCGTTAAAATCGGTTCAGTAGTTTTCGCGTGATGTGCGCACAAACAAACACACAAACAAAAAGACAAACAGACAAACAAAAATTCTAAATAAAAAGGATGATTTGGAGTCAGAGACACCTGAAAATCATGTCGTCATCTTTTTTTTTGTATATCTTCAATGTATATTCAACAGACACACTTCTGTTACAGTTTTGTAATAGTTAAGATAATAATATCATAGGTTGGATTGATAGCTATTTTGTACTAATGCTGAATGTTAGCTGTGTGGTTCCGGCTTAGAATGGACCATTCCATTTGTTCCAGTTAGTCACTTACGAGGCGACTAAGGGATATGGCTTTCTTATGCAGTATATAGTTATGGGCGGAAGGCTAGCTACCTATCATAAGCATCTATATACTAGAAGTGAGCCATACTACATCTGCGAGATGGTGGATCATAATGCGACATTTAAATGGTCACAATCAGCCTATGTAAGATCATAAATGTACCATATTTCAAGCAAATAAGTATTATTCTATTCTATTCTGACATGGAGATCATTATCAGACATGAACCTCCGTCATAAGAACGGGTTACGTAAACGTTTATAAAGAAAAGGCAGTATGGCTTTAGAGGCCTTAGCCTGTCCCAATCAGAAAGATGAATAAAAAAAAAGATAATAATGTACTTAATCAATCAAATAAAAAGCAATCAAAATATTGAGTACCTACGTATTTGAGTACTTTTGAATTTGTTTTTGCAACTGAATGTACCCCCAATTTTTTTTAAACTAATCGTAAACATATTGATGACGTCATTCCTAAACAGTGTAGATCGTGTAAACGAACGTTAAAAGTGAGTTAAAGTTTTGTTTATTTTCTATTTACCGGGCTCGCTAAATATCTGATAACCTCATTCCGGAACCATCCGTCCTGACTAGCCGGACCCGGGGTGGACGCTTGTTGTATTGATCCAGCAGTACCGACACTAAGCTGACGTGACACAGCCGAGAAGTTCGACAAAATTAGCACGTGCTTCGAGAGGTTTTATAGTATATTATGATACAAGAGAGCAAGGATGGTCATTACACCCGAGGGGTTGCAGCACGAGCCGCCAGGCGAGTGCTGTTATACTAGCCGAGGCTGTAATGAACAACGCTCACGCATTTCATACGACGTTTTTCAACGTACTTGCGAGAAAAAAGTTATAAAATTTCGTAAAATACAACAATTTGAGACAAATATTTCTGGAAAATGGCGCTATGCTTCTTTTTTTTTTGCGTACCGTGCTTTTGGTTGAGATAGCTATGCGCGCGCAGGTCGACGAAGAGGCAATGACTTTAGCCGACATTCAACCAACGACATTTAGTTGCAAACATTTAATATTAAAAACGTTATAAATCTAATATTTATGTACATATTTATAACACAAATTAATGTTAATTTGTTAACTAAAATAAATTGTTTGATGAAATCAAGCGTTTATTTATCATATTTTAACAAAAAGATTAATTTATTCAGAAAAAAGTTTTATTAATTTTTCACATAAAAACTCTTAGCAGAGATTTAAAAACAAACTATAGCAAAAAGGAACATTATCGCATAGTGCGACAAACATTTTCGTACGCGTGTTCTATAATCTGCATTATTTACCTAAAAGCGGTGCAATAAGAGCCACCTTACGAGCAAGTATGTTGAAAAAACAAGTATGGAATAAAACGTACGATACGTTTTTACTCTACGCCGATTTTTCTGTAGTTTTGTTAAATTGGCAGCGTACTTATGAAGGGTCAGATCAAATGTACCTGAAACCGACGAGCGTGTATGAAACGACTTATAACTGCCTCTTCCACAAAAGAGAAGTGACAAGATCGTAGCCGATGGCGATCCACTGTCACTGCCTACCCCAATGGGACACAGGCGTGAGTGTACGTATGTATTTATATTTTGTCAATTATCATTAAATAATTGAAAGATATTCAGAAATTGAATTGTTGACGAAATTAAAATTTTTCGTTTATTTCTTGTCTTTAAAAACAATCTTATTAAAATATGATACCAACGCGTACACCAAACGCTGTTTTCTCGTAGCAGAGGTGCTTGATTAAAACTGTTAGTATTACTGGTTGATTAGTGTATTGTGCTAGAGATAAGGAACAATACTCTGCTCGTAAATTAGTAACAGGGTCGTCGTTGTGGGTTTTTGTGCGAACAGTGAGTGAGTGAGTGAGCGTTGCGCACGAGCACGAGTACCTGCCCGCCGCCGCCGCCGCCGCCGCCGCCGCCGCCCCGCCGGCGCGGCGCTGTCGTGTCGTGACGTCATCGTCGCCACTACTGTGTGACGTGAAACTGATCGGTGATGATGATAGCTAAATAACCTCAGTGTCTCATCTATGAATCTGTACCACTCACCCGCAATAAGTTTGACTACATATTAAATTGTTTCTGCCTACCCCAATGAGAGACAGGCGGGAGTATATTATGTATTCAAATTTAAAAGATTTATATACAAACTAGTGTTTACCCGCGAATTCTGCCGATCACATTATATTCCAGATTTTACGTCAGATCATAAGCTATCAAACAAAAAAGTTTCATTTCAAAATCGGTTCAGTAGTTTTCGCCTGATGCTCGCACAAACAAACAGACAGATAAAAATTCTGAAAAAGGTTGATTTGGAGTCAAGGAAATCTAAAAACCATATCTTAATTATTATTTTTTGTCAATATCTTCAACAGACACACTTCTGTTACAGATTTGTAGTAGTTAAGATTACGTCACAAATATTTATTTAGAATTCCTACAAAATAGAACAAGCTCTCTCTTGGCACGTTGCACGTTTGTTTGTGTCGACCTGTACGCGGACTTAAAGGAAGATCTACACTGATTATCCACATACATAATACCCTCAAGCTCAGATAATTTCGAAGTGCATCGTACCGAGTATATTCTATTACTGATATCAAGCTCAGATAATTCTAGTCTAGATGGTGTTGACCCTACCATCGGTACTTGGGTTAGTTACATAGTAGGTAAGGTACGTCAGGTGGTACGGTCATGTTTGTGGTATGAGAGGAATGTTGTGCTAAATACAAGACAATAGTTGGCGACGAGACGCGCGGGGAGGTGAGGTGAGGGGTGTAGTCTGCGGGGTGCGGGGAGTGCAGGTATACACCCCGTGCTCGTCACTTCACCTCGCACCGAGACGAGTGTGCATTCCTCTGTCTAGGCATGTTGCTAGACTAGATAGTAGGATATCATATCATAGGTCATTGATATATAGGGTCCTTCTTAATATGCTGACACTTTTTTAAGGGGATGACCAGACCGTCAAACTGAACAAATTTCTCTATGGTACCAACATCGAAATCGCGAGAAAAAAAACAGCTCTTCCATACAAAACTGCAAACCTACTTGAGCCAAATGTATGGGACAGCTGATTTTTTTTTCGTGATTCCGATGTTGGTCCCATAGAGTTGGTAAAGTTGTTCAGTTGGATCATCCCCTTAAAAAAGTGTCAGCATATTAAGTTGGACCCTATATTATACAGGGTGTTAGGGTAAACATTTGCATTACTTAAAGGGGTTATTGTACCCATGATACTGAACAACTTTTTCCATGCTGAATGCAATCCGCTGATCGAATGTTTGTATGAAAAGTTGAAATTTTGCGAATTTCCCTTTCGTTCCTTTGGGAAATTTGTTTAGTATCTCGTAAAAAGTACATCAATCAATTATAGTACAATCACCCATTAAAGTAATTATACCTACTGCTGGCGGTAAAGATGTTACAATGATTATTGAAGCTTATGTATATGTAGGTCTACAGATTTGAAGGAAAAGGTTTTATATGGTGGCGAAAGAATTTCGCAATATATTTATAAAATTAGTGTTAGTAGGTATTTAAATCATTTAACACGAATAGGTTCTGCCATAGTTTGATGTAATTTTAACGTTTGTCTGTTATTTTAAACCTAAAAAAGTAAATAATTATAGTTTCTTGCTAAATTAGATAGATAAAAAAATGTTTGCTACGCGGCTACGGAAGGGCTGCGCTACGGTCTACGGCGTAGCAGGGCGTAAGAAATAACCCTTTAAATAACTTTGATATTTATTAATTAGTGTTTTGGGCATATTATAACTATTGAAACTAAATGAAAATGGTTTTCAGGTGGTAAGTTTAGATTGCAATTTGGAAATTTACGAAAACCAAAAATTTAAAGTTAAAGTATGATGCAGATGTAGGAAAAGCATGCAAAAGTGAAATATCATTTGTAAAATAAATGTAATTAAAACGAATCGCATCAATCTTAACTATTTTAAATGGTAAAAGAAGTGTGTCTGGACATTGAAGATATTAATAAAAAAAAGTTATGTTATGGTTTTTAGGTGTCCCTGAATCCAAATCAAAATTTTTTGGATTTTCGTCTGTCTGTTTGTTTGTGTGTTTGTTTGTTTGTTCGAGTATCACGCAAAAACTACTGTTTGATTGTTTATGATCTGACTTAAAATCAGCTAAATTTGTGCCGCCGAAGTCGCGGGTATTTGCATTGTATTGTATTTGTTGATTTACTAGATACATGAATTGACGACTCAAATAATACATCACATAAATCGAAAGAGATTTTATAAAACGGAAACTCTTGTAATGACTAAAATAGTAGGTAAATAAATAATGCCTTCAAGTCGGAGGCCATCGTCAAAGTCAACAACAACTAGTCGTCTAGAAAACATTTTAATTGCACTTCTACGTCTAGTCGAGCCACAGACTGACAGATAGACATTGATATATTTACTGTATTCATCCAGTGTGTGAATATTAACCGAGTTATAAACTATCTACGCTTTCCACTCGGTCGGCTGTGCCTGCTTGTGTGGAGTGTAATTGTGCGGAACTGTTTTTGTTCCAAGTCGGGGCAGGTATGGCGACGGAGGGGGGAGGTGTGAGGCGGTCGGGCGCGGGCGCGGGGGTGTAGTGTGCTTAATTAATTAGATAATTTATTGGCACTTAGCTCCCGTCGAGCTTCATTGAGTTTCCTTTCTTTTGGTATAGTATTGCTTTGTAATGATTATGTTAAGTTATGTTGCATGTTCACTTTTACCTTAGTGAGACATTAATCAATAGTTCTAATGTAACGAATTGCTCTAGGCCTAAGTAATAAAATATTAGATTCAAAGTCATGTAAAATCTAATCAAATTTTGGTCTCTATTGACATGTTTGATGCCAATGAGATGGCGAAATACCTACTAATATAAGGCATAGTTAGACATAGTGCACTCCGATGTTCACGTTCGTATAAAGTTTTTTAATTATTCAAAGCTTTTTTTCAGTACGTATCTAAAGTTTTAATTCGGTAGGTGTGTAAAGTTTTTTTTTTGGTCTTCATTTTATATTTTTTACGGACATCATCATCATCATTTTAAGACACCTATTTGATTTTTAGTGCAATTCATCGAGTTTATCAATATAAATTTAATTTTAAATTATTTTGGTCTGTAATTTCTAAATGCAAAAATGACAGAGAGAAAATAATTCAAACTCCATGGAGAAAAACCACTGCTTTAATAAAAAAAAAATCACCTGCCTTCTCTTGATAACTCTATATGCTGGAAACAGAAACGGCAACATCAAAATGTCAAATTCTGACATTGTGAATGTGTTTTTTTTTCTTAATAGCCAGTTATATAAGTTGATTTTAAAGTTACCTAGGAGTTTATAGGTCCTACGAGTGACGTCACTCGTTGGGCCGAAAAAACGACGTTATTTTAATAAAAATATCTGTAATCCTTTCATTTTAAAATCTCTGACATAGAAAATATTTTTATTGAGACAATAATCTTGAAATGGTTTTAAATTCAGCCCTCAAAAAAAAAACTTGACATACCGAATTATTAATAGAAGGATCATAGGAATATCATTCCCGAGCATTATTACAAGTGAAACTACTACAGTTAGCCCTACAATTCGTAGGTATATTTTGAACTTTTTTGTCTACGAAAGAACAGACACATGTTACCACTTGACTCACTTGTTTTTTTTAAGGGTAGTAAAACATGTCAAGTGTTAAAAATATATGCTAAAGTTGAACTTTTTTATCAAACCCATAGGTAACTGATCTTTGAAGTTTAATATAATATCTAACCTGTTGGGTGATTTTCATCCTAATTACATTTTCGTAGCTTATAATTAAATACATTTATCGTTATCTTCTATCCAATTGTTGTTTAGAAGAAATCACTATTAGTGATAAAGCTACATTTTGTACCCTTCTTATTCGTGTATTTCAATTCATGTTTGTTATAGTGTACCTTGGTTTGCAAAAAGTAAATATTGTCTATTGGCAACCCCTATAAGTAAGTCATGTATTTGTCATCAATCATCATTGATGTTATGTTGTGTTTTATGGTACTTTAGTGCTAAGCTAGTGCTACAATATTATATCTCCAACATATCCGATATACTTAACTCGTCTTAATTTGCGCTTAGTCAAAATGTCAGAGATCTTTGTTTGTAGGTAAACAAACGGTAGGTATTACAGTTAATGACGGTAGAAGGGAGAACATCCAGTTATTTCTAAACTTAGCGCATTTTAATATGATTCTGTTCGACGGATATCCAAAAAGTTCATTTAGAAACAAAATTAACTTTGACCTGTACTTACATTATTTATAGTGAAGGAAATAAACATAAATAACGAACACTTACTGAATCTACCTGCTGACGTCGATACTCCACAATACAGCAAAACTAAGAACAGTGACGAACACAAGTAGGTAAAAACAGCAGTTATCAACTATATCACAGAGTCACTATGCACTTAACAATGTCTCAACGCTGATGTGTGACCAGATTGCGGAGGTGCGGCACGTGTGTCTCGAGCGAGATGCGCGGGAGCACTGCCGGCGGCGCGCGGGGCGGGGGGAGGCGAGCCCGAGACGGGGCGGGGCCAGATGTAGCCCCGCCCACTGGGACCGACCGGACAGCTTTCCACTGCAGGAAAATTAAGTGACTTTTCATGAACAATGAGCTTCGTCAGTGCTCAGTCAAATCACGTGGAAAAGTTACTTGAAATCGTGACGTGTTTGGAAATCATAGCGCTCGTAACCGCAAGGGGCGGTCTGGCTGCGGGGGTATGGTGTGGTGAGGGGGGGGGGGGGTTAGTAATGGGCGCCTCGGTAGGATTTATTGCGGGGTTAGTTTCGGGCCCTAATGGAATTAGTGCTGCGTTTTTGTTTACGAGCGAGTGGCCCTCGCCCTCCCCCCGCTCACCGTACCTCCCCGCCTGTCTCGTCCATTTCCAATTGTAGAGAAAATCGTAAAAGGTAGCAATTAGTAGGAATAATATCAAAAACTGCAATAAAAGAAATCAATAGAATTAAGCACAAAAATTTGCAGCTGCAGTCACACTGGGGCGCTACTCTAAATTATCAGTCTTCTGAGGTAGGTATTTCTTTTCATTTTCGAAAAAAGACTACCTAGTTATATTCCTAATATACCTACCTAGTATCATAAATCGGGGTTAGATATGAACTTGGTCGAATGTGTGCTGTTAACCAAACACATATTTGTTTAGGAACCTATTTAAACTCATAAACATGGAAAACACACACAAAGGGGTTTGTACAACTTTGTATGGACAAGTGGCGTCATTTTTTTTCCTGCGGCCACTTATAATTAAATTAAAGTTTTGTAGCATTACCTCAAATTAATATGTAAGTTTAATCAAACTTCCTGTAAGTTATATCGGAGCCGAGATGTACTTACATGTTGAATGTTTTTGGACGCGGCAGTAGGGTAGGTACCTTAACCTTTGTAACAGGAAAACGTTCTTAGAAGACTATCCTTAACTTTTTGCAGAATTTAGATCTACATTCAAAGACTTTTAAATAAATGTACTGTCAGCAAGAAAATTGACAATTTCCTCAAAAACTTTTTTTGATGCCAATTGATCCTGTTTCTTATAAGGATCAAAAAACTCTATAAGACCAACCGAGGTTACAGTACGAAAATGTCTGATTCCTTACGTCCTTCTGTAAAGCTCGCATTCGGACGAATCTTAGGGTGTCCCAAACTAGCTTAGCATAAAAGGAGGTATGTTGGAGACTCATTTTCTACGAAATGTATAAAAAAAAATTTTTTGCGATTTCTGACATTTCCAGTACTCTAACCACAGTTTGTTCATACGTGTTTTTGATCCTTATAAGAAACAAGGGACGGTTGGCATCAAAAAAAGTGTTTGTGCAAATTGAACAACTTTCAATATGGAGCCAACATAAGGGGAAAAAAAGTATGCTGTCCCATACAAAACTGCAGTACCGACTCGACTAGAATGTATGGGACAGCAGATTTTTTTTTTCGCGATGTTTGCCTCCCTAGTAAAAGTTGTTCAGTGGTCTAAACCACCCCTTTAAGTATTACTAGGGTATTTCGTTACACCCTGTATAGGATATTTTTTTTAATTGAACAAAGACATAATCGCGTCCAAAAACTATAAGCTTAACCATATCCTCATGACTACGAGTATATTCCCCGATATATTCTGAAATCTCAGAACATCCGCGTTTCACTAGTAGTATCGAATCTCTATAGTATCAAAAGCTATACTACCTATAATTATAATTATGGTAGAAGAGTATAGATTTTTATAATTAACCTGTTGCTAGCAAAATAGAGAGCAGGTTACACATTGAGCACTATTTTAAGCATATGCTCACGACTATATTCCCCGAGGGGGTAGTCAGAGATATTCTGCAACCTCAGAACATCCACGTTTTACCAGTAGTACCGAAACTCTATCCAGTGTGACGGGGAGTGAGCCCGTCGCCACTTATAATGGACAGTGGGTACAATACATGCCTCGAAATTGAAGCATGCAGGTTTCCTCACGATGTTTTCCTTCACCGAAAAGCCAGTGGTGTTACAAATCGTACATAAATTCCGAAAAACTCATTGGTACGAGTCGGCCTGAACGGGGATCAAACCATCGCCCCCTGCACGGCAGGCAAGGTTACTCGCCACTGGACCACCACGTTTTTTTTTGTAATACATATTATATTAGTAGCTCTAATTGAGTAGGTACTTATTTCCTACCTGTTATCAGACTGACAGCTGCATCTCCTCATTAAATGACGTCGTCAACCCTCAGCTGAATGCTTCGAGCAAGCTGGGTCAATGATGGCGAATCGTTTTAGGATTACCTTCATATTATTTTCTACTACGTCATATAAATAACACATAAAATTAAACTTACAGATGTGGCGAGTCAGCAACTTTACCATAATCTTCACTTTGAATGTTTTGATTCGATGGCTAATAATTTTATTCTGCACTAGAGGTAACCCGCAACTTCGTCCGCACAAATTAAATACCAGATTTTAAGTCAGACCATAAGCCACCATCATTGCTGTATGATTCACGTGCTGACAAACAAACAAATATAATGGAATTATTATTATGTTATTGTGTATAAACTAACAATAGGCTAAGTGTGTTACTAATAAAATTGTGATCTCAGTTCGTAGAAAATAAAGTTTTCTTTTCTATTCTATAAGCTATCAAGCAAAATAAGTTTCATCAAAATCGGTTCAGTAGTTTTAGCGTGATGCTCGCACAAACAAACAGACAAATAACCATTCTAGAAAAGGTTGATTTGGAGTCAGGGATACCTAAAAACCATATCGTCATCACAGGCAGGCACACTTCTGTTACAGTTTTATAATAGTTAAAATTTCAAATTGGGTATACGCTTTCCATCACATTATTTTGACCAAAACTACACTAATATTGTAATAAGGTCAAAGTTTGCTGTACCTCAGGATCTACGGAACCGATTCCTAACATTATTTCACTAATTGAAAGCTACTTTTTAGTAAAAACTATCCATAAAATATAATATTAATATTATAACAGTTGAAATTCCACTAGAATTAAAGTAGGATCTACATAGTGGTAGGTTCCTGACTAACTTACTTACCTACCTATATCAAAATGCATCTTAAGCTAATTTTGACAAAATATTGACAGCGTACACGCGTACCAAAGTATATTTGTATTCCAACATATAAAAGGTTCAAGCAGTGGCAGGGGTAGGTATCATGAGAACGCACCTCGTTTTTCCACGAAACCAATCACCTAATCGTTTAACTAATGAATCGTAATCCCTTTATTGTACTCAGAAACAACTGCTTCTGTCCAGAAGTCGCCGCCGCCGCCCCGTCGCGTCGCCTGGCCGACCTTTCTATTAATGTAGGTATGACTAATTTATCACCAATTATGATATAGGTACAACCTTTGGCATACCATGACCATCAGGTATACAACGTGTTAATGAATTAACGCAAAACTAGAAAGTAGCTTGTTTAGAATCGAGAGCAGAATCGAATTATCACGGTTTCAACATAGGTATTTTTTTAAAATATTAAATAATTTGATCGTAAATTTTAAAATTTACTGAACTCGATCTCAACCTACCGCTCGAGCACTCTCACCCTACTCACTACCAAAACAAGATTCTTAAAATGTATGCTGAAATGATAACAAATCATTTTTGGCGCAAAACTTAAACTATGAACACCTTTAAATTTTAACTATCAAAATAGTTAAATTATTGTTTTAATCTAATTATTTTGTTATAATTCAGTTGGAGTGTATGAGGTTTAGCGCCTATTCATTAACACGTTGTATACTAACTCTAATTCCATGAATCTAATTAACTATTAGTCTAATTGTTATTTACCTGGCAGAGGATAATCGCACTCGAAGGAATGATAACTCACAGCTCAGCTGTTAAACTCATTAGCTTTTACACGTCCTGAAAACTTTAAGTGTAAACGTATACCTAAAATACCACATATTCACAATTTCGTCCTTACCCTCCCCCATGTAACGACAAACCGATACCAAGAACTATTACCTATTATGTGCTGATACTCACAGAGGTGGGGCCGGATGCTGTGGCTTTAACTGCAGCCAGAGCCACACGGTCGGTGAGGGCAACAGAGACGTTGACGTTCTAACGTTGACTCTGACGTTGAAGAGCCTGGAGGAATGAGTTGCCTCTTACGATAGGTACCTACCCATCTGGTTTGACTAACCTGAACCTACATTGGATCGCATATACAGGGTCCTTCTTAATATGCTGACACTTTTTTAAGGGGATGATCAGACCACCAAACTGAAAAACTTTCTCTGTTGGACCAACTTCGAAATCATGAAAAAAATATCTGCTATCCCATACATTTGGCTCGAGTAAGTTTGCAGTTTTGTATGGAAGAGCAGATTTTTTTTTTCGTGATTTCGATGTTGGTGCCGTAGAACAAGTTGTTCAGTTTGACGGTCTGATCATGCCTTTAAAAAAGTGTCAGCTTATTAAGAAGAACCCTGTACATATTTTAAGCATGTAGGTAAGGTACGTGATATGCTGGCGCGCGCGCGCGTTGTTCTATGTGAAATCTAATGACGATATATTAAATATTGTTCCTTTAACACCCCGGCTCGATGCTTCATAATCTACAGGGTGTAATTGATATCATTAGCATCCTAAGAGTAACCATCAAACTAAACAACTTTTACTACGGGAGCAAACCAAACCGAGCAAAAATAGTCCCTAAACTTGTTGGCACTGACTGCCAGTATCCAGGCTGGAATCGAATCGCCGCCCTCTGCATGGAAGAAGAGGTTGTTATCTTAGTGGTCAAAAGGCAAAACACAATCACTAGTTAATTTCTGATCGCCACTTGACACGATTTCCATCCTGAAACCTTATGCAAAGATCATAATCAAATCGTATCCTCAATATGCAAAAAGTGAGCCTTGCTACAAACACAGTTAAGTTAAAGATAGTTGGTAGTTGTAGCAATGTTTGTGAACACTCCGAAATGGATTCAAGTCGAGAACCACACCGAACCCTAGCAAATAATACTAACTCCGTAACCTAGGAAAAGAATGAGTACCATAGCAGAACCATCTCCCGCTATCCTCACCGATACGCCGCCACGACCTCACCGAATCATTCTGAAGGAGCTACATGTCGTGGGAACCAGCTCCATTCCTGTGTTCCTCATTCCTCAATACCTACAATAGATAGTTCTACGAGACGAGTTACCTGCGTCTTTGTACTCGTATTAGTGTGCATTATCTACTTAGCTATTGTCAATGACATTGTGGAACATTTCGCGGTAAATGATGTTCGCGAAAATATGAACTCTCTCCGTGGGAAGCGTGGAGCGTGGTTGTTTTGCGTGTGGCAGTTCTGTGCATTGTTTGTCATACGACATAAGTTTTTACTTATTTGACTTTGACTTGAAGCTTATTTGAAAAAACATTAACCCTTAATTCATCTTTTAAATTATTTATGTATAATAGGTATTATACACACTATAATACAACCTACTGTAGGTACTCTGATACTGTGGTGTGTACTCAACTCAAACTCAAAATTTGTATGCAAAATAATATCACATAGATAGTTTTCTGATTTCTTTTTTTGAGTCTACCACCGCGTCGGAAGGTGTTCCGTTGTAGAGAAGATGCGGCCAGTTACTCTACAAAACACCTATTTTAATCACAACAAAATATAAAAAGTACAATTTTGAATTAAATAGTGTAATATTGTCTTGACCACATATTTTGGTCATTCATATAGTCATCGAGTAAGTAGTAAGTACGATCTAATAGTAAAGTACCTAACCTTTTCTACAGAGGTAAACTTTTTGTCTGGCAAGTTTAGAATATCCTCTGGTATCTTATTAAAATAGCGTATACAGTACCCCATGAATAATGAGTTGACCTTACTGAGTCGAAAATTGTGGGTTTAAAATATTTTCGTAAAAAGTTTTGACTGTAGAAAGTCAAAATACTGATATCTTTAAGAAATCTCGTAAAGAATCTCGACAACACCGATTATAAGTGGGTCCAATTTCCTGCTTTTGAAGAAAAGATCGCCTCAACATTTCTATGCCACGGCCCCACAGCAAAATACCATAAGACATGCTACTATAGAAGTAGCTGAAGTACACAAGTCACGCAGAAGCTATATCGGTTAGCTGTCTAATTTTAAGACCTGCATAAGCTGCCGAGCTAAACCTACCCGCTAGGGTTTCTTTTATGTAGACCCCATTAGAGCTTCGAGTCAATATTTATATATTTTGTGTGTTGGTATCCTATCGTGTTAGGAAGTCATAGCACTTATAGAAAGGAGACAGGATTGGCGAATACTCTACCGACACAAAACTCATATCGGTCGGAAAAGTGATGCCTTGACAGGGCAACCTTCCTCAATCGACAGAAGTGATGTTTACAAAGGACTACAATTACAAATACCTAAAAAGAGCATAAGGAGCTACGCTTCTACGCGATCATCAGAAAGCGGAGCGCCTCGCTGCATGCTAGCTCATCACCATTTGTACAGTAGTAGGTAATGTAATGTAATGTAATTTAATGTAATTGATATTTTAATTTATTGAATTTTATTAATGAATGTATTTATTTGTGAACTAACATAGTTATAAGACAATTGTTACTAACACAATATGGATGAATAATCTGAAATAAATGATTTTTTTATTTTTTTTTAATAACCGTTTTTCCTCCCTAACTCCATTGTAGGCAACATAATTACATTATGTGTGTTCGTTGTAATAAACATAACTCAAACAATTAACTGCAACACTCAATACGTCGGTCACTATTGAAGTGAGTGCACTTGAAGGGAAGGTTTTTACGTCGATCGACGTACGACGAGGGAAATTATGATCGTTCAATGTAGACACGCATTAGTTTGAGATCTGAAATAGGTGAAATAGGTATGATAATTATGTACTGTTTAATATACATTCACTTTCATCAGTTTGTTTCTGTTTGCTACGAGTACTTGTAACACCACTGGCTTTTCGGTGAAGGAAAACATCGTGAGGAAACCTGCATGTTTCAATTTCGAGGCATGTATTGTACCCACTGTCTATTACAAGTGGCGACGAGCTCACTCCCCGTCACACTGGGCAGTTTCGGTACTATGTGCTAGTGAAACGTGGATGTTCTGAGGTTTCAGAATATCTCTGACTACCCCCTCGGGGAATATAGTCGTGAGCATATGCTTATGCTTATGCAAGTACTTGTAACGTTTTGGTAAAATTGATAACTACCTATAGGTACATAGGTAGTACAACGCGCTTATTAGGTAATTGTAAGAAGATGGTGATATGCCTGAACGGAGGATTTTCCAAAGACATTAATTTCGACCATGGGTCCTGCATAAGTTTACCATTAACCGAGCTCTCCTGACGTCCCTACGAATGTCTTATAAATGTGACAGTTGCCGATAAGAGGCGCCTCGCCCCGCGCATGCGCCGCGCCGGACATCGGCACCGCACTGTCGCGACACTCGCGGCCGCTTTTTACTGATTCTATTATTTCATGATCCGATAAAAAAGGAATAAAGGCTCGCGGCCTAAACGCAGGAATGTTGTAGATTTTTGTTTTAGGCGGCGCCGGCGCCGCGCCGGCCGCATTAGTGCGCGGCCGACAACGGTTACACATTAGCTCCGAGCCAGCCTGCGCTCGCTCCCACATGGTACAACCACCACCTTACTGACGTTGCAATCCCAGCTCTGTTACCTGGAGATAAATTTCAATTTCCAATGCGGTGCTGCTTGTCTTTCTCTCTTTATAATTTATTGTTCTGTACCAAGGGCAACGTTAAAGGGTCTTAAGTCGTAAGTAAGAGACTGGCATATTGCACCTTCACGCGTCAATTATAGAGTGGTTTGTTAAACGTGTTTCAGCGGGTAGTTGTCCGCCTCGGCCGGCTCGTCGTCCGCCCACTTATCGATCGGACAATTTAGCCGATACGTGTGTACATGTAATATATCAATCCGCTGCCGTCCGCGCCCGCACGTCCGTCCGTCCGTCCGTCCGTCGCGGACGAGTGCGGCTCGCTAATGAGTCGCCACGCTGATTGCACTCTCTTGTCTACTGTCTACTGTCTCATCCGATGTCTACCGCGCATCATGACGTCCTCCCTCTCTACTCTGTGATGGTACCTATAGCTATAGGTACTATGTATTTCACTTTTATAGTAACAAACTGAAAATCGTGTGAAATTCTACTTGCTACTTTTGATCGGGATACTTCATAAAACCTACCTATTTCATAAACTTACCGAACTTGTCAACCCTAAAGTTAAAAGTGGTTGAAGCTACAGTCATTGGTATTAAATACTTAATATTCAAATGAAATGAAATAATTTAATGTGTGTAGGTTAGCTTCGTTGTTTATTTAGTGTGACCGTTTCTATTTTATATAGGTAATTAAAAATTTCTATAAATTCGAGTCACTGATCAGACTATTGTAAAAGTTCCCGATTATAAGATCCAGGTATGTGTTTAGGACTGTTAGTAAATATGATAAATGATATTGAATTAAAGTTTATTGAAGAAGTGTCTTGCGCAGATTTTAAGTAACAGCAATAGAAACTCGACAAACTTGATGCTGTTGATAAGTAGTTTGTTAATAATTAATACAATAATAGGTATTTAACAATTTAGCGAACAATGAATGCGTCTCAAAGTACTTACTAACTATTAATAATAAATAATTTCACAAAGTGTTATGTCCCACCTAGTCTCAGAACGGATCGATGTCCACCTCCTGGCTCCTGGAGTTTCTTGCAAGTTACATTTATTTCGCTTTCAATACAAATTACATACAAACACACTTTCAGTTTAAGAACCCAGCCACATACATTGCAATGATCCCAAGTAAGCTACTAGGTTTTTTATTATAGAAACCATACAATATATGATTTTATGTGTATCATACAAAAACGACACAAATATACACGGTCCTTTTTAATACGCTGACGCTTTTTTAAGGGGATGATCAGACCGTCAAACTGAACAACTATCTCAATGACACCATCATCGAAATCGCGAAAAAAAAATCTGCTGCTCCATACAAAAGTACAAACCTACTCGAGTCAAATGTATGGGACAGCAGTTTTTTTTTCGCGATTTTGATGTTCGTCCCATATAGAAAGTTGTTCAGTTTGATGGTCTGATCATCCCCTTAAAAAGTGTCAGCATGTTATGAAGGACTCTGTATAATGATGATGTATCAGTGATACATGAATGTCTCTTGATGTATCGCACACAGTCATAGAGTTTACAAAAACAGACGGCCACGTTGATGTCTTTTATATAGGAATTCGATTTTATTTATTTACGAGCGTTTACCCGTGACTTCGCCCGCATAAATTGTATAGCAGATTATAATTCGGATCATAACCAACTTAACAAAAAAAGTTTCATCAAAATCGGTTCAGTAGTTTTGCGTGATGCTGTTACAAACATACAAACAAACATACAGACAGACAAAAGTTCTAAAAAAGGTTGATTTGGAGTCAGGGATACCTATAAACCATATTGTAATCTTTTTCTTGTTATTTACAATGTAAAGACACACTTCTATTACAGTTTTATAATAGTCTAGATTCGTATCTTCTGGTCATAGCATGCTACTTATCAACATTGTTTTGGGTTATATATAGAGTCCTTCTTAATATGCTGACACTTTTTTTATGTAGGTGACCAGACCGTCAAACTGAACAACTTTCTCTATGGCACCAACATCGAAATCGCTGTCCCATTCAAAAGTGCAAACCTACTCGAGCCAAATGTATGGGACAACTGATTTTTTTCGCGTTTTCGATTTTGGTCCCATAGAGAAAGTTGTTCAGTTTGATGGTCTGATCATCCTCTTAAAAACTGTCAGCATATTAAGTTGGACCCTGTATATGTTGATGATGTTCTGAATAACTAACACTTTTAAGGTATTCATAGATTTATAGTATCCTTAAATGTTACTCAAACTCGAAATGTTGTATTCAACATTATAATCACATTGATAACTTTTTGACGTCATTTTTTGACTCTACCACCACGTCGGAAGGTGTTCCGTTGTAGAGATGATGCGACTAAATACTCTTCAACGCACTAATACGTTTCACATTCAACCAACATTCGCTGGGGGAGAGGTCGTCGGAAGATTAAAGATTAATTTCAATGTTTTACACACACACACTTACATACATACATTTTACTTACAGTACCTGGACAGATCAAGCTTTGCCCGGTATCTTCCAAGTTAATCTAGATAGATTTCATTCCAAAATTCTCACAAAAAATAAATTTTCTTATAATTAATTTTTCCAATGCCATCTATTGAGAAAGCAGTTGGCTAAAATGAAACGTCCCGAGCTACTTTCCACGTCTTGACAGCCACCTGATTTGATATGTCGTTTTATTTACAATTGATTTTTCTAATTATATTCTTAACACTACTTAATTATTTGACTAAGTATTTGAATGAATTCTCATAGCTGACTTAAACTTTCGTTTTGGAAAGAATACATAATATATATTAAGTAATCTATGGATTAGTTAGAGCTTCAAATTATTTAAAAGTACATATACTCTATACCAAATAGCAACGAAATTTTAAGGCTATTTTGAATTACAAATACAGAGATTTGAAACACTTTCTCACATTTATTCATAGAACAGCTTTAGTAAACTCCAAGATATGTCGGATAGTATATCATATTGATAAATAAATTATATTTTTCTAAAAGAAGCGCTCGTTGGAGCTTCGTTATTGGAAACGATCACCGAAGTTAAGCGACGTCAGGTCCGGTTAGGCTTTGAATGGGTGACCGTTTAGTGGTATTTCATCTCGAGCGTTTCCGTGCTTCGGAAGGCACATTAAGCAGTTGGTCTCGGATAGTTCCGTCAGATGACAATGTAACTATTCGTTAAGCCATGTCAGAGGCCTATTAAGGTGGCAAGTTGACCACTAACTTGCCACCACCAACAGGGTTTACCCGCGTGGTGGAGTATGGTCATTTGAGGAGTCATTTGCCCTGCAGTGGGATTCTACAGACTATAACTTACTTTTTAATAAGAATTAACCAGAGAACCGTGGTGATCCAATGGCGAGTAACCTTGCCAGCCGTGCAGGAGGCGATGGTTCGATCCCCGTCCAGGCCGACTCGTACCAATGAGTTTTTCGGAATTTATGTACGATTTTTAACATCACTGGCTTTTCGGTGAAGGAAAACATCGTGAGGAAACCTGCATGTTTCAATTTCGTGGCATGTCTTGTACCCACTGTCCATTATAAGTGGCGACGGGCTCACCCCCCGTCACACTGGACAGAGTTTCGGTACTACTGGTTGATGTTCTGAGGTTTCAGAATATCTTTGACTACCCCCTCGGGGAATATAGTCGTGAGCATATGCTTAACCAGAAAGCTAAATAGGAATCGGAAAATCTTTTCGTCCTTAAATGGAATGAAGTATAGTGAAAGAGATTTCACACAAAAGAGGGTCGAAATATTATAGTAATATAACCCAGAAGGCTATAACAAAAACAATAAATCATCAATTATCATAAAACATTCAGATTTATTTATTCATGAACAACTTACATTGTGTTTCAATTATAATTAATATTAACGTTAACCAACCAACCATTCATAATAATCTTCAATCTTAAGAGTTAAGACGCTCCCACTAGGTAAACGCTGGGCTGCGCCATATTTTGCTGGTTTAAGTTATCTTCTCGTTATTTAAAAGACATAATTCCAATTAATGAAAGATATATGATTTTCGAATTTTATTTCCTTGGATTATAAGGTACCACATTGACATAATGAAGGACAAGCCAGTCAAAAATAGGTATACCTACTAAAATTACGTAGTTACGTAGTGGTGAGGCGGCTCTGAAAGGGTCAAGGTCGTTCAGTGGGGGACACCTCTTAATTAATCATCAAAACCAGAGATTGTACCTACCTATACACATCATCTACTGTATATGCATTCGTATATTCGAATATGTCTAAAAAAGGAACTAGAATGTGTGTTATAAAATAAATATTTCACCCCTTGATCATGGAAAACTTTATTTTGTTTTTAACCCTCAACCAACCAACGGCATCATAAACGATTTCTGTTTCTGACTAATTCTGATAGGTATACTTTGCAAACGGACGCTAAATAATACCTCTAACGCCATCTGTTAAAATGTTTAGGTAACTCCATAACATCGAGTTAACCACTAAGCTTCAGGGCCAAAACTGTTTCTGTCTTGTTCTTGATTCATCAAACTATTTACTTGTTTTCCTCATAATAATTATATTAAATGCAATTTAACGTACCTTACCTAGATTATTAGTTTACTAAATTATTCATACATCTAATAGAATGTTTACAATCATTTTAATTAATATCGTACTTTATACAAGCACACGTATCGCGAGCTCTACTTTTTGATACTCACTCAGGAATAATGTACGTTGCATACGCAAGTAGTTCTGAGCGGCATCGGTAGATGGCGCGACGTGAACAAAAAATTCGACTATAATTTGTAGACTACCAAACGTAGGGGAATTCGATTTCATAGAGCATTTTCTTATACAAAACCAGGCGTTTAAAAACCGCTTGACGAATTGGGACTGTCATCAGACTTTATCATTTGCACGTAAAAATTTAGAAAACTAAAGATTGTCTCTCATTGGTCCTATAGAATAGAGGAATTAGTTCAGTTTGATCATCCGCTTAAAAAACCGTCAGCATATTAAGTTGTATCCTGTAGTATAGCTGAATTATGAAAACCACATTTATGTATAGGGAATACATATAAAGATGTAACGATCATTCTAATTATTATAATCGATATCACTTGCCACAAAAGCACAAAAGTTTTTCATTAAAAAAGACCTTGTTTAAATGTAAGTGTACCTACTGAAACTATCATCATCATCAGCCACTACAGGGCATAGCCTACCCTTACGGAGAGTGTATCGGCGTTAGTCTCCAATGCGTGTCAGATGCGTATTGATGCTGTCAAACAGAGCAGGAAAAATTCTAAAGCGTATGTTTAGTCCACTCTACCTTAAAATTAAATGCCGTTTGCTGTTTTTTGACAATCTCTGCAAAATTTCTTGCATTACGTCTTTAAGAGAAGTTTATTCCGAATGCGTAAATGCGCGCTGCATACAAAGGAAGTCTGGTGATATTTTCAATAGTAACCGATTAAACTCAATGAAATTTTGCAGAAACAATCTAGGAACAAATATCTATGCTTGTGTCGTGTCCGATTTTCGTTAAAATATACAGTTTCCATGCTAGGATTAATGTAAGATTTGTATGGAAATCTTTGAGGCACTGTAACTTTAAAACTATACACTTTAACGAAAATCTGACTCTATACAAGCATAGAAATTTGTTTTTAGATTGATTCTGCAAAATGTCATTGAGTTTAATTGGTTAGTATTGAAAATATCACCATAGTACGTTTGTATGGAGCGCGCTCCGAATTATATCCCCTTAAATTTTTCTGTTACTTGATATCAATTTGTGAAAAGAGTACTTTGATGAAAGGTCCCTTGAAAAAGGAGTGTGGTATGGAACCATTCAGTAGGAGCCGTGGAAAACGCCATGATTCGATGACTGTAGACTAAGTAGACCCTATACAGGGTCCAACTTAATATGCTGACAGTTTTTTAAGAGGATGATCAGACCATCACACTGAACAACTTTCTTAATGGGGCCAATGTCGAAATCGCGAGAAAAAGATCCGCTGTCCCATACAATTGGGTCGAGTAAGATTTTAGTGTAGGTAGGTACTATGGAACATCCGATTTATTTTATCTCGATTTTGATATAGGTCCCATAGCGAAAGTTGTTCAGTTTGATGGTCTGATCATCCCCTTAAAAAAGTGTCAGCATATTAAGAATGACCCTAGTTATATAGTTACAGCATTAAGAGTTCGTTCCGGACACATCCCACTTAACAAGTTTGAATTTTTGATGAAAAAGGTCCCTTCACAGGTTTCAGAATATCTCTAACTACCCCCTCGGGAAATATAGTCGTGTGCATATGCAGGTCTCTTCACCAAATTGTGTAGAATTTTGTGTAATTGAATTTTGTTTTCATATAATGATGGAGTGTGTACAGAACGACAGGAACGTGGACCTGAGAGTGGAGGTTGTAGCCCGTGATCGGAGGTTAAGAGAGGTTGATCATAAGCTATCAAACAAAAACGTTTCATCAAAATTGGTTCAGTAGTTTTCGCGTGATGCTCGCAAAAACAAACACACGAACAGATAGACAAAAAGGTTGATTTGGAGTCAGGGACATCTAATTTTAAAATCTGGTATATACTTAATTTAAGCGCACGAAGTCGCGGTTTAACTCTATTTTAGATATGAAATAACATTTCCTAGCTTTTAAGTAAAAAAAAATCACGGCGCCGTAGTGCGCTAGATGGCGCTAGTGTCGTGCACACCGCCATAACAAAATATACATATTACGATTTTCTATACAAATAAGCCGCCTCGGCGTCAGTTTTTTATGTTTGTATTTTAAACAAATAATAATAATCATTTGACAAGTTTCGTTATTGAGTGTTATCGATTATCTACAAACTGTTCATAGATTTTGCGTCTATTTGTTAATTACTTATTGAATACAAATACATATTATATAGGGTCCTTCTTAATATGCTGACACTTTTTAAGGGGATGATCAGACCGTCAAACTGAACAACTTTCTCTATGGCACCAACAATGAAATTGCGGAAAAATAACTGCTGTTCCATACAATACTGCAAACCTATTTGAGCCAAATGTACAGCAGATTTTGTTTTCGCGATTTCGATGTAGGTCTCATAGAGAAAGTTGTTCAGTTTGATGGTCTGATCATCCCCTTAAAAAGTGTCAGCATATTAAGAAGGACCCTGCATAGTTATTTTGGTGTCAATTTGTAAACAAAGCAATTTAAAAAGTGTCGTCAGGTAAGTCATAGGTAGGTAGGTACTTGGGTAGGTAGGTACAGAGCGAGTAGTTCGGGCAAGATAAACAACCGTATCACTGCGTGTCATCTATTCCACCAATTTATATTTACACAAATGTTACATTACATACATACACCTTATCTTATCTATCTAACATAAATACGTACCGCTCACACACACAGACACTCACGCGCTCGCGCACAGACACACTAAACATTTTACAAAATTCTTAAAGTAATGTTTAACATTAAATAAATTCGTCTCGATCAGTTTTACAAAAATATTCTATAAATAACTTAAATATTATAATAATTTGTAACATTTTTGGTACATCACTGCGTTGTCAGGAACATTTACATTATAGTACCACTTGCTACTACATTACTCTAATTAAATTGAACAACGTTTTATACTGGAATGTGTACTTAATTTATTATATTTAAGGGCCTGTTTCACCATTTCTGGATAAGTCATTGTTAGCTTATATGACAGATAATTTGACATATCTTTTATACGTAATATGTCAAAAGATCTGATAACTAAGCTAACAATGACTTATCCAGAAGATGTGAAACAGGACCGATCGTTACAGAACAAAATATAGAAAGACTAAAGTTGATTAATGTATTTCTGAATTGATCCATTAGGTACAGTGAGTAGGTGCAATTTTGCACATTTTAAAATTGATATGCTTCATGGAGACTTTGTCAATATGCAGTTGTGTTTCGTTACCGATGACACAGTGGCCCGACGCGTCCGGCGCGTAGTTTATTGCTGCAGCCGGTGCTCTAGCGCTGGTACCCTGCAACACACGCATCATACAGTCTCCGCGGGCTCCGAGCGCCGAGTGCACACACTGAGACTAAAACTGCGCGCAGGTACCGCGCCGAAAACGACGCACAAACCTTCTGATAACGTAAGACACATGTAAACACACGCCGCTGCGACACGACACACCAGAGTTACAGCCAAATAGTTATACGGCTCAGTAAACAGTACATTGAGTCGTCGATTGGCACAGAATTAGCGACAGGATTAGTGTTAGTTGCGGAGAGAGCACCTCTAGAACGAAGCGGGTACAGGGCCGGCCGGTAGTCACGCGTGGAGCGCTGCCCCCGCCTCCACCGCCGCGAAAAGCGCGGGAAGCGCGCGGGGCCGGCCCTCCGCTGCGGACACACGTACGTTACTATACTCGAGCCGTGTAGGGCTGGGCCGGGCCGAGCCGAGCCGGGTCGGGTCGGGTCGGGTCGGGTCGGGTCGCGCTACTCACCCGACAGGGTCCCGCCGGGTCGCGCCACGCCGCCGTGCGCGCCGCCCATGCTCTTGGGCTTGCGCTTGCGCGTCTGGATGCCGTCCTTCTTCATGCTGAGGGGCCGGTTCACCTGCAGGTAAGGAACGGAGAGCACGTGTGAGAGGGACAGTCACCGGACGGGGGAACTCCTCGTAATCTGCCGCCACGCGCTCCTATCATCCTTTAAACAAGCGTATCTAGTCGCGGGAGATAATTGATAAAAGATTATTTATCTCATTATGAATATTCGTGGTCGCATGATAATTCTGTATCAGTCGGTAGCCCCGCGTTTATCTCGCGAGATTAGATGAGACCCTGTGTTTTGATTTTTTTATACAGGCCCAATATTTGCCGAGGAGTTCCCCGATAACTGCTCGCTGACTCCGATTAGATACCGGGCCTGCTCCGGCCGCTAATCGGCCTCGCTTCCACCGGCACTACCGTGTAGTGCCGATACGCCGCAATCTGCGCCGGTTCATTCATAACCGGTAGATACTAGGGATGAGACATACGTTGTGCAGCTTGTAGTAGAGGCCGCACGCGTTGCAGACGGGCTCGCCGTTGTTGTTGCGGCGCCACAGCGTCGTGTTGGAGGTGCGGCAGTTGGCGCACGTGACGCCCACGCGACGGTTCCCGTTCGTCGGCTGGAGGGAATGAAGCTACGGTTAGTGGGGAACGGTTCGCATGTACACAAGTAGGTACCTGTAGTTGTACTCGAGATATCTCACCAGGGCTTGCTGAGGCTTAGCCTTCTGTCCCTTGAGCGGCGGCCGGTTGACGCCATTGATCCTGGTGTACAGTCCGCACGCATTGCACAGGTAGTGCCCCGTGCCGTCGCGCCGCCACAGCGGCGTCGTCGCCGCGGCACAGTTCACGCACTCCTTCACCTCACCCATACCCGCCATGTCTGCCGGAGTTCATCGATATTACAATATGATCAAAGAACGTTCAGAGACACAACACAATACGAGATATTAGAGACGGTAGATAGAACTCACTAGGGTCGAAGCCGTCGTCGATGGGCAGCAGGGGGTGCCCGGGCCAGGCCTGAGAGGTCGCGTACCCCTCCACCAGCAGCCCTCCCTCGTACCCCGACACCGGTACGTACTCCACCCCCCCTGTGGGCAGGTAATGCTCCCCTCCAACCTTGTACTGCACCGCATTGCCGTGCGTGTACAGGGTCACCTAAAACATATTATACGATACAGGACATCGGTCATCGCGCTATGGATCGTGGAACGGTTTGGCATGAACGGTTACAGATGGCTGACCTGCTGGGAGTTGGGGCTGGCGGGTGCCTCGTAAACGGCCTGCGACTGCGGCACCACGGAGCCGTACACGACGTGCGCCCCGCGTGGCGTCAGCGAGGACGAGGACAGCGTGGGGTCGCTGCGGTACAGCAGCTGCCCCGGGGGCGACTCGTCGCCGCGCGGCGCCCCCGGGCCCTGCGCCCCCGCGCCGCCGTACAGCGTCAGCAGCTCCTTGCCGGCGCCGGGGTACGCGCCGTACGCCGCGGCGCTGTACTGCGGGCTCTGGCCGGCGTACGCGTACCCGCCGTGCATCGACGTCACCGGCTGGAGGCTCGCGTACGTGGTCGGGCGCGGCTCCGGCTCCGCGCGCGTCTCGTACTTGACCTGCTGGTAGGCGACGCCGACCGCCTGCTGGTCGGCGAGCGTCGTCGCCTGGATCATCTCGAGCGCGGAGGAGGCCGCCTGCTGGTCGCCGAGCGCGGCGGCGTACTGGCGCGCGTCCTGCTCCGCCGCGTACTGCGACTCCTTGTCGCGGTGCGCGAACGCGTCGTCGTGGTCGGGCGCGGGGGCGGGCGCGGGGGCGGGGGCGGGCGCGGGCGCGTCGGGCGCGGTCGCGTAGCGCAGCGCGAGGGAGCGCGGGTAGGGCGCGCGCGCGTACTGGGGAGGCGGGCGCGGCGCGCGGTACGGCTCCTGCTTGAAGGCGAGGTAGCGCGCGGTCTCCTGCTCGGCGAGGCGCAGGCGCTCCTCGTAGTGCGCGTGCTCGTCGAGCTCGGCGTACTGGTGCAGCGGGGGCTGGTCGTCGGGCGGGGGAGGCTCGGGCGGCTCGTCCTTGACGCCGTCGTCCGGCGCGCCCTCCTCCGTGATGTGTCCGGCGGCGGTGATGGTGCGCAGCGCGCGGCGCGACGTGATCACGGACTGGGACTGCGGCGGCGCCGGCGCCGGCGGCGAGCCTCCCGGCGCGTGCTGCCCCGCCGGCGGGGTGCCGTGCCGCTCGAGGTCGGCGCGCTGCTCGGTCTTGACGAGCTGCAGCGCCTCCCCCGCCCCCTCCGGCTCCGTCTGTTCCTCGTTCGTCCGGACGTTCTCCATGTTCGACCTGCAAGTGAAACGGTCGTGAGACGTATCGCTCGCGTCGTGAAGATCGAAGTATATTGTAACATTTCTATGCGACGACGCCCAAAGTAAACATAGACAGGCGGTGCCGGTGTCGGCCGGAAGAGTGTAGGCACGAGCGGGTACGAGCGGCGCGGGCGCAGGAAGGAAGCACCGCGAGGCGCCGGCCGCGGGTCGATGAGCTTTACATAGCCTTATTGTGTTTTAGTTATTTTTAGTCAAGTTTCCGTGATGGTTTGTGTAATAATAATAAACACAGTAGGCCTACCTACATCTATTATAATCATAATTCATAATATAAACCTACAACTGAAGGTTGTCACTTTTTTTGTTTTGGAAATGACTAATACAGCTTTGCTCAGGGAGCAGTTACTGCTTTCTACTGCGGCCTTTTGGAGGGACCACGAAGGTTCTACCGAGCCAAATGAATGAACTTAGCAACCGACCTAGGGGCACCCAGAGGGGTACGGACCTCGGCATAGGTCGTTGCTGGGGATACGCGGCGGATTGGGTAGCTGGGATCGGTGAGAGAAGGTTGTATCGCTCCACGGCGGATAGTAATTTCCCTTCACCGTCATGACCAGGCAGGGAAAGGATCACGAGTCATTTAATATTCAAGTACGTAAATAAGGGTTATGGCTACCTATTTACCCAGACAGTTATATCATTTCTTAAGTAACTACCTAACTGCTCTACTTCGTAACGTAGATGTTAGCATGGAGCCTGCCATAGTAAAATTTCACAATAGTAAAATTAAAGCAAAATGCATGGTTTTGACGGGGATCGAACAGACTCATTACGCTGGTAAGTATAATTACATAACTGAGTGGAGCGATCAGGAGTGAAGCCTCTTACTGCGGAACAAACAGCGAGCGGTGCTGCGGGCACTACTGCACCCTATAACCAGGGCATAAGGTCGGGTTTGGCTCGGCACGGAGCGAAGCCTCGCTGTCAGCGTTGTGTGCCCTCGTATAACTTTATGGCGCTGGATGTTTGCTCGACGGCACACACACATCCTCGCAGACAGACGCACAAACACACCTACGCATGTTACCTACCTACATGATAGTGATCTGGGCCCCGGTGCCGGTGTGTGGTGATAACGATTTTATTTAGAAAATATATCTAGTTTAAAATCCGTCGGCCATAACCTGGTCTCGCTGCATGGGTCTGCTTGCTGTCACTGTACATTGCAGTTGCAGGTAATAACCAACGCAATACCTAGTCACCATATTGTTTGTAGAATCGATTATATGCCACGAAAATGTTCCAAAACACTCAAATTGTGATAATATCTGTAATAAAGTAGCTAGCTTGCCAAATAACGTTCGATCGATTATGGTTCGTTAATTTCAGGCAATTTTATTCAGTAATTGTAAGAAACTAGCGTTTTATGATAACTCAGAACTATAACTAGAAAAATTATAATTGATTCGATGTCGATCAACATTTGCAAGTTACATATAACACCAGGATGGGCCTGCCCAGATTTGAGCTAGAGGGATATCTGGATTTTTCAGTATATATATACTACACTGTGGCGTATTTCCAAATATTGCGCTTCTGGGTAAATATATTCGGCTGCCTCCATAAATACAGCAGCGAAGGTTCTACTCTGCTGTCAGATATTTCCAAAGAATCGTAGATGGTACATAAAAGCTATTTCGTTATTAATTACAGTTTGTCACGAGTTCCATCTTATTTATAGAGCGAGAGCAGCGCACCGTGTCAGACTACATTATTGCAATAGTAACGAAAATATTCAACATTCACTCACAAATTAAATTAAGTATAGTATTTAAATTTAAAATTCTGCTATCCCGCTGCAAAACGCAAACTGTGTAAGCACCGCGAGAAAATTCAGTTGGAAAATTCACTCAGGAAAATTATTGTACTTTTAATAACGTGCTACGGCTACGAGCGCTACGACAGAGTTCAACGAGATGCGTCATAGTCGAAGGGCGTGTTAGTATTGACGGACCATGCATGTCTCTTTGCGCTAATAAATACTGGCACATCATCAGCCCATGTCCCACTGCAGGGCACAGGCCTACCCGCAGGGAGGGTTTATGGGCGTTAGTCAATGCTGATTGGTAGACTTCACATACGCATTGGAATTTCTTCAGCGTATGCTGTTTTCATTACTATGTTTTCCTTCACCGTTTGAGAGCAGTCGATATTACGTACATAAGTTAGAAAAACTCATTGGTACATGGCATGTCGTCTGTGCGGATTCGAACCCGGATCTCAAGATAATGTTTCCTGATACTCTTTATACTGGCTAAATACTAGCACGTACTGTGCATAATTTTAAATGATAATAACAAAAATAAAACATAATAATTAATTATTAGGGATCCACTACCGCTCATTCGCACGGCGTAGTTCTATAGCACGATGAGGCGTTTTTCGCTTTTATATTTTGTAATTGCAACATTGCATAAATAAAGATTTGATTTATTTATATTCATCGAAATCGTCTCACAGCCCGATAGAATTACGAGAGGGCTTAGCACTCTTTGCTATATACGAATTTTGAAAATCAACAACTTCAAAGTCCTCACGTATGGTTCACGGCACAACGCCAGGCTAGCACCGGCTGGCTTTCCATTGTTACAAAGTATGGAAATTGTGAATATGAAAAGCGTATCCACGCTGCCGCTACTTATTAAGTTTATTTACAATTTACATTGATAAAAATTTTTGAAAAATATCGTTAGATAAATCCATTCAAAAGACAAATACAGATGCAAATCATTTATTGCGACCATGGATGGGTTTAAAATGTGAGTGGGAAAAAACCAATTGTTATATGAACTATTTAAGAACGATATAACCAGCTCTAAACAACCTCTCATTTTAGAGCGTCCGGGGTATGAAACTTTACTCGTCAGTTGGTAGTTTCCTACGACTCGCTGCTGTTAATGAATGATGATATCTACCTATAATCGAATTGTTTATTATAGAGTTTGTGTCCGCATCTTCTTCACCTACAGCCAGTACACAACTTGTTGAAGCAGAGGTGAACCAATAATGATAACGTTACGTTATTTATTAATTCAAATTGTTTGACTCACTGATTATTTGATGAAGGGGTAACTTCCCACCCTTAGTGCTGTTTTGTACTGTACTTCTTCAGTACAATAATTGAACTACTATATAGTATTGTCAAGGATAGTGATGCACTCGTTAAGAAATTACAATCTCCACTATATTATTGTCTAATAATTAGAGTTTGCCGCGAATCTTACAGCGAGTTATGACATGATCGTATTCCCTTTCTGATAATTTGCTACATTTTTGTAGCAAGTTTACAGAATAAGGACACATCAGCTTGATTAAATAATTTATTGATGATAGTATCACTTGAACATTTTTGCACAATGTTTAGTGACTCTCCATCACTCACTACAAACTATTTTGGCAGTTACAGTATTATCACAGAGTACTATACATTTACTGGTATTATTATCCTTCGGATTGAGATGAGATTGTATTATTTGACGCATATAATTTCATAAACTGATTTATACCGATTATCAAGATATCACATGAGTAAAAGTGTTGTTAGTCTGGGTTCCAGAAAACTAGTCGCTCTAGGCCTAGCATCACTAGCTTTTAATATTTTCTTCGTATTTTAAAATCACCGTTTTCTCCCCATCAACTATTTTTCGGCTACGACAAGACAACACGGTTGTGTAGCCGGTGGTTTAGGAACTCAGTCTAAAAACGTGTTGACTGAATAAAAAAACATAATTGTGTGTTTTATTGGTTAATAAAATGTCCTAGAATGAGCTCGAACATGAACCGGATGAAGTGAATCTGCTAGTCACCAATATACAAACTTAGAAGAAAGGTTTGAAAAAAAAATCTGCACAAAAAAAACTCACCTCTCCTGAAAAATGTGTATCCTAAACTAAGCGAGTCTTTGGCTGCGGGACTATGTGAATCTTTGGTTGCAGTGGTTGGTGAGCATCGCTCCCCGGGCCCGGACACTCGACACCCGACACTGGACACAGCGGGACACTCGCGGCGGCGGCGTGCGCGGGAGGTGGCGCGTCGCTCGTCGACTGCTCGCGTCGCGTCTCTCGCGTCGCGCTCGAGCTTTCAGCGCGCGGCGCGTGTGTGCGTGTGTGAGCACGCGGCTCGCGTCCGTGTGCGCGCGCGCTGTGATTGGTCGGCCGGGCCGTCGGCGGGCGGGACACCGTGGAATTCTTTCAGTTTTCACTGTGCTTCATTTTCTTTGTTCGGTTGTTTTATGGAGAATTTGATCTGTTTGTGTTAGTATCGCTCCAACTAGGTTTCATGGCTAATGCTTGTGTATCGAGCTTGGTTATTGTATACATAAACTCATGACCATATTCCAATTCGGGGTGTTCAGAAACATTGATAAAACTCTTTAACCATGAAGTGAGAGGATTTCATTTAAAATTGTCATAAGTGAACCCTAACATTAACATGGTATGAAACCATAAAAGTTAGTCTCAAATAAAATGATTGAATAAGAATGCATTAATTACAGGAAATTACAGGACGGTACCAATGTGTGTGGTGGGCCTATACACGATTAAAAAAAAGGCTGTCCCAATTACAGTGTAACTTTTCATGTGAGAAAATCAGCCGGAACGGTTTAGCTGGGATACACTGTCACACCAGTCCTCATTTGTACCTTGGTTCCTCATTTGCACACAAATATAGCAAAGTACCTAAACAATTTAAATAAGAAATAACATCATATGTTTACGTACCTACTTCTGTATAGAACTCTATGAAACGTAGAGTGCGTATAATATGACAAACAAGTAGTAAACTGTAACTGACGCACACCTCGCTACGTCCGGGTGTGGGAATATCACCGTGCCCTGTCTATATTATCTACCTACAATACGCTTCATGGTGCCTTTCCTTTATAGTTCTTATAAAATGAAACTATCTGCAGGTGAACGCAGAGATATCAAATATTAGCTATCAGTCGTTATCAAGACGTGTCAAATATTTCCACGATCGCCTTCGTTCGTCGAGATGACGATCTGTCAATAAGTACCTATAGCGGCAATAACAAGTTCTACTCTATTTATAGGTTTGCAAAAAATCCGCTTTGCCCTTTTTCTAGTTTTGTGAGAAAAGTAAAAAAAAAGGTATCCAGGTTTTCATTAATTTCCACTTTTAGAAATGACATCACCCGTCAACCAAATGATGTCAGTTTAAAGCATAAGCATATGCTCACGACTATATTCCCCGAGGGGGTAGTCAGAGATATTCTGAAACCTCAGAACATCCACCTTTCACCAGTTGTACCGAAACTCTGTCCAGTGTGACGGGGGGTGAGCCCGTCGCCACATAATGGACAGTGGGTACACAATACATGCCTCGAAATTGAAGCATGCAGGTTTCCTCACGATGTTTTCCTTCACCGAAAAGCCAGTGGTGTTACAAATCGTACATAAATTCCGAAAAACTCATTGGTACGAGTCGGTCTGGACGGGGATCGAACCATCGCCTCCTGCACGCCAGGCAAGGTTACTCGCCACTGTACCACCACGGATTAAATATATTTATCAGTTTAAAGATATTTATTATTTCTCAAAAAAAAACAGTTACAGTTAGAGAGAATACATAGTTAATTAAATAAAGTTTATTTTTAGCTCGAGTTGGCATAAGATAGGAAGGGTAACAATAATTATTTTTAAATATATTATAGTATACGTAGATAGGTAGGTACATTACATGCTAGAGATATATTTTTGCAACTTGTTCATAAAAATATTGAGAGATTAAGCCAAAATAAAAAAACCAAATGATGTAAAGAACTGATTCATGTAGTAGATTATGTTTTTTGGATATTTTTACTTTTTGCATCATCATCACAGTACTTTCCGAGCGGTCCTGCGCTGCCCTCATCCAACGGGTGCCAGCTACCTTCACTTCCGGTCGGTCGTCGGTCCACCTTGTGGGAGACTCACTGCCTACCCACGCTGCGCACATTTTTATATTTCTTTAATATAGATAATCTCTAAAAAAATCTCTAATATGTAGACACACACATGAAATCGTAGGTACTATTATCGTAAAGAAAAGGTTAATCGTATCGTAGGTGGGTAGTTTGATCGCGAAGATATAATAATATGTCGTCACTTTCCTTCATTACTTGCATGCTTCCAAGGACGATGCTTTCCTTTAAATGTTCAGATATTTAAAGATATATATATTTAAAGAAAGAAATGGATATACAGATACAGGCTGATATGTATCATCATCATTGTCACCGACCTATAGGCAGGGTGAAATTGATATCATTAGCATCCTTTTAAACTAAGAGTCTACCCATCAAACTGAACAACTTTTACTGTGGGAACAAACCGATCAGAGCAAAAAAAAATCAGCTGTTGCATACATTTGAGTGAACTTATGGAACAGCTGATTATTTTTTTGCTCCTATCGGTTTGCTCCTTCAGTGAAAGTTGTTGAGTTTGATAGGTAGTCTTAGTTTAAAAGGATGCTAATGATATCAATTTCACCGTGTAGGTCCCACGCCACGGCAGGAGAACCATTATGAGCAGAAGACGATAAGACGACTCCAAGTAGCTACTTGCATCGATCGGCATCTTCTTATCGTGTGGGTAGCAAGCCCCAGGGCTTGACACCAGTGTCAGAGGTTTTTGAGACCGCCTTACGGCCTCTGACGTGGTTTTATGTAACGACTACTACCACCGGAGATAGTAGCCGGGACCAACGGCTTAGCGTGCCATCCGAAGCAGGAAATCATCTTCTGCGCTGAGCTCGTTCAGCCCAGCATAATGATGAGTCGTAAACCCAGTGTCAAGCTGTTTGTGGGAGTATCTATCCCAATCTCAGGGATTGTTTTTGATCAAGAACAAGAAGAGATTGAGGATTGCGGAGCCTCGTGGCAGGCATAAACGCGACGCGCGAAAACCACGTGAAACAAGTGCTCGGGTCAGAACCTGCAACATGACTCGGGATCATAATTATTTTATGCTGAAACACGTATAGCTAGATGCGATTTAGATGTGTGTAGATGAAACTATAAAACTCTATCATAAATTATGACTCTCGCCATCGCCACACTTCGCAATTTCCTAAAACGCTTCTATTCCTTGTCTTGGCCACTACTCTGATATTGCCTCGGTCCACTGGCCGTCTTCCCGTCTAGCTAAGTGTCCTGGCCATCTCCACTTTAACTTTGTAATCCACTTACCCACTTTAATAAAATTATGCCGGTAGGCACTTCCAAAATAATAAGGGATTTTGTCATAAGTTATTTTGTTGCATATGGTTTTTGCCTTCTGACAGAAATGAAAGATGTTTCCGAAATTAATGAAGTTTCACGTCAAAATAAAACCTCAAAGAATCATGTACCTACCCACATGTGTAAGCACTGCTAGGTAGGTACTCTCTGCGCCGGATACGCATGCGTCGCGACAGCATACACCTAATAATTTATGCTCCGTCCTAAATCTCCAAGCCTTTCATGTGTTTTATTGCCCACCAAAATAATCCTGGCTTATCCCAGAGTTTATTTACTGAAATAACGCTTATTTAAACAATAATCATATTTACGATATAATGTACCTATGTGGACAATAAAAACGTCGATAAGGCTAGAGGCAACGAAGGTGCCTGCGCGGGGCGCGGGGCGGGTATCTTATCGTCGGCTTACTTGAGACATCGATCATCGGACTAATTACTGACGACACCGAGCGCTAATCGACCCCCCCCCCCCCTCTCCTGCCCCACCAGACACCCCCGCACTCCAACACACAGCGAACGGCTCTGAGGAGGAACAGTCCATGTCTGCTAGAAATCATCATACCCTCAAATAAAATCTCCCTGAAATATTATCTACCCTGGGTCATTTCATCGATCTCTGCATCACAATTCATCGTATGGTCAGGCTCGGTCGACCCTGACAGTTGCATCGTCTTCAAATGTATGGTTCCTCAAATACCCGAAGTAACTAATTAGCAGGAGCTACTCCCTGAAAAAAGGCTATAGGTATTTTCCTATTGAAATAGCAATCTAATGTGGCTCATTTCAGATGGCGTCAGCAGCTACCCTACCCGCCAACTGACTGGGAATCAAAGGGCTGATGATGTATCAGCCTGTTTGTAACTTTCGAGGAACTTATTACCTGAACCTCATGTTTCTGTCCATTCGTTTTGCCTCGATGCTCGATGCTTCCACCTTATCTGTTTTAGGGATAACAGTTGCAAATTGATTAAGAGAATCTTTCTTGTCTACTCCTCTATCAGAAACTACACATTGTCTCCAGTCCCGGACCAGCTGTAGGTATCACCAGGGTGTGTTAACATTTGAGTCAGAGCAGCCACGTCGGACTTGACCTAGAACGGGACCTAAAGAGTATAAATGTGTAATATTAGGTGTTGTTAGTTCCGCTGTAGCGTGTGGTCGAGGCTGGCGGGCGCGGTGACGTCACGCGGGGCTCTGCTCAGCACACACTCCACATATAGGCTTCATGGTAAATATGGTCTCTGATTCATCACACGTGCACTAGTCATACGTGTGTGTGCGTGTGTGTACACACATGTACCTCATCGCTTAGCCGATAACGATCACTAATTTGTAATATCAGTTTATATCCATCTATATTTAACGAATACCTATATTTTATAGTACACGTACGTGTAGGTACGTATATTGGGATTTCAGCCTTGTTTTTCTGATCACTATCTTCCATTTGCAATAGATGAAAGTAGTTTTTTTTGTTTGTTCTATACCTCTGTCTTCTCTGACTACACTAATAACGTATTCCAAGAAAATACTTAGCGTAATATACGTTCACGACTATATTCCTCAATGAGTAGATCGATATTTTCTAAATATGATATATTATTATCCGACAATACAGTTTGGAGTAATTCCCCGCTCTTTAGCGTTTCGGTTGTGAATGGTCTTCGCTGTTGATCTAAAGTAAATTGTTAGAAATGAGTGGCGGGTGAAAGCCAAAAATACAGTTTTTCAGGGTCCGTCCATATTTCAGCAAGTGACTGTAAATAATTTGGCTTTAAAGATAAGGTGTTTATCTAGGATCTAATAATGATCTTGCTAACTGTAACATGTAATCTTATCCTTTCTGTTCATATCTGTGATAAAAGTTTAGCAATCGAAGTAAATAAATAATTAATTATCTTGACTGTTTGATCTAGAACCAACAACTGTTACGTAAGGTATTGATTTCTATTCGCAAAATGTATGTAATGTTGTAAAAAATGGCGGCCTGTTGAAATGTTTTTTATTCTTAGAAAATTTATTATTTTTATTATAACTCAGAAACACTAAGTGCTACAGAAAAACATCTTAGGAACAATATATTGTAAATAAATTTATCTATAACTTTAATTCATGACTTTATGGATAAATCAAATAGTTCATGAGAAAAATGCTTTACAATATGGCATTACCAATGTTAATGGTTACAGGTACGAGCAATGATAGGCATTGTTCTCATGAATCCTGTGGAAGAAAAGAATGAAACTTGGAGGAAGTTTTAGGGTATATCTAATGAGTACTAGAAAATCTCGACCCTACTTGCTTAATTATGAATTTGGGATGACCGGAAGGTCCTCACAGATACTGTCAAAGGCCCTCAAAAACTACGACAATGGTTATGAGTCCCGAACAAATTTTGTAGAGGCAGAGCTGATCAAATTTGGTTGCCCTCATTTCACACGCTCTTACTTGCACCGCTGAAAATTGGTAACCAGGGATCATATGGGTCGCTGCTTAAAAATATTTGTTTATTACCACTAACTGTAATTAGTGCTAAGCTAACACTACAGGATGAGGTTTTAGACAGTGTTGCATTACTGTATGGTGATTGTACTCATGGTACTGGACAACTTCTCTCAAGAAACCTATAGAAATCGGGAAAAAATTTTTTTGGGCATGTCATACTAAATGAAATTAGATTTTTTGGGAGTTTGCTTGGCGCCATTGCTCTTGTTGTGTTTCGTGTTATTTGAAATTCGTAAAAAATTGGTTTTAGTGATATTTGTGACATAATTTCGTGCGGATTGTGTACCAAACAGTTGCGTAAAGCGACCGACGTAACAGGAATCTCAAATAAATACGATAACAGAACATAAGTTTTGGTTCAAGTTAACTCGTACATGGTCATTTTGGCGGCAACGCGCGAGCTTACGAAATCGACCATAGATTCATCGTCATCTATCATCCCCTCATCAAAAAATTAAGAATATAAAGAAAAAAAATAACGAATGGCTCAAAAGGACTAGTATCCAGAGCAGTTAAAAAAAAAATAGATTTTTTGATTCTACTTTCGAATTTCAAGACGGTTGCTAACTCGCAGGGCGAGCCAGGAGGGGTAACCTATACCCCAACCCCTAGTAATTTTTTGAAGACCTAGGATCACAGAGCCGGAGCTCCGCGTAGGTATAAAGCGACGAAGCATCTCTCCCAGGAACCTGGTGGACCTGGTCGCAGGGATCTATCCGCTGTTATATTTTAAATATAACTGTGGAAAGTGCTAACTAAACTCATAATTAAGCAGACCGAGCACACATATATAATTAAATAGAATAGACAGAAAACGGAAACACATCATTTTGTATTGTGAGGCAATTTTCTCGAAAATCCTAGATTATTAACTAAAAACTATCAAAGTTGTAGACAATTTTATGAATAATATTTTTGTTACCGTACATATTTCCTCTAGCTCTTTTAGTTCTTGAGTTATAGCAGAAAAATCAGGATGAGAGGTTTTTTTTAAATGCTTCCATTTTGTTTATTTATACCAACAAAATCGTTTAATTATCATCCTGAAGAACAGATATCCATATATACAAATTTTATCATGGAATGTAACTCCCGTAATTTTTTTGTATTCAGTTTCACCTACTATTATGGAGCTAACATTGAAATAACGAGAAAAATATCAGCTATGCATTTAGATCGAATAAGACATTTATTGTAGTAGGTATAGATTCCACTGCGGATCACAAAAAATAAATTGTATCCTCCAAGTAGCAGAGTTGATGTAACTCTATATTTTTAACCCTAGGACCTAAAGTGTATCCACTATGTGTTTACGAATAAATATTATTTTATTTTATTCCACGAATCAGCATGAAAAGGAGCAGGCGGTACTACTCCTCCTTGTTCATATGAAAGAACTTCATAACCGTAATTGGGTCCTTATGTCAACCACGATGGTTTCATTCCAGAGGATGCCATTGTCTCATACCTGATCAATAATACTTATTCATGATTCCTAATCATAGTTATGCTGTTGGCATTACAGCGAGCTCATATAGATGTAAGTACATGTATATAGCATGTAGGTAGGTGAGGCACAAACACGCTTGTCTTATCAACGCACTTGACTGCGATGATAAATATTTCAGGATCCAGTCGATATCGCGTCGCGGCTCTATAATGCGCCGTGACTCACATCGATTCCTAGGAGATCAAGTACTATCTATGACTATGAGGGCCGGCGCTGGTCCTGGACGTGCATACTCCAGCGTGACGCGACCTGCTGTCGAGGACAAGTCACCTCGCTGATCCTTATGCAAACATGACTCTTCCATTTTTTGTATAATTCATACCAGACACTCACCTCGTTCCCTTTCGGAAGTCTTATCTTTTGCTTCAGTAACATTTTACGCCAATTGTACCATACATACATACATCCATACATAATCTCACGACCGTAACCCCTTTCGGAGTACTCAGAATCTCGTTAACATTTAATATTATGTAAAGTTGTAGGATGGAAAAAAGTGATATACTCAGACAATGTAAAATAAGCCACTTCCCATCGCCTTTGGTCTGTTCCATGTTCAAAACACAGAGATCAAATTTTGTTTTTATTTCATAAATCAGCATGTTTATTTCATACACTCTATTGTATGCACAACAACACCTATATTCTAATCAGTATAGACAGAACTTTGTTAAAACAACCAATTACTAAGCGTGCAGTTGTAGCAAGGCTCTCTTATGCTGAAAATTTCAGGATGGAACGATGCAACTATTCGTGATAGATAAACATATTTTCACCACATTTTGCCATCAAAACTACTGCATAAGGAGAATTAATGGGGTAGTTTATATTAAACGGGTAACAGCGGTTTTCTTGTACTTTCTCCGTTTATTATGTGCGGTGCAAAGATTTGGAGATCGTATATTATTTTATCAGTAGGTACAAAGACAGACAGCTACCTACCTATGTGACAGTGACAGAGGAGTGGATCTGAACAAGAGCGGATCGTCGTCGGCTGTCAGAGCTGTCTCGTGTCGAGCACTCGATCGAGAGATATCGACAGTGGTGGGAGTGGGATGATCTCAAGTACCTAGCGCGCCACGCCCAGCTATCTGATACAGCTGGTATTGAGGACAGTGTGGATGATTTCCTTTTTTCTTTCACCTACTTTGATAATTTATTATATAGGCGTCTTGAAAATTCTCTTGACATGTTGACTAGCTTGTCTCTACCAATCCGCACTGGGCCCGCGTGTGAGAGTATGACATACTCTTACCCTTATTCGTGAGAGGAGGCATTTTCCATGTATTGGCGTCCTAATGGCTATAACTTACTTACTACGTAGGAAATCAAATTAAAGAATGAAAAATGTCATAACGATACAGGGGATTGTGTAGGTGCAGTAGAAACAGCATGAAAAACAATAATATTTGAAAATTGATCACAACATGGTAGAATTCTTCATGGAAGGCAGTTATTTGAACGGCAAAGATGACATCAAAGAGATGACGCATGGATTGTAATGAATTTTAGGTCGGAGATGCCTGCAGAATTCCTGAAAGACTCTCCGATTGAGAGCGTAGTACCTACTAGTACTACGAGCAACGCGCCGTCTGCTCTGCTTTAAGGTTAATACTATTAACTATTCTATGGCAGTACGTTCCATACAAGAAAAAATCATTGGTAACATGACAAGTCGTGGGTGGCTGCGTGGGTATTCGGACCCGGATTTTCCACCCTGTCCGTAAAATACCACCAACACACTTTTATAACATAGTGATGCTGTTCCCTAATGAATGCTTTCCCATTTTAAGATTCAGTCAAATATGTACGAAATAAAAAAGATACAAAAGTTGCGACACAACTAGGTACATATAACATGACATAAATATTCCCTTTGCAAGCCTAGACAAATATTATGCGTTCCGTACCTACGTGTGACAGCTAGACTATAGTAGAGTGTGGTGCCCTAATTTATTATTTTGTGAGTTTTGTAACAGAGCGCCTGTTGTTTGTTGCCGGGCTGAGGTGCGGTGTGCCCGGGGAGAGTGGGAGGGGGGGGGGGGGGAGTGATGATAACGAGCGTGGGTTACAACATGCAGCGAATCCACAAGAAAATACTAAACCATTTCTGTTGAACGTTTTATTATAATGACTGACATGACTGAGAGTAGCATGACATTTACAATGGAACAGATGATTTTTTTCACAATTTCAGTGATGATTTCGTAGTGAAATTTATTTAGTCTAAAGCAACAATATATAGCAGCCTATTTTAATAGCCCTGAAATACTATCTATCTCAATGTGAAGTGTTGACAACTTTAGTCTATGCTACTCGCATCTTCGAGTGTTTCGTTGAAATACTACAAATGTCCTCGGTTACGTTGTTCTTAATTAATACTTACATCAGACAAACGTAGATATATGTATTCTATTCTCAGCTGCCGCTTTAACATAGATGTACTCTGTTACTGTACAACGGACTATACTCCATTCTGAGGTCCTGAAACTCTGCCATTACCAGGTTTAGAGTCTACATATTAGCAGCAGACACCATCACACGGATCGTGTCATGAGTCTTGGATTCATACCGATGAAGCAAGACGACTTTATAATATTATGGAGATGATGATAGAGACAATACCATAACACAGTAGGTATCTATAGATGATCGGCTAGTTAGGTACTTAATATGCCTGCTGATCCGTCAAGTTGACTCAGGCTCAGGAGACCAGCTAGATGAACTATAATAATATACGTCATTTGGCATTCCTAGATTAGTATAATCATAAAATTAATCTATTTCTCTCTACAAGCAGAAAAGACGAGTGCATTAATAGTAAGTGTACCTAATGTAATGATAGAACATGAATCAGGCAGGAGTCGACCTGGCGCAGATAGCGCGGAGCAACGACCCCGGCAGATAGACCAGCGGGTATCGCAGTTTTCTTTAGATATGCTAAATGTTATCTCGTTTATCTTAACTAGGCGCTAATGTGAGGCCGGTTATCTAAGGGGTTTGATAATCGTATCTAACAGATACTGTATCTAGTGAACAGCTGTTCTGTTGTCGACCGACTGTAGCGACCTGCGCCGCACGCGCCGCGCCGCGCCGTCTTCTCCCGCTGCATCTTGTTGACGTCTGCTGCGCGCGCTGCTGCTTCCTGCTCGACTCCAAAACGCAATGTCGCAACGTAGTCGGCCGACATGATGTGGCAACCGTTGACTCATTTTATAGAAGCGATTGCTTTGGAACTATAGTATTTATCATAGTATTGAGTAAGCTACGTGACTTATAGCAGCAATAAACAGTGCAGCAGTATAACGCATGTGTCGGAGCGGAGTTGTGCAAGTGAGGGGACGCCGCGCCGCGCCGCGGCTGGGTGTGTTCGCGGGTGACGTGATAAGCCGAGCAAACAGCGCGACGAGCGCTCCGCAAATATTTGTGGGGAACGTTGCTCGTCGCCTCCTGCCTCACCCCTACCCCCGCCCCTCAAACTATTAATAACATCTTGTAGGTAACTTAGGCTCGGGGTTAGGCGTGCGTCCCGCAGGAAGGGAGTAACAGCGGTGCGACCGGCGTCGCGAGGCGCTGTCACTCGATTGATATGCTCATAGATACGGCGGTGCCATCCCCCGATACGGAGTAATTATCAGATAGAAGCAGAGATTTGATTACAGCAGCTCCGAGATAAACTATCAGGAGAAAAGTTAACGTATCTGCTCCCGCCGGTATAACACTAGTTGTAGGGGCGATAGTGGCGCATTGCGCCCGCGGCCGGGCCGGCGGAGCCGAGCCGTTCCTACCCGTGTCGTGCCGTGTTGTGTCGTGTGATATTGTGATGAGAGTGCGGGGTGCGGGGTGCGCGGGAGGGGGCGAGCTAATAATCCCCTCCAATAGATCGCCGGATTATTGATGGGCGCCGCTCGACCTCATCGCGCGATCTTATCACCTTGTTTTTTTCGTCGAATGTTTTCCGTGAAAAGCTAATAAAGCGATGAGAGGGCCGCGCGACGACGGGACCGAGGAGCGGGGCGCGGGGGAGACACGTGACGCGCGATGGTCGCTGATAGCGCGCCGCCATATTGTTTCAGCGCCTCGTGCCCCCCGCCCCGCTCCCCTCCACCTCCTGAAACACTACTCACCTAGCATCACGAACTTCTCCCGTGTCACTATGCGTAGGTACTCAGCCTGTAGGCAGACAATGTGGATGGTGATGATTATGATTGTCAAGATTCTTCTAGCTAAGCTCCTCATATTTGTCTTCAATCGTGATCTTCACGTATTCTACCAAATAAGCTGACCTATAGCTCAGATATTAGCCGCATATGCTCAGTCTATACCTCATACCTATGCTCATTCGAGAGTCGTAGGTATGAGTCCCACAAGGAGCAAATATTTTGTCGGCCCGATAGCTCAGTTGGTAGTGAGCTATTATTATGTCGATAGGCCAGATTATTTTATTTGATTTCGATGTTGGTGCCATAGAGAAGGTTGTTCAGTTTGACGGTCTGATCATCCCCTTAAAAAAATGTCAGCATATTAAGAAGGACCCTATAATAAAGAAATGGAATCCCACGTATTAGTAGTACATAGATGACACTATGTACTACTAATAAAAATTTTATGGAACTTATTTTCCGAAATAAACGTCTTGAATTGAATTGAATTGAATTATCATCTGAACTGCAGTGCATGAGTTGATGTTGTATAGTACAAAGAAGTTTGGTTAAAATATGCTCTGCCAAACTGCGAGAACAGTTTAACGGCAGACGAAGGACATCACTGTTGTTCTTAAATTCTATAAGGCAGGTGTAGTTATTTAGGAAGCTAATCGATTTCGTCCCGCCACCTTTTTACCCGACTGCGCCAGAAGGAGGGTTATGTTTTTCGAGCGTATGTATGTATGTATGTCTATTTCTTTGGCACGGCCTACAGCCTAAACAGCTTGATGGATTTTAACGATTGAGGTGTCATTCGATTCGTAAAAATTGTGAGAGTGACATAGGCTATATTATTTTAATATAGCGTCTGCAAAATTAAATAGAGAGGGAGAATAAACATATTTTTTTTCATTAAAATTATTATAGATCTTCCTCTAAGCCGATTTCCTTTTGCTGCAGACCAGTTGGTAGTATTTTTGTCCCACAGTTCATTCGGCATGCGGCAGACATGTTCATCCCAATCCCATTGAAATCTCTTTTCATACCCGGTCGGTCAGTTTCCAGATCAGGTCAGTCTGCCCATTGACAAACCTTGTCAAATGGCTATGGAGGCTATGGATATATTATTCGATTATTAAGTATGTAAATAAAATAAAAACTTTATGAAAGAGGTCCATGTCCAGCAGAAAATTTCTTGTATAGATGATTATAAAATACGTTTATGCCTGCCATACTCTTATCTGCCTTTTTCACTATACAGGGTCCAACTTAATATGCTGACACTTTTTTAAGGGGATGATCAGACCATCACACTGAACAACTTTCACTTTGAAACCAACAATTAAATTGCGAAAAAAAAATCTGCTGCCCCATAAATTTGGCTAAAGTAGAATTGCAGTTTTGTATGGAGCCGTTTATTTTATTTTCGCGTTTTCGATGTTGGACCCATAGAGAAAGATGTTCATTTTGATGGTCTGATCATCCCCTTAAAAAAGTGTCAGCACATTAAGAAGGACCCTGTATATTCGTTGCCTGCGATGCGACGCCGACGGCTATTGGCCGACGGACGCGGCGCGGCGGCGGCACTGCTCGGCGCGGCGACATGAACCAAATCGCACGACATTCTATTTTGCGTTAAAAAATTCTTACTTATTCTAGGACTAGCTTGTGCCTGGCATGCATTGTAATGCCCCTTTTTTCCGACACACACTTGGTCGATTTTTTCATAGCTTATGTTCATCATGAATAATAAATAGCAGGAGTCTATTCAATACAAACAAACAACCTCTTCATCAGAAATCAAATCTTTCTTCTTTTATAATATTAGTGTAGATTTAACACCACGGCCGACTTTTCGGTGACGAAAAACATCTTGAGGAAACCTAAATAGTTACATGCTTTTATTTCGAGACAACAATTTATGTCCACTGTGTGTTACTAAACGTGGATACCGGCTCACTGCCTGTCACACTACTGGACAAAGTTTGGGCTATATAGAACTGCTGTATAGAATATCCACAATTCTAGAACATTTTTATGTAAGCGAAAATTCAATGTGCTATTCACTAAAATTTAAAATAATTTACCTCTGACTCCTTACTTGGGCTTTCCATTTTCGATAGGTAAATCGCGATTGTTTTTGACGGATTTTCATTGGAATATGAAATGATATTTGAACGACCACGTTCACGATGTATCACTAATCGACAGTTCAAGTAGACCCTCTGATATTAATCTATGCCTCTGATTATCCCCTCTGGGAGTCCAGTCCAGTAATTATGAGAAATATGGAATAGATTTCTAGAAGATCTATGAGGATGAGGGTTATAAAGTATGAGACGGCGTACAAATATTTGCGTCTACTGATTTACAAAACAATTAGATAGGTATTAAGAGAAGTGTATTCCAAATGCGTAAATGCGCGCTGCATATAAACGAAGTCTGGTGATATTTTCAATATTAACCAATTAAAGTTAATGACATTTTTCAAAAACAATTTAGAAACTAATCTCTATGTTGGTATAAAGTCAGATTTTGTTAAAATATACAGTTTTAGTGCTAGGATTAATTAAGATTTGTATGGAAATCTTTGAGGCACTGTAACTTTAAAACTATACAGTTTCACAAAAATCTGACTTCATACAAAAATATACAGATTAGTTTCTAGATTGTTTCTGAATAACTTCATTGACATTGATTGGCTAGTATTGAAAATATCACCAGACTTCGTTTGTATGGAGCGCGCTCCGAATTATATTCCCTTAAGTTTACTAACTGGATGCTGATTTCACGCTGGACAGAGTTTCGGTACTACTGGTGAAACGTGGATGTTCTGAGGTTTCAGAATATATCTGACTACCCCCTCGGGGAATATAGTCGTGAGCATATACTTATGCTGAAATTACTAACTCACATTTTTTAAATGATTATTTAGATCTAACTTATTTATACTAAATCTGTGTTGAAAGTATACTAACGTAGTCTAAGACTTACTTTCTTAATTGTACACTAACGTAGATTAAGTCACACCCCAATGGACGGATGGATGGATGTTGTCTGGATATAAAAATTATACGCACATACCTGCCTATAAGCATACATTTATTAAAGTTTGTGATTTTTAAAATTTTAATAGGTTTGAAACAGTTTCCATATAGATAAGTTAGGTAATGGAAAAACCCTGAGGCAAGTAAAAGTGTTGACACAAATGAGTCATTGAAAAGTACCGGATTATGTTTACACTTCAATTAAATATATTTAACAGTACAATGATTTTGAAACGTATTCCGAAATGTACGTTTTAAGCTTGTTCATTTTGATTTGGTTTATTATATTTATTAATAGGCTCTTCAACTGTTCGCTGGGAACGCAGCAAATACCAATCTAAGTCACATACATCTCATAATGATTTCAATTAGAAAATTTCAATATTGGTCCCATAGGGAAAGTTGTAAAGTTTAATCCCCTTTTAAATATACAACGTGTTAATGAATAAGCGCAAAACCTCATACACCCCAACTGATTTCTATCAAAATAATTTGACTGAAACAATAATTTCATTATTTTGGTAGTTAAAATTTAAAGTTATTCGCATTTTAAGTTTTCAGCCAAAAATGATTTGTTATCATTTCAGCAATGAATGAAAGCGCTAGCGTGCTCATGGATACATTTTAAGAATCTTGTTTTGGTAGTAAGTAGAGTGAGTGTGGCCGTGTGGTGGGTTCTATCAAGTTCTGAAAAAAAAATTTTTTTTCAAAAAAAATTATTTATATTTTGAAAAAAATTACCTATGTTGAAAACATGATTATTCGATTCTCCTCTCGATTCTAAACAAACTACTTTCTAGTTTTGCGTTAATTCATTAACACGTTGTATACCTACCCGGTATGTTTTTTGAATGGTTCTATCTTTTATTCTAATTGCCCATCAACAAATATCAATCGTCATCCCCTGTTATATTATTCATCTGTATTCATGCACCCTAAAGTTTAACTTGGATTGAAACACACAGAAAAATGTATCACTAAACCTAGTAGGTATGGAAATGTAAAGTTTTCCTTCCCTTTCTATACTGCACCCACAACCGCGCAAGTTTTTCAGGTTGATGCTGTTAATAATACTTCCAAGGTTAGGTGTATGTCTGTCTGTACATGTAGCTATACAGGGTCCTTCTTAATATACCGACAGTTTTTTTAAGTGGATGACCAGACCATCAAACAGAACTTTCACTATGGGACCAATATCGAAATTACGAAAAAACATCTGCTGACTCATACATTCGGCTCGAGTAGGTTTGCAATTTTTTTGTGGAACAGCTGATTTTTTCGCGATTTCGATGTTGTTGCCATATAGAAAGTAGTTGTCGACATGCCACTTGGCAATTACGTGCGGTGGCGATGGTGACTAGAGGATCCGTTTTAGAAACTTTAATCTAGTCCTATAATTAATTCCTGGACACCGGAACTCTGATCGAAGACCTGGTAGTAAAGAAAGTCAGCTGCGACAGTAAGGTTAGGAGATGAAGTAAGCAGATCATGAATGTGCGTTGTGGTAGGTAGGTACCTACAACAATATTGCATGGTTTCGTTGTATTCTTGTTTTGTAAACTTGTTAATAACATTATGTGTGTGTTACTTACCTACAAATAAATTGCCTATCTACCATGTTATGATCGATGGAGTGGAATACGCCTAACATAGGTAGGTAAATCGGAAAACTTCAAATTCGCAAAATTATACTTATTAACTTCTGGTTAACGGTCAGTTGCACGTAAATGGATTAAATCTCTTGCCGTCACTTTTTGTCTTGTTAAGTACAACGTAGGTACGTGCAACTGGCAATAAGTAAGTAAATATGTACCTACGTGTTGCCTAAACAAGCAAACAGACAAAAATGACTGCAACGCATTCTACAAGTTTTCCTTTATTTTTTAATCTCCTATCTCGTTAACAGATATGTATTTGAAAATGTTCGTATCTCAAGACACATTATAGTACATATTGAGATAAATTAATACATTGGTTCAACTGGTGTTCATTGAAGGCATCTACTCATCTTTATAAAACTATTTACTTCACTCATACTTATATTTCAATAGCTGCTTGGAGCGTTTAGCTTTCAACTAATTATAAAAATAGTGGAAAAAAACTCAAAAATAAAATTAATGCATTTATTTGATTTATTAAAAGTGTACTTTCGATTGCTTCTATAATATTATGTACAGGGAATGTAAACTATGGCCCGCGACACACACCGTGCCGCACGCTCGTGCGACCACAACGTACCCTACGGTCATTTTATGTCACGTTATGTCACGTCACGTCACGTCACGTCACGTCACGTCACGTCACTTCACTTCACGTCACGTCACGCCACGTTACGCTACGGTGACGTGCCACCGTGATCAAGCAGTAAGGAACATTGATCATGACTATGAGATTGCACGTGAAAATAATCGAGCACCCCCGAGGGGTACGTTGTCGTCGCACTGTATAAGTATACATATGTATACAATACAACTACATTTATAACACAATATAAATAACGTAACATCACATAGTTATAATCTATCATTTAAATATTTGGCGCAAAATTCATTTAACTACTCCACAGTGAGCAATAACGGTGATCCAAAAATACAATTTGTATGACGACTCACACTAACGTATAAAATATATTATTAATAATAAACTTAATTCGGAAATACATCTTATTATTATAAAAATATGTAATAATTATTAACAGTCAATGTCGGCAATAACAGTGTCCATATAATTCGGTTTACATAAGAGAGGTCTCAGATCTATTCTTATAATATTCGAGGACCTTTACTGCACCTGCCCCGTGACGTCATTCAATCCCTCCCTTCCCCACCTCCCTCCAGGTCCAGGTGCACCAGCTGACATTATACAAGTCGTAAGTAAATAATATGGAATGTACTTTCAAGTCATGGAGTTCAATAAATCTTTACTTTCTAACCTATAGTTAGTTACATAAAACTAATACAAAACATTCATTTGATTGTACTTGCATTGTACCTATCTGTCAGGTTTGTTATTTTATTATGTGGATATGTAGTCACGTCACGTCACGTCACGTCTCGTCACGTCACATCACGTCACGTCACGTCACGTCACGTCACGTCACGTCACGTCACGTCACGTCACGTCACGTCACGTCACGTCACGTGCAGTGTACGGTAAGGAGCGCGTACGTCTGCGCCCAACAATCAAAAACTACCTAAATCTGTTAAATAAATTGGTAAATCACACTCTTTTCTTAGACAAGACATTCATTAACTCTTTTTGATAATGTATGCAATCTAGTTTTGTACTTTTAGTAAGTTATATTACAACATTGTCACGCCGCAGAGAAACAGTAAGAGTTTAATGTTCATATATTATGATGATACAGGATGCTTATTGTTCATGATTGTCAGCACAACACAGCGCCGCGCCGAGCGGACGGCGTGCGCATTTCCTAATCTCCTACCGAACGACTATGTATTTGGTTTTTCTTTACTTAATAACCCGACCCGATCTAATTCAGGATTTAAAAACAGCCTCGTTATGGTCATCAGCTAATATGTAACATGTAAATATATTTAATTATCTAGTCATAATATAAACTATGTAGGAATGCAACGCCTTAGGAATGCTTCATGCAGTCTCAAAGTTCATTATAGTAATTATTTGGTAACGAACAATCAAACGCGCACCCTCCTGGCACCGACGTCCTCATAAAGGTATATCATTTCAATATGTACTATATTACAACATCGATGTTATAACTAACGGTTGTAGATATTACAAACTTTAGCTTCATATTATCGAAATAAAATATTGTCAGTTGATAAATTATAACTTTACAAAGAGGTTGCGTACAAGTCGACACAAGCCTCATCTCATTGTAGCTCGTGTCCCGCGCTCTACATTTATATATATTTGGTCAACTAGCCGCGACCCGCGGCCGCACTCGTCCACGGTCCGATCTAATCTACTCTACGCTACCGTTAAATAACTAAATTACCTAGACAACTGAGATTCTATTATTATTATTCCGCCACGTCCCGTCCGTCCGGCACCGGCACCGACCGGCGCGACGCCGAGCGCTCGCCTCGCGCGGCCACCGGCGCCGGGTGCCGGGTGCCGCTAGGTGACAGACGGCGCGCGCCGCGCCAGCCGCGGCGGGACGACCGGCACATCAGAGATTCACGGTTTTGTTCCGCCGCCGGCGAATCGTACGACTCCACCGACGCGTACGTATCGTACATACTAACATTATTATGACGATTCGAATATCAGCACTCCGACCTACGAACGTCCTCCTGCCCGAAAATTTCATGAAAAAATAAACAAAAATATAAACAACCGTCGGAGACGCAGGTTCCATCGCATCGGCCCATCGTCGTGAACACTCGTGAGCCGGGCCGGGCGCTCAGCTGCCGAGCGACTCGACGGTGGGCCGGTCGAGCCGCTCCGCGTGCTCCGCCGCGCGCCGGTACTCCTCCTCGTACAGCGCGTGCCCGTGCATGTGTGCGTGCGTGTGCGCGTGTGCGTGTGCGTGTGCGTGCGCGTGCGCGTGTGCGTGCGCCGGCGGCGGCTCCTCCTGCTTCAGCTGGTGCTGCACGTAGTAGCCGAGCGAGCGCGCGTCCGCTCCCCCCGCTCCCCCGGCTCCCCCCGCGCCGCCCGCGCCGCCGCTCGCCTCCACTGCAACGTACGACACTCGTCAGTTAGGCTGAGGGAAGGCACACCCCGACGATCTGATGTGATCGTGTGCGATCTCAGTCGGTTCGTCGATTCAATGATGAAGATAATTATGGCGACAAGATTTTTCCGTTTCGTATGGGTCGAAAGTCTCACGTTGTCGACTCGAGTGAAGTTAACGTGAATGATGATATTATGTAATAAAAACCTTAGCATGGGACGACGAGGGTATTAATATCGATGGAGTCTACTCGTCGCACGACAGTAGGAGGCGTGACAAGTAGACTCCATCAAACGACGAGAAACCAGTGAAGGCCTGAAAGACATGTTGCGAGACCTCAATGAGGCTTCTTTGAGTGTAGGCCTGAGAATGAACATGTCGAAGACATTGTTATGACGAACGCATATTGAGTCTCAGTGTGGGATATGAGACTTTAGAGGTAGTCGATAATTATGCATATCTTGGATAGTGTTTATCCTTTGGTATAAAATTCCAAGTAAAAGAGGTCTCAAGACATGTGCAATTAGGGTGGGCTGCTTTCAGTAAGCTGGACGACGTGCTCCGAAACAGAAAAATGCCATAATGCTTGAAAACCAAGCTTTTTAATCAATGTGTCTCGCCCACCATGACATATGGTGCCAAAACATGGACGCTCACTAAGGAAACTGTACACAAAATCAAAGTAGCACAAAGAGCCATGGAGCGCGCCATGCTACTTGTCCACGTCACAAACGTAGAGATCCGATGTCGAACTAAGGTTCAGGACGTCTCGGGGACGAATAGCTCGCTTAATGTGGCGGTAGGCTGGACACATAGCTAGACAAACGATAGCAAGTGGAGCAAAACCTAAACAGAGTGATGGCCGAGATTAGGCAAAAGAGGAGTGGGTCGTCCGGCAGTCAGGTAGGTTGATAACATCTGGAAAAGTATCGGTAAGCCCTGGATGCGACTGGCACTTGAAGAATGGCAAAATAGGGAGGAGGCTTATGTCCTGCAGTGGGTAGATACGGGCAGAAAATGATGATGATATTACATGGGCGAACGGTGAAGATAATATAGGCATAGAGTAAAGGAAATAAGAAAGAATGCTATTCTCGATACAAAGTGGCGTACCTCGGATAAAGCTCAAAATCCTGTCTTCTAAATGGCACTTTGATTAGTCTTCCAATATTATAAGCCGAACCAGCTACGTGAGAGAGGTAGCTTATGTATTATAAGCAGAGTACCTAGTAGATCCGAAATTGTTGATACAAAATTAGTGAAATAATGCTCCTAGCTAACTATATGTAGAATGTACTAAATTCGCATGTACGCAGCTTAGTATGGAGAATACCACTCTTTAGTTCTCCTTACTCTATGCTATAGGTATTTTAAAACGAGGCAATTTTTGTAGCCCTCAATTATGGTCTGGTTCTTTTTGGCCGATCTTAAAGATGAATGTGTAGGTACTTGGACAGGATGCAACTCACGTATATTCTCCAGCTTGACGCCGGCGGCGAGTGCCCTCGCGCCGTGTACGGCCGCCTTGCCGAGGCCGCGGTCGCCCGTCTTCATGCCGTTCTTTGGTTTTCGCTTTCGAGTCTGGAAATACAAAGTGTTTCGTCGGTCAGACGCTTCGTCCGTATCGGTGTCTCGCTCTATCAGATTTTAGGTTAGGACGAGAGAGTACGCGCCTGTCTGACGCGACACACTAGGCGCTTACAAAATATTTTGCGTAACCGACTACCCGACGACTTCTCCAATTGAGCGGTCGTCGTAGTCGAAATCGACTGTGAGAATTCATTCATCGACGGAAGAGGATCGAGCCCGTCGAGGCTTCAGCTTCGTTTCAATGAAAAAACAACTCGAGGGTAGGAGACGTAGAGTGTGAGCGTACCTGTATGGAATCCTTCTTCATGGCGAGGGGCCTGGCGATGCCGTGCAGCTTGAAGTAGAGCCCGCACGCGTTGCAGACGGTCTCGCCGCCCGCGTTGCGCCGCCACAGCGACGTGGTCGTCGTGCGGCAGTTGCTGCAGCACATACCCGGCTTGCGCGTCCCCATCTGTGCACACAGCGCCCCGTTACTGCACCGTGTCGTGCGACCGAGTACCTAAGGTAGCCATGTATACTCGTATGTCTCATGCGTCACTCGACAAGCGTAGGTCACTTAACGATATGCAGTTAGAAGAAGCAATGAGTGTTAGTAAGCGGGATCGACATGACGCGGCGATCACGCGTCGCGCCTCACGACACACGTTCGTACCGTCGGTGAGGCGCGACGCGTGCCGCGGCGGGGGCGGGGAGGTGGGGGCGGGGGGCCGGGGGCGGGGTAGGGGGTCCAGGAGGAGGAGGGGCACACGTACCCCTTTCTTCTGTTTGTAGTCAGAGAGCGCGGGCGCACAGATGGTCGCGGCGGCGGGCAGCGAGTGCGGGTGCGCGTGCGCGTGCGCGTGGGGCGAGGCGAGGCCGTTATACAGGAAGCCCTTGAAGAAATCCGCGCCCGGCGGGGCCCCCTCCGCGGCCACTGCAACCAACCAACAGACATGATGAGGTGGGGGATCGGACGCTCGGCGGGCGCGGATTCCTCGCGGGGGGTTAGTGTCGGGCGGGGGGCGGGGGTCGGGAGAGCGGGGAGCGTTCGTACGTCGTGGGCCGGCGCGGGCAGCGAGTGCGCGGCGTGGCGCTGACGTACCAGCCGCCGCGGCTGCTTCAGCGGCCGGTTCATGCCGTTCATCTTGTTGTAGAGGCCGCACGCGTTGCACAGGTAGTGGCCGGTGCCGTCGCGCCGCCACAGCGGCGTGTGGATCGCGCCGCAGTTCACGCACTCCCGCCCCTCAGTGAAATACTCCATGTCGACTGTGACCCAAACACACCCGTTAGCGCCGCGCTGCGTGACGTCACGCCGCGGCCGAGCCGAGCCGAGCGTCCGACGATACATACACACATACACTACGTGCCGCTATGTACATTACGACATGCGACTAATTATCTTCAATATTTTGTAATGCATATAACACGACATATCGAGGAATGTACAATGTATTGCATGTCTTTGTCTCCAGATAAAGATAATATTAACTGGAGTTTTGTGAACCGACAACTTGAGCATAATAATAATTACAATAATATGAAAGGATCTACAGTTCTAACGATTGTGTAAATATAAATAACTTTTGTATAAGGAGCTGGCATGCGTTTAGTTAAGTTACCTACCCTTAAACAAGTACCTAACTATTATTTCATTCTGCCCCCCTTAGAATCTGCCGAATGCACAAAAGTATGAATTTGGTGTGAGACACCAAATTCATACTTTAGTGAGCCGATTTTTAAACATTACGATCTACTTTTGAGTGTATGGTAAAAAGTAGGTACCTACAGGATGAAGATCTTTCGACTGCCTTCCTTTAGATAACTAAACACGTTACAAACAAGATAAAGACAAAAGTCTTGATACAGCATTGTATGACGACAATGACAACAATGACCTTTATTCTGCTGCACATAAATTAATAACAATAAGATGTCTGGTCGACAAAATCACGGCCACGACCTCTAAGAGGTGTTTCAGTGCAAACAAAATACCGCACAACTACCGGAGCGGAGTAAGGATGCGTTTCCACTGAAGCGGAGCTGAGACGATGCAAGCAGGGGCAGGGATAGACCAATCAGAATGACCAGTGAGTTTAGAATACGAATAATCTGATTGGTCTATCCCTGCACGTATCGTTTACGCTCTGCTCCACTTTACTTCAGTGGAAACGCTGCTCTCTAAGCTTCCCGTAAGTATAAAATTCGTGAAATTTTCGAAGAAAAGTGTGTAGACAGGTCTACATACTTCGTCTATTCAAGGATAGATGAAGTATGTGGAGCGAAGAATGTTTCGCCTGGGGTGACTTCAATTTGGAGTAGAATTATGCGTCAGAGTGAAAGGGCATGAAGGTAACTCGTTAGTAATCTGGGCCCAAAGTTCGAAGCCTACCGTGAGTCCTTGCTAAATTAAAAGAATATGCAGGAAGCATTTACTCGCCTTGGATAACTTTTGGGTGTACTGGGGAGTAGGTACCCGAGGTATAATGTTGGTCTCGCGTTGCATCAGTGTCGCGACCTTGACAGTGAGAGCGACTCCGAGAACACCGCGGCACGTGACGCCGCGCCGCCGCCGCTCACGTATCTACCTACGAGTATGTACTCACCGAACGTGCGCCTCAATGGATTGCATTACAATAACATCGCCTTTTTGAGTTACTTCACATTTTATTATTTATTAACACGCTCGAGTCTTTGACTCAATCGAAGGATGATTTGATCTTCAATATTTATCTTCCGCAACGCATTTAGGCGCTTGTCAATGAAGAAATTGAACCAGGTCTGTTCGGTATTTTTGTTCTAAATACATCTATAACGATTCGATTTGAACTCGGCGTGTAATTTCTCTTCCATGAATAAGATGGATTGCTTGAATACCATCCGACCTTAATTCACATTTCAATGAGCCGATCGGTTCCAGCTCAGAATGAACGACCATATTATATATCGCGGGTGTCTGTTGAGATGAGCCAGCCGAGGAATAAGGTTTCTCAGGTAATGTTTTTAGGGCCATTATAGTAGAGCTGAGCTTTTGTTTTGTTTAAAAGAAGTGTGTTGTAGAGTTTCTGGCCGCATCTTATCTACAACGGAACACCTTCTGACGCAGTGTAGATTCAAAAACATGACGTCAAAAAGTTATCTATGTCATATTATTTTGAATAAACAATTTTGACTTTTGACTTTGACCTGGCTGCAACCGTTGGTTATATTTCATGTATATTATAACGAAAATCTGACAACATACAAGCATAGAGATTAGTTTCTAGATTGTTTCTGAAAAATGTCATTGGCTTTAATTGGTTAGTATAGAATATATAACCAAACTTCGTTTGTATGGAGCGCGCAGCAAAAAAGCTAATCAGTAGGTAGGTAAGTGCAGTATTTCTGCAGGCTGTGAGTGCGGCAGGTCATGGAGTGTATGAATGGTGAGGTCAGGGAGCGTCGACCCGCCCGGCGCCAGCGGAGGGGAGGGGAGGGGAGGGGGAGGGGGAGGGCCGGTAGTGTAACCCGAGCCCGTAGTGCGCGTGACCCGGGGCGGGGGACCGCCGCGCCGCCTGACCGTTACCACCGCTCTGACTGCTGCCTTGCTCGCTCCAATGTCCTTCAAACTAACTATTACTTTCAGCTAACTCGGCCACTCGGTCTCTAGTTGCACAACATCTGTTCAATTTTTCTAAATTATTCCTTCACATGAGCGAATAACCCTAATTTGGTTTTGCATATCCCCGCTGCTGGAAAGAGTGTCTACTCAATTGAAATTGTAAACTAGGTACTATTCTCTAAATTGTGGTTACTATAAAGTTATTATTTTCTGTTTATTCCTAACATGTTTTTTTTAATGTTTTCCTCAATTTATTGTCACAGAGCAGATTATCTACAACCAATCTAAAAAGCTGTGGTGGTCCAGTGGTGAGTAACCTTGCCTGCCGTGCAGGAGGCGATGGTTCGATCCACGTCCAGACCTACTCGTACCACTGAGTTTTTCGGAATTTATGTACGAATTGAACACCACTGGCTTTTCGGTGAAGGAAAACATCGTGAGGAAACCTGCATGCTTCCATTTCGAGGCATGTATTGTACCCACTGTCCATTATGTGGCGACGGACTCACCTCCAGTCACACTGGACATAGTTTTGGTACTACTGGTGAAACGTGGATGTTTTGAGGTTTCAGAATATCTCTGACTACCCCCTCCGGGAATATAGTTGTGAGCATTTGCTATGCTACCAACATCGAAATTGCGAAAAAATTCTGCTTTCCCATACATATAGCTCGAGTAGCTTTGCAGTTTTGTATGGAACAGCAGATTTTTTTTCACGAGTTCGATGTTAATGCCATAGAAAAAGTTGTTCAGTTTGATGGTCTGACATACTCGTAAATACAAACATCAATGACTTGGGTACAAATATAGGAGGTATATTCACCGTGCAATAATGTGTCTCTTGTGGGATTCGATCTTACGATTATGATAAGAACGAGGAGGCAAGCAGGTTCATTACCAACCAACTATAACTATTGGGTAGATATTATAAATGTACAAACTTCAATTGTTCTGGATATCCACATTTCACTAGCAGTGCCTAAACTCTGTCCAGTGTGACATCAACACTTAATAATAGACAGTGAACATAATGCCTACAGTGATTGAAGCATGAAGGTGTTCTCACGAACACATGGCTCCTATTTAGTGATGTTTTATTGAGGATGCAGGGGAGAGCTGGCCTGGAATGGCAGATGAGGTCACAGGTCTGAATGTATCGTATTACTGACGTATTGTGCCAACACTTTCGACACACGGGCGCGGCTCCGGTTACTAACGCGACGGACTAACTGTTGGTTATTATTAATGTTATTGTGTAACGGAGCCGCGGCCATGTGCGGAGCGGCGCGGCGTGGTCCTGCGGCCGCCGGCACCGACACCGACCAGACTCCGCCATTAGTCATTATTTATCGTTACAATTTTTATTTATAAATTGGTGGTGTTTTTCTTGTGTCATAATCATAACATTTCTGCCAATGTCGAGGGAGTCTTGGGGGTATCGATCGTTCATTATCTTAAGGATTGTTTTATATAGGGTCCCTCTTAATATGCTGACACTTTTTAAGGGGAGGTTCAGACTATTAAACTGAACAACTTTTTCTGAGGAACCAACATCGGAATACGACGGGCTCACCCCCCGTCACACTGGACAGAGTTTCGGTACTACTGGTGAAACGTGGATGTTTTGAGGTGTCAGAATATCTCTGACTACCCCCTCGGGGAATATAGTCGTGAGCATTTGCTAGCAACATGGAAATTGGGAAAAAAATCTGCTGTCCCACACATGTAGCTCGAGTAGCTTTGCAGTTTTGTATGGAACAGCATTTTTTTTTCCCGAGTACGATGTTGGTGCCATAGAAAAAGTTTGATGTAGACCATCAATCATATCATCTCCTTAAAAAAGAATCAGCTTAATAAGAAGGACCCTGTATACGAAACTTATTTTGAGCTAATATAAAATGGTCCGGTGGATAGCCGGAAAGGAGGTATCGGACACACGATCACCCAGCAACCCAATAAAATAAAAACATATTTGCAACGCGACTCCGATCGTATTTTAAAAGAGTTATTCAACTTTATTACCGTCAGCCACAGAGGAATTACACGCTACCCTCTCAACTGACATTATACCTAGAGTCATCTGTCATCTGATACTTTGAAATAGTGGAATTAATAAATGGCTATGTTTTGTGTTAGTTTAGTCATGGGTAACATAATGAGCAGACATAGAGACGCGTGGTCAGCGGTGTTGCGCACGCACTGTATCGTGACGTCACGCCAAAAGCATTCCGGCAACGCGTGCGCAGTAGCCGTCTTAGTACGTCCGACATGGAGCCTAAGGGCCTTCGGCTTTCACTCGGACTCGCTGCACTCTGCACTGATAAGTCGCGACAATGTATCAGTGGGCAAATATGTCGAGTTGACTGCGTCTATGTGTCGAGTCCGGCGCGGGCCGAGGGGGTGAGGGGGTGAGGGGAGAGGGGGAGGGGGAGGGGATGTCAGGCGCCGGACGCGGGTGTTTGCGCGCGGCACGTGCCTTATCCGATACCATTTACGGAATGCGATTTTAATGCGCTTAAAAGGGAACGACTTCATTTTAAATGGTGACATCGTTTTTTGTAGACCTCGAGAGTGTAGACACGCGCCTGCGCAAACAATCCCCCCGCCCACCGCCCGCCGCCCGCCGGCATCCTCTCAGTACGACTGACACACGACTATGCATCTTTTCCTTACTATCAACTATTGTTATGTTAACAAATGTTTTTTATTTAGGTATACCTACTTATTAGTAAAACTCCTATGGTATAAAGTAAAATGCGTTACTTATCAAAGGGGGGTGCTTAAAGCCATCAAACTGAACAACTTTCTCTGTGGACCAAAGTTGAAATCGTGAAAACATAAATCTGTTGTTTCATAAAAAACTGCAATCCTACTCGACCCAAATGTGTGGGACAGCACATTTTTTTTGCTTGATTTTGATGTTGGTCTCATAGAGAAAGTTGTTCAATTTGATGGCCTGATCATCCTTTTAAACAACCGTCCGCATATTAAGTTGACCCTGACTACTAAAACAACCTAAACTTAATAAGAAAGGGAAACGAGAGCGGACGTGATAATTCCTAGTGAAATGTGGATGTTCCGAGGATTCAGAATATCTCTGACTACCCCTTGGGGTATATAGTCGTGAGCATATGCTTATGCCTAAACTTAATGTAGGTAGGTTGGTACCACAAGATACAGCTGAAGTGTGATTCCCTAATCTGAATAAAATTTAATAAATGAAAAATGTCTATACGTATTAGATACTATAGGTACAAACTACAGTCAAATTAAAATCAGTCAATACAATTTCAAATGTAGACAACCTTAGTACCTTGTCATTATTACAATTGTATTAACGTCAAAGTTTACGTGACTTCAACAAATAGTATTTGCGACAATGTTCGGTGGCCTACATTTAAAATTGTTTGACTACAAGAAGAGATTTGTAAAGACATGTACTTATCCGTTGGTTTATATTATAACGATAAATCGCAATGAAAATTCAATCTGATTACAATTTATTAACCGTAGTCCCCGAAATTAATACCAGTTGGGGAAATCTACGGATTTTTGTATGGAGTAGGTTGCATTAATTGCACTTCAGGTGATAATTTGGAATATAGTAGATACATACCTGAAAAACTTAAATTCTCAATAATCCCCGATTTTTTATTGTGTATTATTGAATAATCAAGAAATTTACAAAACAATAAATTTAGGTATGAACAAAAAATGGAAAACGGGTGATTTTGTACAGGATGGCTTGGTTTAATACGTTTTACATGTAACAATAATAATCCCCGGTTAATATAGTAAATTTGAGTAGAAACTTAATATATTGTAAGTCTTCAAAAATTATAACCTCAAAACTAAATTATTTACTGTTTGTTTGTACGCATTAAATTTTCCTTGTGATAATTAACTGTCTCTTTTGCTAGTATGCTTGAAGAAATATCTTTAGAAATAAGCATGGGCTGTGTACATTTATATCGATTTTAAGGTATTTCTCAGGTTCCTGAGACAATATAACCACGAAATCTCGACAAGTGTTATAAACTAACAGTAATATTATTTCAAACACAATTTACTAAAGTGTCTTTAATGCAATCTCAAACCTTATTTTTCCTAGACTATACGTAGTGTAACTGTAGCGTCCTACGTGCTACGGCGTAGCAGGAGTGACCACTAGACTAGATGTGCAGAGATACCGGAACGTTAATAAATATAGATCAGTACACGACACTTGCACAGTGTCTATACACACACAGTGACACACATGTGTGAATAACGACACTGACATATTAGTAACAAAGTGTGAAGTGAAGCGGCCGCAGCGAGCAACATGTCATGTCACCCACCCGCTCGGCTTCAAAGAAAACATATTAATTATTTAATGGCTCACAAAACTCAAATAAAACCGACTGTTACCGCTCGAGGACAGACGAAGGTTAAGTGGCTTCTTCAAATTATTACAAAAACTACGTCTAGGGTTGTTTCAGAGCCGGGCCCGCGCGTGCGCTCGACACAAAGTGAACTCTATTGCAACAGTCATTAGCTTCATTTGGTTGTGCAACTCGAGGCATCGGTCCGGACGATGTAATATATTACGGGATGTACAGTGCGACCTCGCTTATCAGCTCCGGCTTTTGGAAATAAAATAAGTAACTTATCGGAGCACAAACATGGCGAGTTATTTCAGAGATGGGTTGCGGGTTCGACAGCGCGGGGCTATCGCGCCTGACCCCACGCACACACGCACGCGCACACGTATACACACACGCGCAGGGGACTGTTGCTATCTGGATACTTCAATACTTCAATACTTCAATACTTTATTGCATTCATGTTGTACATAAGGTCTTAAATAACATACATTATAGTAGGTACAGCTTCAACACGACCCTGAAAGGGCGCAGCAAAGAAAATAAAATAAAAATATGTTAACACAGATAAATCTAACAATATGAAAATTACACTTAAGTCATAAACAATATAACAATATTACACAAAAAACTCTTGCAGCGAGTAAAAACATTTTTCGACTAGGAAATTTTTCAACACGGTTTTAAATATGTTAGGATTTTGTTCTTCTTTAATATGTTCTGGGATTTTATTATATATTTTAACCGACATCGTACCAATAAGCGTATAATATCTCGGTGGATGGTAAACAAAACAAATGAACATTTCGGTAGTGACGCTAATGAGCCGAGCTAACCAAACCGCGCCGTGCCGCGCCGAGGCGCTTAGCTAATTATTTTTCCTCCATCAGAGTCAGACTCCGACCTTGTTACCGAACATGTTCCTTTGTGCGGTGCGTGTAAGGATATAGTTAGTACATTCAGCTCTAATTTAATAGTCGTAAGACTTAAACAAAAACACACTTCATAACAGCAGATTTTTTTCGCGATCCCGAAGTTAGTTTCGACGTGAAAGTTGATCAGTTTGATGGTCTGAAGCACCCCCTGAGCTATGAAGCGTATTTAATTTTATACCCTGTAAATAACAGGCAGCATTACAGAAAATTTAATCGTAAGGAAAAGACTGAAAAACAGCAGCAATGCTGAGGCTCTGTCCTATTCTACTAAACTTTCAAAAATGTATAATTTACTTATTCTTTAATATATACTTTTGTAATTGTAAGTGTGGTTGAATAAACGTCAAAAAAACCGACTCCATTTGTAAATAAGCAGCCCCTGTAGTCGAGGTCGACTATAACATCACAAAGAGATAGACTTGTTGATAATAAACTAAGAAGTACACTTCTCAAGTCGAGTTGTATTGTCATAGAGTTAGACTTGCTATCGTCCTGAAGAGATTTTTTAGTATCGGGCATAGTCTCACCACTTATTCGCACAACTAAGCAGGATGAACAGCAGCGACCACTTACAACATTAGACAATGGAGTCCAGCGAGTGAGTGCCTTTTATCTATTTTGGAACCCACACCGAACTTAAACTATACGAAGATAGGAGGAGTAGGAAAGATCCGACTTCAATCCCTCCATGGTAACAGGTAAAATTACATACACATATTTTTTTTGTAAATACTCAATACTCCGTGTGCACAATAAACAACTGAGTTGAAGAATTAAATTGCTAACGGGCGACAGCAAAAAGAAAGCCTCAGTTATTAGTTAAAGCCAACTCCTGAGAAATTTGTGGTTGAGGACCATGCCACAAAAGTACTAGTGTAATAGCAATAAGTCAAAAACAAAAAGAGGAACCAACACCAAGTTGAAACGATGACTTATTTTGCTTCCAGTGGCAAAAACATCAGATGATGATCATCATCAGCCAATCAGCATTAGCGGCTCACAGTGACAAAGTGTTGATTAAGACGCAACACCTAGAGCTGCGAGGAGGCAGGAGGGGTAAGAATCGAACCAGTGGAAGGCCGCGGCCATCGCGTGGAGTGGAGACAAAGAGACGAGAGAACAATGCAGTCACCGTGAATCACTTCCAGCGGCCGCCGGCGACGTGACGCGACGCCGCAGGCGCGGACTTCGCAGTCTGACCGTCCTCCCCCGAGCCCCCAACCCCCGCGCCCGCGCCCGCGCCCCCGTGCACTCTGAACTGAACCTCACACTATTGCTCTCTTGTTTGCCACTCTTCTATACTTCATTTCAAATAAAGACGGAAAGATTTTACGATTCCTATTTCGCTTTATGACCAATCCTGATTGGCAAATATAATTTATTTATCAGAAAGATATCCGACCCATCTTCGACGTTACTAAAGCTGTTCTAAGAATAAGTGTGAGGAAGTGTTTCTAATCTCTGTTTCTGTAATTCAAGATAGCCTTAAAAATTCTTTACTGAAAGAAATAAGAAATGTAGTATAGGTAACGTGACTATTGCTCGCTCTCTGATACCCACATATCTAATTGTATGGGGATTCTGTTTACTACGCTTCCGTTTCGCGTTAAAATTTTGTATATGTTCAAGTTGCCGCTCCGTGTCGTAAAACTTTCACAGTAGGTATACGAGTAGCACATTTTTAGTTGTCATATTGTGGACAAAATAAAGGTAACTTTATGAAGTACCTAATAGTAACCATTAAAATTGTTTAATATTTAAAAGTAGCTGCGTCAGTGCTGGTAACACGAGGCTGATGTGTCTCCTCGTCATACACACACACACATTCGTATAACATTCGACTCGCTACCGTTCAATCGTATACTAACGCACACATGCACGCTGTTTATCTGTGTTTAATGTTTACACACAACTCTTATCTAAATTAACGGATTCAATAATTAAAGGGATTATTAAAGTTTTAAAAATAACTAGATTGTGACTTTACTTTCACTCTGGAATCTCTGGATAGCAATGTTTCGTTAGGCATCGACGCTTCTACGGATTCAGTTCGGTTCAATAGTACGAGTACCTAACGGTGAAGTGGAGTATATATATAATAGGAGCGTAACTTACTTGCGGAGAGGCTGGCGGCGGCGGACAGCGGCTGCCGGCGCCCCCCGTCCAGCGTCCACACCTCCTGGAACGCAACGTCCTGCTCGTTAGTTTAGCGTCAACGTCCGGCACCAGTGTAGTGCGCGCGGGGCGGCCGCGGCTGATGCGTGGGAGCGTACCTGGTGCGCGTACGCGTTGGCGGCGAGCGCGGAGGCGCCGTACACGGTGGAGGGGCGCGAGGTGGAGCACGCGAAGGCGCCCCCGATGCCGCCGAAGCGCGAGCTGAACGTGGGCAGCGCGCCCCCGCCCTCCCCCGGCGACCCCTGCCCGCCGCACTCCTCCCCCGGCGGGGAGCCGTACTCCTCGCCCATCACCACGCCCGGCGCCGGCGTGCCGCTCGTCGTGTACGTCGGAGACCCTCCTGCACACAATTACACCTTTCAATATCTACCGCACTATACGACGGCACGGTGTGTCGGTGTCGTGCATCTCATGAGGAAATGACTTCCAAACTTTAACACCGCACGTGCTTCTAGACCTTTATTCTGAACACCAGTTGACACATTTGTGATCTTCACTCGGTGCGGCTCGGCGGTTAAATTCGTTCGCGATGCGCCCTGTGCCCTATGCCGATGCTGCATCGGTCTCGGAACTTTTATAAAGTCAGTGAAACGCATCAGTGGGATCGAATGTGTTGACTAGATTTCAAACTGCCTGATCCATCAAACTAGTCTGTCCAATGTTTGAGGGGTCTAGGATGATATTTTACGTAAAATTCGTTTTCCCAGTCGACAGGTATTGTGATATTGATTTGTGGGATATGTATACATACCTGCGCTGGAGGTCCACATCTGTTGCTGGGGCGTGAGCTCGGTCTGCCCGCCGGTGCCGAAGTACGCGCCGCCGGTGTAGCCGCAGCGCGAGTACACGCCGCCGCCGGCGCCGGCGCCGCCGGGCCTGCGGGAGAACTATACGTTACATCTTGTTACGAGTGCCGGTGTCGTGTTAACGACACACAGTTTGAGGAGAAACGTCGTTTCTGATCATTAATTTAAACCAATGATGTATTTTCGACTGGAGACATCGGTATTGTGAAGATAGCTAAAAAGGCGAGTTCTTCTAGTTTTAAGATGCAACTATGCGACTAGCGCAGGACGAGGGAGGGGGTCATAATGAGATACGATGATAAATGATCGTACTACGACTACCTACATGTCACACCATTACAAAGTCATTATGATAACGATTAAAAGATCGGAGCGTTAACACATAGTTTGGCGATGTTAGGTGCGCGGTCGTCGCTCCCATAGCGTCACCTCGTTTTGCGTCAAGACTCGCTACTATTGAGCAATTAGGTGAAACATTCAGTAAGCGTATGTAAATGTATGTAGCCCGCGAGCACGAACTCGAACGTGCGGCTCGGCCGCGGCGGTGGCGGCGGCGGCGGTGTGCAGGAGGCAGTTAGTGAAGTGGAGCGAGCGGCGGGTAATGGCTCGGAACGTCTCGGAAGTGCGCGCGTTATCAGCTCATACCTCACCTTCCACTCCCCCCGCGCAGCACCCGCGCCCCGCCGCCGCCCTCGACCCGCTTCCATGCATTACCGCGGCCGCCGTGTGCCACCAGCAGTCGCTGTATTGACTAACATGGAAAACTTGGCACCCCGCTACTAACCCAACACAACGAATCGATGGTTTCACCTTTTATGAGCAGACGATATCGCTCGATCTAAAGAGTCCAATGTGCAGTTCATTCGGTGAAAATCGATCTAACCACATTGCCGTCGGCTGGAACCTTATCTAAAATCTAAATAACGTGCATGTTATAAATTATTTGAAATGACTGTCTAATTACGTTTTGCGGCTTTTATCGATAACGATAACTCATTCAATGGACATTCACAGATGGTGACCCATTTTGTGATTACTCCACAACTTAGAATGAAAGTGAGATGTCCATACCTTCTGCCTGCACCTCGAATAAATAGTTTGTGTTCTTTGCCTCGTAGTCCTGGTCAAGTCTTAACATGCGGTGTGAGTGTGTCGCAAGTGTGTCTGATAAACTAAACAGTAACGGTCTCCCTCAGCGAGGCGACCTCGTCGCGGGCACGTCCTACACGCCCGTCTCGCTTCCTTTAATGAGTACCAACCGTCATTTTAAATACCAATAAGTATAGCATCTACCAAGCGCTGCGGGTGTTTAGGAGTATCTAACTAACCTACTTCTTTCCAGGACATACCTACCTATCTTTCTACCATATGCATTGATGCGCTGTGGGTGTTTAGGAGTGAAAAACCTTGAGTTCCAGTCTGTTTATGAGTTATCTGATCACGTTATCGTGGGAACTTGTTGTTGATATCATTTTTTCTTATGAATTCCAGATCAGAATTATATAAATGGGATTAATGAGAAGGTCTCCGCTCTGCCAGACGATGGCCCTCGAACAGACAAATCATCTCAGTAGGTAAGTACCTACAGTCGGCCCTCACCTCACCTCACCGCCCGCGTCCGCGCCGCTTCGCGACAACATCACGTAACACGAGAACCCGGATATAACTCGTAATGTTATTGTTGCACCTTCGACTCATGGCGCGAGCTTTGTGCGGCTACCGCCGCGCCGCGCCGCACCGCGCCGCGCCGCGCCGCGCCGGCACACCGCGGCTTGGCGCAGGAGCAGCGCAGCGACTAAACTCCATCTGCTACCGAGTACCTACCGACGTTCGATTGAGAGATGATGCCTACACTTTGTTCTTCATTCACTCGGATTATATCTTTATTAATCATAGTAGAGACATTCATAGAACTAGGTTATTTGCTTCACTATTAGGTAAGTATCTTTCGTTGACGATTTGGGTAATTCCTTCTTAAGCGCCGTTTATACAGAAAAGACGTGTGGCGGTGGCGGATACTTAAAGTAACGAAATTATAAACCTTATAGTACGACCAGGCGACGTCACCTGGAAGCGCGGGCGCGATTCTCCTTTACGTCAAAAACGACGCTATGCTACGTACTATAAGGTTTATATTGTGTTACTTAGATTATCCGCCACCGCCACACGTCTCGTCTGTATAAACCGTGGCTTAGCTAGCTTGAAGATTGGTCACGGTAACATTAGAGGTTTTAGTCGCACGATGACTGTGATGTAGACAACATCAAATTCTATCAAATAATGAGACCAGAATACCTAATTGTCAGATCAAGGTCGGTCCCAGGCATCTCATCAAGTCTGGTGGAAGATCTTATTGAGTAGCATTCCGATTCCCGATGTTGAATCCTCCACTTGTCTTAAGATTGAAACTGTTGTCTCTCTACTGTCTCTAGCTTGGTGTGTTTGTACCCACCTATAACTAGGTAGGTGCAAGGCAGTAATTAGCGAGGTGTTAGTGTGCCCGCGGGTCCGGATCCGGTCCGAAGCCCGCGTGCTGAGCAGTACCGTTGTGTAGTGTTGTGTTGGGGACACGCGCGAGCGAGCAAGTGTCGTGTCGTGTCGGTGAGTTATGTCGCGCCGCGTCACGCCCGCATGTCCACCGGCACGTGGCGTGCTCCGGAGCGCACGTGCGGCGCGTCCCGCGGGACCGGGAGCGAGCCCGACGACCGACGCCGACGGCTCCGAGAACATGTTGTGTTCTCCGCTAACGACGTAACGGTCACCATCGATCACCTCGAGCTCGTGCTCGTGCACAATCACCGCACACACTAGCCATCAATGAAGCTCTAGCAGACACAAAACTGCCTTTTTGTTTATTTGCACAACGTCGACATAATCCGGCTCGGCCCAAGCGAGCTAAAGGCCTACACAAATAACTCATTTGAAGACACTTAAGCCGTCACTCGACGCCACAAAAAATTAAGAGGACAAATTTGGAAACGATCCGAGAGGCTCTCGAGACGTGTAAAATAGCGCGTTAGAGCGGACGACTACAAAAACTGTGTAAACACGCACACGCAGGCAGACGCACCTCTACACGTGTCAACACACACGCACACTTCGACAGTGGCACGCTAGCGCCTCACCTGTTACTTTAACATTGCATCCCGACCCGACACATACAAACATTGTTTTATTTTGTCAAGTTCGTCGAGATGAGAATTAAAAGATACTGAGTCAGACCTAGCTGGAAATGTATCCTAACTTTTGAACAGTCACGATACTAATCAACAAAATAAAATAAAATCTGTTTAAATGAAATGAAATATTTGTATTTGCCAAAATACTTTGATATAAAAGGGTGCTACAAAGTATAAAACTTTATACAATGTGTTAATGAATAAGCGCAAAACCTTATACACCCCAACTGATTTACAACAAAATAATTAGATTGAAACAATAATTTCATCATTTTGATAGTTAAAATTTAAAGTTATTCGCACTTTAAGTTTTGAGGCAAAAATGATTTGCTATCATTTCGGCAATGAATGAAAGCGCTATCGTGTTCATGGATACATTTTAAGAATCTTGTTTTGGTAGTAAGTAGGGTGATTGTGCCCTTGCGGTGGGTTGAGATCGACTTCAGTAAATTTAAAATTTTACAAACAATTATTTTAATATTTTGAAAAAAATTACCTATTCTGAAACTATGATAATTCGATTCTGCTCTCGATTCTAAACAAACTACTCTCTAGTTTTGCGTTAATTCATTAACACGTTGTATATACCTAACTAGCTATTGCCCGTGACTTCGTCCGCGTGGATTTGGGATTTTCGAGAAATTTTTTCTAAGTGCACCCTTAAATGCTCTTTAGTATATGTATTCCCATGTTTCTATCTTCAGTTGTTTAGGCACTCGTTTAGGTTTTCCTAATTTATATTCCAAAGTGGCTATAGTGGGTATAATAAGGAGTGCAAGGAAAGAAAAGAGCCTCCCCGAGTGACGAAACCTGAGTTCGTCTGGCGCACCCTGCGGCTGACCCGTTAGCCTCCATATTACTCGATTGCTGACTGACTAATCTTTACACTACAGCACGAGATATTGTCATGCGATATAGCTCGTTCTAAGACGAATGAAGAAGAAGTATACGAATCAGCACATTCAAAACTAGCACTCCTGAGTTCTGTACTATGTAGGTATGTGGGCCTTGCGGTTGAAGGCACACCGCACCGCACCGCACCGCACCGCACTAAACAATGGAATTTTCCTCATATTAATTAGACGCAGTAAATAAACTCAAACTCTGCTCTACTATTGGAGGAAAACGTAAACAATAAACATGCCTATAAATAAATAAGTACTTATATTAAGTGTTATTTGTTGAAATAACAATCAACACAGCTTTACAGAATAATTAGTTAAATAAATACCATGTATAAATTAATGTGAGCACATCGCGGTCGCAGAGTAGCTGCTACGAAGCGACGGACGAGACAAATAGTCTATTAAAGTTTCATAAAAATGTTTGTTAAGTTCACCTATTATACATAAATGTACATTATATAGGTTGTTAAGGTACCTACCTACTTACAACCGCAACTACAATTTAACGCAATATAATATTGCGCAAGCGATAGCGTTCCTAACAGAACACGGACGCATGATGTACCTATGCTCGCTATTATAATATAAATTATTTGTTTTGCTTCATGGATGTAAGGAAAGCACACACACATACACACATCTTACTGCCTGTGTGTGACAGGACTAGGGTGCTTGTGTGTGTCTGGATGGAGAAATTATGATCTGTGGCTGACGAGCTTCTTTATAATTTCACATATTATTAAATTATATAAAAGTGCAACGAATATAACTGATTTTCTGCTTTCAATGACTATATTTAAAGCGCGACGACGTCTAGTTGTAGAATAGAACGAAACCAAACAAAAAGGTAACAATCAAACAAGTCCTCGAAGCGCAAACACGACCTGTTTTTACACTCTTCCGCTGGATTTCCTAAACAAAGAATTAAATCCCTGAGCACATCGCAGAAAAAACGTCCAAACGCCGAGCTCCGGCCCGCGAGCAGCGAGCCCTGTTACCTCCACATAATATTTGCACAAGCAATTGACTCTGTTACGAGGGTCGTTTGCTCTGCGTGTTAGTATGGTTGCCATAAATTAATACGGCTGTAAGGATCGTCAAATAGCTATTGTTTGCGGAGTCGAGCCCGCTCGCAGCGCAGGCGCAGGCGCAGGTTCTAGGCGCGGTATTGTACCGAGCACCGACCGACCGGCGCGTTAGTGGGTTAAGTGTCGCACTCGACGACCGACGAACGGCGCGCAGGAAGTAGCCATGTGCGTTACACATTCGCAGAACCGCACGCTCCTCGCCCCCCGCGCCCCCCGCGCCCCCACACCCGCACCCGCACCCGCACCCGCCTCTGTACTGTAGCTAGACACAGTTACAAGCACTGAACTAATAACTATACCTACACTAAACTACAGCGAGCGCAGCGTGTGCAACTTGCAGTAATAACTAACTCGAGTGCCACGCTATAAGATGCAGATCCGCTTTTAGATTTTTCGATTGCTTCCTATAAAGAGTACAATTATTGTACATACCAGCTACCTGGACGATCGAGTTTCGATTTCAGCATACTGCCTCTATCCGAAAATTTAAATGATTTCCCGAAGACAGAACCTTTGGTCCTCAAGTCACATTGTACCTATACAGAGTTTCGGTACTACATACTAGTGAAACGTGGAAGGTCAGAGTTTTTAGAACATCTCTGTCTACCTCCTCAGGGAATAAAGTCGTGAGCATATGCTATGCTGCAATTTCTAAATATTTAGTCCTTTCCTGCATGAATCTCTACAGTCGTCATTTCAGTAGTGGTGGTAGTTTATCTCACAGTCATGTCATATTTTACACTATCCATCCATACATTTTCTCTTTTGGTCTTCCTCTCCTCATACCTAACAGAACCTCAACCTAACCGAACCTGCAATCTGTCAGAACAAAAAAAGATCAGCTGTCCAATACTTTTGAATCGAGTAGGTATTGCAATTTAGTATGGGACAGCTGATATTTATTTTGTTCTGATAGGTTTGCTCCAATAGTCAAAGTTGATCAGTTTGATATTTAGAGTATGTGGTTTAAAGGTTAATGATACTTTTCCTTACACTTTGTATAAACATGAAATTATATTATGTGTTAAGTGGCAGGCCATTCCGCACACAATCACCATAAGATGAATTTGATCGATGTCATCTTGCACGACACCCAGTCTTATACAAACCGGGAATCTGAGAAACAAAATATGTAGATGAACTAAAGTATGTGTACGTAATGTGCATCACGTCCGAGCATAGTGTGTGTGTGATGCGGAGTCAGCAGCCACCGCACCGGCGGCGCGGCGCGTGGTCAGCACTTAGAGGGTGCTCATTCACGGCGCGAGCGTGCGTGACGTCACGCGCTCCATTCACTTCACTACCCACACTACATTATTGTGATTAGACAGCTATATCACATGTCGCCTCCCGAGCACTGCACTCGTCATCATATCACCTTAACTCCACATCATACTGGCTAACCCGTAGCCGCTTCTTTCAATAAACTGAATTGTTATCATTTATAGAGATTGAATTAGGGGGAATCTGGTCTAAAATGAAAGCTGACTCCTGACCTAAATACAGAAGAAGAAATCCTGATGCATAATGTGGACTAGTGCCCGGAAGCCACACCTGTGCGTGCCCCAGCCAGTAGTGAAACGATAGATATAATATAGTAGAGTAGAGGCTGATGACTTGGTAGGACCAGGATAGAATCATGTTCCAAAATACAAAACAACAAAATTTCCTAGTTTTTGAAGTCGGTGAACAAATACAAGTGCTTTTCTGTTTAGTATTAGATAACTATTATAGTAAGAGTGGTGGAGAGGGGTGGAATTGAGAAACGTGCGTGCGTTGTTAAGACTATGTAGGCTTTTATATGCTGACTGTTTTTTAAGGGAATGACCGTCAAACTGAAAAACTTTCTTTATGGGACCAAAATAGATATCGCCAAAATAAATCAGCTTTTCCCTACAAAACTGAAATTCTACTGGACCTAACTGTATGGAACAGCTGATTTTTTATTCTCGCGATTTTGATGCTGGTCTGGTCACATTGAGAAAGTGGTTCAGTTTCATGGCCTGACCATCCCCCGTCAGCATATTAAGTTGGACGCTTTTTATGAAAGAGACCTCGCGGTGCGATAAATTTAGCGGACTCTGTCTCTAGTTAGCTGAATTATATCTGATAATGATAAATTTCACTGGCCGTGTTTAATATACTGATTAATTAAAATAGGTAGGTAGCATGATTCGAATTATTTATAAAGCAAACAGTAGGTACAGTGGCGCGGGGGCGCGGGGCGGGCGATAACAGCGCTCAATGACAATTAGTTGTAAAAATAAGCAGCTTTATGTAAACAACGGACCTGTTGTTGTAATCTGCCGACACGACCCCATGTATGTATATATGTATGTACCAAGTACCAACCCATCATTTTAAGAAACTAATTTCACTATTTTTTTTGCGATTAATCGAGTTTATCAATATTTTAATGTTTAAATTAATTTGATTTGTAATCTCTAAACGCTAAAAGTGGTCGCGAGAAAATCATCGGAACACCAAGGAGAAAAACCAATGCTTCGTTAAAAAAAATTGCCTGCCTTATCTTTCTAACTCTATGCTGGAAATAGAAACGGGAACATCAAATGTCAAATTCAGACGATGTGAATATTTATTTTTCTTAAAGTTATTTTAAGTTTACCCAGGAGGTTTTCGGTCCGACGCTACGAGTGTCATACTCTCTGTCATTTTAAAATCTCTTACATAGAAAATATTGTTATTGACACAACTAGGTATCTCGAAATGGTTTTCGGTTCAACCCTCCAAAGAAAATCTTGACATACCGAATTATCAAAATGTTATAAGTGTCGATGATGACAAACGGTATTAACTCAGAATGTATGTATATTGTCTTTCTACGTAATAGTTTGTAAAAGCACGTGGGCAATTTATTAATTAATTTAACAACAGTGTGGCAATACAAGTACATAAAAGTCAATGTGGTGTGCAACGTTCGTGCAGAAAGGAGGTAGCGTTGGCAAATACCTACTCCACCGACATGAGAAAAGATCTTAAATCAAACGATGATGAAATCTTAATCACTGAAGGGCATCGGCTTCCTCTTTATAAGATGAACAATAAGCTAGCATGCAATAGATAGATTAATGGTTAACTTGCACTTACAATATTTTCAAGCAGCCTCATCAGGCCTCTTAAAATTGAGCACCTAGGGGTCAGTAACATAACAAAAAATTACACCAACCAACTCGTGTCAAAACAGCGCCTGGATGGTTATGTTAAAATATAACCTTTAGGACTACACGACGACGGAAGGACAGGACCTAGCAGCTCTTTCCTCAGTGTGGAGAGCAGCTGTCAGGCGTCGGCTCTACGTCACGTTCCGAGAAGTGACCCATTAGCAGAGTCCATTACAGCAGTACCGTTGCAACTCTTGCCAACATTAAATAGCTATCAATAACCGATCACCGCGACCACAGCTCCCCCCGCACCGCACCGCACCGCACCGCACCGCACCGCACCGCACCGCGCTCGCGAGATCGTTACTGATGCGACTGCAGATGACAAAGATTTATCTTCACTCATCTGGGATACAAAGATATAAAAATATTGTTTTGACTCTAACAAACAAGCAGTGCAGTGACGCATCCCGCATGCCTTTACCATGACTGATAGGACTTTAAAACTGACGATTACTTTGTATAATATGAAATATCTAACGCAAGAGAGAATATGACAAACTTATATCGAATCATTTTGAATTATTGGAAGTAATGAGCAAGACAAAGACAACACAAGTGACTGTTGTCATACAACACGTATACAGGGTGTAACAGGTCTGTATGTAAGCGGTGGTGGTGTGTGGTGAGCTGAGCCGGCTAGGCACACGTGATTCGTGAGCATAAGTAGCTGTGTGTCATTCGTATCGGATTCGCTTTCGGTACTGCTGGATTAGTGTAAGGAGCTGATAATGTGTCATACCCTCAGTAATACCCACGAAAACATAATGTCTAAACTAAAGTACCTAATTTAAAACTAACTGAGAGCGACGAACTACTCAATAAAGTGTATTCTTGTAGTATTTGATCGAATTGTTAGCAAAGAAAACAACATCCACCATCAGTTAAATTACTTTTTTTTTTTAAGTTAAACTTCTAAGCTTTCTATATCTATCTATCTATCTAACTAATATTCAAATCTTGTTATTGAATTTTCGCTTACTTTCTGTCAACCGATTTAATTGTTTTCACGCATGAGCAGTTGCGACGACGCGACGATACAATATCATTGTAACATGGAGCTGATGTTATGATGGAGTGGAGACGAAAGGTGATCGAGGGAATTTATTGTTGTGTAGAAAAACACTATTGTTGGGTCTCATTTAATTTGCCATAGAAAATCAAAGTAATAAGTAAAAAATGATTTTAACCACGATTTTAAAACACAAACAATTTATCAAAGTGGTAATCTAAGGTAAGAAAAGCTATTTTTTATAACTTATAGTGCAAGGTTTATTTGATTATTTTCCACTTATTTGATCGTTTATTCAAGTTGTTTAAAGTGAACCCCATATCGGATAGACGCTCACGAACGCGCGCCTTGCTCTCATAGACCCGCGGTCAAGTAATAATTAGTACAATCACGCCACGTATGTTATTGTTTTTACGCAATTATTTCAGTAAAGCTGATACCTAGTAGGTACCTATTCGAAACTCGTGCAACTATTAACAACAATTTAAATAATGTAACTATGAACGCCAGTTAGTAATGTTGGTTAGGACACGAGACACTATCGAGCGTCAGTTAATTACAATGCTCGTTAGTTGCAGGCACATGAGGAGGTGGGAGGGGGGCGCATGTATGCATTGCACGGGTTGCTACTAGACTTGAGCAACTTATGTTAAATGTGTAGTGAGAGTGATTGACAACTGATTGTGGAAGCTCCTTGATGTCCCTAGTCCCTGTTGTGTGTAGATTATCGAATAATGTAAGAACTTTTGTGAAACCTTACAAAATTTGAGTGATTCTTAGCCTAATGTTATAATGAATAATACCTACTTGTAACCAAAACAAACTTGTATCATTCTACGAGATCATTTAATAGATAGAACGAATGTATTAAGTATTACTAGATATTTGAACAGTTTCAATGCGTTGAAGTTTTATACCCGACGAATATCTTTAATTAGGTACCTAAGTATTGTACTAAGTATTGTATCGGTCAGTGACCTGAGGCTGTCGCTACTTTGGGCATGTTTTAAAAGCCTACCCATCAAGTATCAGCCAAGTTGAAAAAAAAAGGTGACACACTGACTCTGTGTTATTACTTATAGCACTAACTACTACGAACAACTTTTGGCTCCCGTCCCCTTATTAACTCAAAATCTATTCGCTTTGCACACTTGAAGTATTGTATATCTCAATCTTCAAAATGTTTTTTTGCTAATTCATTTTAAAACTGACCAAGTTGTGGGACCGTATGATGAGAAGATCATCGACGTAAGAATCGAATAAAATTAATGACCGTGTGTTACCCTATGTTACACGAACAAGGTTAGAGTTACTTATAACGTAGCTTTTAACCCTCTTAATGCAAAGTTACCTACACGGGAGGATTGAAATCATCTTTGAATAATGTCTGCTTATAAACAACTTAGAATAAGATCATTCAGATGTGCTTCGATTACAACCGAGACTGAGACCAGGTGAAGATGAAGATGACGAGATGAAAGAAACAGACAACAACTAAACGAGTTGTGGCGCTCGGCTCCTCGGTACCTGCGCTACGACTCCTGTTGTTATCACCAAGACAATCGTCATGCTCATTGTAGTAGGTATCTACCTAATGAATATTATTTGATTGAACAGAAAACAATACCTACTAATACCGTTATAAATGTTATAATCCTACTTATATTTATTATAAATATGAATGTTTGTGACAATAATTCGATTCTTTGGATGTTTGTAACTCAATGGTAAACAGTGGAACGGCTTTGGATTATATTGGGCATACTACTTATAGAACATATTCTAGACTAACATATGGGATACTTTTTTAATGTCAGCGCAGATAAAGTCGTGAGCAAAAGGTAGTAACTAATGAAGTATAGACAAAACAATGAAACGCAGCAACCAAAGTAACCTGAAGTGGTTTTCGTTAATAAATGATTTCTACTGCAACAAAAATATATTGTCACAATATTTTATAGATATTTCATGACTTCAATCTGGTACCTAAAAAAACCAATTACAATCCTAGTAGAGGTCATGTGATGTTTTGTGAGTCGTTCGTATCTTAATGTATGAGTGAAGCGTGTCGGCACCCACAGCACGGCCGGTGCTGGTGTTGGTGTGCCAGAGGGTGGTAGAGTAGACATAGCGGAGGGTACTCACGAGTCCTGGTGGTGGTGGTAGGGGGGCGGCGCGGGCGCATACTCGTAGTGCAGGCGGTAGTCGTCGCGCTCGCGGCGCTCGGGCTCGGGGCTGTGGCCGGGGCCGGCGCCGGGGCCGGGGCTGCGGCCGCGCAGGTACGCGCCGTCCGTGGAGCACTCGCCCGGCTTGAACAGCGTCTCCTCGAGGTGCGCGTAGGCCTGCATGTCGCGCGCGAGTGGCGCGCCGTGCGCCGGCCGCAGCTCCTGGTAGCTGCGCGAGTGGGACGGCGACAGGTCGCTCGGGTGCTGCGGGGCGTAGCCGAAGGCGGGCATCGGGGGGGGACTCTCCGCCTCCGCGCCCTCCTCCTCCGCCTCGTCGCGCGCCGAGTCCTCTGCGCACACACACACACGCACGAGACGTCAGCGTATGGCGCGCGCCGGGGGGACCCGCCGGGGCGCCATTGGCCCCGACGCGTCCGCTCACCGGTTGCGTCCTTTTATTTTGTGATCCATCGAGTAGATAGCGACCGGTTCGTATCTTCGATCGAGCCGGGCTCTCATTGTACTGGCCCCCGTCGAGTTGGACTCCCAGCTAGATACATAAACGATCGCTCCTACTCGATGCGGTCGGGCATTGTTCTCAATATATTTCTGCGTTCTGCCGTACGACTTGGAACTTTATTAACAAATTCACGATACGAACTAACCCACTTTACAGTATGAAACTAATTATATGAAAAGAAAACAGAATAAACTTAACGGTAATCGTTAATGACCACCCCATTTGTGACGGTAATAGACGTTTGTTTATCGATTAGCGCCATGTAAACAACGGTATCACAACAGGAAAGAGTTGTCGACTACACTGTTTACAAATAACAATTGAGTAATGTCCTACAAAAACATCCCAGGGAAATATACAATGGAAAAGAAGCCTATATAAAACGACAACCATCATGGTCGGCGTTTATAGCGGCTTACGTAGAGGACTCACCTTTGTGGCAGTGGTTGTTGTTGACCTCGGCTATGAGGTTCTCCAAGTCGCAGGGCTCCTGGCGGGCCCAGGCCGCGCCGGCGGCGCGCCACGCCTCGTGCAGCATCATGTGGCACTCACTATTCACTACAGACAGTACCTACGTGCCGCGCGTCGATGTCACGTGTGCTCGCGTCGGCTGCGCTGCGCTGACTGACGGCCTGACTGCTGCCCGCGAGCACTGCACGCTCCTCCCGCCGGCGCCGGCACCGCGGGGATGCGGGGCGAGGGAAGCGGGACGCGGGGGGAGGGGACACCGTGATGGTCCCACCCCCTCGCATCCCTTCATATCCTGGGGGATATACCTACTCATGTGCTCACGTGAACATTTGGTACACCTCATACACCTATGTTTACATAAGGTTACTGATTTGCTGATAATATTCAGTTTAGTGTGCAATAAATATGATCCAGGCCTATTGTAGCATCGATAAATATATTCTAATAGGTTATGAGTTACGTCTTATGATGGTTGCATCAAACACAATACCTACTGCTACAAGGTATTTGCTCAATTTAATGAGCCTGGTGCATAATATTCTGCAGCTTCCTTGTTAATATTTAGGTCTGAAGCAGTCCTGTCCTGTCTAATCTTATCCTTATATAACCTAGAAGAAAAACTGTTAGCAAGTGTTTATGCCCTCTGATATAAATATATCTGGCTGGCAATGAGACAGCTCATTGGAAGGAACTCCTTGGGCGTTTAAATGCTATTGTTTGCGGTCTCATACGCCGATTTAAATTGAAGAATGTAATCACATACAAGCGGTCCGGCTGTAGGTGCCATGCGGTGCAGTACCAACGAGCAGATAGCGGGCGGCGCGGCGCGGGCGGGCGCGGCGGCAGCTGATCGCGAGCTATCGCCCGGTGCTATCGGCGCGCGTACTACGTCTCGCCACTCGCGATGATAAGCGCTATCACCACGTGCTCACCTTATCGCCACCATCTCCCGACCTACACTCCGCCGCCGAGATACTGCACTACAGCCACCCGGCCTGGCCGCCGGGATCCTGCTGTTGGAAGTCCTGCATCATCACCCTGGATCATACATCCATCATCGAGGATTTAAGCAAAAACATAAAGAAGATGTTTGTAGAATGTTTGCTGGCGCTTCAAGAAGGGGCACCTCTAGTAGGTACTGTACTGACACAAGCGAAACAGACATGATCCTGAGAGGATCTGAAGCTGATAGTGTAAAATTTCGCATGGTGCAGTGTTCGTGATTATGTGGCATGTCAACAGAACAGAGAAGAAAATATGATAAAACAAGGCGTTAGGGTAAACAGCTGCATTACTTTAGGGGGTGATTGTAGAAACCATGATACTGAAAACCTTCCCTAAGAAACCTACAGGAAATTAGCAAAAACAATTCGAATTTTCCTTCGTTCCTTTGGGAAAGTTGTGTTAGTGTCATGAGTACAATCACCTATTAAAGTAATTCAACTGTCCAACCTGTACAATAACTCATGCTCTTCTCGGAGCGTCTGAGATAGTTCTGTGCGTTGAAGTGACTTCACATCAGAGCTGAAGCAATGTCTATGTGAGTGTGGAACATTATATGGGCGATATCTGGCGCTTGTTGATTACGTCGCGGATAAGCGTAATCGAGAGGAGATGCCCTCCGCCGCCGCCGCCGCACCGCGCCGCGCCGCGCGCAGCTCGTGCCCTACCTACTGTATCAACCACGTTTGTTTGTATATACTGCTATCACTAAACACGGCTGCTATCGTCCGTGGGTATTCCTCTGCACGCATGTGTGTGCCTGTGTGTCTATTAAGTGTTAGTATTACTTGCGTCGATTGTTGGGTTCAAACATAAATGATTAGGAACAAAACAACGGATAAATTGAATAGACACCAATAAATCTGACATATTGTGAAGGTTGAATTTATAAACTGACAACAGTTTTATTGGTATTTATAATGTTTCCTTGAATCGTGCGCGAGATGGCGCGAGACGTCAGCGAGCACTACCCACTCCCGGGAACCTATAAATTGTAACGTATTAGCAGTAAAAGTGCAGTAAATTTAACTGAGCGTAGTTTTTCATAGTTCCTAGTATCGCGCCTCGCGACGCTCGCGGTCTGTTAAAAAAAACGTGCAGTGTTGTGACAACGTACCCCTCCCGCGCCCCGCAGCCTCGCCCCGCGCCTCTCGCTAATCCCTTACATAAATAAACATCCGTAACGAGCCGTCATTGAGAACTGATTTACAGCCGCCCCCAACCGACCGACCCGGGTCCCCGAGACCGCGCGGGTCTACAGTCCCGTCCCGCGGGACTAGAGCCGCATTGTTGTCATTGATACATGTTTGTGTTCGCTGATTCACTGCTTTGTTCCGACACATGAAGCAACAAGTGCACCAGACCTGACCACATGTCACACGCCTATACAGATATTCATAATTGTCGTCAACAACTAGTTACCTATCTATACTTATTATTAACGTCTGCTCTATAGGCACCTATTTACTCTTCAATAACTCTGATACAGCCGCTAATTCGAACTATTTTTTTTAGATTGCTAGATCACATGATTTTATAATTTTTGAAATAACAACAAAAATTCCATACAAAAGACATCAACGTGTTGTCATTACTCAAAGGATTATTTATTTAGTTTTTGTAAACTCAGCACAATCTAAGATCCTACCTATTTCATGTAAGCTCCAACGTGGTTATTGAAGGTGTCAGGGTCTGAGTTAAGTGTCGATCACTTTTTCAAGAGAACATAATTATTTGAGTTGTATTAACATTATTTTACATATCGGTATCATTTTATTACCTACATACCTTTATAAGTTGTTTGAGTGATCTATGATTGCTAGAACAGATAAATACGTATATCTACTTATTCATAGGTAGGTACATACATTATATTCCGGCTTATAATCACTAATGAGGAGAGAGAGCCTAGATGTTACAAAATTTCCATGGGCTAGCAAGAACTTAGGTACGTATATCTAATACGTACCTACTACTTTCTACTAATATACTCTATCGAGTATGTTGTGGTTAACTCGTTTCTTATATATATCTAAATGTAACAGCTATTCTACGCCCCAATATGGTCGGTCATCAAGCAGCACCGACATCAAGTAGGTATTGTCGGAGCTGCTTGAGTACTTCCATACCTACGTATATAGCGAATTACTGGTGGCTATAGTCGCGACCCGTAAAGTATAATAACTTGATGGTCGCGATCGTGTGAACTCCTCCCCGCGGGACAGTCAGGCGGTATAGTACCCAGAAGCAGCGCAGTGCTCGCTCGGTGGGAACTTCACAAGTATCCTTTTGTTCTTATTATATGGATTACATAATCCTGCGTGGAGCTGATAGCGCCCGACCACCGACCACCGACCGGCCGCCGGCGGGTTGGCGGCGCTCTGACGTCACTGCGCGTTTCTTTTGTTTTACATCATCTAGGAACTAGATTCTACGTACTCACATAATGAAACTGTGCTGGAACATGCTAGTATTGCATATAGGTACCCAATGTGGGATTTATTACTTAAACATTGTACATATTTTTTTGTAAAGTGGACACTGCTAGTGTAGTGTGAATATTTGGGACGCACTTACTACAAAACATTAAAAAAATTTCGGAATACAGTCGTGAGAATTACGCCTGCCACACAAATACGGAATTCTTGGATTTCGTATGGATTTTCCTCCTCCAAAATTCCGAACGGAATTTCAAGTCCGTACGAAATCGTAATTCCGTCCGGAATAATTCCGCATAAATATATTTATATATATACCTATGTAGCAGGCCTATTTTGTGTATTTATGTTTGTTATTTCGAATGTAATAGGTATTGTTCTTGGCGACTGGACTTACTGACTTTTTGTGAAAATTTCAACACGAACCGATGTTGACATCAGTCCGCACACCACTACATAGGTATTTATAATTTATACCCATAAAGGTACTATTATAATATATTTATGTTTATACCTAAAGTTAGTGGAAACGAATAACGATTGTTTAAACAGTTATTGTTCATATTGTGTATAGTATACCTACTTAGTATATATGCAGAGCGAAGCGAATCAGCTGCAAGTTCCGCTTCTATTAACCTATTTACCGTCTCGCTACTCGGTCGGTGCTCGGTCTTGCACGGCTAGCATAACACCCACGACAAAACGAGTAAACCTCATTCTTGACATACGTAAGAAAACAAAGATGGAGGCACATCTCGATTTTTATCGTTTTTTTTGGGGTGGTATGCTAGGCCTACACAGTTCATGAAGCAATACCTAAACCAGGTCTTGGACCTTGGTAGGTACTCGTACACAGCGCAGAGTCTGTTGTGCATGAAATCGAAATGGGTTCATATTTTGCACGCGGCAAAAATGATGAATGTGAACATTTTTAATTTAATTTACAAGGTGTAAACTTAAATTCATTACATACTTATTTAAGAGGGTGCTTCAGACCATCAAACGGAACAACTATAAGACCAACATTCAAATCGAGTCAAAAAATCTGCTGTTCCACAAAAAGACGTCAATCGCTGCTCGACCCAAATGTAATGGAACAGCATACTTTTTTTCCCCGATTTCAGTGCCCCATAGTGAAAGTTAGTTTGGTGGTTTCAGACCACCCTGTTTGATATTTAACGCATTTAATTTTACAACCTGTATAAATGGTTGCCAAAATTCATAGAACGTGGAGGATGCGGTGGTAGAGTTAAAAAAAAATCCGGCCAAGAGCGCGTCGGTCTTGCCGATGATCGAGTTCCGTAGCCATTGTATAAGTTGAATAAGAAGAAAGGCAATGATTCTGTTTATCTTACCTGAGAGAAATTATTAAATCATAACGATAGCGAGATTTAACATAAAAATTCTGGGGGTACGCCCTATTTTTGACTTTGAGTGCAGATATCTCAAAACAGCTGCATTATAACGATTTAGTTTCTATGGGAGTTTTATTTGTTCCATTGGTTAAGACCTATCCAACGACACCTCACTCGATTTATAAAAATAATTATTTTTTCCAACCCTCTTTTCGTTGTATGGGTATCGAAAAAAAAAAGTTTCCTTATGACTACCTCACTTCTGTTTTTGAGTTACAATTATCTGTCGTCATGCCAAATTTCGATTCAATAGGTGCAAAAATGATCGAGTAATCGAGTTGGGGCATACAGATAGACAGACACACAGAATGATCGAAAGTATATGGATTCCTTGTTTGACTACGGAACCCGAAAAACGATGTCAAAATGTTATCTATGTGATATTATTTTGAATAAAACTTTTTTACATTTACTTGACTGGATCTTAAATAAAATTAAAAATCAAAATGTTAAAAATTCCTGAATTGTTAAAATATCTTTCATAATGTTATTTTTGTTTATTTGCCATGCAAAGTACTTACGTACTTATCTACCTTTGTAGTGTGTAGGTAGATAGTGTAATTGTGTTGTGCTCTAAAATTTTGCTTCCGCGTTTCAGCTCCCACAATGTAGTAGCAAATAATGTGGTAACTTAACAAATAGCAAGTAAGGTAGAGTAAAGAGGAGAATATGTGTGGTGGCCGGCGGACGAGTGACAGCGCAGCGCAAAGCAGCGCCAGCGCGCCGGCCGCGTGAGTCAGCGCGCTGAGTGCGGAGTGACCGCTGCACTGCGCTGCGCAGATACAGATAGGGCTGCAGCTGATAACGTGCCATTGTTGCCGAACCTTCCGCCTCGATCCGCTCGTTGCGTCACGCGCTCGCTCTCTGTCTGTGTCTGCTACCTTCACATATTTGCACTGACTAATCGTTCGGTACCCATCACATCATTGTGTTTTGTTTCCAGTTGTCGTATTAAAGGGCTGTTTTTAGTCGTCAATGGGATGTTGTTCTAGAATATTTATATATTTTATATCAATAGGGACAGAAAAATCCAAATCCATTAATAGTGTGGATGATATATTTACCTAAAAGTCACAGTTAGTCTTAATTAACCATCATTATGCAATATTGTAACAATTGGGAGCAAACTGACTTTAAAAAAAAAAAAAAATTTATCGCATTTAAGTTTATCAATTCTATACAAATTATAAACTTAAATGCGTTACATATCGAACAGAGTGCTTCAGGTCATCAAAGTGAACAACTTTTACTATTGGACCAAAATTGAAACCAAAATTTTTTTTTGCGATTTATTCACCGTGTTAATAAATAAGCGCAAAACCTCATACACCCCAACTGATTTATAACAAAATAATTAGATTGACACAATAATTTCATTATTTTGATAGTGAAAATATAAAGTTATTCGCATTTTAAGTTTTCAGGCAAAAATGATTTGTTATCATTTCAGCAACGAATGAAAGTGCTAACGCGGTCATGGATACATTTTAAGAATCTTGTTTTGGTAGTAAGTAGGGTGAGAGTGCCAGAGCGGTGGATTGAGATCGAGTTCAGTAAATTTCAGATTTTACAAAAAAAAATCCATTAATAGGTGTATGATAATTATTTTACCTAAAAATACTTGAATATTATATATTATTTATGTTCTGCGATTCTTGGAATAGGTCAATTTAGGGACGGTAAAAATGTACACACTCTGTTGTGAAACATTTCACATGGAGTTCCAGTGATGATTAAGGAAACATAGTTAAATAAGTAAATATAGTAGTTAAGCTCCAACAAAAGATCAAAACATTAAATGGAAATCACTAATGAGCTTCTCAGTAAATGGGATCAATACGTTGTGTCTATTATATTATAGTGTAGCTGTAGGCAGTAGGTACAGTAGGTTACAATACATTGTTGGTGCGTGGCGCTGGCGCGGCGGCGGCGTGGGAGTCGAGCGCGCTGTTGTGCTGTTACTTGTTACTCGTAGCTTTACAATAATACCACAACACAAGGCATATTTTTATTTATACCTACAGAGTCCTTTTTTATATGCTGACGGTTTTTAAGACTTGCTAACATAGAAATCGCAAAAAAATTCTACTATCCCATACATTTGTGTCTGGTTTATTATTATCTGTGATTTGGTTTGCAGTTTTGAATGGAACAGTTGATATTTTTCTATCCTTTGCAGAATGTTGTTAGTCTGATGGTATTATGATCTCATTGAAAAAGCCGTAAGCTTACCCTGTATATGGAATTACACCTTTGTACTACACAGTGCACAGTATAACGAAACGAACGTCCCTACATCTTATCTAGGTAATCTAAAGAACCACATATTATAAAACTGTAACAGAAATGTGTCCATATATTAAACATACATATTTAAAAAAAGTTACGATATCTTTTTTACGTGTTCCTGATTCCAAATCACCACTTTTTGGATTTACTCGTATGTCTGTCCATTTGTTTGTTCGAGCATCACGCAAAAACTACTCAACCGATTTTATGAACCTTTTTTTGTTTGAAATCTTATAATTTGACTTACAATCTGGTATACAACGTGTTAATGAATAAGCGCAAAACCTCATACACCCCAACTGATTTATAACAAAATAATTCGATTGAAACAATAATTTGATTATTTTATAGTTAAAATTTAAAGTTATTCGCATTTATGTTTTGAGGCAAAAATGATTTGTTACCATTTCAGCAATAAATGAAAGCGCTAACGTGCTTATGGATACATTTTAAGAATCTTGTTTTGATAGTAAGTAGGGTGAGAGTGCCCGAACGGTGGCTTGTGATCGATTTCAGTAAATTTTAAATTTTACAAAAATATTATTTAATATTTAAAAAAAAAAAAAATCCTATGTTGAAATCACGATAATTTGATTCTGCTCTCGATTCTAAACAAACTACTTTCTAGTTTTGCGTTAATTCATTAACACGTTGTATAATTTGGGCGAACGAAGTCGCGGGTAAAAGCTCTTTATTTAATAAGTTTCAAACGGGCAGTTTCTAATGTATGTGGAGGTAGTCCCACACGTGCACCCCTCGCCCTCGCCCTCTGGGTCGGGGTCGGGGTCGCGGTCGGGGTCGTGGTCGCGGTCGCGGTCGCGGTCGCGGTCGGGGTCGCGGTCGCGGTCGGAGTCGGGGAGGAGCATTATACATTGACTGACGGTAGACAAGCCCTTTCATAGAAACAACTTGTCACACAAAACAACACAAAATTACAAATTGCGGTCTGTCATTCCCATATAGTTCGAAGTGATCCAGGAACATCACTGCGGTACGGTAACCAGTGTAACATGCAGTTCCTACTGATCGCCTTATCTAGTACTGCCATCATACGAAACGATGACAGCCGAGACCGAAAAAATAGTCATAAACCAAAAATATTTTACAAGTTCGTGAAATTGAACATGAATGGTGCTCCCGTTGATGTCTTTTATATGAAGCCGATTTAATATTATGTAGAGTCATTTTTTTTTGTCAAAATTATTTGTATAGTAGTCACAATTATGTGTATAAAGGTAAATCAAATCCAAGCAATTAAAATACCTACCTATCTTTATTGCATAACAACAACGAACAACATTGCATTGATGTAACAATTAACTCTTCATAATATGCTGACACTTTTTCAAGGGGATGATCAGATCAGTGAAACTGAACAACTTTATTTATGGCACCAACATCGAAATCGGGAATAAAAATCAGCTGTTTCACACAAAACTGCAAACCTACTTGGGCCAAATGGGACAGGTGATTTTTTTTCGCGTTATCGATTTTGGTCCCATAGAGAAAGTTGTTCAGTTTGATGGTCTGACTATCCCCTTAAAAAAGTTTCAGCATATTAAGAAGGACCCTATATACAATTTTCCATTGATTGTAATTATGGTTAATCTGGGTTTCTTTGTCATAACTTTGAAGAAGTCAACTTAGAGAAAATAAACGAACTTTAAGTAGGTTAGGTGCTACCTTACCTACCTAATACTGTAATACATCATCACATCACAATGCCGGAGCGGAGGTATGTTATGTGCCTAATGTTACAACAATGCGCCCCCGAGCCCGAGCGAGCGCCGAGCACCGGAACCGGATGCGGCAGCTCCTGGTGACTACCACCGGCACCGTCCCGACCGATCGACCGACCGACTCGCTGCATGTACCTACTTATGTATTTACAACAATACTATAATGTTCGTTAGTTATTAGGTAGGTGGGTAAAGTGCTAAATGTTTTAAATGCATGCAGAATTATCTTCGAATCAGTAAAAATATATTTTTGTGAACCACTTCTGCCTTCCAAAACTGCCCTCCAAGCAGAGGGGAGGACAGTCGCCTTTTGGCGGGTTTTTCCGATGCAGTTTGCATAGAAAGTGATGCTATCTAGTAAATATTGACGCATAAAAAAGATTTTATTGTCTATGTCAATGTTAAATTGTCCTTCCTCTGAGTTAAATTGACAAATTCACTAAATTTTGAAAACATTTTTTTATATATTTATTATATATAGCTTATGATTTGACTAAAAATCTGGTATACATATAATTTGTGCGGACGACGCGACGTCGCGGGTAAACTCTAGTATACTTATATTACTCTTTGCCTCCAACTCACTATAAAAAACGTACCACTAAAAAAATAATCTTCGAATCAGTAAAAATATAATGTAGGTGTAAATTATACGTAAGTATGTACTACTTATATTTAATATTTAACCTGTAAACATAATTAAACTATTCCCAGTAACGTCACCGTTCTAAGTAATTGAAATAAATTAGTAATATCGAATTCAGAGAGAAGGTTTAGAAGTAAGTACGACACTGGCTAGGTATCATTCTAACGTAACATATAAAATAATATTCCGATGAAGTAAACGAGTTAATTTTAAAGACCATAGATATCTAAACAAATCTATGGTAAAGACATTATGTTATTACACCGTCTGTGAGTGTTTTTGTCTGCATGCATATAATAATATATCTACGGAAAATATTTTATAAATTCATATAAAACTGTCTGTCATTCCCAAAAACAGTGACATTCATAATTACATTACAAGAAATAGAAAGGACACCACTTCTTTCATGGGGCACTGTAGGTATACGCTATTATAATAAGATACCAGAGGATATTTTAATCTTGCCAGACAAAAAGTTTAAGTCCCATGTTAAGCAAGTCCTCTGGAAAAAGGTAAATAAACTCAATAATTATATGAATGTCCAAAATGTCTTGTCTTGACAATGTTACACTATGTAATCCAATATTGTATTTGTAATTGTTCATTGTATATTTTGTTTAAAAAACGTGTGCTGTAGAGTTTCTGGCCGCATCTTCTCTACAACAGATCACCTTCCGACACGCGATGGTAGAGTCAAAAAATTACGTCAGAAAGCCAATTATGTGATATTATTTAAGTTAATTTGGAAAGTAAAGTACAAAAACAAAACGAATAAAGCAAAATGTAGGGTGCGGAGTGTTTGAAACCAACGTGCGTGTATGAAGAGATGTATGGGTGTGAATGAGGTGAACGAGGGAGATATGTAAGGATCGTAGTAGATGGCGCGAATACCAGAAAAGAGCTTCATGATTTGATTTCAAAAATATACTACATCAATACATTTCATACACTTGTTTTCTAAAACACAAAAATTACGAGTCATCTGGCGTATGTTTTACAAAAATTAATTCAGCCATTTTCAACCTCAAATGCTATTTTCGAATCTCACACATTCTAATTCTTATATAGAAATATATTAAAATAACTTTGACGAAGAAGACTTTTGTCTGTTTGTGTATTCTTGTTTGACGACGCTTGTGCTGACTGCTATATTTTTAAGTAATCATTAGGTACAATTAATCACAAAAATAAAGCTTTTATAAAAACTTTAAATGTATACAGCTGTCGAGATTATGCATCATTCGCATATGAATTTTAACGTGTGAGATTCAAAAATAGCACTTCAAAGATTTGGATACGATTGGGCTCCCAAATAAAAATAATCGTATCCTATTCTTTTTAGAAAACAAGTAGCGGCTATGTTTTGATGTAGTTTATAGTTTTGAAATCAGCAGGTCTTGAGAACAAATGTTTAAACTTGCGTAAACAAATTGATGACGTCATAAACATTGTTTGTCTACATTACTTACCAGCAACATAAAAACCTACGCATCCTTGTAACCTCAAGTCAAACCGCGCGCGATGTGCATAATTTATAAACGAAATCCCCCGTCTCGCCGCCTGCTCTATAACCCCGAAATATTCTAGATCAATTTAATTGGAAAAATAAAATGTTTAATGATGACCACTTCTTATCGAACAAACGGTTCTCATCTCAGGCTTTTCTTTATTTCATTTTGTTAATATTACCTTGTGCTCGCCTAGAGCACGCCTGCGCGGAGAGCTCGCTCAGCGCAGCTACAGATAGGGTTGCCCTACCCTATTATAACCTACTATAATAATATAGTATCCTACTAATTTATGGGCCCCACTACAAATTTTGAAAAAATATACTGGGTTTAACAAAACACCCTAGTGATATTTAAAGGGGTGATTTAGACCACCAAACTGAAAAACTTTCACTATAGCCAAGATCGAGAAATAATAAAAAATCTGCTGTTTCACGCTTGTCCGTATTACCGTTTTTACGATAGAGAGATACGAAAACACGTTGATAAAAACTAGTCTCTTGTATGAGGAGGACTTCCCTTAATTTTTTCATATTAGACTTTTTTTATTTGTTTGCTAATCTACCATAATAAAATAACGCACATTATGCAAACTCAACTTTCAACTGTCTAGCTATTGCGGTTCTAAAGTTACAGCCCTAAATAGATAGGACGGACAGGCATACAGACAGACGGATGGACAGCGTAGGCTTATTAATAGAGTCCCGTTTTCATCCATTGGGTCCGATACCCCAAAAACTAACAAATTCAAAAATACTGCGTATTATTTTCTCGTTTTCCCCCGATCAAATACATATCTTTGTTGGGCACTGGGCTCTAAAATACTATATTATTTTGATCTAAAATGTTGTCAACCCTAGCTCCAGAGGGCATGTAGTTGAACAAATAATACGGAGATATTAATATTTTCGACGCGGGCCGGAGGTCGCGCCGCTATCAGTACCCTCCCCCTCCCCCTCCACCTCCGCCCGCCTCACCACCCCGCAGACGACGCCCAGCGCGGCGCGGCGCGGCGCTCTCTACTCCGATAACTTGATCTATCAAATCTGTGATTTTATTTCAACTAATTACTGCGATACTCCGTCTAAAGATAGACTGAATATATCTGGAACTACGTGACTGTAAGTACTAATGCCAGTGAAACTAATTACTTCGTTTTATTTTTAACTAATGAGATACAGGGCATTACTATGTCGGTGTCGGATTAAACCAGTCGGTATCTAACCAAAGTTTTTATCTTTGGGTTTATTATGTCAGTAAGTACTCAATAATAATATTATATATGATGTAAGTATAAATGCGTTACATATCGAACAGGGTGCTGCACACCATCAAACCGAACAAACTTTTACTATTGGACCAATATTAAAATCGCAAAAAAAACAACTATTATCACTTTGGTTGAGTCACTATTGACATTTACTATGAAACAGAAGATTTCTTTTCAATTCAATTTTAAGGTACAATTAAAAACTAAGAGATCATTACGGACCCTGTATTGCAGAGCAGTGCAAACAAGGAGAAGAGAGGAGATCCAACAAAAGGAGTAAGCCAGGAAGTATCCGGCGATTATGTATGGGATGGGATCGAGCTGGAGCTGGGAGTGCATCAGATACAACATCAGTGAGACGTGCTCGAGCGCGTGTCGCAGTACGTGCCGCGTGTCGCCGCGACGCTCGCCTGCCTGCGGCACCGGCACGTCCCGCACGTCCGCACATCTGCTGCAGACGATTTGACGAATACTTCTATTTCTGTGGCTGGTAGAGCGGCCTCCTGGCCAGCCACTGAAATTAGGAGTGAAGGTACTCAGCTTGTAGCGACTAGAACAGGCCGAACCGCCGAAGGTACGTTGGAGGCGAAGAGGTACATTTTTTAGCAGGGACAGGCTGATGATGATGCAGTTCTATTCGAGAACAACACCGATTGAAGGTTGGCGATCAGTATCTTCTGTTGCATTTTTAATTTGTGGTCGGGCTTCGTGTGTACTCTGACTTACTTCCCTTATCTTCTCGCTACAGTCACGTCTATCGACATTGAGCTCCTCCCGCGACAGTACGATGCCAAACTAGGCTTGTTCTTCCTTTAATTATAACATAAAATCCAATTGGATCTCTACATTGTATCCGCATACATGTGTAATCTGTTCAACAACAATACGTCTAAAACGAGAGTCCTCCATATATACAGGGTCCTTCTTAATATGCTGACACTTTTTAAGGAGATGATCAGACCATCGAACTGAACAACTTTCTCTATGGGACCAACATCGAAATCGCGTAAAAAAATCAGCTGTCCCATACATTTGACTCAAGTAGGTTTGCAGTGTTGTATGGGCCAGCAGATATTTTTTTCGTGATTTCGATGTTGGTGCCATAGAAAAAATTGATCAGTTTGACGGTCTGATCATCCCCTTAAAAAAGTGTCAGCATATTAAGTAGGACCCTGTATGTATGAAACACACCACTGCTTAACTAGCCTTAGGTGCATATCCTTTAGATTTCAGAGGTAGCAATGATAAGTGTTTCCACTTTAATGGTTTCAGTTCCCCGCAGTTCATATGAGTTTTCTCCTTTTTTCCCCTCGAAAATTATATTTTTAGCGGTAACCCGTTAGCTATGTTTGAAGTCCACATATTTTATGAATTTTTATTGTTTATAGTGAGTTTTGGTTCGTAAAATTGGTGTTGTTTTGCGAAACAAAGTGTCGTGCAAATAAACAATATACAGTCCCGTGAAATATGATGGTTTGAAATTTGTGCAGGTTAATGCAACACCTACTGTTCGCATTATGATTTCCCATGGTTTTCCCTCGATTTTCCCTCTCTAGCTCTTTCCCCCCTCTCTAGAGTCTAAATTCCCCTCAAAAGGGGAACTTCCCCTCATTGTGGAAACACATGATATAAGTAGATACTTTTAATTAGTCTACAAAGAATAAGTACGAACATTTCGTTCGGCGAGGTTGCCGTTGAATTGAGTGTAGCAGGCAGCTACTGGTGTTGTTGACGAGGAGCCACGCGGGGGCAGGGCGCGGGGCGTTGTGGAGGGGGGGGGGGGCAGTGGTGCGTCGGGGTCAGCGCTTATCGCAACCATGCCCCCCCCTCCCCCCGCTCCTCAGTGCTCCGCCGCGCCGCCCGCACCGAACGATCCACGCTCACTGTGCCTTAATGTTGTTTTTGTACATTAATTTACATCCACTTACTCTTCTCTTTTTATTTCTAGACAACACTTAAATGTAGCTTTACATTTAACGTTGGTCCTATCTAGATCCGTGTATCTAAGATCGTATCATGGATGTGAATGAATCGCCCAGATACAGATACGACGACGATGCAGGGAGGCCTTCCCTAGCGAATGAATCGAAACCAATGGACGAAGGGGTCGTTAAATATAAAAGCAGTAGGACCTATGTTTGTTTGTGTAATCAATGAGTCAAGTCTCTGCGTAGAGCAGAAAGTGCGTCGGAAGGTTTACGAGAAGTCCCTGGACTTGTGCTGACGTTTCGAGGCGAACATCACGTCCCTTCAGTAGCAACTATCTACCAACCTACCTGACGTACCTAGCTATAATGTTGACGTCTGAAACTCTACACCATCTCATGAATGAAATGAATCGACTGGCTAGGATGCTATTAAAACCGGCGCTTGATAATATTACCGTCTTTGAATCGTGAACTATAATCACTACACGAGGGCAGCTCTTGTGCATATTTTTGACTTACCTAACATACAGAGTCCTAGTTAATAAGTTGACTGTTTTTAAGAGGATGATCAGACCAACAAACTAAATAATTTTATCTATAGAACAAACATCAGAACCGCTAAAAAAAACAACTGTCCCATAAATAAAGCTGTTATAGCTGATTGGTGATTAAAGACCTTGTTTTTCTCTTTTCAGTTAATAGGTTTTTTATGCAGTCGGGTTTTTTGTTTTTCTTAATGATTTAATTTATTTCATAATTTTTAGTCTTGTATCGAAACGGTAACATAAAAGTACTATAATATATATTTATATTTTTGGAATTGTCGGTTCACTATCTTTCATTTGATACCCATATTGTAATATAATAAAAAAAATTTTTTATTCCCCCTCTCTTTTCTATTTCGCAGACGCCATATTAAAATAATATAGCCTATGTCACTCTCACAATTTTTACGAATCTCATTAGATTCGTACACATCATACGTTAAAATCCATCAATCCGTTTAGGCTGTAGGCCGTGCCAAAGAAATAGACATACAAACATACATACATACATACGCTCGAAAAACATAACCCTCCTTCTGGGGCAGTCGGATAAAAGGCAAGGAAACCGATAGCAACCTTTTATTATCGTTCCATCATGTTCATCCAGCAGGGCAAGGCAAGACAAGGCCAGCAGGCAGGGCAAGGGCGAGGGGCAGATGGAACGTCAAGGAAGACTACGAGTATGTCCGAAATCGGACAGATCAAATACTGTATGTATTGAACTAACTATTAGTGTTTACGTAGAGTAATAACCGTGGTCAGTGTGTGAGCGGCCTGAGGGTCGTGGGTCACGGGGGACGGGGGGCGGAGGCGGAGGTGGTCAACACTCGGTAACAATAACAAGGAAGTGCAGCGACGCGGCAGCGCGGGAGCGGGTGCGGGCGCTCGCCACACCGGGCGTGCCTGCACTGCAACCTGCCACGTCATCGGCACAGCAGTCGCTGTCCACCGCGAGATATATAATAGTGTCATGTCGATCAGAAGATGTGATGAATGCAATCAATCGATGACGAACATCACCAGTATTTTACTATAGAACGGCCGGTGTGGTTATGTGTCAGTGATTCCGCCACAGGTCCTGTAGAGCTTTTGTTTTTATGTAACCTGCCGACTCGACTATCGATCGACACTACATGGTGAAATTGATAATTAATATCATTAGCATTAAAAATTGTACATACTTAGAGGCTGCTTTAGACCATCAAGCTGAACAACATTCACTATAGGAGATAGGAAAAACATTGAAATCGCGAAAAAAAATCAGCTGTTCCATATGAAACGTCATTTGTGATTCGACCCAAATGTATGAAACAGCTGATTTTATTTTCGCGAGTTCGAAGTTGGCCCCATAGGGAAAGTTGTTCAATTTGATAGTCTGAATAACCCTATTTAGTATGAAACGCATTTAAGTTTACTTTACACCCTGTATAAACATCAAAATTGCGAAAAAATATTGTTGTTCCGTACATTTGCGTCGAGCGAGTAGCGAGTCTCTCAGTTGCCATCGCAGCCGGAGCTGTCACGTCATCTCTATGGAACGGCGACCTTCTTTATTCAGTTTAATGGTTTGAAACAACCCCTAAAATAGGTACCTACCTATTGTATTTTCCCGATTGATATAAAACTCTATTGTCTGAAATCGCGAACTAAATGCTGGGAACCAGAATTGCCCAGAACTGTCAAAAAAACAGAGTGATTTTGATCCCTTACCGGGACGGCATGTCGTGAAATGGCATCCCTCCGTGATCCTTGTACTTTTAATTATGTAAGCATTGTTAACGATAGATGCAATTGATCCTCGTGTAGGAGTGTATAGCTGTCACTAGCGAGGAGCGAGTGCAGAGTACGTACTTACATGTGGCAGCCGCGCGCGGCGGCGCGATAACAGCCCGCCCCCCGCACCGCCGCCCCGAGTCCGTTACTCGCGACAATACTACATTACCATTAAACCTAGCCTAGTTCCAGCAATAACACTACCCACGAGTACATCGACCATGCACCTTCCTAAGCAATCCCTTCTTGTACCTACTATTTATATATTTTTCGATTGCAACATTCCCAGGTACAGGTTACAAATCAGTATCCTTATTAAATTAGATTATGTTAATGATTACATTCTAACGCAGAATGCTTGTTCACTTTTGTATCGGTGTCGAAAGTTATTTCATTTTGGAATTTAAACACTCTTTTTGAGAATATAAAAACGTTCTGTTATCAGTTGTTTGTGTAATCGGATGATCTTTCCCCTCGCCTCGGATCTTTTCAACAATTCCACACTTAATTTAACACTGTTCGTCCATCTATATCAATCTATATGTACATGTAGGTATATAAACAATATGTAGAGCTGAAAACCAATAATTAAACACTTTGCGACTCTACATAAATCCGATCCTATCACTGAACGTAAGTTTTCCGTTCGATCACATTCAGGAGGATGAGGACAGAGAGTAGGTAGGTGCCTACATTTGTGGCTAGCGCACACAACACAACATACACTCATTTATACTTAAAATGTATCCTGAGTTCGACCGCTTTTACTCGACTGCCCCAGAAGTAGGTAATTTGTTTATTTTCAAGTCTCCAACTAAATACATGACACACTTTCTGAGGTTTATGTTTTTCGAGTGTATGTGCTTGTATGTATGTCTATTTCTTTGGCAATTTCGAGATTTGTGGTGTCGTTAGATTTGTTTTAACTGTGAGAGTGACACAGTAGGGTATAATATTGGGTTATTATAATAATATGGGTATCTAATGAAGGCTAGTAAATAGACGATTCCAAATATATAATTATACATATATTACTACACTATCTTGCTACCATTTTCAAAAAAAAACGTTAAGCTGTACAGCGCAAAGAATTAGGAAATGTTACTCCATGTTGTATATGTTACGTGCAATGTCCTCAAAACGGCATTGTGAGCAATGTTAGTACATTGTCGACATTGTACAGGCAGATCGTTGCAAAGTCCGCAGAGATTGATTAGTACAGACTTTGTACAGACATAATAGTGATGAGCATTGTCTGTAGCTAAGGTCCATTTATTGTGGACACCAAGTCCAACCTCACCTGTACATTGTTGACAATGCTTGCTCTGTCTAGTCTAGGCATACAAGGCTGTGCTGCAAGCTGTATGTGAGTGATTGATTGCTGCGTTTGATTATTATCAAATACAAATAAATCAACTCAACATTAAACCTCAAAGGAAACTTATTAAAAGAGCAGATGCTCTACTCACACACAGTCAAAAGTGCAGCTACAGTATAAGAAAGAGTATCTAGTAGAAGAAAGAGTACATAGTACCTACAGCCTTGCACGCCTAGAGCAAGCGTTGTCAACATTCAACTTTGTACAAAGCCAGCATAGCAATGCTGATAATGACCAATAAGATCCGTACAAAGTCCGCAAAAATAGATCGCAGCTGACTTTGCACAAACTGCCTGTACAATGTCATAGTAAAAATAGAGACAATACTGACAATGCCGCTTTGCGGACTGTTGCACGTAACATACTATGCGATACAATGTAAAGTGCGAGGATGCCGCTAGCTATATCTAATCTATATCTATATCTACGGACGGGGGTGTACACGCAGGGTGTGTTTGACTTATACAACGTTACTTAGAAATTGTTCTAATAATTTTAAAGTAGTCAAAACTCTATAGGTTATATCTCTATACGTTTTTATTATTGTATTTATTACTAGAGTTTACTCGCGACTTCGTCCGCACAAATTATATACTTACTCGAGTTTAAGTCAAATCATAAGTTATCAAACAAAAAAGTTTCATTAAAATCAGTTCAATAGTTTTTTCGTGGTGCTGGAACAAACAAACAAAAATCCAAAAATTTTTGATTTGAAATCAGGGACACCTAAAAACCATATGGTAACTTTTTAAATATACAATATTTAATGTACAGGAACAATTCTGGTACAGTCTTATAATAGTTAAGATGATCCGATACCTCAGCCCCGATGCCCATGACAAAGATGAATATGTAACAACATGAAACATTTCTTGACCAGCTTAAATTCTAACTATACTCCATTCAAAATAGTATTTAATGTAATTTTAAGGCTATTTTGCATTACAGAAACAGAGATTTGAAACACTTCCTCTCACTTATTCTTAAAAAACCTTTAGTAACGTTCAAGATATGTCGGATGGTATAACTATCCAATAAATTTATTACATTTGGTAATCAGAATTGGCCAGAAAGCTAAATAGGAATAGAAAAATCTAGTCGTCCTTATTTGGAATGAATTATAGACTTATGTACAAGTCTTACCGGAGACCACGTGGTCGTCCACGACGACCTGCGGTGAGCTGCGCCCGCGCCGGTGCCGGTGTCTGCGGGTGTGAGCCCGAGCACAGCTGTGATGTGGCAGCGCGCTGGCGCCGCCGCCGGCGCGCTGCGCAGTTATATGTGTTTCACTTTCTATGTACGTACTAATAATGTTTCGGTTACTTACCTGTAAACCGAGAGTTCACACGCTCCGCCGATCTTAGACCTAAACCACATCAATGTTTAGGTACCTGCACAGGTTTTGCGGTCACCCTGTGAGTTCCGGCAGAGGTTCCGCTCCCGCGGTGGCACCGCAGAGGCAGATATGGGGTAGGCGGTATGATGGGGGGGTCACTCACCGAACTGGTACTCGGTCTTAGTGGGTATCACGGAGACGTCCATGTCTGGGGGCGGGGCGCGGCGCGGCGCATGCTCGGCGCCGGCGCGGGTCGAGTACTGACGGCCGCCGACCAGCGCCGCGCCGCGGCGTCGCGCTCGCGCCCGCGCCTGTACACACCTCCCCCTCCCCTCTCCGCCTCCACCATCCGCGGCCACGATCATGCATCGATCTCGTTTCATATGTAAATACACCGCCCTCTCCATCTCCGAAACCAGATGAGGAGCTCCAAGGGTAATCAACGGGCACTCTTCCGTCAGGTGTTGGCACTCTCCATATGTCATTCCTCACCTTGTTAACTGACTGTCTGTTTTAATACGTCTCACTTAAATAAAACTCAAGTTTACCATCTCATGAAATTACGTTTGCTATTTCGAATCATGTATTGTACCCACTGTCCATTAAAAGTGGCGACGGGCTCACTCCCCGTCACACTGGACAGAGTTTTAGTACTAGTGAACCCTGGATGTTCTATGGTTTCAGAATATCTCTGTCCCCCTCGGGGAAAATATTGTTGTGAGCATATGGATGCATACATACACAATAAATGAATTATTATTATTTTTATGTTCAAGTTGTGTTTGCCTGTAATTGGGTCTACTTCGTTTAATGAATTGTGTCCAGGATATTTATTTAATAGTGTACGATGTTAGCCTGTTGGCAAACCTAATAAATAAAATAAAAATAATAAAATAAATAAATATTCTTTATTCATAGACATAAACGAATAAAAACCGCATAAAGATATAATTTTCTTTCAAGGTTCATCTGTCAAGATGACATAACCCCGCAGGGCAGCTGCCACAAGCTTGTGGCGAGCTTAGAGATGGGTTTCTACCCGGGTAAATACCCGATCTCGGGTATATACAGGGTAAATACCCGTGAAAGCACCCAAATGGGTAAATATTCGGGTATTTTCATTTTATGTGGTTCCGAATATATTTTGAAATAAAAATGTCTAAAATTCGTTAAATATGTATATGTATTTGCAGTACTGTGCCTGAACATCAATAAGTCATTTGTGTTTTTTCGTAACAATTTTAACATTTTAAAAACTGAGACATACTTTTTGGTTATTGTACCTACCTACTTTTGGATTTTGATAGTTTCTGGTAGTCGTTGTTAGTTTTCGTAGTTTTTGGTTTTTCCTAGTTTTTAGTTGTTGTTGATAGTTGATGGTAATTGTAGTAGTTTAGGTTACCTTTTTAGATGTTGTTGGTGGTTTTTAGTACTTTAGGTAGTTTCTGGTAGTTTGTGGTAGTTTATGGTTGTTGAACATACCTAACTTTTGATAGGTGTTGGTAGTTTTCGGTTGTTGTTGGAAGCTTATGGTTGTTGTTTATAGCTTTTGGATGATGTTGGTAGTTTTTGGTTGTAAATGGTAGTTTTTGGTTGTTTTTAGTTGTTTTTGGTAGTTTTTGTTTTATTTGGTAGTTTTTTATCGTTCTCGGTACTTTTTGGATGTTGCTGGTAGTTTGTGGTACTTTTTACTACTAACAACTACGGAAAACTACCAAAACGTGCCAAAAGTACTATAAATTACCAAGCAATACCAGAATCTACCAAGGTACCAAGAACTACCAGCAACTAGCAAAAACAACCATAAACTTCTAACATCAACCGACAACTACGATAAAGAACCAAAAACTACCAAAATTAACCAACAAGAACATAAAACTACCATAAACAACCAAAAACTACCAACAACAACCAAAATCTACCAACTAAAACCAAAAACTACTAACTACAACCAAAAAGTACCATATACTACAAGCAACACCCATAAACTACTAAAAACAATCAAAATGTACCAAGAACTTCCAACAATTATTACCTTTGGCCGGTACTCTATTCTGGTAGTGCTTGGTAATTTTTAGTACTTTTGGCATGGTTGTGTAGTTTCCAGTAGTTGTTAGTAGTCAAAAGTACGACAAACTACCAGCAACAATCAAAATGTACCAAAAACGATTAAAAACTACCAACAAAAAACAAAAACTACCAATAACAACTAAAAAATACTAAGACGCGCACAATACGAGAAATTTTTTTTTTCGAGATTTCTATATTGGTAGAAAAAGTTGTTCAATTTGATGGTCTGATACTTCATTTAAAATAGTTTCAGCTAATTTTGTTGGACCTTATATAATATGATATTTACACTATTATAAGGATCAGGAGGGTAAATGAAACGGAGATGATACAGAGTAACGTTGTATTTCTCAAAATAAAGTTGAACAGCAATACTGATCAGTCTTAGATCTAGATATAGACTAACTTATTTCACAATCGGCCTCTCTTTTATATATTTTCCCTTTCCTAATCCCTCTTTGATATTCAATGAAAAGTCTGACAACCAATTACAAACTACTACGTGAGAATCAATGTCCAATAAGGATCAACGTCCAATAAGACTCAACGTCCAATCACAATCAGCGTCTAGTCGGAATCTACTGTACTAAAATAGTCAATTGCAGTACTTTTAAATATTGGCAACATTCAAAATCTAAACTGTAAATGGTTGTCTATTACATTAATAATTCGTTATTTATTGCTATATATATAATCGAGGTATGTACATTCTATATAAAATCTAACATTCGGCCTTTCCTGATAATAAGTTTGTCCTCAAACTTCACACTTACAATAGAACATAATGAATATTTCTTTTAAAACGAATAAATAAAAGAGATGGATCTGTCAACATCCGTAAGTCACTTTTCGAAGCAATGTAACTAGACGGATCTATCAACGCCTGTTGCATGGCCCGTATTCACATTCGCTGTTGGATCTATCAACATCAGCCAATGTGGTACAAAACATTAAAGAAAGATCAGACGGATCTATCAACGCCTGCTATGGGCTATGTCGCCGTGCCGTTGACTTGTGGATCTATCAACACCAGTCACGGTAAAATGTAATAAACCAACTCATTTTCACTGACATATTTTAAATTATTATAAATTAATAACTCATAAACATTATAATTTTAGTCAATTATATGTAGGTATAACAAATTCCATACGAGTTAACACATAATTAAGCCATCAAAATACAAATATAACCATTAGTATGACACATTGAGACTTGTTTTAAAAGAAAATATTAATTCCACTGTTACATCATTATCCTCCTACATAACATCCTACGTATAAATATCTTTGATCCACCACATTTAATATTAAGAGCTTGTATCTGTGCAATCACCACTTTCAGAGTCAGAGTCGTTAGTAGGCATGACAATCCATGGTTTGATCCGGTCTGCAGCCCAAACATTACAGTAATTTCGTTGCGTAATATTGGTCCCTTCAATACTGGACACCTCATATCTATCGTTATCTAAAATTTTAGTTATTTTATACGGCCCAGAAAACTTTGGAAGTAATTTTTTACTTTTACCATCGTTATGAGCAGTAGGTTTCAAAATTTTCACTAAATCCCCTAACTTGTACGTTTTAGCCTTAATCCTGTGCTTGTCAAACCTCGTTTTCTGATTCTGTTGCTCTTTTTCAATGTGAGAACTAATTTCTTCTCTAACCTTTTGTAAATTTTTCATTGATCGTGTTTCATCTAAAATTTCTGCAAAAATATTCTCTCCTCTACTAACCAACGGGATCCCAAACAAAGCTTCAGATGGTGCTTTACCTATTCCTTTATTTAGCGTGTTATTAAGGCCCCACTGAAGCTTACCTAGGACTGTATCCCAGTATTTTTCTCCTAGTTTGTCGGTATACGCGGTTAGTGCATCTAAAACTGTTCTATTGTATCGCTCTACTTGACCGTTTGAACGCGGCGAGGACACAGCATTTAAAATATGATTTAAGTTAGCTTTACTGCAAAATTCTTTAAACTCGTGTGACGTAAACGAGGTGCCTTGGTCTGATATGAGCCTATTCGGGTAGCCAAAGGTTGTGAAGATGTCTTCCAAGGCTATTATTGTTGGCTTTGACTTTAAATTCCGCAATGGTTTCAGCAAGCAAAATTTTGTGAATCCATCCACAAGGACAAGAAGGTAACTATAGCCCTTTGAGCTTTTAATGAAAGGTCCTAAATGATCAATATGTACAGTATCAAAGGGTTTATCAACCTTGTGTATTGGATGCAGAAAACCCTCTTTTGGACCAGCTGGTTCTTTACTGTACGCGCACTCGATACAAGATTTTATATACTTAGTAATAAAGCGTTTCATTTTAGGGAACCAAAAGTCTTTTTGGATTTTACTTAAAGTTTTTTCTAGGCAAAAGTGACCAATATCGTCATGATTTAATTTACACAATTGAAATCTAGCACTTTTTGGTACAACCCATTTTAGTTCATCATTGACTATACGATACAAACGATTATCTTTGACTACATAATTTTTCTTTACGTCGGAAATATTTGTAAACTCTTTTTCCTCTAGTATATTGCGTATACGCCTGCCTTCAGAATCATTTAATTGCAAACTGAGTAACCAATCTTCCTGTGTAATTTTCATAACAGTGGGACTATATTCCTGCTCTACATTATCATTTAACCCATATGGCTGAGGGTTTCTACTTAAAGCATCGACGTGAGACATAGCGTGACCAGGTCTATAAACTACATCAAAATTGTATTCTTGTAAAATAATCCACCAACGTGCCACACGTGGAATTAAATCACGCTTCATGAGTGACGCACGTAACGCATTGCAGTCAGTAACCACGGTAAAATTAATGCCTAAAAGATAAACTCTAAATCTTTGCAGTGATGCGACAACTGCCAATGTTTCAAGCTCATAAGCATGATAATTTTGTTCATCTGCAGTTGTTTTCCTACTAAAATATGATATTGGTCGTAACGGTGATAGCTCATCATCTTTTTGCAATAGAATACCAGCCAAGCCGTATTTGCTGGCATCAGTGTGTACACAAGTGGGTTTACTTGGATCATATATACCTAATAACGGGCGCTTAACCAAATGCTCTTTAAGCTTTTGGAATGCATCTGCTTGGTCTAAATCCCAACGCCAAGGGAAATTTTTCCGTGTCAGATCTGTTAGCGGGCGTGCAATGGTGGAAAAGTTATTGATAAACTTTCGGAAATAACTAGCCAATCCAATGAATTGACGAACTTCATGAACGTTTTTTGGCGTTGGAAAATCCTGTACAGAGCTAATTTTGGATCTACCCGGTCTAATTCCTCTCTCGCTAATTTCGTATCCAAGATATTCTAATTGTTCTTGGAAGAAATTACATTTCTTAATATTTAAAGTTAATCCTGCCTTTTGTAATAACTTAAAAGTGTCTTCTAAGCGTTGAAATTCTTCATCAAAATCCTTTCCTGGTATTAAAATGTCGTCCATGTAAGCGAGAGCGGACTTAAACCGTGTATTTCCCAAGACCTTGTTAATTGTGCGTTGAAAGACTGAGGGTGAATTTACAAGTCCAAATGGCATCTTCTTAAACTGGTAAAGTCCGTCAGGTGTAATAAATGCAGTAAGGTGGCTACAGCTTTGTTTCATAGGAATTTGATAATATCCGCTTGCGAGATCCAGACTGGAGAAGAATTTATTTCCGTTAAGTAAATCTAATTGGTCGTCAATACGAGGCATAGGAAAATGGTCTTTTATAGTTTTTCTATTCAGAGCTCTAAAGTCAACACATAATCTGGATCCTCCGTTTTTCTTAGTGACCAGGACAATTGGACTAGCAAAAGGGGAGTTCGATTCTTCTACAATGTCATTATCTATTAATTCTTCTACCATGCCACGTACCTTTTCGCGTTCGGAATGGCTTAATCGATAAGGTCTGTAAGAGACAGGGTTAGGATCGGACAACATTATTTCCATTTCAGTTGCATTAGTGCATCCTAACTCAGATAAATTTTGGGCAAAACAATCACGATACTTGTCAATTAGCTTGATCACCGATTGTTTTTGTTCATCAGTCAAGTTTTCATTAATTCTGATTTCACTATTGGGAATCGGTGAGAGTTCTGTAACTTCTGAGATTTTATTGACTTTAAGTTCATATTTAGAAGGCATAAACTCTGACTCTATCACTGTTTTGCCTCTAGCTAAAGTAGTCTCGGCTTTTAAGGAAAGTGACTGTTCAGAGAAATTACAAATAGCAACCTGACAGAGACCATCGCGAACACCATACACTCCACCTATCACACAATATTCTTCTGACCCTATCGATCTCATACTGTCTCCTATCAGAACCGAGCTAGTACTTCCAGTATTGTCAACACAATCTATCAGATCAACCGTATCAATCGTTATGTCAGAGACTATTCTCAAAACAATTTTCGTACTGTCTTCATTATCAAGTGGAGAGTCTCTAAACGGGAAAGGAGCATCAAGTTTCAGTATCTCTAAACTATCGCTAGTTTTAACAACCAACAAATCATCTCTTTCAGTGAAATTTTGACCGACCAAAATAGGTGTGAACAGCTGAGATTTTTCCACTACATATGCAGTTATATCTGCCTTTACCTCGCCTACGCATAAAGTTATACTCGTTCTACCAATTGGCTTGCATGATCCCATTCCGAAACCTTTTATTACTGGCAAATCATTTGAATCCATATGCAAGGAATTATCGTCAACGATGTCTTGACGAATGAGCGTGCAGTCACTTCCAAAGTCTATAAAGCAACCTACAGTAATAGAATCATTAATAACAGCTTTTTTGAAATACTTGGAATCAGATTTCTTAATTCCAGTTAATAAAGTCTTTTTCTCAAAAGGTTTTTTAGGATTTGCTTTAGAAATACAATCCTTATCTGTATGACCAATTCGATTACAAGTACCACATTTAATAATAGGCTTTGGACATCTTAGAGATGTATGACCTTTTTCTCTACAGTTATAGCAAATTACATCATTGCTATTGCCACTACGACACTGTGAGCTTCGGTGACCCAACTTATTACATTTATGACATACTATATCAGTGGAAGAAATCATGCCCGGTCTTTGCCTTGACATCCCAAAACTAGACTCCCTGCATAAGTCTTTCAAAAACTTCAATAAGTCCTCAGGATCATGGAATCGCGCAGAAGATGCACTCGCCCTAATCATTCTATCATCGATGCCGTAAATAAGACAGTCTACTGCTTTTTTTTCGGTAATATCGCACGCACTAAGAAGAGTCATTTTATCATAATAATATTCATCGATAGATTCCCCTCCCTTCAAACGACGGTTTAACATATCAGTTAGCAAGGCCCCGTAATTACTTTCAGATGGAAATGCCCTGATCAATCTATCCTGCCATTCAGACCAAGTCAATAATATGGTTTGTAACCCCTCATACCATTTCTTGGCATTGCCACCTAACTTAGGTAAAGCAAAATGAGAAGTCTGTTCATCAGTCCAGTGGTAAATTTTTGCACATTCGTTGACTTTAGCTATCCAGTTCTCTATTCTCTGATTCTTTTGTGATGGATCAAAGTTTGGTATAATATTTTTATCGTATGAAATGTTATTGGGTTTAGCTAAACCACTTAATATCTGAGCAAAATCATTAACAGTTAGCATCATATCTTTACTAGAACTACGTATATTTGATAAACTCACATCTTCATCTCGTTTGGTCTGCTCACCCGGAGGCGTCGTGCTCTCAGGTACACGTTGCGCCTGTGGCTGCGTAGTAGTCTCCTGCTGCGGCGTAGATTGCGGCTGCGGCAACACCATCCTGTCAGTCGTCTGCAGTGCCAGTGTAGTTTCTCGGTTTGCCGAGGTTCTCGATGTGGAACCCTGAAATAATTTTCGGAAAGTGGTATCATTTTGTGTTTAGAAAGTGCTAAATCTGGTGGGTAATTTAACTATTTGACTCAAGATAAATAACAACAATACTTATTTAATCCACAAGCACAGTGTTTTGAGAGTGAAACTTGTAATATATACGAGTATAAATTAAAAAAAAAATATATACATTCCATCACCTTCTATTTAAAATTAATAAGCATAGATACGCTTATTAGATCAGATGGTCTAAATTTAGTTCGATACAAGTAGTCTCGTTTGTTTCACATAGGTAAGTAGAACTTTTTTTTGTTTGTTTTTTAAATGTCAACAATCTATTAGAAAATTCTCATAAAATCCGTTAAAGCAAATTAAACAGTTACTCGCCTGGTTTACGCTCCTGGCTGGAGTGTGTGCCGATAGGTGCCGACCTCTGGACACACGAGAATGTCTCCGGCTCCGTTTCTTCGAAGATCGCTTCTTGTGACGTCGTTTTTCACGACGTCGGTGTCGTTTTCCTCGGCGGTCACGCTCAGAATCATTCGAAGAGGAAGAGGATGAGGACGAGGTGCTTTCACTAGAACTCGTGCTCACACAGCGGCTTCGCTTAAGGCGTTGCGGGTTTTTCAATTGTTGCTGAATTTCAGCTGAATGTTGTGGTTCCGAGTCCATATCCCAATTCTGATATAAGGATCAGGAGGGTAAATGAAACGGAGATGATACAGAGTAACGTTGTATTTCTCAAAATAAAGTTGAACAGCAATACTGATCAGTCTTAGATCTAGATATAGACTAACTTATTTCACAATCGGCCTCTCTTTTATATATTTTCCCTTTCCTAATCCCTCTTTGATATTCAATGAAAAGTCTGACAACCAATTACAAACTACTACGTGAGAATCAATGTCCAATAAGGATCAACGTCCAATAAGACTCAACGTCCAATCACAATCAGCGTCTAGTCGGAATCTACTGTACTAAAATAGTCAATTGCAGTACTTTTAAATATTGGCAACATTCAAAATCTAAACTGTAAATGGTTGTCTATTACATTAATAATTCGTTATTTATTGCTATATATATAATCGAGGTATGTACATTCTATATAAAATCTAACACTATGGTAATACTGTGGAGTAACTATCTCCGGTTTTTGACATTGGTTAAAAAGTTGCAATAAAACTCATTAAAACAGCTTTGGGACTATTATTTTACCTACCCAAACTTCACGGGAAGTTTGCATAAAAGAATGTGGTTGTAATATAGTGATTCTAGGATTTTATTCATTTTACTCGATTGAACACTCTTGTACTATAACTATAGTTTAGTATTATCTCGCAGTTAATATGAAAATATAATTTTTGACATAATTTTCTATAAGATTCGTGATCATTATAAATAAAATTAATAAAAAATGAAAATACCTGCCATTTGGGTATTTACCCAATAAATACCCGGTATATACCCGGGTTTTTACCCGATGGGTATTCACCCGTCGCCCATCTCTAGGCGAGCTGTTGGTGAGAGGCGACACCACGGACCCGATCCTCCAGAGGGCCAGGATTGATGTGGTCTTAACTCATGAGTAGGTCTTCACCTCTTGTGCGCTGAGCACCGGGAACCGGCGCCCGCCGACTCACCTCTCAACTACCTTAGCCGCTCAGTACCTACCTACATGTTGCCGCCTTGTCGCTCCTTGCGAGCGCCCGTTTTGGGGGCCCATTATATCAGTCGGCGAGTCACTGCCTACCATTTTCGACCAACCAGACAAATTTGTTACGGCAGGCGTCCCGAGTCTCTCTGAAATAACCCAGATTTTCCGGTCCATCCAGTTCACCCCCATAGCCCGACCCTGAGTAATTGTCTGTCCTTTCTGCAATAGTCTCTGCAACGAATGTGTTTTGTCTTCTGATGCATTTACATAATGCATGCATGATTGGTGCATCTAATCGCATTTATAGGGGCCTCTACGTGTTGGAGCTGTGTCTCCACGCAAGCATTCCAAAGGTCCGGGCTACGGCCCTTGAAAAACCGTGAAATATCATCTGAGATATAAATAATAATAATGTATGATGATGGATTTTACGATTCTGTAGTCAAACCAGGAACTCTTATACACATACTTTGCATCATGTTTGTCCGTCTGTTCTGTACTTATGAATACCCTCTCAATTACCTACTCTTTTATTTTTACAAAATATTGTAATTTTAACTTTCTACAGTCAATTTACTTACGAAAATATTTAATACTGACGTTACTGACTGGGTACTTAGCATTTATTAGGTACACAGAAATAATATGATACAAAATAATCCGATAGGTAATACAAAAGAAAACTAAGTAAAACCATCTTAACTGACTGACTTACTGACTTAACTGAACAACTTGCAGTATGGTACCAATATCGAAATCGCGAAAAAAAATCTGATGTTCCTTACTAAACCCCAAATCTACTCGAGCTAAATGTATGGGATAGCTGATTACTTTTTACCCGACTGCGCCAGAAGGAGGGTTATGTTTTTAGATATATGTATGTATGTATGTATGTATGTATGTATTTATGTATGTATGTATGTTTGTATGTCTATTTCTTTGGCACGGCCTACAGCCCAAACGGCTTGATGGATTTTAACGTATGAGTTGTCATTAGATAAATAAAAATTGTGAGAGTGACATAGGCTATATTATTTTAATATGGCGTCTGCGAAATAAAAAATAGAGGGGGAATAAACAATTTGTTTTTTGTTAAAAAGTACAATATGGGTATTAAATGAAAGCTACTAATCAGACGATTCCAAATATATGCATATTATAGTACTTTTATGTTACCGTTTCGACACACGATTAAAAAGTATGAAATAAACTAAATTATTAAGATAAACAAAAAACCCGACTGCATAAAAAACCTATTAACTGAAAAGAGAAAAACAAGCTCTTTAATCACTAATCAGCTATAACAGCTTTATTTGAGCTAATATAATTTGAATGTTATTGGGTAGGTATTGCAGGCGGGGACAAACCAATAACCAACCAAAAATCTTCTTTGTCCCCGTTTGCGATACCTACCCAATAACATTCAAATTATATTAGCTCAAATAAAGCTGTTATAGCTGATTAGTGATAATAGACCTTGTTTTTCTCTTTTCAGTTAATAGGTTTTTTATGCAGTCGGGTTTTTTGTTTATCTTAATAATTTTTTGCTATTTCGATGTTGGTCCCATAGTGAAAGTTGTTCAGTTTGATGGTCTTAACTAAACAACCCCCTTAAATGTTAATTTTTTCTTTTGTAACACGTTGTATTGTAATTATTACTGTTTTATGTAGATGTGTGTTGTAGAACCTTCCGACAGTGCGATGTTAGAGTAAAAAAAATTGTTACATCGACGTCTCTATACGTGTATTAACAAAGTGAAACATTGTTTCTTCCAGACTCGAGAGTGGCTCGTAGCGCCATCTGTGTTGAGCCGCGCAAACTAGTAGTCTCACGTGGAAACTGCCGAACGCATCGTCCCTCGCGGCGGCGGCGAGTACACTTACTACACCACCTAGTTATTTAGCGAGCGAGCGAGCCAGTGCTAGTCGCGCCGCGCGCCACCTGTCGGCCGGCCGGCGTACTGCGACACCGAGGCCGAGGAGGGCGAGGGGACCGCTGAGGCAGAGAGGGAGCGGGGATCGTTCTATCAAGTGCTAATTAATGAAGTGTTTCAGTGTCAGTGGTCCGGCACACGTGTCCGGAATCACACCGGGTCATGTCGTCCAGCGACGGCGAGCAGGCGGGCGCGGGGGCGGGGGCCGGGGCGGCGCAGGTGCAGGTGAGGGTGCGCGACGCGACGCGGGAGGACATGCCGCTTGTGCGCACCATGATACAGGTAGGTGACCACACCGCGCCGCACAACTCACCTTGAGAACCATCACACTGTACAAATAACGTCACTGTAGTGAGTTGAGACGTGACCGGCGCCTCCACTGGAACGCCGCGCCGCCAGCGCCGGCGCCGCCCCGCGTCGACTGTATCGGACGCCGCGCCGCTGCGCCGGCGGCGCTCACCTTCTTCTGCTGCTGTGCGCTCGCGTCACAATACCTATATCGCACCGCTTTAGCTTTTTTTGGCATCTTCTCTTCACTCATGTAACTCATAGTATCTAAATTCTAATTGTTATTGCTACTAGAACTTTTTTTATCATTGTTGATCTCTCTGAAAGTCAAATGCGTTGACCATTGAAGACTTTTATTATACTTTTTTACGGTCAATATAATAAATTGATGATAGCTCGCTTTCTTGTACTCTAGGTCTTGACACTTTATCTCCACAAGCATAAGCATTGTTAGGTATTGTAAATAATGCTAAGCTAAAATAATGAAAATAATAATTTTATGCTAATAATGTGGACTGGTTACGCGTGTAATTCTACTAACAAACATTTCTGCCACGTTTTGCGGGGGGCGAGGTAACATGAAATCCGCAACTTTGGATTTTATTCCCCATAACTTTAGATTCTAATTTTGAATGTTAAAAATCATGAAAAGTAGTCTCGTGTGAACCCCAAACGTTCTAAGTTCGAAGTTATCATTTCGCAATTATAGGCTGTCTCGTTTAGTGATAAGGTGTAAAATTGAATGTAAATGCTCAAGATCAATTGTGCTTATACCGTGCCAGAGGGGAAATGCTACCGCAAGGCTAGTCCTTGTAATAATTAGTCAAAGAATAATTATAATAAGTCCTACCTACCTATCTATAACTAACTTCTTTCTCGGTATATTCCACACATCGTCAGTATGTTTTGGTGCAAGTACATTTACTTGTTCATAATCAAGTACATGTTATTGGTGGGTCGTCGTTATTACCCGACTTCGCCAGAAGGAGGGTTATGTTTTTCGAGCGTATGTATGTATGTTTGTATGTCTATTTCTTTGGCACGGCCTACAGCCTAAACGGCTTTATGGATTTTGACGTATGAAGGTGTCATTAGATTCGTAATAATTTTGAGAGTAACATAGGCTATATTATTTTAATATGGCGTCTGCGGAATAAAAAAGAGAAAGGATATAAATTTTTTTTTCTTACAGAATATAATATGGGTATCAAATGAAAGCTAGTAATCAGACGATTCCAAATATATATATTATAGTACTTTTATGCTAACGTTTCGACACAAGACTAAAAAGTATGAAATAAACTAAATTATTAAGATAAACAAAAAACCCGACTGCATAAAAACCTATTAACTTAAAAGATAAAAACAAGCTCTTTAATCACTAATCAGCTATAACAGCTTTATTTGAGCTAATATAATTTGAATGTGTTGTGTTGTGTTCGTTTGTTGTTATGTTGTTCGTTTGTATTTGTTTGTTTGTTGTATTATAAATACCTGCCGCTCATTTTGTATCTAAATGTTAATACTAATGCTGATCCTCTCCGACCAGGCCCTGAGTCTAGTGAGGGTTCACAGCTTAAAACTTTTATTGTATTATTTATACAACGTGCTAGGTATAGGTAATCTAAGGTTGTTAATCATGATCATAAAGAGTCCTGAAAACCTGTATCACACGTTGGTACAATAAGTATTTATTTTATTTTTTTTGTTATTAGGTAGGTATTGCACAAAGAAGATTTTTGGTTCGTTATTGGTTTGTCCCCCAACCAATAACGAACCAAAAATCTTCTTTGTTCTCGTTTGCGATACGTACCTAATAACATTGAAATTATATTAGCTCAAATAAAGCTGTTATAGCTGATTAGTGATGAAAGAGCTTGTTTTTATCTTTTCAGTTAATAGGTTTTTTATGCAGTTGGGTTTTTATATAATAAGTTTGTGTTGTATCGCAGGAGCTGGCGGAGTACGAGGGTGTGCCGAACGGACCCAAGCTCAGCGCTGAAGGTGAGCGGCCCACCATCATTCCCATCTCCAACGTCATCATCGCGACGACGACGGCGACGTTTACTTTCTTAAGTCTACTGTTTACATCATTCCCTCATCTACATAATGTTTTATCATAATTATCTCTCGTGAAGGTCGTTTTATATCGCGTTCGGCGGCACCGATCCGATCGATCTAATTTATCGCCTCGGACCTAAAACAATACTCGAACCGGTCCCACGTCGACGAGGCTCACTCGTTCGCCGACCCGTTATCGTCAACACTATACGTATAATATGATAATCGTCGTCGTGCAGATCTGGCGGCGGACGGGTTCGACGCGGAGCCGGCGTGGTTCTTCGCGGTGATCGCGTCGGTCGGGGAGGAGGCGGTCGGGTACGCGCTGTGCAACCGCGCCTACTCGAGCTGGACGCGGCGCGCGCTGTACGTGGAGGACCTGTACGTGCGGCGCGCGTGGCGGCGGCGCGGCACGGGCGCGGCGCTGCTGCGGCACGTGTGCGCGCGCGCGCTGCGAGAGGACGTGTGGCGCGTGGACTGGCACGTGCTGGAGAGCAACGCGCCCGCGCTGCGCTTCTACGAGCGGCTCGGCGCGCGCGACCTGCGCCGCACGGAGGGCCGCGCCGCGCTGCGCCTCGACCGCGCCCACATCGAGGCCGCGGCCGCCGGCGCCGGCCCTCTGTACCGGGACCGGAGCGACGGCGACGGCGCCGGCGCCGGGGACCGCTTCCAGTGACACCCGCCGCTCTATTTATAGCTACGCCGCCGGCGCCGGCGCCGCCGCGTAACCTCATTCTGCACTGTCAAATGTAGTGAAATTATGTATGCCTACTCCCAGTTGCACTATGAATTATCTAATAAAACTTTTGTACTGGTTAATTTCTGTTTCACTTACCTAAGGCTCCGATTACCTACTGAATACTCTACTAATTTAAAAAAATAAAATCTGCTGTTCCATACTAAACTGCAATTCCTACTCGAGTCCAATGTATGCAATAGCAATTTTTTTTTTGCTACGATGTCAGCCAAAGGGGCCAAAGGAAAGGGATTCTAACATATATTATTTAAACTAGATTAAAGGTTTAATCTAAAATAAAACAACCTAGACTTCACGTTATTCCTTGATGTTTCATACGCTTTTACTAATGGCGGTAGTGAGAGATTATAAAATATCAAAATATTGTTTCTTATTACAAAATCTATTTCTTATAAGTATTTTTATGATTCAAATAGTCAAGTAGGTACCCTATGCCTATGTGGAATCCGGTGGGGCATGGCGTGGTTTACATAGGTACAAGGAAGGGTACAAGTACTTTACCGTCGTACTCGGGTTCGAACAAACGTCGGAGTGACAACACAGTGAGTTTATTTTGTCGGGCTGGACCATTTGCATAAATACCTACTATACATAGACTCAAAGTCTCATACAAAATCTTTGCAATTTTTTGTCCGGATCTGACTCCTAACCCACACAAATCAAGTATGCATGCTTTTGGGTGGTACGAAATGAATATGTTCATTTTACCCGACAGCGCCAGAAAGAGGGTTATGTTTTTCGAGCGTATGTATATATGTCTATTTCTTTGGCACGGAATACAGCCTAAACGGCTTGATGGATTTTAACGTATAAGACGAACGATTGGATTCGTATAAATCGTGAGAGTGACATAGGTAGGGTATATTATTTCAAGATGGCGTCTAAGAATTACAAAAGAGAGGAGGAAATAATTTTTTTTTAAATTACAATATTCATAAAAAAGCCGTGGTGGTCCAGTGGCGAGTAACCTTGCCTGCCATGCAGGAGGCGATGGTTCGATCCCCGTCCAGGCCGACTCGTACCAATGAGTTTTTCGCAATTTATGTGCGATTTGTAACACCACTGGCTTTTCGGTGAAGGAAAACATCGTGAGGAAACCTGCATGCTTCAATTTCGAGGCATGTATTGTACCCACTATCCATTATAAGTGGCGACGGGCTCACCCCCGTCACACTGGATAGAGTTTCGGTACTACTGGTGAAACGTGGATGTTCTGAGGTTTCAGAATATCTCTGACTACCCCCTCGGGGAATATTGTCGTGAGCATATACTATGCTATGCTATGCTATGCAATATTCATAAACTTAGTCGTATTTGGTATGATTACTGTCAGCTAGTACAAAAAAGAGCTTTTAGGAGCTCCTTTGATTCTGCCATTTTTGGAGCATTGATTGTGAATCTAGTTCTGTTATGTATAAGATATCGATGGGCTGAACCAGTTGACAATTACCTTTCAAGTGAGTTCCGATAGTAATCGTAGTGGTCGGAGCAAACGAAGAAGAGTGAGGGTAGACAGATTTAACTGATCTTAAGAATCTACCTGCAGTTCCTCAGTCATCCCGTGATCATGGCAGTTGTAACACCACACCGAAATATCGGGAACTCAATATACCAAAAGGAAGTAAGAACCCGTTAAATATTTAATTATAGATCAAATAATAACCGCGTAACTCTCAAAAACTGCATTAAATTGATGAGTTAGCGCGTGTCGTGGTTATTAAATTCAGGAGACCCGCGTCGGGCGCCAGTTCGAGACCGCTCCCTCCCATGTCGCGCGCGACCCACACGTGACACGTTGGTCGCCGCGGGGCCACGGTCGCCAACTTCAAATTCCTTTTCAATCATCGATCGCCATAATTAGATCGCTTCACGTAAAAAGAGCGCTTCGGTCAAATTGCACAACAAGCAATTTACTTTATTTATTCCTACCTGTTCATTCCTTTTAGTTT